>JARTUT010000023.1:0-638549 GCA_030674115.1 Micraspis discolor
TTTCAGGATTCTGTTTCCACATATTTTTCTCTGAGAAAACCAATTTTATATAATTTTCACACTCACTGTGTAGAGATTTCAACGGACAAGAGCTTTTTGAAACACATTTCAAATAGTTTCTTTACATTTAATTGGATTTTGATGACGGCGATTCGAGCCTACAACAAAACTTACGGAAAACTGTGAGTAGTTATTTCTAGTTCAAGATTGTGGCGGTTGTATTAGTATAACCCTATTCCAGAGTAAAGAGAAAGGCTCTGGAACAAGAGCACAATCTATACTCACATCAATACTTTCCTAATTTTTTTCAGCAAATATGGAATATCAAGAAACATCATGGATCAATCAAATCAGGTATTCAGTTTCAAAGCATGCTCCGAGTAGAATACATCTATGACATTACGTAGCGGTATGTCATCAATTATTCTGCATTCTCCTCCTGATACGCCACTGGGGTCATTTCGGTAAGAATTGGTTTCGACACGGGTGTCCTAACTGTCTCGGAGCGGAAATTCCAACATATTTCATATATTGTTGTCTCCATAATGAATTTCGAACGTATCAAGAAGCGTATAAAGTATTCTCGAAAACCGTGATGCTACCTTTACACCTGTGCCTCTCCGTCATATTCATCACAGGAACCGACTAAAATACGAAGCTCTGATTGTTATGAGGACGCGACTACTCGTTTTTTACGTTTTTCGGTCGGGTACAATCGAGGACACAATAGAGGTGACTGCCTGTTAAAAACACCCAGAATAGATTCATTTACGATTTCGTTCCACGATCGTACTGTTCGAATAGGTGGAAGAACAAAGAGCAAATCAGGAATAATATTTTTCTTTTGAGAAAGAGTAATGTTAGAATTTAACACTTGATAGGGCTGATGAAAATAAAATCCATCAAAGAATTTATGATTTCACGGACTAATGCTAGAAAAACTATATATATATATATTCTTTTGAACTTTGGCTTACAATATTTAGTTAGCAAACAATAAAGCATACAGATCAGGGTTAGTGACGGGGTGTCATACAATTCGTCGTATCACATTAAAGCCTAGGAAAAAACCCCTGTAAAAAAAAACCCTGGCTCCCCGCCTAAGTGTGAAAGTACAAAAATAAGCTGAAATATATTAGGATTTCTTTCTTCAAGAGTGGTCTTCTATTGATGGAAACAGAGACTTCTTCAAGGTACCCACATCGAATCTGGAAGTAAAAAGACAAAAGCAGAAAAAGAACTAAATATCAAAAATATAAAATTTGAAAGAGATAAAGAAAACTTCCTCAAATTGGCCTTTTGGATTAACTCGATATTGTAAATCAAGGATTTTTAACATAACAAGCTAAAACGTAAATTTTGCAAAGGAGATAATGAATGAATACATAACCTTTTATGGTTCCACTTCAACGAAGATTTTTTTTTAGTATCCGTATGTATCTCTTGAAGGAGAATAATCTCAGCACCATAGTCCTTTGCTAGTTTAGAAATATAGCCACTCTTGTCCTTAGAAATACTTTCTATATTCAAATCTAATACAGAAAATTTGTCGCCAATCTGCAAGGAGGATTCTTCGAATCAGGTCTTGCGGTCCAAGTGATGATTTTCAGATCTTCTTATGTTTGAAGTCTGCTATGGAACCCATTCAAAGGGAAATCATCATCCATAGTTGAGGAAGATTGTGATATAACACTTATTTCATTGAAAAAATAGCAGAGGAAAAATTATCAACTGACATTCATTATGAAAAACTATGACCCGACTAGATGAGAAAATTTAATGTAATTGAGAATGGAATAAAATGAAGGAAGTACAAGGAGGATATACTGTCTAATTTAAATATTTTGAAGCACAGGTATGAGATTGCGTGCTATAAAATTTTATATATTTCGATGAATCTCAAACCAGCTAGTCTATGTCTCAAATGATGAAGTATATTCGAATAGAATAAAATTGGTCGAATTGCCGTCAGAAATGTCAATGATAGTTATTATTTTGATCATGGAATGATAACTATAAAGAGTGACCAACTTCTATATATTCTCATTCAGTATTTACCATTTATCATTCGCAGAAATATATGAAAAAAGAATAGGTATCCATTCTTAACTTCATTGAATGAACTTCAGTGGCTTCATTACTAAAAAACTGCGTTATATTCTCTTGATTATACCTACGATACGTTGTTCAAGTTACAAATTGAACCTATAGATGTTCTTCAAGTTATTGAAGAAATCAAATTTCACAACTCCAAAAAATTTGCACAAAAGTAGCCGAGATATTCAGATATTTGATCTTTTCTGTAAATAAAAAAAAGGAACTTCTTAAAACATTTTTAGTTGAACGATTTCTACGAAACTTTGCGAAACTCTTTGTTCAAATCTCATTCAAACGTCTTCTATGTTACAGATTGCTTGGATACATAGAGTGTTCCTAAATTGAACGTAAAAACGAAAAGGGCAGATTCCTAAACTAAGTTTAAGAATATAAAGTCCCATAAACTTGGGGTCGAAAATGTTTCGTTTTCGAGATATAGAGTGTTGAATTTGAGTTTTTAAAAATTTGTGTTCGAATATTTTCATCATAGTTAGCTTTTATGAACTCTACTATTCAAAACACAAACGTTCAATGATTTAACGTGTCAAACTGACACTGAATTCCTTCACCACAGCTTACAAACTGGCCTTCTTACTATAATTTGGATTTTTTTTTTAATATTCACGAGCCTCAATGAAATAGTTTTTATTAGGTTTAAGTATTAAAAATGGTTTTATTCGAATTTTTAAAAATTTTCTGTTTCGCAGATCTCTGCGAAATTTTGTGAGTCTATTTGGGTGAATTTTCCAAGAGTTATAGAGGAAACTAAATTTTGGATCATATTTTCTGAACCAGTGCATTGATTTGTCACAACAATGAACTTGACCGAGATATTTGGACAGTTAACCTATTCTGAAAATATTAAAACTTCAGATCATCTCCTTCGGAAGATAGAGAGTATAAAGCAAGCCGGACGGATATACTAGAGTTTGATCCTGTATTCTATATTCTAGAATTAACGACATTTGGGCCAAACGATAGCCCGTTATTGTACTAGAACAAGCCTTCAACAAGAGACTCACTTATTCATTCCATCCTCGCCTGAACAATGACTAAAAATAAACAATAATGATTTCAAAAAAATCGAAAATAAATAAAATACTGCACATTGATTAATGAAGCACCATAGTTATTTCTTTATGATAATGTGAATTATTATTACTATCGTTAACTTAAATACAGGGTGTCTCAAGTTCAAGTGCCTATTAGACGTTTCTGGAGAACTAGACATATTTGAAATCTGAAAATTGGGATTATGATATTGTTCGAAGTTCTCTTCAGAGCTAAAATATTTTCGAAGCCTAAAAACTTCCGGTTATACAAGTGTGAAAATAAATTCGACGAAAAATTTTGAATTTCGTAATTAGAATAACGGTTCATTTTGTTAAATCGAATTAAATGAAGATAACGAATAACAATAACACCTGACACTTGTGAATTATTAACAGATAATTTATCTTCTATGGGTACAGAGTGTTCCCATGGTTTCGAAAGAATATTCATTGAATTATTTTAGATGCAATCAATTTGACTCTACGTACACCATAAATCCAGAAAATCTCAAATAACTCAGAAATTATTGAATTTAGGAGTATAATCATGTGAAAAACTATCATTATTTTTGACTGCAGAATCCAACAAAAATATAAAAAATAGGGTTCCAATTTGAAAAACAGAAGTTATGGCCAATTTAAGATCACAATTTTCAACACAAAATTTGAAACACCCTGTGATGATATTTTTGAAATCCAAAAATGCATGACCTTTTCACATTTTTCCTCTTCGATGTTGTAAAAACGGTTTACGCTCAGGATATTTAAAATAAGAATAATGAACATATTACTGACTGAACATATTTGACTTTTTGCAGTTTTTTTTTGGATATTTTGAAAACTATTCAATTTAATACAATGGTTTCAACAGAAATGTATTCACTTTTGAATACTCGTTCATATCAGGAATGGAAAACTTGAAAAAAATTTTTTCGTCGAATGTATTTTCACTCCCTGTATAACCGGAAGTTTTTGGGCTTTTAGCTCTGTAGAGAACTTCGAACAATATCATAATCTCAATTTTCAGATTTCAAATATGTCTGGTACTCCAGAAACGTCTAATAGGCACTCGAACTTGAGACACCCTGTATATTGAACAATGTGAAATGTGTATTTACAAACAACAACGATTTGTGATTGCTGACGAGAAATTGATTATGATGCAAATCGTATAGAATTATTTTTTAGGCAAAAACCATCATCAAGAATTTGGAATGGCCATGAATTCATCTCTGTCTCCCATTTTAGCTGTTTTATATATGGAGAATTTTGAACAAAGAACTCTCGATCAATATATACAAAAACCCAAATCATGAAAAAGATATGTAGATGATACTTTCATCATTTGGCAACATGGAATGAACACTATAGAATAATTCCTAAAAAATCTTTACAATCAAAAAGAGTCTATTAAATTCACAATGGAAATCGAATGAAATAAACAACGTCCATTTTTAGATGTATTTGTTCATAATTATAATAATATTATGCTCCCTCTAGGATATTTAGACAGTTTGATACATTTTATCTATCAACCAAGCGCACAAGTAGTGCACTCAACTCCTCTATTTATAGAATGCTTGATCACTGCAATGAATTCAAGGGTAGGATTGATTTATTTTTTTATAGTCCTAGTTCCTTGAAGAAAATCATGAAAAATCAGTTCCTCGGGACTTACTAACTAATCAGCTACCACCTTGTACATCTAATTAAGACTGTTCTTTTTGTCAATGTCATGCACCTGCACTGACTATACTGTTGTCGAAATTGTTTAGTTCTAGTTAGAAATAAGAAATCTGTCTTTTAATTTTGATTTACACTTCTGTAGATGAATTTTGTTTTTTCTAATCTGTGAACACATTTTTTGGGTATTTGATTACCTGTATGTGATCCATATGGATAATAAATAAATAAATAATCAAAATGGTATCCCAAGAACCAGTGTATACAAAAAAACCAACACAGGTCAAAACCAACATTTCAATTCTAACCGTCAAGGAAATACTAAATTAGAAGTGGAAAAATGTTTATATCATAGCGCAACAAATTTTTGCTCTACCCAACAAGATAAAAATGAAGTAATAAATAACATCACAAAAACACTCAAAGGTAATGGGCATCCCAAAAAGATATTGGAAAGAGCGAAACAAATAACAGAAAATCAACTTGAACGCATTACAACACAAGAATATATGCAACAAATTATAAAGAGCGTCATTCCTTATGTGAAAGGCAGGGTTAGATTACCAATTAGGCACATTAGGCACGTGCCTAGGGCCTACGAACGCCAAAGGGCCTATGAAGGCCAAGGGTCTTAGGGCTTTGAAAAAATATATTGAAATAAAATACCCCAAAAACTTATGAACATTTTTATACTATTATATAGTGAAGGTCAAAATAATATATCTAAATACAAATACACAAAAATACGAATTCAAAATGTTTAGTTTACTAAGTAAATCCTAAAATAACTCCTTTTTCGGGATTTTGACAAAGCGAATTCGTGTATTATATCTTCAAAATTAATGCCGCGAGCGACATCACTTTCAATACACAGAAGGCCCAGTGACGAAGTTCTCTCTTGACCCATAGTTGAACGCATAACATTTTTTATAAGCTTCAACGGAGAATGATCTTTCTCCTTCTGCATTCGAACCCAATATCGAAAGGTATATGCGCAATGCAATATTAACATTTGGGAAACTTGATACAAGTTTATCCTTTATTTGTAATTTGATGAGATCCGTTATAGAGGTGGTTTTGGGGTACAAATTTGAAAAAATCAAATACTCATCAACAAAGTTTTCTTCTAAGTCAGACGGATACATTTTTACCAGAGCTTGAGCCTTAACCTTGATAATGTCCTCGGTCAGTGTATTATCCTTAAGAAAACTAAATGTGTCATAAAGGCTGGTATACGCAGTGCGTCTCTTTGTCATTTCAGCGCAAAGCACATCCATAACAATAAAAAAAACATTAATCTTAAAGGAATCTTTGGCACTGCGAGAGGGAGTTTCATCTGGCCCTACATCGAACTGTCGTTTTCTCTTACGAACTCTAGTTTCGGATTCTTTAAATTCTGAATCTGATGCAAGGGCTTTTGCCTTAAGATAATAGCTACTATACATGTCCTCAGTTCTGCAGTGAGATAAATATTGAATTAAACTGTCGTAAAGTCGCACCATCGTGTTAAACTTGATGCCAGGTTCTTGAAGAGATTTATTTACAATATCGACGTGTTTTAGTATATCTTCCCAAATAACTGTGAGTAATACCATCTCCAAAGTATTCATTTGATGGATTAAGGTTTGTGCCTCAATCACCGTTGTAGGTTTCATACCTTCACTAGTTGAAATATTTGTAAGAATACCACGTATATCATCATAATGGGCACATAATGTTTTTTACAGCCTCATAACGTGCTGACCATCTGGTCTCTGAAAGTCTTTTTACAGAAATTTTACTTCCCAAAGACCTTAGTTTAGACCATCTTTGGGGGACGCTGCAAAGAAATTGTAGAGCGATTGCAAAATTTCAAAAAATTTTACAGCTTCTAAGCAGCTTTCTGCCGCCGCTGTGCTAACTAGATTAAGACTATGAGCTCCACATGGTACCCAAGTGGCTGCGCTGTTGATTGCCTTGAATCTAGTTTGCACTCCCGAATACACTCCGCTCATATTAGCCGCATTGTCATAAGACTGACATCTGCAAAATTTTGATTTTCTAAAACTGAAATTAGAGTGTCAAAAAGATACTTGGCATCATGTTTTCTATTTTAACAAACATCAAAAATCTTTCATATATATCTCCAGATTTTGAGACATCTATTATAATAACTCTGGAGAGTTGATCCGTATGGCTAACGTCAGGTGTAGAATCCACAGTGATTCCATAATACTTGGCTTCTTTGATTTCTGTAACTATTTTTTCCAATACTTTTGACCCCAGTAAAATATTAGTTCTTCATATGTTGTGGAGGATAAATATGATACTTTTCCGCGGCCTGGATTACCTTATCTTCTTACATGTTCTTCTAGAAACGGAGCAAATTTGGCTAAGAGATCGATACACCCAAGAAAATTGCCATTACTAGGATTACCATGTATTTCATTATCGCCTCTAAACGCTAGTTTTCGGCCAAAAACTTAATTACTTCCACTACTCTTCTGAAAACCGTTGTCCAATATGTGCTTTCTTTGCTTGACAATATCAAACGTCTTATCAATTTTTCTAGTTTGTTGGTAGTTCACTAAAGCAGAAATAGATGCAAAATCTTCATGACTTGAAATTCTTGAATGTGCGTTTTTCCAGTCATTAAAGCCTGTAAGGAATTGGTTACACAGGTTTGGATTTCCAGGTAGGTCCGATTTGAACAAAATACATTTATAACAAAAAAACTCACCAGTAGATTCGGAAAATATCAACCAGTCCCTTTTTATAATATCATTGTTGTTCAGTTTTCTGAAAAAATAATCTTGTGATGGACATCTCATTTTTTCGCCAAATTTAGTGGCGTATAACTTAAAATTTATATCCAATTTCTGCACAGCGTGATTACGAGAGAAGTAATCGATAAGATCTGCGCTTATGGTTGTCCATCGTGCTGGATCAGAACTGAAAATACTTGAGGCTGATGTTGTTGGTAGTGATTTAGACACCACCTGCTTGGAAGCGTCGTTAAAATTTCGTAAACCCCGTCAGCCTCGTCTTCTGTGACATTCTCAGTTTTATTGGTTGAACATTCTTGCGAGTCCCAACAAGCCTCAGCTTCTTTAGGTCTAACCTCGATCGAGGAAATATCTACCGCATCTGCATTATCTTCTGTCTCCTTAGAAATGTTAACATATTTCAATAAAGATCCTTCAATTTTACTAAGCGACTCAATCACTTTCTCTTTCTTTTTGCGTTTTTCAAAGAACGAAGAATTTTATATATGAGATACCATCCGATTAAGATTATATCGGAGAAACAGAACGCCCCATAAAGGTGAGAATAAAGGAACATCAGAAATTTTTCAAGTGCTAAACACCGATAGATCCTAGTTGGCCCAACATGCTGTGAATGAAAATCACCTAATAAATGGAAAGAAACACCACAAAACAAGGAGGCATCATTCATGAACATCGCTACCAATCCCATAAGCGCACCATCAATTGAGATTCCGGAATGTTGGAGACCGATTGTTCGATTTACCTTGAAGAAGTCTACAAACCACAAATAAGTGCTAATTTTTGGCGCTCTTGTTCACCCGAACAGAGTGCCTATCATTTTGCCCGAATTTCTGTAATTTTGGAATATCGAGCCGAAAATGGTCTTAATCGATTGGGTTCGACTCCTGATGAAGAATTCGTGGCGAAAGTTGAGTCTGTCCGGCCGTATCCTCTCTAGCATCCAAAAGGAATCAGATAGAGTTTTCATATTTTCCGAATAGGTTAATTGTACAAATATCTCGGTCAAGTTCGTTATTGGGCCAAATCCGTCGGATGGTTCAGTAGTTATGAGCATCTGAAATTTTGTTTCCTCAATAACTACTAGAATAATCATCCGATCGAGTTGATACTTGGAATGTTTTGAGGGAGGCTGAAACGAAACGGCTTGCAAAAATCGCAGAAATCGTCAGGCTAGAAAATTTTTAAAAATTCCCAAAAAAAAATTTTCAATACTCAATATCTCCTAAGACTTCATTTAGATTTAAATAAAAATCCGTATATATATTGAGGTTACCGATATCTTACTCATCCTCAAATTTCATTATTGTAGCTTTCCCCTTCTGAAGATATGATCATTTTTTCATTTACTCAAGAGAAAAATAGAAATGTCATGAAGTCCGAGCTTTGTCATTGAAATATTTGCCATAAATTTTTATCTAGGTTCTGTAGTCTGCCCTATTTTACATTTATAAAAGTTGAAAACTTTTTTAAAATCACAGCTTTGTTAAAAGCTAATTTTACCTTGAAAACGACAGAAGATGCCTGTTGAACCGTTAATGACATGAACAATAATAGATGATGGTTATTACCCAAATAATAATTCTTAACGATTTATGACTCAGTTGATATCAGTCCTTAAGTGTTAAGTTATATTATGGACGAAATATCTAACTTGATTATGATATACCGTTTTTGATTTCCAAACAAATTTATGCTTGATTGTAACAGTAGGAGAACAAGCTAACTTCGCGTTAGTGCTTGTCTACATTGTTTCAGTAATTTGCGATATTGATTTTCCTACGTTTCAATTGAAATTTACCCCTTATAATTGTTTACAATGAATTTGATGAATGGACCATCTCAACATCATGATTTGCCAGTTTGAAGTTTTTCTTATATGAAAAATTATTGAACAGGTTCGAGGCTATACTTCTGCAGTAAATGGAACCTTTTTATGAGCTTGTATAGTACCTTGTTATTCGGAAAAATAATTCTCAGCCTTCGGGGTTTCAATACTAACTCCTACTAACTAACCATTAGGATATGATGGGTCCTATCTGGCCTAAGATCATCTAACCTACTTACTGTTGTCAAAGCCGTGAAATATTACTCCGATTAATTCTCTGCCTCCCCTTCCATCTCGATAGACCACAAAGTGGTAAGTTATGTGATGACAAATACGATCTGAAGAAACTGACGGAGCGTAGAAGTGCACTTAGGTTATCGCGGTCACTTTTGGGACTCCCGTAGATTTTATCTGGTAGCAACGAACACCTTCTGCCGCTGTCATGATAATTTCCTCTTGAAAGATTGGCAGTCCGACATTGTATTCATCTGAAGCATGCAAACGTACTATGAAGAAAAAATATTGAAATCTCTAACTGAAAATTACAAACTTGAATATTGCCAAAAATATCCGTTGAATGCGCCAGTCCAGAAGAAGAAAGAAAGGAGTTGGTTCCTACTGGATGAACATTGTTTCGGCTGATTCACTCTGGAAAAAATTACTGATAATGATAGGATTATGATCAATAATAAGGAATCATGACAGAAGAAGCGGCCACTGTTTCTTAAAAAAAATATCTAACAATCTATAATATAAAAATGAATCGCAAAATGTGTTGGTAAGCGCATAATCAACAAACCAATTTGGCCAAATCTTTTTTAAAAAAGTTCAAGGAGTCTGAATTGCTGGAATGAGCCCTCTTCTTTTTTTCCCATACAAATGATTTGTAACTAAAAAGGTTTTGCACAATGTAAATTGATTGTTTGGGATGAATGGCCTTTGTTTTATGATCGATTTACGTTATGTCTAAAGTTATCAGTAATAATTCAGTTTGGTGATAACCGAGATTAGTGGAAAATTTAACCATCACTAGGCAAAGAAATTTCTCCACAACCAGAAAGTCTGGACATTCCTTCCTCACCTAACACTTCTCCACCTCCGACTTGTCAAGAAGATTCGTTAGAACCATACATTCCACAACTGGATCGACTGAGGTTTGATTTAGGGCATATTAGTGGATGGAATGAGATCCTCCCAATTCTAGTTAAAATTTATTACAAATCTTTCCGGGAAATTAAAATGTGAGTCTGAATTTGGAAATATGAAAACATGTTAAGTTGAAAATTTAACCATCACTGCCTCAAGGTTTCTGGCCAACTAACGAATATCTTTGAGATTCTGAGCTATGTGAATGACAATTCTCTTCAATCAAGTTTTCAGCGCCAGGGATGCACGACTACCTTTTCCTCACTAAAATTATGGTTGACATAAACCGGACAATGAATAACAAAATGATGACAGAATTAGTTCTTGGGGACCTCAGCAAAGCTTTCGATTCAATTGATTTCAGGATTTTTTTGAGCAGATTGGGCTTGGTAGGAATTTCTGAGCATCCCCCCACTGTTTTCAATGTTCATGTAAGAGAACATAACATATCGTTTAATGTATATGACTACTGCTCTGAATGGTTAAAGGTGGTTGCTGGTAATAATAATTTAATAATAATAGAATAGAATAGAATAATTTATTCATGCCATTACACAAAAGTGTTTACATACGTCAAAGCAACAATATATCACAAGATATCAGACACAACCACTGAAAAAAACTCATTCAAAGAATAATAACATTTTTCACAAAAATAATCTTTAATTGTTCTCTTGAAACTATTATAATAATGATAATAATTTATTCATATAATATGTGGTATACTCACTTGCTCCATTCCGTCTGGGTGTCCATAATAAACGAATTTAGCATCTGATTCACGACACAGACGTGAATTCGTTCATTTCTAGTGTGAGTCTTGTTGCACACAGTTACACTCATTCTACATGATTTTTTGTCATTTAACAAAGGAGTTAAGTGTTCTTTGAGTGTATATTACTTATTATTATTGTGTGAATTTATTTATGATGAATTAATTTGATTTGATTTGAAAAAAAAAAACATATGCATTCAGACAGCAGATTCAACAATTCATATGTACAAACTTCACCAGATATAAATATACAAATATAAATATTTATAGACATATAATCTGAAATTTGTAAAATACGCAAAATCACTGAACATATACACCAACAGATTTGACTCAGGAAAGAGACTTATGTTCCAGGAACTCATCAATTTTGTATATAGTTTTTTCGAGTAATAGATGTTTAACTTTATGCTTGAAAGCTTTGGGTTCAAGTTTCTTCCAGCTATCCGGGATTTTGTTATAGAGTTTAATGCAGGTATAGTTGGGACCCTGCTGTGCCTTTTTTATTCGAGATTATTATGAGAATTTTTGGAAAATTTTTCCGGATGTTGGTGGATATAACTTACTTACTCGAGAACAAAAACAGAAGTTATGGTAAGTATTTTTTCATTTCTGAAAATTTCTCTACAGCTTTCTTTTTTCTTCAGGCCACATAGTGCTCTCAAGGCTCTTTTTTGATGTATCAAAACCCGCTGGGCGTCACATGATTGTCCCCACATTATAATTCCATACACTGCTGGACTGTGTTTCACAGTTTCAACATTAGATATTTGTCTCATCTTTCTTATCAGATAGATTGCTGTGGATAGCCTTTTACACAAAGCATTTATGTGTTTCTGCCAAGTTAGAGATGATTGAAATTCTACTCCTAAAGATAAACTTTTGTGTTTTATCCGGGTTCATGAGTAAACCTTTGGTAGTGAACCAATCTAGAGCCTGTAACTAGCTCGCTCGTGACAATTCGTGTAGTGGGCCCTTTTCCTTCGAGCTGTTCAGAAATACGGTATCATCTGCGTAACCACATGCCCCACTCGCCTCCACATTGTCAAAGAGGTCGTTCGTGAAGAAAATGAAGAGCAGCGGACCAAGGATAGACCCCTGGGGTACTCCCACTGTCAGATGTCTCATATCTGACACGGTGCCATTCCATTTCACAGCTTGCTTTCTATTAGATAGATAAGAAGAGATCACATCATGAGCTTTTCCTCGCACTCCGTACTCTCCGTACTTTTCCAGGAGAATTCTATGGCTCACACAGTCAAAAGCTTTGCTCAGGTCTATGCTGACCATTTCTACGTCCTCACCGTTATTATACGCTTCTATTATAGCCTCGAGTATATCGATCATAGCTGAGATGGTTGACTTGCCTTGTCTATATCCATGCTGTGTCGTATTGAGATTGAGTTTTTCCTCAAGAAAATTCACCAACCGGTTTTTCAAAACCAGTTCGAAGATCTTTGATATAACAGGTAACATGGATAGAGGTATGTAATTATCACAGTATTGTTTATCTCTTTTTTGTAAACTGGATAAACAACGGCAACTTTCAGGACGTCAGGAAAAATCCCGTGAGAAATGCAGTCATTTATTATCTTGCATAGTAAATCATGCAGGGAAGCGTAATCTTTTTACAGCTCGTTGTTGCCTGATCCTCTCCATTATAGTTTTCACCTTTAGGCTAATGATTCACAAATCTATATCAAAATCGGCGTTGAAAATTTCTCTAAGTGATTTCAAATTTTAATACTTTCAGCAATTGCCAAAGCGGCTTTACACATTTGTCATATTACGGAAACAACGGAAACTACCAATTATCATTGATGCGAAAGATATTCGAACATGGTGAACAGACACGATGATCAAGTCGTTTTCAGCAGTGAAAAGATTCCTTACTCTGAATATAGGTTTAGTAATTGATGAGAAGCTGTCTTGGGATCCCTAAGCTACCGCAATGAGTAGGAGATTTTACCAGTGTCTTCATCAGCTTTGATTTCTGGAGAATTTTTTGCGTTTCCAGGTGAGGAAAGTTCTGTTATTTGCGCTTGTGCTTCCGATTCCATACTACGTTGATGTTGCATTCATGGTCTTTCAGGAAGCCAGTTGAGTGACTTGACTGCTTACCAAATGTGGGTACAGATGTGCTCACACTTTGAGGAAATATAATCGACTCTGGGTGTCATACCGACTTAAACCGTCGCAAGCCAGGTTATTAGCATTGTGGCATCCAATCGATGCATGGAAAGTGTGGATCTTCACAGTAGTTTTAAGAAAACTTGTTCATTCAATCAATTGTTTCAGTGACCGTTTTCCAGTGTTACAAACTAACGTTTTGCCAAATATCTGGTATCTTGATGACGAGATATTGTTGATGATGGAGCTCGTGTTGAATGATAGTTTGGGCTATTATCCATAGCCATGCTTTCTATTTGTATTGAAACAACATATTTCCAATTTGAAGACATCTTTTATCAACAAGAAATTGGAATGGCCATGGGTTCACCACTATCACCAATTTTAGCTGATTTATATATGGAAATTTTCGAACAGAAGGCATTAGAAAAATACGTACTTAAACCCAAACTGTGGAAAAGATATGTAGATGATAGTTTCATTATTTGGCAACATGGAAGAGACACTATAGATGGATTCCTTCAATATCTTCACAATCAAGAGGAATCAATCAAATTCACAATGGAAATCGAGAAAGACAGACAACTTCCATTCTTAGATGTACTCGTACATGGACAAAATGGAATCCCAAGAACCACTGTGTATAAAAAGCCAACGAACACAGGACAATATCTACATTTTGATTCAAACCACCAACTAAACACTAAATTGGGAGTAGCAAAAGGTTTATTTGATAGAGCAATAAATATTTGTTGCACTGAAGAAGACCATAATGAAGAAATAAATAACATCTCGAAAACTCTTAGAAGCAATGGCTACCCCAAAAAGATATTAGAAAAAGCTAGACGAACAAGAGAAAATCAACCTGAATCAACAGATATAAATCAGACCATTAAAACCGTAACTCCTTATGTAAAAGGTTTGTCGTAAAAAATGAGTAGAATTGGAAATGGATACAACAAAACGACTGCATTCAAAACTCAAGACACTATCTGAGCTAAACTTACAAAAGTTAAGCCTAATAATGAGACACAAAGGACAAAGAACTGCATATATGAATTACCTTGCGAGTGCGGAAGATCTTACATCGGAGAAACTAAACGCCCTCTGAATGTACGAATAAAAGAACATCAGAAGCTTCTACGAGTACTAGACAGCGACAAATCCAGGTTGGTCCAACATGCTGTAGATGAGAATCATCATATAAAGTGGGATGAAGCATCAATAATATCCAAAGAAGAAAAACTTGCAAGAAGAAAAATCAAAGAAGCAGCATTTATGAAAATAACACCTGATTCCATAAGTGCTCCATCTATAGATCTGCCAGAAGTTTGGACGCCGATAGTTCGATCCAACTTAAAAAGATCATCATATCACAGATGAGTATATAACATCGTTCATTTTCTTTCATGACTTCTGTCAATATTCACTTTTTGAAAATTGATAATTTTCAAAAGGTTTTTCACTTTTCCTCCTTGATAAAGATAGAAGATGTCTATCGAAACGTCGGAAAACTTTACATCCACACTAGATGATGGTAACAGCCCAAACAATTATTCAACATCTGGTATCTTCTTCTATCGAGCCGAAAATGGTCTGAACATATTTGGTTCAACTTCCTGGTGAAGATCCGTATTCAAACAAGATTATATCCGGCGGCCGTATATTCTCTAATATAACAAGAAAATGAGATAGACTTTTTATATTTCCAGAATAGGTCAATTGACCAAATATCTCGGCCTCCATTATTATTGGGTCAACTTCGATAACAAGTTCAGCAGTTGTGAGCATTAGAAATTGGATTTCTTTAAAAATTCGCCGAATATCCATCTGAATAATTTGTAACCTGAAATTACAATAGGTAGCCTAGATTGAGCTCATCATTTGGTATGTTCAAATTTTCTTCTTTTGCTAATTTTCAAAATAAACGTTGTATTCCTTTCTTCTAAGTTGATTAAAAAAAAAAATTAGAAAGCACTGACGTGAGGTCAGATTTATGCGCTCTTGTTGAGCTACTCGAGAGTAAATATTCAAACCATAACAAATCTATAAGCACTCAATAACTACTCATAATTTTCCCCAAGTTTTGTTCGAAGCTATAATTCCCTTTTCCTAAAAACTTACGTCAGTGCTTTTCTGAATTTTGACAACGTATATTATTTCAGCCACCGATATTGAATTTTATCTCTATGATTTCCCGTTATGAAAAATTTTGATTAATATTACTCCAACTGACACTGATTAATGATCCTGGCATTTGTCATTAGAATATCCATCTATGATGGCCATCGTTCAAAGGAAATCATCGGGACGTATGTCATTTCTCCTTTCTCTTGAGTAAATGAAAAAAATGATCATATCTTTTGATGGAAAAGAGCTACGACAATGAAATTTGAGGATAAGTAAGATATCGATCACCTCAATATATTCACGAATTTTTATTCAAATCCGAAAAATATCTTATGAGATAGTGAGGATTAAAAATTTTTTTTTTGGAATTTTTTTAAAATTTTCTAGCGTGACGATTTCTGCGAAATTTTGCGAGCTGTTTTGTTGCAGCCTTCCTCAACAATATTTCAAGTATCAACTTGATCGGATGGATATTCTAGTAGTTATTGAGGAAACAGAATTTCAGATGCTCATAACTATTGAACCATCCGACGGATTTGGCCCAATAACGAACTTGACCGAGATATTTGGACAATTTACCTATTCTGAAAATATGAAAACTCTAGCTGATTCCTTTTGGATACTAGAGAGGATACGGCCTGCCGACCGGCCGGACAGACTCAACTTTCGCCACGGATTCTTCATCGGGGAGTCGAACCCAATCGATTGAGACCATTTTCGGCTCGCTATTCCAAAATTACAGACATTCTGGCAAAATGATAGGCACTCTGTTCGGGTGAACAAGAGCGCCAAAAATAGCTGTGACGATGAGATTCAGTTGCAAAGGGGTGAGTTTTTCATAATTTGGACTGAGGTCATTTAAAGGACAAAGGTCGACTGGAAGCAACATATCAATTTCTATATGATTTTCGATGCAAAAGACACCTTCTTTCGGTTGGTTTTTGAAATAAGATAATTTGAACTCTGAACAAAACTGAAGGTACCTAAAAAATGTGGTTATTTTAAATTTAATATACACATTTGTTAGTTGTTTCACATTCACGGTTCTTTCAGTATAACACTTTTCAGAGAACGGGAAGAAATTAAGAACGAGCCCGCAAAAGCTACTAACCTCACGTAAAAAAATTGAAAATTCAGAAAATACTGTATAGAAATTCCAGAGATTCGGAAACGGTCTCCCAGCGTTATCTTTACGTGGGTGTGCCGATATGTTTTTGTCTAAAACAAAACAAATTGCTTCGATACTATTTTCATCTGACTGTTAAGGTAGCTACATATTTCAAATTAGTAATGCTTTTTTCGGTACACCAATTTGGCCCTCGAATGTAATTCAAATGAGAAAATTTGAATAACCGATTAGGACGTCGACTGTGTGATAAATGTGAAAAAGGAGAACATTAGCATAACGTGGAGCTTTGTCCATGTCGCCAGATGGAATCTGGTGTATATAGGCACGGAATATCAATGTTTTGAGAGTTATTTGTGATATCGTTTCTGATGGAAAAAAACAAATCACTGACAGTGTAACGATATTTATTTTCATCATTCTTGAAAATTCATTCCAAAGGTATACATACTTCCGACATTGCCTACATAGTAACTTAATTATCTAAAGCATTCAATTTTGATTATCATTATTGCGCTTGTTCTATACTGTTGAAAAAGAAGTAGAAGCGCGTGCTTTCGTTTCGCTCGAATGTCTGTCATTTTCTAATATAATATTCTCAATCGACCCCGAAGAAGAATCTGGGGAGTTCCATATATCCGGCCGGCCGTCCGGCCATAAACTTTCTATTTTCTAAAGGAAATTTGCTAGAGTTTCCATATTTTCAGAGTATCTCGATCAAGTTCGTTATTGTGCCAAATGCGTCGAATAGTTCAGCAGTTTTGAGCATCTGAAATTTGGTTTCCTTGATAATTCCTAGAATATCCATCCGATAGATTTGAAACATGAAACTCGTTTGGATAACGTTGAAAAAAAGGTATCCACCATCCAATCCTAAGGGGACAAAAATTTTAAAATATTTCAATATTTTTTTGGTATATCACATTACTGATAAGATATTTGTCGGATCTCAACGAAAAATTGTGCTTTTATGGAGGTTTATCATATATTACATCTTCCTATGGAAAACTCACGAGAATATATAGGAGTTTCTTTCTTTGGTGCTTTCTCTAGCTTGGGAAACTAGTAGAACATCGTTTTGCCTAAATATCTATTACTTTTGGAAATTCAATCGAAAAGAAAAATCTCAACCTGTGCTCAAACTTGAGTATGCTATGCAAGCCCATCCAGAACGAACTTTTGACCTTATGTCAGTGCTATCTACATTTTCGTCGATGGGAAATGTTTTGGCATTTCATCTTTGTTTACAGATAAGATAAGATAAGATAAGATTCATTAGCGTCATATCAACATTTTAGACTTTTCAGAGAAAATACACTTCAATTTTTGAAATTTATTAACTAAGATCAACTAACTTAGTTGCAGCTGAACTCTGTGCAAAGTAGTCAAAATCGCAGTCAAGATATTCCTCTACCGAGTAAAAACACTGTTCCACAAAAAACCTTGATAGTTTTCTCTTAAAATTGTTTAATGGTACTTTCTTCAATTCGTCCGGAAGTTTATGGAAACATATCAGACTTACGGAATTATTTCTGCTTTTCTTTAAGTTTCGAAATGGAATAACAATTTTATTTTTGTTCCTAGTATTGTAATTATGTTGATCGCAATGTTTGTCAAAATTTTCCGAGCTTTTGTGTATTTCAAAAAGCATTTAAAAAATAAACATAGAAGTAAGACTCATAACACCATCTACACGAGAAAAAGACCTACAGTGGGTTCGTCGATTGCTGTTGAATAATGTCCGCCTTGCTCGCTTCTGCTGCCAAAATATAAAAATTGATTCACTAGCCCCGCCCCATAAAGTCAAACCTTACGATAATCTTGAGTGAATTAAGCCAAAATAATAAGTTTCAACGTATCAATGCATACATCATACATACATTCATACAGCTTCTTAAGTGGGAGTGCTAATTTAAAGAACTGTCATGGGTTAGGCCAAGCAATTTTCTTGGTTCACTCTTACTTGAACCTTTACTCCCACTGATAAACAAATGTTGCGTTTTATCTTTATTTAGATACAAGTTGTTTGTGGTAATCCATGACTCAGTTAATTTCTCCGCTCTACTAATATGAGCTTTCGCCTCATCAACCGTTCTTGCAAATGCCAACAACCATGAATTGCCCGCAAACAAAACTGAGGGATAAGCAACAAATTACGTGGAAAATCATTCATATATATATATAATGTATAATAATGGCCCCAAAGCAGATCCATGGGGCACGCCAATACTCACTTTACAGGTAACGAACTATTACCTTTTGAAATAACTTTTTTCTGAGAAAAATAGTGAGTACTCTTCAGTCGGATAAATAAACACATATGTTAAGTAAAGGTAGATTTTTATGGACGAATATTTCATTATCCAAATGGTACATTTGTTTTTTATGAAAAGTACAAATATTTTTTTTTGTTTTTTATTTAAAGAAAATGCGTCTCAGCAACCAGGGCTATTGACACGAAAATCATCAATTACAATGAGGTAATCAATTACAATAAGGTTACATAAATAATGCCTATATATGGATTCATAAACTATCATACACATCTATGGCTTTCGAATACAATATCAGATTGTCTAGTTGATTCCCATCTCCCAAGATTTTCTTCAAATCGGCGCCAATATGATGTTGTCTTCTGTAATTCACGTAGTGGGGGCAGTCAATCAGAATATGCTTCACTGTTATAATTTGTTGGCAATGCTGACACACTGGAGGATCTTCTGACAGGATTATGTGTTTGTAGGTTAGTAAGGTATGTCCAATACGTAATTTTTTGATTGTTTGACTTTTTCTGCCAATTCTAGAAGGTATATGAAATGGTTTGATTGTGTCAGTAATTTGCCTCAGTTTGGAAGTCGATGTTGTCCAATCTTGTTTCCATAAATCTCTTGTATAATTTTCCAAATGCTTTTTTAAATCTGATGAATACTCTATTTGTCCTTTCTCTAGAGGAGTTTCCGCTGCTTGTTTTGCACCTCGGTCAACCATTTCATGCCCACATGAGATGGTACCCATATAATCTTAACGTAAACTCCTTCTTTGGAAAGTTCTGCATAGCGATCATGTATGTCTTGCACGAGGGGATTATTTGTAAATTTGTTTTGAATACAGTTTATGGAGGAAAGAGAGTCAGTACATATTGCAACATGCCTGTTTGTGTTGCTTATAAGAAGAAAAGCCTGGTGGATAGCAAATAGTTCGCCTCTTTGAACTGAAGGGTGGTGAGGCAGATGGTTAAGTTGTAGAATGCTATGTATGGTAGTAACTGCCGTAGAGGTTCCTGAGCTATAGTGTGATGCATCTGTGTATAAAATGGTGACATAATCTTTTGCATTAATTCTATCAAGAAAGGTATGTCTGGGCGATTCATAGTGTCTATTCTGGGAATGTAATGAGAGATCGCATTTGGGAAGTACTTCAATCCAAGGAGGCATATTTGAAACCGATATTTGGTTGTTCGAGATTAATATTCTCAGATATTGAATGCAAAATTTGTGTAACTGACCGTAATCTCGATGTTGGATGTTGTGTTGTCAGATTTTTGAGATTAGTGATGAGCGAATATGCTGGATTTTGGCTATTGGCTGAAACTGAGGATGCATATGACAGTAGGAGTTTGATGCGTCTCAATTGCAGTGGGATTACGTTCGATTCACGATTTAGGCTTTCAGAGGCAGTCATATAAAGTTGGCTGCCATAATCCAGCACTGAACGTATGAGAGTTTTATATATTCTCAAAAGAGTAATTTCATCAGCTCCCCAGCTATGATGAGCTAAAATTTTAAGGATGTTCAATTTTCTGAGACATTTTCCTTTAATATGCCTGATGTGATATGTCCAGTTCAGTTTTGTATCAAAAATTAGGCCTAGAATTTTAAATTGTTGAACTACAGGGAGAGGTGTCCCATTCAATATGAGTTTTGGCTGTGATTCGTTTTTAGTACGTTTGGAAAATTTCATAACCCTAGACTTGGTGGAAGAAAATTGAAGACCATGTTCATTTATCCAGTTGCATAGCGATTTAAAGTATTCATGGAATTTTTGAGGTTGTTGATGAATTTTTACCATGACAGTATATCATTAAGTCGTCTGCGTAAAGAGCACATTTCACAGGTAACTGTATTTCAGTCAAAATATCATTAATTGCAAGGATAATTAAGGTGGGACTAAGGACTGAGCCTTGTGAAACTCCATTGTCTTAAACAAATGGAAGTGACATTTTTCCATTAACTTTCACCCTGAATGTTCTGTTAGTGAGAAAGTTTTCCATGAAATGGTACATACTTCTATTTATTAATGGAGAAAATTAATAATAAGCGACTGCTCTGGTACTTAGAAAAACATCAAATTATAATTCCTAATCAATCTGGCATTAGACCAAACCGTAATACGCTAGATAACCTCATCACACTACAAAATATATCTCTAACGCATTTTGCAAACATCAGGAAGTTGTTGTTGCCTTTTTTGATATCGATCGTGCCTTCGACACATTACTCAAATCCTCCATAATGAACGCATTGAAAAGAACAATTATTGAATGTGCACTGCATGCAATTTATCTTTTATAATGAAGAATGATTCGGAATCCTTATCTAAAGAGGACGTTTCAAATCTTTTTGGTGAATTTTCCAATTCGGTTTTTCAACCGTCTTCGGATTGCAATAACAATTTTGACCATGTAGAGAACCTCTACAGTAGCTTTTATTTTCCAGTGATTTTGCTTTCTCAGGCGAGTGTTGAGGAGCTCTGAAAATATTAGTTCCCAACATAGGCCAAGGTCCGAATGGAATTTCGTCGGTTTTCTTGTAAAGTTGTCATGGTTGCCTTGCATTTTCGTTAAAAGCCGTTTTCAACCGATCGCTCGGAGCTGGTATTCTTCCTGATCGCTGTAAAATATCGATAATCATTCATTCCAATACATAAGAAAGACCGAAAGGACTTAGTTTAGGACTATAGACCATAAGCTATCATCTCAGGAATTCCAAAGATCTTTAGAGTCTGCAGTTTGTAGATTTATTCAAAATCATGGTTTGATAACTAAAAATCAGTACGTAGTATCGAAACGAATCTGATAAGTTTAGTCAAAAATGTTTGTGAGGTAATATACACTGACGTTATGAAAGCATTTGATAGAATGAATCATTCATTACCATAACGCAGTTTTGAAGAGGCTGGAATTTATAGGGATATCATCTTTTATTACCAATACATCATCCTTTTTATATTTCCATGTACAAACTGGTGGTGGCTGGTCGATGGTATTTATCAAGTATTTGGTCTTTAAATTGTTAATAATTGTGGCTCGATCGTCATGCAATCGTCACCAATTATGATCCGTCCCATGAACGTGTGATCCGAATTCATAAGATACAGCATGCCTGCAGCTGCCTGTTTCCTATACTGTTTTTTGAGGAAATTCAGCTATCTCAGAATCAGCGGTTTAGTGGAGCGCAATTCGCGTATGACTGGTACGATCTCGTCCTTTCCTCGATTCATTGTTATTACAGATGCTGTTGTTACTTCTTGAAATAAATGAAATATTGGAAAGAGATTTTCTCGACCACAAATGTGGGATTTGTTGATATTTGTTTCACCGAAGAACAATAACAGGAGTGCTGTTGGGATCACCATTGTTTCGATTAATTCGGATTTTGTGTGGTAATAAGGTAACCGAAATACTAGATACTTAAATAAGGTTGTTTCAAACTTATAAATTTCAGCGTTACGAGTACAATTATTTGTACGGAAGCACCAGTCCGATTGGCTGATTTTCCGATCTGACAATTGATCGATATTGCCGAGTTTTTCCAAATCTCCAGATTAACTAGATCTTCCGATCATCCGGGTTACACTCTAGGGCATTACAACCACCAAGTAATTTGCCGTCTCTTACCTTGCAAGTTCGAGCCAATATTTGTGCTAGTTCACGCTAAGTATAGCCTTTCAATTGGAGGAAATTGAAACTGTGAGCTTCATATCATTTTTGTACTTTTATTCTTTCACAGGAGACATTTCATTTGAATTGAAATTATTTTTCTGCAAGCAATCCGATTGAATGCTGTTATTAGATTCTAAGAGAGGAACTAGATTAACACTAACAACAAAATTAGGAGATCGTGAATTGATTTGACGGTGATTAGAGAATAAAAACAAAATATATATATATTGCAATTTTGTTATTAACCCTCGTACAAGTAGAGAAGGAGAGTTAGTTTTTGTCATGTTCATTTTCCTTTCAATTCAAATTTCACGTTTGAATAAGTAAAATCCGAGCTAGCCGGGGTTCAAGAGTGACAATTGATGAGGTGAGGTATTGTTTCCTCTGCTTATTAACATTCGCTTGGAACTGAGTCCATGTCCATAGCCTGTTCTGAAACGATTTAGCACTGTCCAACTTTTCTTGGAAGATCGATACCAGGGTTTTTTTTCTTGAAGGATTAGGAATGAGATCTATATGGAACATTTCATAAGAGTTCAATCTGCCATAAATGTTTATCGCTGATGTTCATGTTGAAGAACGAATTATGCCATAAGGGATTACGTGACTTTAATCTGGAAACTACTTTGTGGAATGTAAAGAATTGGAAATGAATTAGTAAAGGACTATTTGGTAAGAATTCAGAGCTGGAGTCTGACTGCGAATATGGGGAGGTACAAGAATAGGCCTTTGTTGGCTACAAAAAAATCTCCTGGAATATTACGTTATGTAAGAAACGGTTCACAAAAATTATCATAAGACAGTTAAAAGAGATCAGGATTATAGCCTCATTCTATCTAGAAAATTTAAAAGAATACATCTTGTCCATGAAAAATCTAATAGTCTTTCATCCAGTCAGTTGAAGCTTATCCACTTCTATCGTTTTTACTACAACCCCATTGTCGCAGACTAATGTACTTGACTTAGAGGAAAGTATTGAAAAAATTGAAATAAAACGGGTATCGGTACTTGACATCTAAAGGTGTGAAGGTGTAAAGCTTCTGGGGTAGCTTTTCTTAATGGGAAGATCCAGTTCTTGGAGGTTGCACTTGACAGCACTCGAACTTATGAGTCTCGAAATTTATATAGTGTCGAACACACTTCAAAATAGTTAAAAAAAAATAATGTTCTTGAGAAAATTTTCTATACTCTAAAACTGGGAATTGAGAGGAAAATTATTATAAATAATTAAGTAGCTAGCATTGCACTTCGAAATAGAATAAATAATGATTCTTGAACATTTCAACAATGTCTTTATCACACACGCGTTTCTATTTCTCCTTATGTGTCAGGTACCGTATACATTTGCGCTTGAAAATGTATTAATTAATAGAAAAGAACGCATAGATTCTCATATAAGGGATGGTCCCATTAAAATCAAACATTCCATTAAAAAAAAACGAAATACTCTATCTTACGAAATCATGTTTGCTTCGGAACCGGAAACAATTTTACTACAGGTCTTTGCAGAATGCGGTTTATTGAGAATGTTGAAAGCTTGTTTTCGTTCCGCGGCTAGGATACTACCGATTTGTTTAAAGTGTGGATTTTTGAATTTGAGTGAAGTACGAAAGAGACAAACTACTACATGTTGAAGCTAATTGAATGATGAATATTTAGTGATAAGATCTTCAAACGGGTCAGACGATGAGAAAGTTGATAAAACAATCTTCCGTTCTTCACCAGTTTGAAATTCTTCAATCTCCAGAGATTTTTCTATTAGATCAATAGAGTGAACCCAAGAAGGTCCCACCCACCATAAGGAATGGTCTAACAACTCTGTAGGAGACATGCCTCGAGTGGCTCAATCTGCTGGATTATCTATAACAATATTCTGAATTAAGGAAACTTTCCTTCCAAATTTCGTAAGGCTAAAGTAATAGGTATTTTGAAACGAGGAAAAAATCCTTGTGATCCTAGTAGTTATCGACCCATCGGTTTATTGAGTGTTCCTTCCAAGATAGTAGAAAGGTTAATTCTTTTTAGAATTGAATCTTCTATAAAAAATTCAGTTCAGGTTCTCAGCCTTACAACTTTCATAAAATCAGGCTTCTATAATAGGTTGACAACAGGAGCTGCTTTCACTGATTTTTTTCGGCATATGACACTGTGTGGAAAGATGGATTAATTTTCAAACTCTATAACCATCTGAAGTGTGGGAAAATGGTACGATTATCAGAAAATATGTTATATGATAGAAGGATTCGTGTTTTTATTGACAATAAGAGTAGCAATTTCAAAACATTGAAAAACGGTCTTCCTCAAGGATCAGTTCTAGCTCCTTTACTTTTCCATTTATATCTAAGTGATTTACTCACGACATCATCTCAGAAATTTGTTTATGCCGACGACATTGCTATTGCTTACCAACATTCGGATTTCCATACTCTGGAAAACATACTGTCATCTGTTTGGAAATTTTAAAGAATTATTTTATTGAGTGGCGATTATGTCCAAATCCCAACAAAACGGAGGTATCTTGTTTCCATCTGAATAATCATCAAAAATATATGAAATCTGCTGTTACTTTCAATGTATCTCCTATCGAACATAATTTCTATCCAAAATACTTAGGAGTTAATTAGATTCATATCTCAATTACAACGCTCATTTAAATGATCTGAGCCTAAAACTGAAAACTAGGAATAATATTCTTCAGAAATTAGCTGGATCATCTTGGGGTGCTGATGCTTCTACTCTTCGCACAGCATCTCTAGCCCTAGTCTCTTCTGCAGCTGAGTATTGTTGCTCTGTTTGTTTTAACAGTGCACATACACAGAAAACCGATGGACAATTGAATACATCCATGAGAATAATTACTGGCACCATAAGATCTACACCGGTTCATTGGTTACCAGTTTTGCCTAACATTGTCCCTGCCCATATTCGCAGACAGACTGCAGCTCTGAATTCTTGGAACAAATATCAATCTTTTCCCAATTTATTCCCAATTATTTCATATATTCCACAAAAAACAAATTCTCAGATTGAAGTCACGTAAACCATTATGACATTGATACGATTTTCAATATGAATATAAGCGATAAAGAATTATGGAAGACTGAGTGGAACTCTTACTAAATGTTCAATAAGTATCTCGTTTCTGATCCTTGTGAAAAAATCCTGCTTTTGGTCTTCCAAGAAAAATTTGAAGAGTTCTTAATCGTTTGAGAACAGGTCATGGTCGTACCAATAGCATGCTATTCAGATGGAACTCAGTTCCAAGCGCAAGTTGTGAATGTGGAGAAACAATAACTCATCTCATCAATAGTTGTCCCATATATAAATTTCAAGTTGGTTTTAGGGCTATTCATGAAGTTTCCGATTCTTTATTGGAATGGGTTATAAATTTCGAAAGAATATGATACGTATTTTTGTTATTCAGTTCTTTTTTCTGCTTTTTCTTTTTATTTCCAGATTCGATGTGGGCAACTTGAAGAAGTCTCTGTCTCCATCAATAAAAGACTACTCTTGAAGAAATAAATTCCTGAAATATATTTCAGCTTATTTTTGTACTTTCACATTCAGGTGGGGAGAGGTGGTAGAGATACATTCACAGTACTATCCGAGTTCAAAAAACACAAAT
Organism: Micraspis discolor; assembly: GCA_030674115.1. Classification (NCBI taxonomy): domain Eukaryota; kingdom Metazoa; phylum Arthropoda; class Insecta; order Coleoptera; family Coccinellidae; genus Micraspis; species Micraspis discolor. The sequence goes on from JARTUT010000023.1 coordinate 26,299, forward strand.
ATATAACAGCTTCATACCCCTTCTCGCTGCTGTCTTCAAATCCATGAACTTCGCATTAAGAAAATGATTGCCTCAATATCGTGCGTGAAATATGAAAAGAAAATAGAAGATACAATTCGAATTTACATTGGTTCTAGCGATTCGATATGTCTGTAGGAGGAATATCATCCCAATGAAGACCCAGAGTCCAAAGGAGGTGATTGAGATGTTTGGCTGAGAGTAAGTGGTGTAAGAAAACCAATAAGGTGAAATATTGGAGCCAAGTCAGAAAGGACTGTTCTTTTGTTAGCTGATTTTTCTGTAGGATCAATAACGTAGGAGAAATGATGTCCTGCTGGAAACCACCTTAATCCCAGAATTTTCAAGACAGAATTTGCATCAAAATTCAACGATTCTTGATATCGATGGTCAGCAGGCAAATGATTTATCACTTCAGCTCGACTACTGGGCCGTTTTCTTAGTTCAAATCCACCTCGTTTCAGCAATGAAATCAACTCGCCCTGCAAAGCTCGAGCTTCCTCCAATCTATCACCACCAAATAACACGACATCCACATATAGGTCTGAAAGTAAGATCTCAGCTGTAGCCGGAAACCGAATCCTCTAGTCCGAAGCTAACTGCTTCAGTGTCCAAAAAACTAATGCAGGAGACCGTATTTTTTCTTTAAATTTGACGTTATTTCGACTCGTCAGAATGGCTTTGTTAAGAACAGAAGCATTGAAACTATTATTTACGAACTTATAAATGAGGTTTTAGTTTTCCTTGGGCGAGGTGATGTACCTCTAGGCCTGCTCTTGGATTTGACAAAGGCCTTTGACTGTAGAGCGTGGAAGACTACTAGAGATTCTTGATGAGTACGGAATTAGAGATAATCAATTGAAATATAGTGTAGTATATAATAAATATAGTGTGCCATCTCACTAGACTACTTTGAGAGAGAAAAGTGTCAAATGTATGGCTATTACGTTGTTTAATATATTGCCCCCTGAAGTTAAAAACATTTCGTGTCATGTCAAATATAGAAAGATGTTGTATAGTTTAATTTTGAATTGTGAACCATGTAATATTTTTGAGTTAAAAGAATTTTGTGAAAAAAAGTGATACTGTAATTTTGGTGATGACGTGTTCCATTTTTATACCTTGTTATAATTATTTGGAATCAATAAATACTATTACTATTGTTACTATTACTATAAATAGGTCCTTTTTGGCTTAAGGTCAGTATACGAAAATCTGGTTTCAACAGATTTCTACGTCTAGTACTGTAGTCATGGGTGCGACCTACTGTAATGTTGTTACTCTTGTTTTTATGACAGTGTATTATTGATTCGAAAATATAGAGACAGGGAAAGGTCAAGATCTTATGTGCAACAAATGTGGATTTACAGTACTCCCTGTATTTCAAACCAGCAAACAGCCTTATAGCCCTCCTTTGAAGAGCAAAAGTACGGTTCCGTGAGGAGTAGCTTCCCCATGACAAAATTCCATATCGCAGCTCCGACTCAACCAAAGAAAAATAGGCTCTTCACCCGACAACCTACTCGACATTGACTTGAGCAAATATATATTTCTCGACCATTTTCCAGCCAGCTGCTTAACGCGGACGTCCCATCGGAGATAGGTGTGAACATCCAAAAATTTTGTTGACCCTGTAGGAGTCATATTTCTAGTTTTCTTCAGGGAAAAAATCAGTTCCACAGTCTTTTCCCTATTTGCAATCAGTTCATTTGATCTGAACTATTCAAGGGCCTTGAACATTGCGGTCCTAATTTCCTCCAGAACCGCATCCGTTGAACTCATCGATACAGTTGTGTCATCCGCGAAAAGTAAGATATATTAAAGGAATGCGGAAGGTCGTTTATAAAAACAAGAAAGAGTACAGGATCTGAAACCAATTCTTGTGGAATACCTAATGTGACATCTTTCCTGTCGGACCACATATCATTAAAAAAAAACAGACTTTATTCTACCTGAGATATAAGATGATAGAAAAGTACAACTGTTCTCGGAGCACCCATACGCTCGAAGCTTTCCGAGCAATATAGGACCGGAAACACAGTCGAAGGTCTTCGCTAGATCTAAAAACAAGGAACACGACAACTTCCCCTCCTCAAAAGTCAAAAGTATGATCCACAAAAGCTAAAATTGCATCAGAAGTGCTCCTACCCCGAAATAGTGCACTAAGTGCGAGCAAAGTAATTTCTCAAAAACCTTAGACAGTTGGTTAATTTTAACCATAGATTGTTGACGTCAAAAAAAATATTTTCTTCCTATAAAATTTTCCCAAATGGTGTTGCAATTTCATGAAAAAATTGCATTTTCATCTGTAATATTCAAACGACAATATCAATTGAAATGATCTCTTGTAGAAGGTTTTTGATAACAGTCATGCATTATTTGGCATCAATAGATTTATTCCATTTCTTGTGGGTTTCTCACTACTACTGTACAGATTGGTCAAATTGCGTAAAAAACAAATATCAGTTGAACTAAAGGTCCATATCTTGTATTTTCTAGAATCATTAGTCTTTTTTTGCAGATGAAATCATTCTAAATCTTTTTTCCTAAATTGGTATTTGAAGTTGAAAGGAATTAAATCGATATAATAATCTGATGAAACATGAGTGAGTGAATCATTTCTTAGAGGGAAAATAATCTTTTTAAACAATTCAGATTCATTAGTGGATGCTGTGGAAGGTAATTTTCATTCAAACTAAACTGGACTACAGAGGGGTATTTGCCCAATGTGAAAATTTGAAATGCTTATATTTTTTTTAACGCAGCTGAATATGGAAAAACGGTATGGGAAAAAATTGTTTCGTTTGATTTCAAGGGTCTATGGTTCAAATTAACGCAGTGGTCAAAGACTCACCCTGTATATTCACTCTTGTCCTAAGAAATACATTCGATATTCAAATGCACAATCCAAAATTTTTCGCCAATTTTAAGGAGGATTCTGGAAATCGGATCTTGCGGTCCAATAGACGATTTTTCAATTCTTCTGATGTTGAAAGTCTGCTAAAGAACCCTTTCATTGGGAAATCGTCATCAGAGAGTGAAGCCTCAATAGGTGGTCTTATGTATATTTCTCTCAATTGTAGAAACATTTGATGTTCGAAATGAATATATTTTGTGAATTCACGTTCAATATCTTGAAGTTATTAAAATAACTTATTATTTATTTCCGTAAAGAGCCACTATAAGAAACTTTTTCGTCCACCCCGTAACACAACCTCTCGCGACTGCATAGAACCAATTACTCATACGGGCGCCATTGACCAACTTGATTTATCAGCAAAATATGAGTTTCGCGTATAGAGTTATCAAATTAATCGGAGAAAACCGTACAGAGGTCACAGTCGATGTAAGAAACCGGGAATGCGGCATGGACAAAGGTGTTGGATGTCGTGTGATGTATAATCGGCCACACCGTGGTCGACTAACGTGTTTTCTAAATTATGATTATTAGTCATAACGATGACTTAAACATGCCCATACTAGGGACATGAATATTTTACCGATAAAAAAGAGTAATGGTGATTTGGAGGAAAAAGAGTGCGGTTTCGCTTTGGAATCTTGGTTTACGGTCCTCAGATAGAACTACGAACCTTAAAACATAACAATCAAGCATTCAATTGGAGTTTTTACGAAGATTCTTATAATAACCAAATACGAGGCTTCGTTCCTAAAAGCTCTGCATACATTTGGTCTGGCATCTGTGGAATCATTCAAACTTGATATTTGAAAATGTGTAGTTTTGGTGGGTCTATTGAGTTATTTTGTGTTCCTCTAATTACTTGAAAAACGTTGTGAGGAATATTCGGAGAATAAGAAAATTGTGGAAAATTTCAAGTACACAAATATTTTGTAGAGGAATTTAATTCCTCGGTGGGTCAAGATTTTCTTGGCGTGACACAACTTATACAATTATGACATTTTGACTTGCGATTTCTCTGTCCTCTACCTATCTTCCTGTTTTTTTTTTTCTGTCGAAAAGAAGTCTCTCTGGTCAGTCCATGGGTACTGGAGTTGTGCAATTATTCTTTCTTAAAATTATGGGAATATGAGAAATTCGATTAATCAATTCTTAGTATTATCTCTTGAGAGATGAAATAGTTGAGATAGCGTACAAACTGGTTAATACTGTAAAAAATTTTTATTCCAGATTAAAGTCAAAAACTGCATCAGACTCAAGATCAAATGTCGTTTATAAAATACCTTGCCGTGACTGCGACAAGGTATACATAGGTCAGACGAACAGATATCTTAAAACTAGGATAGCCGAACACAAAAGAGACTGTGTTAATATTCACAATCCTATTAAAAATAAAGACAATAACACAGCATTAGCTGAGCATAGTTTAAATACGTTACACTCTTTTAATTTTGAAGGTGTTTTGGGTACTCAAAACAACTTAAAGAAAAGATTGTTCTGTGAAATGCTAGAAATTAAAAAAGATGCAAATTCTATTAACAAGAGCAGAGATATTGATAACTTGAATACGGCCTATTTTGACCTCATACAGAGAATAGAAGATTTATAACATCCATAGATTTGTTTTGTTTCATGTTCCCTTGAGTTTACGTACACATTATTTCGTTTTTCTTATTTGATAGTTAGCAAATGATTAACACTGAATGTCATCCATCCGGTTCATTTTCCTTTGGTGCGTTTATTTCGTACAATTCAGTCAGCTTTATAAGATGTCCTTTATTTATTCATCCTCGTTGTTTTTAATTTTTAAATTGACAATAGAGACCAACTGACTATGTGAGTAGCTTCCGATTATTGTATGTAATTGTGTGATAAATTCAAAGATATTTTTAAGCATATTTATTACTTTATCAGTCTGATTAATGTTTGTATTCAATTCTGTTCTCTGGTTCTTTGCATCTGTATTTGTTTTTACTGTTAAGTTGTCATTTATTTTAGAGCCCTGAGGATGATTTTAAAATAAATCGAAACGTCGCATTTTGTCTTATTGATTCTCTGAAAATTTTTGACCGAAAAGAAACCTCTAAGCATTTATTCACATTGATACCAAGGTCATCAAAATATCAAAACTTAGTATTAAGCACTGACCTGAGGTCAAGAACTTTTGTTCGCTGCTTCTGGTGTCTTTTATCGGACTCTGAAACAATTCGTTGAAAAACAGCAGTGATAGATTATATGAAAGATTCAACAAACTTGTTAACATTTGGTAATCCCTAAACCTCAAAAGGTGCGTGTATAAATTTGTTAACTGTCGGATCGTCAGTTCGTGAATAATAATATTCTGAGTAAATCAAATTCAGTTATTCTGAAAAAATAGATAAAAAGGGATTTCGCGTATTGACCAAATACAGTTGAAGCAAAAGCATTGCATGGTGCTGAGTTTCTGCATCTCAGTTTGGAGTGAACTACCTATTCGGAAACAATGATGTTGCTTCGAAAAAATACTTTGTCAGTAATCGGTGGACCAATTTTTCAAGGATTTCAGAAAGCTCGATGAAAATTGGAATAATTTACGATATCATCTGCAGCATCTATCTTGTAAGTTCAAAACAATATATATATAGGATGCAGTAATTCCATCAGATATTAATCAAATACGAATATTGTTCTTCATAATTTTATCTTCAGGCTTACCATCAACACCGATTGATTCATGGAACAAATATAAAGATCACATAGCCGAAATAATATGAAATAAAATAAATACAGTTTAAAAAAACACGTTTAAAAAGAATATCGGTCTTAAAAAGCTAGCAATAATCAATTTATGACAATAATATATGAAACATACTACCAAAATTGAGAAAGAAGTGTGGGGCGTTTGATATATGAAAATTATGGCACAAAGCGCCCCACTCTTCTTTCTCAATTTTACTAGAATATATACTATTGTCGTAAATTGATTTTTAAATTTATTTCTAACCTTTTAAGCCCTATATTCTTTATAAGCGTGTTTTTTAGGTTTTTTAAACTATATTAATTTTTTACTTTTTAGTGAGTGCCATAAAAATAATAATGGTAATCATTAAGTTATGATTGTCTCATTGAATTACTTATTATATTTTGATATATATATATACAATCTTAAAATACGGCAGAAAAAACATATTTTTTCGGCGTGGACGGAATTCGAACCCACGATCGATGAATCCAAGATCTGACGTCACAGAAGACGAGCGCCTTGGACCGCTCGGCCAACGAACGCATTGGAAGAAGTGGGATTTTTTCACAGTAATGAGCCACTCATGCTTAAATAAGGATAGTTACAAACTGACATACATACAGGTGAAGCTAATATAAGCGTGTTAAAAAGAGAGAACATCAAATGCTAATTAGTGCAAAAATGTACAATGAGACATTAATTGAAAAAATGTGCTTGATAATCACCAACAAAGAATAACGATTAGGAATGACATCACCAAATCGTCCACTGTCCATGAAAGAAGCTGTTCTAAGAAACTTTTCCTCATATAATGAGTACCACACCGCCGTCTTTTGTCTAAGTTGAATAATCTGGGAATAGGAGGGTGGCCTACTTTCCTGGATTGAGGGGTTCCTTACGAACAGAATATTCCGTGTTCGTGTGGGGGGTGTTCATTCATCCCTGGAGGGCTTATTGTCAAGTGGTGTACCGCAGGAATCCGTGTTGGGTCCTGCTCTCTTCCTGCTATATACGTCAGACCTGCCAAGATTGTTGAAATCTCAGTGTGCCATGTACGCTGATGATTTGAAAATTAACAACTCTGCTTCCAACTCGAGAGACTTGTACGAAGATATATGTATGGTGAGTGATTGGTGTAGGAAGTGGCTGTTGCCCGTGAACGCCAACAAGTGTTGTGTACTGCATCTCGGCAAGAAAAATCCAGAATATCTATATAAGATCGATGATACCCCCCTCGTTTCTGTTGACTATATGAACGATTTGGGTGTTGTTGTAGATAAAAATCTGAGTTGGACACGACACGTTGCGAGTGTTTCTGCTAGGGCAAGGGATTGACCTATGTGATCCAGGGTGCCTTCAGACAATGCAGTTTAGAAACATGTAAGCTGCTTTATTGTAGCTATGTCCGTCCTCTAATGGAGTACGCTGGACCTGCATGGTGTCCATTTCTCAAGGGTGAACAACTTCTGCTAGAGTCAGTGCAGCGGTGGAACACGAGAATTCCATTTGGAACTAACAGACCGAATTATTCGAGTCGTCTAAGGATGATGAATTTGCAGACGTCCGAAGATCGCGCAACAACAGAGATCTCATTGTGAACTACCGGGAGTTGAGGGGGTTTTTTGGAATGAATATGGATAATTTATTCAGAAGATGCACCACTCACCTTCGCGGACATAATTCAAGCTTGGGAAGGAGAATTTCAAAACCACGCAGCGCCAGTCTTTCCTACCCAATAGAGGTTTTACAGATGGAACAGTCTCCCGTCGAGTGTGGTGAGCGCTCCTAGCGTGAATGCCTTCAAAAACAGACTGGATCGGAATGGTCGGGAATCAGAATCAGTTTAGTTATGGTATTTAAGGTTTTTTCTTTTTGTGATGACTGATGTGTCGGAGTGCTTGATATATTCAATTTTTTTCTTTTAGTTTTATATTTCTGCTAGGATTTATTGAGCACATAATAATATTTTAATTTAGTTTTATTGAGTTTATGGGCATTTGCCCCAACTCTTGATGTAATATTAATAATAATAATAATAATAAAATATGCCTACGAGACGCTAATGAATGTAGAGAACGATGGAACTGGCGGATTTTTTTTTCTTAGATGCTCGCGGTTGGAGAGGAGGACGATTTCAATATCATTCATTTTGGTAAAGATTTGATTAATAAATGGTATCGCACTTGCACTTGTTTCATCAGCTCTTGCAGGTACGTTTTTGGATGGCAGTACACCTCATTCCGCCCTCAAGTTGCCGTTGAACGTGCAAATAAATGAAACACCGTCTAACAATCTTTCGAGAAATTGTGCGATGTCCAGTGATGTCTCTACCATTACGGCTCAAGCCTAGGCCGGGAACGTAACTGCGCCCTGCTCTTTGTGGAAGTGGCACACGTCTGTGAACGCCAGCCTTGCCTGGGGTTTCTTTCAGGGTTTAGCGCTCACATACCTGGAACGTAGTTACCTCCTTCACCGAAGCGGAGCTTATAGTCATGCCTCAACGCGGCGGTAGGGACCAGTACCTTTATTATAAACAAAGGGAAGCGAAATGACTCTAAACAGCTCAGTGGGGCTAGCTGGGTTCTCCAGCTACCCACGGGAGATCACCAATCCCGAGCTACCCTTGGTCCTGGATATGGGGATACGCAATGTCGGCTTTGCGAGACCCCGTTAAGTATCCTTGTACATACCGTCCTCTCCTAGTCATGTCTTAGGGAGCCCGGGGAAATTGGCTTCATCGTCTATTTTGAAGAGGAGAAAACCCTGTAGGATCGGAAGTGTTATCCCTACTTATGCGTTTCGTCCCTGGCGCACACATTTGGACTCATCAGTATGGCTTGTGTGCCTCTATAAAAATCCTCCAGATCCAAGGTGAGACAAGCGCCTACTGGATCTTACGCCCCTTCCATGATTGCTCTGGGACTTAGACCACCGTGAGTGTCGTGGAAGGGGGGTTCGGCTGAGGAGCAACTCAGTCTCTAGCTTTCTCACCTACAGGCACCTGGCGCACCTGTAGGGACATTTAGCCTTTCCTCCGGTACGGGCGCTCTGCCGGATGGCGACTATCACTTCGCACCACAGTCGTGGGATTTACTATGAAATACGTAACTAAATCTATACCTAAAAACCTGAACGCTAATACACCGGTACCGATCAAAGCTAACCAACCTAGAACTACTAAGGAATCATCTCAACCGACTACTACGCGCTCGCTTTCGACCACTTCACCGGTCAGCTCAATTTTGAAGTCTTCCAACGACTCCGAATTAAACACCGCCGCGACTAACTCCACGATCTCTATTTCAGAGCTCAGAGTGATAATAGAGACTGGCTTATATAGCTCGCGCTCCAAATTCACAAAGGCTGACCTAGAGTTCATCTTGACCTCTTTCACTAAAGCTGAGCAACTTTTGCTCAGCGTGGAAAAGAGAAGCGCCCACCTCGAGGGTCGCCTAGAGGAACGCGTCACTTTTTCTCAACCCGTTGCTAACTCGAGTCTCTCAGACTCGTCACCCCACCTCACCGCCGCGCGCAAACCTAAACCGAAACCCGCGAAACTCACTCGACCTCACACTATTCAATCACCGCCGACAGTTAAGCTTATTGTATCTTCAAGCGCTGCTACAGACTCAGAAGCAATAGGCTCATCTATACGGAACGCGAAGAAAATCCGGGTAAGCTCGATCAGGAAACTCAAAAGCGGAGATGTCCTTGTTGAGGCGCCGTCCGATCAGGACGTCCGTCTCATCAAGGATACTCTCAACGCAGAAGAGTTTTCCTTTTCAGCCCCCAAATCAATTTCACCCCGCATAAGAATACACCACGTGCCGAAATCGATCACCAATCAGCAGCTCATCGACGATCTGCTGATCAAGAACATTGATAACTTAACTTCCGATGCGAAGGATGTTAGAGTGATCACAAGACTAAAGACGCACTCTCCTGATTTTGTGAACGTTGTGGTGAGCCTCCCAGGCCCACTACAAAGTCTCTTGGTCGAGAAAGGCCCCGTCTTCATTGACCTTGGCTCGCATCGGGTCTGTGATCATTTCCACATCACTCGTTGTTTTAACTGCTTATCAGTTCGGTCACTCATCCGCGGCTTGTAAAAACGATTTAATCTGCGGTTTTTGCGCCTTAACCGGACACTCCTTTAAATAGTGCCCCTCGCTTCCCGGACGGCCTAAGTGCCACAACTGCGTGGCCGCCAAACTCACCGACACCGGCCATGACACTTCAAGCGGGTCTTGCCCAGTCTACCTTAAATACCTGGCAAGACATAAATCACTTTTTAAAACTGCGTAATGGATCTAAAAGTTATTAAATGTAATGCGCAGAGATCCTATGCCGTAACGTCAGCTCTTCTTCCCTTCGTCGCTCAAACTTCAGCCTCACTTCTTGCAATTCAGGAGCCTTACCAAGCCTTTGGTGAGATTAAGTGCCTTGGAGCCAGGAATGCAGTCATACTTGGTAAAGACTGTAATCCTTCCGCCGCGATCGCGATAACCAACACCTCGTTAGACGTCTTTGCCCTAACTCAATTTTGCAATTCACACATCACTACCGTTCAAATTACTCACGCCAATCAATCTTTTACTCTAATCAACATTTACTGTCAATTCGCCGATCCAATAGAACCGTATCTGCATAGGGCAGAGCTAATCATTCAATCGCTTAGACTCAACAAATACATCATTTGTCTTGACGCCAACGCCAAGTCATACTTGTGTACTCCGGCGTTCGGGATCACAAGGGTGAACGCCTAGAGGAGTTCATCGCCAGACATCGTCTGACGATCTGCAACGCCCCTGGTCAGTTACCTACGTTTTGTTCCTCGAATGGCGAAAGTAACATAGATGTGACTCTAGCGTCTAGTAGCATGGCTCCGCACATTAAGAACTGGAGAGTTCACGAGCTGGGTTTGGGCGACCATCCTCCAATCACGTTTGAGATTTCTTTTAGTTCCTTTTCGTCCCCGGAACATCAACGAGTTGATGACCGGATCCACTTTGTACACTCTCGAGCCGATTGGGAATTATTTGACGCTGAATTAGAGTCGCGCATCTTAGCTTCACGTTTAACTTCAACGCCCTCTTCTGACGAAGAAGTGGAGGCGCTATCGTCAATCGTAACTTCGTAACGTCGCGGCCCTGTTCCTCGACATCGAAGGTACATTTGATGCACTTTGGTGGCCGAGCATTTTCCGTCGGGCTCACTCTATGAATCTATTTTTTGACCAACTGCGTCTTCTACACAGTTACCTCTCAGATCGATCCGTAACGTACAAACGTTTCTCTTTAACTTGCAGCCGCACCCTCTCCAGAGGATGTCCGCAAGAGTCTGTCTTGGGTCCTTCGCTCTGGAACCTGGTCTTGGGCGAACTACTGCTCCTTCTTGCGAACGAGGAGGGTCTAGCTATAGCTTACGCCGACGATCTTGCGCTACTTGTCTCAGCCAACAGCCGACGCACGCTCGAAGTCCAGCTCCAACGTCTCGTCGACGTCGTTATGGACTGGCTTCAAGTAAATAAGCTTACTATTTCTGTACCCAAATCAAAGGCTCTCCTCCTCAAGGGGTCCTTAAACGCGGATCGCCCCTCGACCGTGAGAACGACTTCCGATTCCTTCACTTGGGTTTCCGAGCTGAAATATCTGGGAGTTATACTCGACGCCGGACTCACCTTCCTCCTACACGTGAGAGGACTTCGCACCAAAACCAGCAACATCGCGAACAAACTCTCCAGACTCATCAAACCGCTTGGAGGCTCCTTTAAGCAAGCCTTAGTAATTTACTACAACTCCGTATTCTTACCAATCATATCTTACTGCGCCGCAGCCTGGTACGACCGGGCTACGCATTCACACGTCAACCGCACACTAACTTCCGCTCAACGTCTCTTCCTACTCGTAATTTCTAACACTTACCGCACTGTCTCAACTCAGTCCCTTCAGGTCATCACGGGCAAAATACCCATTCACTTACACATAATTTTCCGAGCTGAGTGCTACTTCCATTCCACCACAGGGACTTCCCTGAATTCGCGAACGAAAACTTCACTTCCTACCCTTGGGGAATCCCAAGGTCCGCATGGACGTACTCTCCATGACAAGGAGTCACTTTGACTCCTTGTTCTCCTTCTGCCCCGCTGCAGTCCAGCGCATATGCTCGTGGGAATGACCATGTATGCTCTTGTATAGATCTACACAGTAAATCCTCCATGTTTCCAATATTTCATCAATAGCAGTTTCAGGACCTCCTGGACTTTACTGGCGTGAGATATAAGTGACAGTGTTCGGTAGTTCTCGCACTTTGCAGTTAATCCTTTTTGTGTAATGGAACGTGAATGGATTCCAGATTGAGTGGAATATTCGTACACCCTTTTCGCCCAACATTTGAAAGAGTTCACCTGTTTACGGTATTGATTCCTGGGGATTTAATTTTCTTCAACAGTGTCCAAATATGGACTAGGATAGTTCTGTGATTCTCCGGTGGAGTCTGCTTGTTTCTTGTATCAGCAATATTTCAATTTTCAGTTCAGCGGTTTAATTCGGTTAAATAAATCCCAAGGCTTATTTCTGATACCATACTTTTCTATCTCCTTACATATACTAGCTATGTACTCTTCCTTGTCCTTGCGAAATTGTATTTGGACTTCTTCTTTGGACAGCTTCCTATAGGCATAGTCTGTATCTGCCTTGCGCTTTACATCTTCCCTGCGTTGAATTAAATCCCATGTGTGATCAGTAATCCATGGTTTGCGCTTTGTGTTATTTTGTAATGTATTTTTTTGCTGTCTCAATCATTATGCTCTTCAAGTGTTCCCAGCCTTTTTCAAAATCGCTCTCTACCTGATCTAGGCAGAGTTTACTTTCTATGTCCAGCCTAAAATCCTGGACTTTTGATGGTTGCGGTATCATTGTCTTTCTTATTTGTTTCCGAGACGCTACTTTAAAATGAAGCCCGAAATCGAGAACTAAGAGTTGGTGATCAGTTCCGCAGTCCGCTCCAGGGTAGGTTCTGCAGTTTGTGACTGACGATCGCCATCGTTGTTTGATCAGAATGTAGTGAATCTGGTTTTTGGTTAGAACGTCTGGACTTCGCCACGTGAATTGTCTTCGAAGGTGGCGTTTGAAGAGAGTGTTAGTAATTGCAAGGTTTCTGTTTTAGCAAAAATCCAAAAGGCGATCTACTCACTAATTCCTCTGGCCCAGTCCCAACTTTCCCACAGTGCGCTCGACTTCTGAAGCTTTGCTGACCTTGGCATTGAAATCGCTTAAGATGAACAATAGGTCACGGTTTGGGATATAGGTAAGAACCTCCTCAAGACGATCGTAGAACGCATCTATTTCCACCTCCGGGGATGTCGATGTTGGTGCATAGATTTCTACAAAACGCGCTATTGTTTTGGTGGTTTGTAACTTGACATGCATTATTCTGTCATCTACTGCACGGTATCTCCCGGCGGTTCTGAAATATCCAATATTCCTCCAATGTGTTTCCGACAGTCCCAGAACATCAAGATTATAAGTTATCATCTCTCGCTCGACGATTTGTAGCTTCACAGAATGGACCAGCCCGCGGATGTTCCAAGTGCCAATTTTCTTTTTCTTTCGGAGATTTATGTTTATTCATTCGACATGATGTCGTCGAGCAAGAAAGTCGGTGTGAGCGAGTCTCTGCAAATTTCTATTCCTGAGTGCGGTTCGTGTAAACGAACAATTGTAAAAAGTAGTACAAAGTGTATCATTTGTTCCAAAGTGTACCATCCAGGGTGTGGTAAAAAAATAACAAAGTGTTGTAATATTGATCTGTCAATATCAGGTGATTCCATTACTTCGGATATGTCCCCAATGTCTGACAGTATGAATAAACAAATAAGTGCTCAGTCCACCCATCATGAGCTCCTTTTAAGAATAATAAGTGAGTTAGAATCGAAAAATTCAATTTTAATGGAAAACAATTCCCTTCTGAAGTTTAAAATCTCAACGCTTGAAGAACAATTGTTGAATAGGGAGGAAATTATCAACAAACTCTCAACAAAGAGTGATATTTACATAAATACGCGTAAAGATAACGAAAAAGTAAATAAACACACATATGCGAACATCGTCACGTCTGAGAAATTCAACGATGTTGTTAAAGTTAAAGATACTCCATCTGCCGCTCCTGTGAAATCGGCTGCTACAGATGGTGCCGGAAGAAAGACGACCGAGGCAAGTACCTCAGCCGCTTCATCTGAATTTTCAGTTGTAGTACCCATTGATAATAAAAATAGTAACAGGAGGATTTCTCGTGAAAATGAAATTGTAACCCACAAGGAAAATGTGAAGAATGATATGGATTGGAAAGTTGTTACCCCAAAGAAGCTTATTAAAAAACGTAATAGTATGCGTATTACTGGAAGCAGTTCAGTGGTTTCTCACGTTGAGGGACTTGAGAAATATAGGGCATTTCATGTGACTAATTTGAAACCCGACATTACGGCAGATGATCTCCAAAACTTTCTCGGCAATAATTTTTCATCTGTTAAATGCGAGAAACTCGTGTCAAGATATCCTGAAAGTTACTCGTCATTCAAAGTTCTCATACCTACTTCGGAGCATGAAAAGGCTATGGATGGATCTAATTGGCTGAGAAATGCTGGTGTTCATCGGTTTTTTCAACCGAGACCTGTGAATTATCCTACTTCTTGAATCCTGATGAATCTGGTCATACAACTGATGTCAAAAATAAGTTAAAAATCATTCAACTAAATGTACAGTGCGTCTCAAATAAGATGAATATTCTTGAAAAATTTTTGTCTGATGAAAAACCTGATGTGTTGAGTCTTGCAGAGCACTGGTGTAATCCATATAGTGTCAAAACCATGACCTTTCCTGGGTACATCCTAGCGGATTACTACTGCCGCCCCTCTAGAGCTCACGGGGGTTCTATGATCTACATTAGGGACGGAGTGCCCACTAGAAGTCTGTGCGTGTCACGATATTCAGAAGAAATGGAATGTGAAATCAGTGGTATCTTGGTGATTGCCTGTGATATAAAAATAGCCGTCGTAAGTGTTTATAGACCTGGTTCTGGAGACTTTCAGAATTTTCTTAATAGAATTTCTGTTGCTCTGAATTATTGTTATACTTCAGCGGACTTGATTTTTCTGTGTGGAGATTTGAACGTTGACTTTTTAAATGCTGATTGTAAGAATCGTAAGTTGTTATTTGATTTGATGAACTGCTTTAACTTGAGTGTTTCCTCAAATGTTCCAACTAGAGTCTTTACGGATATCACTGGACATACTGCTATCTCCAAAGTTGATTATGTATTAACAAATGCAAGTTTGCTGGATTGTAATGTTAAAGTTTATGAGCCTCACATTAGTGATCATCGGGTTATTTCACTTATGGTACAGGTCGGTATTAAGCACATAAATATTAAAACATCAAAGTTAGTTAGAAATTTATGTCCTCAAAATCTGAAAGATTTTGAATATAGTATCTCTAATTGTGATTTTCAAGAATTGTATGAAAGGCCGCATGTTGATGAATGTTTTAAAATTTTTTGAATTTAATTCAAAGTAGTTTCGAAGCTTGTTGTCCTTTTATATATTGTTCTAGCTATGCCAAGAAAGACAAAATACCTATTTCCTCTGAAATTATCACGGCTAAAAATGACCTGAGAAATCTTCATTGGTTGCACGTCAATACCGGAAGCTTATCTGTCTATCGTTTGTATAAAGATGCCAAATATTCTTATAGAAATTTATTACGAAACGCTAAATTAGATTACTACCGTGACCTCATCGAAAAATCTACCAACAGGAATAGAACCGTTTGGTACCTGGTAAATACAGTGACTGGTCGTAAATGTACCGATCATAGATCAATAGTACTTGATGTTGATGGTATTTTGGTTGATGAGGATGAAGCCGTGGCAGAGATATTTGCTGGGTATTTCTCATCCATTGCGGAGAAGAGCCTCAGCCAATACTATAACAATGCGTTATCCATTTCATGTACCACGTCTTGTATTCACAATAATAACTTTTTCTTCCATCCAGTATTGGAGCATGAGGTGGTAGATATCCTGAGAACTCTTAAAAATGGTACTTCAGGTGGAGATTTTATCTCTGCGCGGATCATTAAAATGATAGGTCCTGTTATCGCCCGACATTTTGCTTACTTGATCAATTTGTCGATAACGACTGGAGTTTTTCCTAACTGCCTTAAAAAGGCCACTATTATCCCTGTACATAAAAAAGGTGATGTTTTTGACGTTAGTAATTATAGACCTATTTCAATCCTCAGTTGTTTTTCTAAGGTATTTGAACGGCTGGTGTTCGATAGGATGATCAAATTCCTGGATAAATTTAGACTGCTTACTTCTTCACAGCACGGTTTCAGATCAGGCCGCTCAACTCAAACTGCGGCTCTAGAATTTGTTGAATTTGTATACGAGTGTCTTGACAACGGTTTGCATGTCGCGGGATTATTTTTTGACCTGTCCAAAGCATTTGACAGTATATCCTTTCAGTTTATACTCGACAAATGCTATAATTTGGGATTCAGGGGAGTATTTCATGAGTGGATAAAAAGTTATCTTGAGGGAAGAGTTGCATCTGTTAGGGTTCGTGATGCATCATCGAGTACACATAGTCTGAAACTGGGGGTACCGCAGGGCTCTGTGCTGGGACCACTCATATTTCTATTGTTTATCAACGACCTTCCGGAGAATTTGAGGAAATTATTCATCAATAGAAGCAATACTTGTAACCAGCTGTCTAATATACTTCGAGCAATCTTGTTTGCTGATGATTTCTCTGTGGCGGTAGCTGCGGATAACTTGGATGAGCTGCAGAGGTTATGTGATTTACTGATTCAGTGCTTTGTTGATTGGTGTCATGCAAATGCCATCATGATCAATGTTAATAAAACCGAATGTATTTATTTTTCAATTTCTGTCAATGTCACTGCTCTTGTGGCCCAATATTCAGATTCTGTAATCTCATCGAAGGACGTCATAAAATTTCTTGGCATAAATATCGATAGGCATCTAAAATGGGATGCACACATAGATGCAGTATGTAAGAAACTGTATAGTTCTTATTACGCATTATGTCGGATCAGATTTTTACTTCCCTTGCATTCACTTATGAATGTCTACTACAGTTTGGTTTCTAGTCACCTAACATATAATATCTTGTTATGGGGGAATTCGACTGATGCGAATAGAGTTTTTATACTTCAAAAAAGAATTTTACGATCGATATATAACGTTGCACCACGATCCTCTTGTAGACCAGTCTTTCTGGCAAATAGAATATTACCACTTCCTTCTATTTTTATTTTTGGGTGTTTGATTTTTGCTAAGGAACATCAGAATGATCTGGTAAAACTTTCTAGCTTCCATTCCTATAATACTAGAAATGATGTCATATTGTCAATTCCCAAACATAGGACAACCAAGTTTGAAATGTCACCTAAGTATCAAAGCATTAAAATATTCAACCACCTTCCACGTAATATTAAGTCTCTTAATGTAATTAATTTTAAGAAAGTTGTTAAGCAGATACTTCTGCAAAAGTGTTATTATAGTGTTAATGAGTACTTTCACGATAATTTTGCTAATATCTGAAGTAACTTCCAACTGTGACTTGTCCTATACATACCTTGTTATGTCTAAAAGGATCAATAAACTATTATTATTATTATTATGTTGGTTCCAGTAACGTAATTTCTGCAAGAGACCTGATTCCTCACACCTTTGTAGCCGGTAGCACATTTCACACCATCCGACCGGGAATAGGTATGGAGCCGAGTGTGAGTCGGATCACAGCACGAACTATCAACCGTATCTATGGAGAAGAGAATTCTTTTGGGAATGTAGTGCAGTAGTTTCTCGTTGCCTTCTACACAGCAGTACTCAGCCATTTTCAGAATAAGTCCATTGCGCCTGTGGAAATCCGTTCTGAAGCCGGTAATGATGGATACTGCTGCCCTCCATCATATCTTGGTTAAAAACACCAAGACAAGGTTGCCAGTTCCACCGAACCGCGTTTACAACCGTTGTGAACTTCGCCAGTTTCCCTTGGCATGGTACCCTTACATGTACTAGTTTTCCGCGTCAGAAAACTCCTGGAATCTGCAGTGGGCAGGGATTGATTCATTTAACCTGATAGGACTACCCGCTACCCAAATTTTCAACACCTAATAATAAATCAAAGAAGCAAATGCAATGATTTTATTGGCAGGTTATTTAATCCTAACACTTCCCGTTGAACTACGATCAATGCCTGTTGACGAACTCAACGCATGTTTGGCAAATACATTATATTTTTTACCTATTTTGTTACTTTACGGAAACTAAGACCGAACTCAAGGAATAGGTTTTCCCAATCATTGATCAAAATAACAAAGACTATGTTGAGCGAGATAGTTATATCAACCTCGAAAACATTGATACTGACCAAATGAATTTTTAAGTTCAAAACAAGACTTCATTTCAGGTAAAGTGTATACATATAATACAGTGAACACTTGAGATGAACCTGGTCATAAACAACTATACTATGATTAGATCGTGTAGGCTAGGAAGACTTCTACATTATATCCATCGATGTTAAGTAGCAGCTTGCAATTAAATTTCTTATATTGTTGTAGGGTACATTCTCTTCCCAATTTATGAGCTATCTTGTTATAATATCTAATGCACTTATGTGCAGGTCTTTGTTTGGTGAGGCTAAGTCAGTACTGCCAGAATTGTATAGCTGTTGTTCTTTTATTATAATTACTTGGTGTTTTCTCTTCAAAGTACTGCATATTTTCAAAAGTGAAAATCAAATATTCCTGAATATGTATGGGTGGTTCGGTTAATAAACTATTTCTTTAAATATTTCCCTACATGACTCCATTCTCTTCATCATCCAGATTATACATATTGCTTTCTTTTGCATCTTCAGCGCTCTCTCCAGTTTATATGAGCTACCATAGAACCATATCTCATCTTACATTCCAGACTGCTTGCTTAATGGTTTTCATTGACATATTCCATTGTCCATAGTCAATTCAGCACAAAAGTTGGTGATGTGTTCACTCCAATCAAGAGTTTCCTTAAGTTTGAGAACCAGGAAATTACAACACCTAATCAGACTCAGAGAGGAATCACAAAGTGGAATATTTGATGGTGTTTGAAAACCTGAATGAGCTGTTTTAAATGGCACTGCATTTGTTTTTTCAGCATTCATGCACATACCATTTGCTTCAAACCATTCGCCTGCTTGCATAAGGGTTGATTTTATCAGTTCACACGTTTCTGGGAATGTTTCGGCGATGACTGTGAAGTTTGTGTTATCTGCATAAATCAATATTCTTATACTTGGGACGTAAAATGCTTCCTTGTGGTACTCCTAGTTCTGTGAATTCTGCCTGTGACATTATTTGGTTCCCATTCTGAGAGATCATTACTCATTGTCTACGGTTAGTTAGGTAGTTGTGAAGGTGATAAAATTTTTTCTTGTACTAGGTATGATATAAGCTGAGTCAAAATAGTTAGTTCTAGTATTTCGGAAAACTCTGGTAGGAGACTTATTGGTCTGTTGTTCTGTGGTTTATTTGGTTCGCCTTTCTTGTACACCGGTTTCATCAATGCTTCCTTAAGCATATCTGGGACAACATCATATTTTATAGAAACATTTATTGAGAAAGTTGAAGGTTTAACTATTTGGTCTTTGCAATCTTTTACTGATTGGAATTCCATCACATCCGTAGCTGTTTTTATTCTTCAACAAAACGATTTTTTCGCTTTCCTTTTGTCGAAGAATGTTATCATACTCTCTCTTTGTTTTCTGTAAAGTTCATTAAAAGCAGGGTTATTTAAATAGCAAGAATGCTAAGTCTTGATTTACAGGGTTCCAGTTTGTCACTTATTAATTTTGGCTGTTTGTGGGTCTTTCTTTGGTTGCTTATTTTGGGGGAATTTCCAATTCTGTTTTAATGAAATTTGTAAACTTTGTCCAGAGAATGATGACTTCATATTCTTGAATATCCTCCAATATTTCCCAATCTGTAATTCAGAGTCTCTGTTTGAAATCCTCTATGATTCTTTCCGCAGTCATGATTCTTTTATGTGGCAGCCTGTTTTCTTGTTCTTGAACATTTTTATTGAGAATTTGTGGTGTATTATGGTCTGAAATGTCGGTTGGCAGTGTTCTTGCTGCGTAATCTTCATGGTGTGTGAGTAGGTTGTCAATGCATGTCTTAATGGTGGAAGTTATCCTTGTTGGTTCAGTTATTGTTGGTGTTAAACCGTATGAGTTCAAAAGGTCAAGGAAATCATTTATATATTTATTTTGCCTGTTCAGTATATTGATGTAGAAATCTCCTGCTATAAATATTCAGTTTTCTATCCAATATATTTTTTCTAGTATTTCCTCAAGCTTTTCCCAGAATGATATAGTTTCACCGGGTGTAGAATAAATAGACAATAATGTTTTTAGATGTTGTTTTGATTTCCACTGATAATATCTCTAGTATTTTTTCTACTGACATTTTTATCAAATTCCTCCTTTCCTTGTTTGAAATATACCCTCTAATGTGAATTGCGCTTCCTTCATGTTTATATTTTGTTCGACAAAATGAGCTTGCCAATATACAGGGTGTTCGGCACATGGACCGTCAAATATTTTTAGGGCGTTGGTAGGGTCATTTGCTACCTTTTAAGTCTTGGAACCTGGGTCCTCAGTATTACGGTTACGGAGGTATGATTTTTTTTTATTAGGTTTTTCTAAATTACCCAAAATCTACCCTTCGAAGCCCCATAACTTTTTTTGCGTGGGTTTTTACATGCATTTCTTTTAATTTTATTAAGTCTACATGAGTGTGCGTTTGAGAAAAAAACGTATTTATTGTTACAGATAACACCACAAAATTAACACGAGGACCTTTTATTAAAAAAAAAATGAAAGTATGAAAATATCTCTACTTCTAAAAGAAATAAAGAAAAAAGTTGCAGTTATTGCGAACTTAATTTTATTTTAAAACGTTCTTTGGTTTACCGCGGTTCTAAAAGTATGCTATTTACGTTAGTCAATAAATAAAAAAATACTACAAATAGTGTTTTAGATAAAATAGCAAAGTAAGGACAGATTTTAGTAAAATACAGTTTTTGTATGATTGTTTATTTACAAAGTGAAACAACACGATTCTTCAACGTAAATTCTGTTCGAATTGTTCTCCTCTACTCCGAATGCACGCCTGACACCTTTTTCTGATTTCGACCGTTGTAGTGGCTAGCAACATTTCTTCTTTCATTACCTCAAATGCCGCGTTTATGCGTTCCATCAACTCCTCTCTTGTAGGTACATCAGTGAAATAAACCAATTCTTTGGCTCTGCCCCAGACATGGTAATCTAAAGGTGTTAGGTCTGGTGATCTTGCGGGCCAAGGGATGGGGCCGGCTCTGCCTATCCATGAATTTGGAAAAGAGTTGTCGAGGTGATCTCGAACTTCTCTCAGGAAATGTGCCGGGCAACCGTCATGCTGGAACACAATCGGCACGTCTTTGCCTTTTCACGTGGGGATTCTCATCTTTAGGTGCCCAGTGATGTAAATTGTGCAGATTTGTTATTCCTTCTCGGTTAAAACAGGATTCGTCTGTCCACAAAATTTGTTTTAGAAACATGTTGTCATCGACATCGGTGTGCAGCAAAAATCTACAGAATTCCAACTGTCTGACAGGATCGCCTTCATAAATACCTGTAACAATTAATAAAATTCATTAGTGTGTGACAATTTTTTCGCAGTCAAAAGGACAAATTTATCAATAAAAAAGTTCATTTACCTTGTACCGGGGTGTAATGAAAAGCGTGTTGATTTTTATCCCGAAGTACTGACCAAACTTTCCAAATCGTTAAGTTGAGTCTTTGAGCAACGACACGAATGCTTGTAGTTGGATCTTCTTCAAAGGCTTGAAGTGTTTGATCGTCAACTTCAAAATGGTGTTGCCTCACATTGACCCGAGGCTCTTGAAAATTTAAGTTTCCAGTCTCTCTTAAACGTCGATAAGTCGGCGAGAATGTTTCGTGGTGGGGTAATCTTCGATCAGGAAATTTGGCTTGATAAATCCTTTGAGCAGCACGAGCAACACAATCGGCCTTGCCATATGCCATCACCATATCAGCATACTCAGCGTTGGTGAAATTAGGCATATCAACAACCAAAATTAAACCAACAGTAGCAAAAAGTTGATAAAAGTAACAAAAATTTAGAAAGCACTGACGTGAGGTCAGATTGCTTTGGCGCTTTTGTTGAGCTACTTGCGAGTAAATATTCAAACCATAACAAATCTATAAGCACTCTGATCAGGTGAACAATAGTCTTTTCCCGTACTATGGGACAATGTGATGCAAATATGAACGCCTAATGAATAAACAAACCTATATCTCAAATTAAAAATAACTACTCATAATTATCCCCAAGTTTTGTTCGAAGCTATAATTCCCTTCCCCTAAAAACTTACGTCAGTGCTTCTCTGAATTTTGACACCGAGATTGAATTCTATCTCTATGATTTCCCGTTATGAAAAATTTTGATTAACATTACGCCAACTGACACTGATTAATGAGCCCGGCATTTGTCAATCGAATATCGATCTGTGACGGCCATCCTTCAAAGAAAATCATCGGGACGTAGGTCATTTCTCTTTTCTCTTGAGTAAATGAAGAAAATGATCATATCTTTAGATGGAAAAGAGCTACGACAATGAAATTTGGGGATAAGTAAGATATCGATCACCTCAATATATTCACGAATTTTTATTGAAATCCGAAAAATATCTTATGAGATAGTGAGAATTAAAAAATTTTTTTTGGGAATTTTTAAAAATTTTCTAGCGTGACGATTTCTGCGAAATTTTGCGAGCCATTTTGTTGCAGCCTCCCTCAACAATATTTCAAGTATCAACTTGATCGGATGGATATTCTAGTAGTTAATGAAGAAACAGAATTTCAGATGAACTATTGAACCATCCGACGGATTTGGCCCAATAAAGAACTTGACCGAGATATTTGGACAGTTAACCTATTCTGAAAATATGAAAACTCTAGCTCATCTCTTTTGGATGCTAGAGAGGATACGGCCGGACAGACTCAACTGTCGCCACGGATTCTTTATCGGGGGGTCGAACCCAATCGATTGAGACCATTTTCGGCTCGATATTCCAAAATTACAGACATTCGGGCAAAATGATAGGCACTCTGTTCGGGTGAACAAGAGCGCCAAAAACAAAAAAATACAAATTTAAAAAACTGAACAACGCGGCACAGACACTTCCAACAGCAGAGACAGTTAAATCTCGAATGACGGTAGGGTCAAGTCAGCGGCGACTAACCCAATCCAACCTAGGGACAGAAATAGTAATAATAATTCACACGCGTCTAAAACGGGCAGGTAATATTTCCTTGCTCGCTGTGTTGTGTAGAAATCCATACTTTTATTTAGGTGCGACTTTCTTCACTCTTCTGACTAAAACCTGATTTGCAGTATTATTTTTTTTATTGACTTACGTAAATAGCATATGGTTAGCAACGCTATAAACCAAAGAACATTTTAAAATAAAACTAAGTTTGTAATAGCTATAACTTTTTTTTAAATTTCAATAGGAGTGGAGATGTTTTCATAATTTCATATTTTTTTTTAATAAAAGGCCCTCGTGTTAATTTTGTGGTGTTATCTGTAACAATAAAAACATTTTTTTTCAAACACACACTCATGTAGACTTAATACAATAAAAAAATGCATGTAAAAGCCCACGCAGAAAAAGTTATGGGGCTTCGAAGGGTGTTTTTGGGTAATTTAGAAACCTAATGAAAAAATCATATCTCCGTAACCGTAATACTAAGGACCCAGATTCCAAAACTGAAAAGGTAGCAAATGACCCCACCAACGCCCCAAAAAATTTGACGGTCCATATGCCGAACACCCTGTAGAACCCTCGACACCATGATAACCGAGATGAAGTTTTTCCTTCCAGTATTCCGTTGTATATACTGCTTTAAGTTCTTCCAAATTTCCTATAGTTCCTTCAAGGATATCTGTTGCGTTTGTGATTGATTGAACGTTTTGATGCAAGATGAAGAATTAATTTGATTTGTTCTTTCAAGCAATTATGTCTGGGGTTAGTGAAAAAACTTTCTTGCTTTTCAGGAAAGATTGAGACTTAGCCTGACCTTGCTGACTGAAGAAATCTTTGTGTCTATTGAAATCAAATTTCTTAATCCCAACACCCTCTGGCCAAAACTTTGTATCATATATTTCATCCTTTTTTGTGAAGGGAGCAGTAATTGGGAAACGTTTATGGCATTCTGGTTTACCATCTAGTTCTTTTACTTTGGTGTCGTATTTTTCAATTCCTGGTTTATTTTTTATGTAATTCAAAACCATTTCGGCATCGACGTGTTCGTATGTGTGAGGTATTCCTTTCAGCAGATCCAAAGTTGTTTGGTGGCCTATTTGTATTTTTCCTTCTATATTTCAGTTCTGTATACTCTCCTTTTTCAATATTTTACGGATTATGTTTATATGGATTATGATTTTGTTTGTTTATTTTCCTGAGGTTATCGCCCGTCTTTGGGTTGAGCAATATATTTCTATGCTCTATTTCAGGTGAATGAGTCTCCTGTGTTTAGCGACTTGTAGGTAGGTCACTTGATTTGATGGTAATAGGCACGCTCCCACTTTAATTTGATTTATTTTCTGTTGTGGTTTGTTTATTGCTATATACAGGGTGAGTCTTTGACCACTGCGTTAATTTTAACCATAGGTTCTTGAGATCAAAAGAAACACTTTTTCCATTACGGTTTTTCTATATTCAGCTGCGTTAAAAAGTTAAAAGCATTTTCAGTTTTCACAATGGGCAAATACCCCTTTGTAGTCCAGTTTAGTTTGAATGAAAAATACCTTCCACAGCTTCCACTAATGAATCTTAATTGTTTAAAAATATTATTTTCCCTCTAAAAAATGATTCACTCACTCATGTTTCATCCGATGAGGTCCACATCCAGAAGGAAGATACAAAATACTAATTTTCTGGTAAAAAAATTCAACACTATAAACATACATTTTTGTTGTTCTACTATAATTTCTTTCTAGTTTAAGATCATAAACCATCCCTTTCTAGTGAGAAATTCCAAAAAAACCTCAGAATGATTGGATGTTATCATCGTACATTTATAATTTTCTCTTAAAATTTCCAAATCATGAAAACCATCTTTTCTATGAAAACTTCCAAGGCAAGAGGTTGTCACATTGTTTTTTTTTCACTCAAAGCCAGAAAAAATCATCTATGATTTTCCAACCACTGATATTTCTGAAGTTTCTTCTCCTTGACAGAGACCAGTGAACAGGTCTATGAGGTCTCTTGATATCATACTGTTAAAAATATGAAAATCTTCAACAACAATGATATCACTACGAATAATTATTTTGAAGTGATGTTACTTTGCTTGATGATTATTTTCTGTAATGAATCCCAATAACAATTCATTACTTGGATAGAATACAAGTATTCCCAGATTTAGGTGTGCAATTTTACTTGCTTGTAGAAATTGAGTTTGATCACCTAGATTTGATTCTAAAAAGTCAACCTCAATAAAAAATTTTTTGTAAAATCATTAATATGAATCTATTCTGTTCAGACTATAATTAATTACTGAACATGCGTAAATTTTTGGTTTTTATAATCAGAGTATCTGTTTTAATAACGTAAACAAAAACATAAATATTAAATAATGGTTATTCATAGATTATGTCAAATATCAATACCTTACCATAGAATATTAATTCATTACCGAACCCCAGGAGAGAAAAAATTAAAAAGTTTTTTTTAAATGAAAGATAATATCTGTAACCATTTTTGATCTTTAGTTATAATTTTCCTCAGAATAACTAGAGTGAATTTTTATCACATTAAAATATTATAACGTCTCTGTGGTGGGTAGTTCCCAATAAAATAGTGTTCTGTGGTTCCTTGTTGTTTTGATTCTGTTCGAAACTGTCAACAGTTATTTGTAGCTTTCTTTAAAAAAAATGTGGAAAATATTGTTAGGATAATTTCGATAGTTTGAAATTATTCAATTCAGTATGAAATGATTATGGTCAGAAAATGCATTCTATTTCAATCTTTCTTGTTTATGAGCCTATAGCTTCCAGTTTCAATATTGATTGAATTTTAATTAACCATGCATCATAACAAACATTCTAAAATATTAAAACTAAGTCAAATTCTATTATCTCCCAAGTTTGTGAACCAGGTTTAATCGGTGTATGAAATAAAGATATGAAAAAACTCCTATAAACGTACAAAACAAATCTAGGAGATTGGGTTCGAAGTGTTTAAAAACTCATATAAACTCGAATATAAACTCTATTTGAAGCATTCCTATGTTAGAATAGATATGGTTTGATGAATACTGAAAGTAAGAAGCTTTAAAGAACCAGCTCTTCATAAAGACAAGTCTTCAATTTAACAGGTATATATATATATTGAGCCAGAAAAAATACAATAGGTATTTTATCTTATGCAGCTAGTTGCCGTCTGCTCAATCCCTTCCTCCAAGCGTTTCTGTCCTGTGTGATTCCCTCATCTAGGCCTCGTTCCTCCATAGCTTTCCTGACGTCCTCATGCCATGATCTTCTCGGCCTTCCTCGTTTTCTCTTTCCTGGTGGTTTCCAGTTGAAAAGTGTCTTAGGCCATCTCTCTTCAGGCATTCTCATAAGATGTCCAAACCAGCGTAGACTTCGTTCTTCGATCCTTTCCACAATTGTTTTTTCGGCATTCATTCGTCTGTAGCTTAGATATTCTGTCTCCACGTCTTATATAATCCATTTCTACCGCCAGCACCCTACGCCTCATTTCCGCATTGAGTGTCCACACTTCGCTTCCATAACAGAGAACAGATTCCACCATTGTTTCGCCAATTCTCTTTTTGATGCGTTTAGAGATGTTCTTATCCCACCATAACGAATTGAGGCATCCAATAATTCTCCTGCTTTTCTGGATTATGTTCTTTATTTCCTTCTCTCCTATTCCACTCTGATCTACAATAACTCTAAGATATTTGAACTCTTTTACTTGGTTGATTGTTATTTCTTCAGTGAGAAGCACTTCAAACTGTGCGTCAGTATTAACCGCTAGGTATTCAGTTTTCTGTAAGCTTACTTGTAGCCCCCATCTTTGATATTCTTTATACAGTCTTCTCAACATAAATTCCAGGTCGTACGAGTCTTGTGCCAACACTACTTGGTCATCTGCGAAGTTAAGTGTGATGAGGAAAGTTTCATTTACTGGTATGCCCATCCCGATACAGCTCCTTTTCCATTCCCGCAAAACTACTTCCAGATACAAATTGAATAAAATGGGCGACAAACTGCATCCCTGGCGAAGCCCTTTGTTACCTTTATCGGTCTAGACATCTGTTCTCCATTCCTGACATAGGCCACATTTCCACTATATAGTTCTTTCAACATGTTCAGGAGATGCTCGCTTAAGCCGGTGTGTGTGAGAGCCTCCCACAACTTCTTTTGTGGCACTGAATCGTAGGCCTTTTCGAGATCAATAAAGGCCAGATGCACTTCTTGGTCTGTTGCAATTCTCTTTTCCAAGATCTGCCCGAGAGAGAAAAGATTATCCACGCACGATCGACCTGGCATGAAACCACTCTAATCTTCGCTTATTATAGTTCCAGTTTCCTGTCTCACCCTTTCTTGAAGTATCCTTCCGAACAGTCGGCTTATACTACCAGTATAATATACCAGTATAATATAATTTAACAGGTCCTGACAGAAAATAGATTACCTATTTCAACCGTCATCATGAAAATATACCGAAGTACCTATGTGAGTGATGGAAAACTTTTTCTCTATTTATTATGGAATACTACTCTGGATTAAATATCAAACAAGGTGCTTGACATCATCGATAATGAATACAGCAAATGGCAATTTAGATTTTGTGGTGAAGGTAAGACAAAAATTATTCAGTGGTTAATTCCATCAATAGTGTTTAGTGGTGGAACCAAAGACTGGAGAGATTTCCCCAAACTTTTGTAGAAATATTTAATAAAGACATAAAATATGGCAACATTGAACAAATCTTGTTATTGAATCATTTCAGCACAGAGTTGGATTTGGGAAAATCAGAAAATTTGGACAAAATTTTATCTATTCAATTCCTTTCAACTTCAAATATCTCAAGAATGGTGCAATTTAGGAGAAAAGATGAAGAATGATTTTATCTGCAAAAAAGACTAATGATTCCAGGAAGTACAAGATACGGAACTTTAGTTCAAGCGATATTTGTTTTTCATGCAATTCAACCAATCTGTAGAGAAGTAGTGAGACCCCCAAGAAATAGAATAAATCTATTGATGCCTAAACATGCATGACTGTTATCAAAAACCTTCTACAATAGATCATTTCAATCGATATTGTCGTTTGAATATTACAGGTGAAAATGCAATTTTTTTTATGAAATTTCGACACCCTATATCTTTTGAACGGGGCCAAATTTGGCAAAATGTTATAGAAAGAAAATGTTTCTTCTGACGTCAAGAATCTATGGTTAAAATTAACGCAGTGGTCAAAGACTCACCCTGTATAGACTCTATGACATCGAGCCGAAAATTTTTGTGATTTTATGATCGTGGCGAAAGTTGAGTCTGTCCGGCCGGCCGTATCCTCTAGCATCCATAAGGAATCAGCTAGAGCATTTTCAGAATAGGTTAATTGTCCAAATATCTCGGTCAAGTTCGTTATTGGGCCAAATCCGTCGGATGGTTCAGTAGTTATGAGCATCTGAAATTTTGTTTTCTCAATAACTACTAGAATATCCATCCGGTCAAGTTGATACTTGGAATGTTATTGGGGAGGCTGAAACGAAATGGCTTGCAAAATTTCGCAGAAATCGTCAGGCTAGAAAATTTTAAAAAATTTAAAAAAATTTTCAATACTCAATATCTGAAACTTCATTTAGATTTAAATAAAAATCCGTATATATACTACTAGAATATCCATCCAAATTTCATTGTCGTTGATACTTGGAGATATTATTTTGGCGAGGCTGAACAGAGTGCCTAAGAATGTTGTAAAATTTGGAATATCGAGCCGAAAAATCTCAATCACGTTCGACCCCTGATGAAAATTTGGCGAAAAAATTCCCTAGCATCCAGAAGGAAAAAAATTTTCAATACTCAATATCTCGGTCAAAGACTTCAGTTTGAGATTTAAATAAAAATACTAGAATATCCATATATATTGAATGTTGAGGGACTGAAACGATATCTTACTCAGAAATCCGCTAGAAAATTTAAAAATTATTGTCAATACTTTCTCCTAAGACTTCTGATTTAAATAAAAATAGGTTGATCATCATCCTTTTCATTATTGTACTTCTGATGAGATGATCATTTTTTCATTTAATCAAGAGAAAAATAGAAATGTCATGAAGTCCGAGCTTTGTCATTGAAAGATTTGCCATCACAGATCGATATTCGTTTGACAACTTGCGGACCTAGATATCAGTGTCAGTTGGCGTAATATCAATCAAAATTTTCATAGAAATCATAGAGGTAGAATTCGATGTCGATGACGTTGTCAAAATTCAGAACAGCACAGACGTAATATTAATCAAAAAATTTTTTATCATAGAGAAAGAATTAGATAGCGTTGTCATAACTCAGAAAAGTAATGACGTAAGTTTTTAGGAGAAGCATAGAACAAAATTTGGTGAAAATTATGAGTAGTTATTTTCAAATTGAGATAAATTTTTGTTTATTCATTAGGCTTTCATATTTGCATCACATTGTCCCATAGTACGGAAAAAGACTATTGTTCACCCGACCAGAGAGCTTATAGATTTGTTAAGGTTTGAATATTTACTCGCAAGTAGCTCAACAAGAGCGCCAAAGCAATCTGACCTCACGTCAGTGCTTTCTAAATTTTTCATTTACTCAAGAGAAAAATAGAAATGTCATGAAGTCCGAGCTTTGTCATTGAAAGATTTGCCATCACAGATCGATATTCGTTTGACAACTTGCGGACCTAGATATCAGTGTCAGTTGTTTTTTACTATATAATTTCATTATTCTATGTTATAGTATTTTGTTCTATATGACTTGTTATATCTAGCAGAGTCAGCTAAATGGATTAATTAATATATCGTAGTTACAAGTCGGTTTACAAGTTTTTGAAGTCCGCCATATAAAGTATCTATCAGATTTGTTTTCGAATCAGATGATCTAATTATACTTTGTATTTTTATTATTCTACTTTGTCGTATAACATATTTTATTGTATAGTTTTTTTTTTTATTACTCGTTTTGTATGATGTGTCCTATTTAGCAGAGCTAGTTGAAAGGGTTAATAAATATATTATTATTATATTATGATTATTATCTCGGAACTTCGAAACGATTCTTTTTTTGGAGCATTTTTTGTGTTTGTTGATATTGTGGCAACTGAATTTCTTTCGTCCAATTTTTCTATAAGGGTCACTCATTTTGAGTACTCTATTTTTGTCCTCTTTTGAATCAATAGATCTTTTCAGACATTGAATTTCAATTTTCAAGCAGTTTATTTCGGTTTGTTTGTCCTGGTTTCAGTTTTCCATTGTGCTTTTCTTGCTTTACTTTCTCTTTCGGATGTGAAAGCGATGTTTTTCATTTAATTCGGGCATCTTTTGTGATACACTGCATGGCAACTTATGCACACGCACACTTTGGACGGTTTTCCGCAAGTATTTTCCGGACGCATTTTCACTGATTTGCGTGAAATCATCGGGATCTCGATCAGTCACGTCCGTCTCGTTGTCCGCCATTTTAATAATTTATATGTCACCTATTTCAGAGTCAAAATGCCGACAAAACTATTCGTTTATGCATAAGAAAAAAATTCATTCTATATCTCGAAGCATTAAAATCCCAACTATAATAGTCATCGTGAAAATAGAGCGAATGAATAAGATGGTGTCTTTTTCGATATAGCATTTGCTCTTCTTCTGAATGAAATCCATTAAAAAATTAAAAACGACGACTTCAGCTCAATTTAATTTGCTGAAACATTTCTAGTGAGACGAAAAAAATTAAATGGAATTTAAAATTATAAACTTTCATTTCATGTTTCCTTTCACGCTTCGCGACTCGATGTTCCTATCACTTTTAATTAGCAAGACATGGAAGACGACACATTATGAAACATTTGCCGTAGAACTTGTTTGCAGTCGACGTTTCATTAAGGAAAAAGAGAGCAATGACATTTCATTCAAAGCGGAACCGAAAAGCGCAGATAGAAGTCTATATTTTTTCTCCCGATCTATTCAAAAGTCTATCGTATGTTTATTGTCTGCCATTGATTATAAAAGTATAATATTTAGTTAGTATTACTGGTTCCTGATGGGTTCGATTCGTTATTATTTCGAAAATCTATGCATTTTTTGCTACACTGTCAATTCTGCTATTCATCTGCCTATCCTGATCTATTCGTGCACAGGGAGGGTCTTATAATACTACATTCATTTTAACAATACGATGCTCAACCATATATGGTCTTTGATATTTTGAGCACTGATTAAGATGACCATCCCTATGAGTTCGGTATTAGTTACAGTAAAGTAACAAAAATTTATAGGAAATATGATGTATCCAGACGAGTCAACAAGTATTTTGCCATTACTAATATCGAGACAGCAAGAATGCAACCACAACATGGTTGGCGGAAATTCACCCAAAGACAAGGAACCACTTATGACGGGCATATTTCCCGATGGCGGTTGGTTCGCAAGTCTCCGCAAAGAATTTAGATCGAGACCGGCATGGTGCGATCTCTGAGTTTTCGTGTGCTGCGCATGGGGCAGTAGTAGGATTGACTTCGATCGACCTCCTTCGATTGAGCATCATTTCTCATGTTAAAATGTTAGAAAGTACATGTGTCCATCTTGTGTAATGATCTTTCACGAATTAAAATTAAGTTTCACATAGACAGTTTGTCATGGGGGACAGTTTTATAACTTTCAGAGAGTCCAGTTTTTGATCAGATAAGGTTTATCTAATTTTAATTTGACGTATTTAATTGTTTTAGGTACAGGGGATGCCAAAGTTCTCGTACATTCTTTTTTAGACCGCCATATTTAGTTCTCCACGTCTCTTTTGGAGAGATGTCTGATGAATCAACTCACCTTCCTAATTGTTTCAATATTCGTGCTACTTTTTCTTGTTCAATGATTAGTTTCGTTTCTGAGTTTCAAGATTTCCCTGATGAATTTTTTATCGAATTATCTGTACCATTGTGTTCTTTGTTTGAATACATGGATATTTTTTCTTCTCTCAAATTATTATCGTTTTGTGAGTCAATACATTCAGGGATCACTGGAAACTGTGGAACATTATCGGCTCAAGTACTTATGAAATTGATTTTCACAACCAAATTTGCCGAAGTTCAAAATTTACCGAAGAATTGAACAAATTTGCCAGAGTTGGAAATTTACCGAAGAACTGAACCAAATCTGCCGGAGTTAGAATATTACCGAATTTGATATACCTTGCAGAACCCTAACATATTTGCCGCAGTTGAATTTTACGACGTAATAACATGTTTGCCCGAGGGACTGGAGAACTAAGGGAAGAAATAGTTTTTGTTGGAAAGTTTGTCTACAGGGTAGAAGACTTAAGACCCATTTTCCACACCAGACTCATCCCGAACACCCAGGATGGTTGTATGTTCCTGTTATCACATGAAGTAGGACTCAAGACAGACAAGATAAGTTCCAGCAACAATTGTAGACATCACCTGTTGATTTTTATTGCCAGAAATCA
The DNA here is from genome assembly GCA_030674115.1 of Micraspis discolor. Taxonomy (NCBI): domain Eukaryota; kingdom Metazoa; phylum Arthropoda; class Insecta; order Coleoptera; family Coccinellidae; genus Micraspis; species Micraspis discolor. The sequence continues at coordinate 58,807 of JARTUT010000023.1, forward strand.
ATTGTTTCCACTTGCAACTTTTGATTTAGACAATTTAACATTTGTACATACTGTAAATATCTAGTATTTGTGAAGGAGTGGAATAAATTTCGATCAATCGAGTATTGACTATCACTGACTGGGGTGAAATCATCTATTTAAACTCTCTGAAGGTAACAGGAGCAATTTTCAATTAATCAAATTAAATAAAAATTTTCTTCTACCTTTACACACTTTACTAAGTCTGGTAGGGTTCATTCAACCAAGAGATCTCACCACATTAGGGACTATACAGTGTGGAACAGCCAAATGGAATAAATTCGACAACGAATAAATGAGAGTGTATTTGGTAAAACGCTTGGATACGTCGGTTTGTATTGATAACTGAGCATTTTTTTCAAAAAAAAAATTATATAGGGTGCATCATGTGACAGTGGCCAATACCCACTTTCTTATTTTAAATGCAAGCCCCTGTATATTATTAAATTTTTGGATTCTTCAGAGAATTCTAGACATAAATCATGTACAATGTCCTATATCTATCTTCAACTGTTTCGGAAATATTGAGTGTTTTCAGATTTATTACAAAAATTAACATTAAAAAAAGAAAATTATTTTATTTCACAAATTCGCTACGTTACATTCAATACTTATTTCCCATTTAGCTCTTGATAATGAGAAAGTAAAAAAAACCGTTCCTGCGTTTCTTTTTACTGATATGACATGAAAAAAATATAAAAACATTGTTTATTTTTATATAAAACTGACAGCCATAGCAACTTGTCTGCCTACCATAGCAACTTGTCTGCCTCCATAGCAACTTGTCTGCCTGCATGACAGTAGTGGTCAGTGTCAGTGCTATTGTCGTTTAAATTTCGTTAACCGTACGTAATAATACAAGAAAAATGGTTCATTTAACAGAAAAGCACAAAATAACCATTCTACAAATGATTGGTTATGGAGATAACACAAGGACACAAATGGAAGTTTCTCGTTTATTTCATGAAAAATTTCCAAATTTGCCGCCTGTATCCCAAGGAACAATTAGCAAAATAGAAAAGCAGTTTCGCGAGCTTGGTCATGTGAGACAGATAAAAAAAGTAGCTGCCAATGCAGTAAGTAATGATACGAAATTGGATATTATGCTTGAGTTTCAAGAAAACCTACATAATTCTGGTCGAAAAGCAGCCCCACTGTTCAACGTTCGTCACACAACAATTTTTCGAACATTAAATCCCTATAAAATGATACCAACTCAGGAGCTCATGGAAGACGATTTCCATGTTAATCGTCAAAATTGCCGCTATTGGTCTGATGAGAATCCTCACTGGATGAGAGAGGAACATACCCAATATCCTGAAAAAGTGAATGGAATTGTTGGAAATCATATCGTAGGTCCCTTTTTCATTGATGGCAACTTGAATGGAGATAAATATTCAGAACTGCTCCAAAATAATGTCGTGACAACTTTGACAAACTTATATCCTGATCCAGCAAACCCACAAGTTCCTGCCAATACAATATGGTTCCAGCAAGATGGAGCACCGCCCCATTACCAAATCAAGGTCCGGCAGTACCTGAACCAAATTTTTCCAAATCGATGGATAGGGAGGCGCGGATCCATAGAATGGCCAGCACGATCTCCTGATCTGTGGCTGTTAGACTACTTTTTGTGGGGATATGTCAAAAGTATTGTATACAAAACTAAACCCCTCAACTTAGATGACTTAAAAAGACGAATCACGCTTTCGATTAGATCAGTTACACCTGACATGTTGAGTAATGTTAGAAGACATTTCTATACCAGATTAACATTAACCTCATTAATATATTTTTTTTTAATTATTAAGAAATAATCAGTATTAATTATTAGGTTTTTAGTGTAATGTAGCGAATTTGTGTAATAAAATAATTTTCTTTTTTTAATTTTTGTAATAAATCTGAAAACACTTAATATTTCCATAAAAGTTGACATTGTACATGATTTATGTCAAGAATTTTCTGAAGAATCCAAAAATTAATAATATACAGGGGCTTGCATTTAAAGAAGAAAGTGGGTATTGACCACTGCCACATGACGCAGCCTATATAATTTTTTTTTCTGAAAAAAATGCTCAGTTAAAAATACAAAACGCCGTGTCCAAGCGTTTTTCCAAATAAATAAAAAACAAAATTCTATAAATAAAAAATATGACACTAAAAAGTTGAGTAATAATTATATACAGCTACTTATTCGAGGGAGAAAAAGAAGCAGAATTCTATGACTGCCCACTCGATGGGTAATTCAACAGAGGAAGGAAAAATGACATTACTTCAAACCTTTCACGTCAATATAAAATAGATAAAAAACGACCCAGAAAATATAAAGTTATGAAAATAAAAAAATAATCTTATGCCCAATTGTGTTCCAGAGGACATTTTCTGTATCTAGTAATGTTTTGCCATTTCAGTTGTTATTGAATAACCTCAATTTCGGTAAATTTTGTGATGATTTTAATTTACATCGATTTGTTAATATTTTTGTATCTGTTTATTTCAGACACGCTGAAGAATCAATAAAATATTGCGAAAGCTCGGTTAGAAAAAAGAGTACCACTTTTTTTTTATCATACGTGAGCCTCTGTTTCCTGAGAAGCATATATATTTATAGTTGAAAAGGTTCTCATTCATTTAAAAACTCAGAAAATTATTCTAGTTGACAGCGTTCACAACACAATGAACATGATTTTAATTTTCTGATTTTAAGATGAATTGTTGGACAGATGTCATTTTCACTATGTTTGTAGCACGTAAAGCTGAAAAGGCTTAGTATACGCGAAACATATGTAGTTAATATTATACAATATAGCACAAGAAAATACATATTTATATATATATATATATTTCCTTTTTGAATCCTTGTGCGGTCGTAGAAAAATAATGTTCCTAATTCATGCGTCCAGTGTCTTTCACGCTTCAGAAGAATAGATTTCGTAGAATCATAGCTGGGCCAGGTTTCCAATACCGTTCAGTACTTAGTACGTTTAAATTTTGTCCCAGTTTTTCGAAGGACTAGGAGAAAAAGCGCTCGAAAGCTCCTGAACGCATGTCTGTGCTTTTCTACATCGTTATTCTGATAATTTAACTCATTTGTTTTCGAATCAAAATTTCTATCTATGTTCATAAATCAAATAACTTTTTAACTTTCAACACATATTGAATATGACTCGTAAATGGTCAGCATAGCCAGTCGATTTCTGTTGTTTTGTTCCAAAGAAGTCTGTTGAAATCGATGCGACTACAAAACTCTCATTCAGCAGATTATGGAGGGCTTTTGTGGGCTCGACCAAGTGTGATCCAATAAAAGTACATTTATTGGTTTCGCGATAATACGTGGGTGTTCATCGATACTTTCTTCCTGATTGAGAAGGGGCCCTATCCATCCACTTCCTTGTATATTGAAATTTGTTCAGCTTATCTGGGCACTCGAGTGCATTCTTCATTAGTTTTGCCCTGTTGAGTCCTCACAGGGGTGGAGAGAATGTGGCGTTATTTGATTTTGAAGAGGACTGCGGGCAATTGACAGCATGTGCAAGTTAATACTGTAATGTTAAGATAGACATATTTTTCGAAGTTAAAATCGATTGTTCTGTTTGTTGTCGCATACATTTACATTAAATCTAAATTTTTTGGATCAAGATAATTTGGGACTAGAGTCAACATTAGAACGATGTAGAAAAGCACTGACTTGAGATCAAGAGCTTTTGCGCTCTAGTCTTAATGTCTTTTCCCGGACTCTAGTAAAGTGTGGTACTGATAGAACCGCTAGATTTGAATTCATTCTCATCAACTGTCGGATATTGAGATAATGGTGTATATGAATCTACTACCAAATACTTTTGCCGAGGTTCATCGATCTCGAAATATTAGGAAAAATAAATTGTAAATCCTCGAAATTTCTCATAAATTATCCACTTCTTCGTTCATTGAATCTTCGCTAGTAGGTTCCATGTCTCCGCACTCATCACATTCGACACCATAAACTGTCTTCTAATTCATCAGGGTTAAAAAAAATGTATCATGGTATTTATCGTTTATTAGTGTAGAGGCCCTGCCACTACAAGGTTTGCTGATTTATTTCTTTCATTCTGTCATGATTTTGTTCACTTCTTTTTTGATTTTCATCAAAACCTCTCTGGATCAAAATTGACACTAGAAAAACTAATGGATATATTTGTTCAAGGAACTTTGGATTTTTCGATCATCGATCTTTACTGAGTTACAATCCTTATCTAGGCTTCTCAATGAAATCATAATTTTGAATAATTAAACGTCATTAAATATTGAAGAAGCCTATCTTCTTGAAATAAAATGGTGCAATGCGGAGTTGGAAAGATGTCTTGGCTATCTGTTACCATGAGTTACTTTTCAAATTTTGTGAATCAGTCATGAATAACTCGAAATATCAATTCTTGGAAAGAATGTCCATTTAAAAAAATATTCTTAGCTTGATGATGTCCACAAAATTCTGCAAACCTATTAGTTTCAGGCTCATTAAAACCTCATTTGAGTTATAAATCGGCAAGATGGATATTCTGGGATTTATTCGATGAAATCAAATTCAAGATTATCATAACACATGAAATGATCGACGTATTTGACACAATAACGAAATTGGCTGAGATATTTGAAGACGAACCTATTCTGAAAATATGAAAACTCTAGCTCATCTTCTTTGAATGATAGGGAGGTGTCCGTCCGGATGACCATACTCAAAGCCAGAGTTTTAAGAATTTATCACTACAAGGAGATGGCTTATAATCTTGTAGTAGAAAGAAATCATGATAATAATAATATATATTGATTCTTTGAGACCTGTTTTTACATAACATGTATAGGTTTAGTCATAAGATAAATAAAATACAATCATTCATTAACACTATCATCAAAATCTTCTACTCTATAATTGCATTTTTGTATCAATAGATTTTCGACCAATTTCTTAAACTCTAAACAAATAAGAGATTGAATTGAATGTGCCAAATGATTATAAATTTTTATGGTTTGATATATTGGTGACATTTCAAACTTAGTGGTCTTGTGTTTAGGAATATCAAGTGTTCCTCACTTCTGGTGTTATAACTATTGAAACTTGATAACTTAGTTATATTTTTATCATTTTCTTCAACATATACAGGGTCTTTCACGAGGAACCTCACCCAGATTTATACGGGTAACTATTGAACGTATTTTCATGAAATTCATCACTTATAAGTATTTCACGATGCTGATGAAATCTAAAATATTTTCAAGGCATGAGCATCTCCGGTTTTTCCGGAAATGACGTCAACTTCCGTTGAAAACTCAGAAAATATCCACTTTAGGGCAAGGGTGTGATACATACACTCACATTATTTTTTAACGTAGATTCAATATCTGCCATAAAAAAATGGGGTTCTAATTTGAAAAAATTGATGTTTCACGATTTTGTCATCCTTAACTTTGAAAGCGATTTTTTCACCCCCTGTATCATGAATCGCGATTTCGATTTTTGAAGTGGATACATCATTCTTACATCTTGAGAAATCTCAAAAATGAAAATTTTCCATCCAAAAACCTCGAAGTTATTCTTGTTTCAGCGGAGCTCTATTTTTGATTTTTTTTCGAATTTTCCCGCTCAGAGAGAATTTTCCAACCAAAACTGAAAAATGTTTCATCAAAATAACTTGAAATTTTCTAAGGAATCTATTTCTGCAATAAAAAAATGGTGTTCTAATTTGAAAAACGGAAGTTGACGTCATTTCTGTAAAAACCGGAGGTGCTCATGCCTTGAAAATATTTTAGATTTCATCAGCATCGTGAAATACTTATAAGTGCTGAATTTCATGAAAATACGTTCAGTAGGTTCCCGTATAAATATGGGTGAGGTTCCTCGTGAAAGACCCTGTATAAGAGATCTTAGAATAATGATACAAGACAATTACACCAATCTACAGTTTAGACAAATTACAGATTGGGAATAAACAAAAATTAACAAAATACAAAATCATAAAAATATATATACATACAAATGCAAATCCACATTAACTGAAAAATCACGACCCCAATACAGCCCTTCTTATATCCAATTCAGTACAGTTGAAAACATCCAATACATATTGAAATTTGCAAAACTCATGACATATTCTAAACAGTGGCGAAAACCGAAGGGTTAGTACGAGGAAATGGCAGATAGAAAGTGGATATATTTCTAACAAGTAGTCTTGGGACGTGCAAGTCAAAAGAATTCCCAAATAAGTTCTACGCTCTTCTAAAGAGTTAACATTAAACCTGTTCAATAAATACCCATTTTGTATTCTATAACACGGATAAAAGCCATCTATTTTGAGAAACATGTACTTCAGAAATCGCCCATGTATTTTCTCTCACTATCAATATGAACCCTATAACCGGGATTCCATATAACACACCCATATTCAAGTTTTGACCTCACGAACGCCGTGAAAAGAAGGCAAAGGGATTGAGTCTCCAACAAATCTCCGGAATTCCTAATTATAAAATCGAGAGTCCTGAGACCATCGGAAACAGTTGCCGTCACATGGGGTACAAAAGTTAACCTCTGATCGAATAAGACACCCAGATATTTAGTCACCCTGCCCAAAACACCTTCCTCAATGTTGTATTGAAAAATGACAACGGACTTACTGCGACAGAAGGACATCACATTGCACTTTTTTATATTTAATGATAGTCGATTTCTCCGGCACCAATCATTCAGATTATCGATTTCACCCTGAAGATCCCAGCAATCCTGGATAGACTCAATTCGACGGAACAATTTGCAGTCATCTACATACAAAAGCAACAGACAGAGCAGGTGTAAACTCAGATCGTTCATAAACAGCGTGAACAACAGAGGACCCAAAATGGAACCATGTGGAATACCTGACGTTGCGGAGAACTCATATGACCTGAATGCAAAACACTGAACGAACAGTTTTCTATCAGCAAGATATGATTCCAGGAAAGGATAATATCCTTTTTCGAGAATATTATCCTTTTTGAAGCCAAACAAAGACAACTTTGTAAGAACAACTCCATGGTCAATCCTATCAAATGCCTTGGAGAAGTCAGTGTATATAACATCGATTTGAGAAAATTCATCCAAAGCAGTACACACATATTGGGTGAAACAAGTCAAATTCGTAGCGGTAGACCGGTTCCTAATGAAACCGTGCTGACCATCATCAACTTGGCATTTTACATGTGCATAAATTATATCGTATAAAACTTTCTCAAAAACTTTACTAAAATTGCTCAAAATAACGATAGGTCTATAATTTTCGATGTCTTCTCTACTGCCCCTCTTGAACACAGGGCACACTTTACCCTCCTTCCAAATGCTTGGGAAACATCGTTTGGAAAGTAACAGCCTAAAAAGCGCAGTCAAAAGCCCAGCGAAAATGATGGCACAGTCTCTCAGTAAAAAAGACGGAAGTTCATCCGGTCCAGCCGTCATGCTACCCTTGCACTCCCTCAAACAGGACAACATACATTTCTCACTTATATCGGGAACAGTCTTGGCCGGAACGGTCCCGCAGTGTTGCCGAAGATCTCACAAAAGCAGCCTCAAAGAAAGCAGCAAAGGCATTGGCGATGTCCTGAGGATCAGAAAAATGGATCCATCAAACTTCAACGACCCCGGAGTGGAGGAACCACCTCGAATTCTATTTAAGTAGCCCCAAATGGATCCCTAGATAATTCTTCCTCGGCTTCCCGACAGAAACCGGTCCGGGCTATCGAGATTGCACTCTTTAGTTCTCTGCGAAGCTCCTCAAATTCCACAAGAGATAATGTACTACCTGTTGATTTATAGGCTCGACGACAACTGTCCTTGGCTTTCAACTTAAAAATTATATCTCTATTAAACCAAGGTGGGTACCGGGATCTCCTACCAGATGTTTTGGGTACACAAGCATTAAAAATACCGTTAAGATGTTCATAAAATCCTGCACAGGCTAAATCGACATCGTTATACTCAGTGACGAAATCCCAGTTGGTGTTCAATAGGCAATCATAGAGCAACGAGAGGTTAGCTCGTCTGAAATTAAAACTCTCAGGAACACCTCTCCTCAACTTACCTTTAGGATGTCTAAATGGCAGGGTCAGATAAAACTCTAGAGGTGGATGATGTAAATCAACCGGTACGAGAGAGAAGTTCTACCCACTCACGATCATCTGAGGACGACAACAAACAAGATCCAAAATCCTTCCATTCCTATCAACCACATTGTTGACCTGATGTAAGTCTATATAGTCTAAGAATCCCAGGAGTGCCTCCACTCTTCCAGTCGTATGTGAAGAAGACAACTGATAATCCACAGATTCAGTAATGTTAAAATCCCCCAGAATAATGATATCGCAATCCCCGAGAAGCAGATATGGCAAACCTAAAATAGCCTCGAACAGTCCCTCATATTGTTCAAGTTTCAAACTGGGAGGTATATATATGGTAATAATCAGTGAGTTCAATCAAAACGATTTATAGCACTTTTATCCCAATATTGAGGAAATACAGACACTTCGGCAAATCTAGAAGCACTCTGTTTAAGTGTACAAATGTGTCCTCATTATTTTCCGTTATAAAAAATATCTTGTTGATGACGAGATATTGTTGATGATGGAGCTCGTGTTCAATGATTATTTGGGCTATTACCATCATCTATTGTGGATGTAATGTTTTCCGACGTTTCGATAGACATCTTCTATCTTTATCAAGGAGGAAAAGTAAAAAACCTTTCGAAAATTATCAATTTTCAAAAAGTCAATATGACAGAAGTCATGAAAGAAAAATGAACAATGTTATATACTCATCTGTGATATGATGATCTTTTTAAGTTAGATCGAACTATCGGCGTCCAAACTTCTGGCAGATCTATAGATGGAGCACTTATGGAATCTGGTGTTATTTTCATAAATGCTGCTTCTTTGATTTTTCTGCTTGCAAGTTTTTCTTCTTTGGATATTATTGATGCTTCATCCCATTTTATACGATGATTCTCATCTACAGCATGTTGGACTAACCTGGATTTGTCGCTGTCTAGTACTCGTAGAAGCTTCTGATGTTCTTTTATTCGTACATTCAGAGGGCGTTTAGTTTCTCCGATGTAAGATCTTCCGCACTCGCAAGGTAATTCATATATGCAGTTCTTTGTCCTTTGTGTCTCATTATTAGGCTTAACTTTTGTAAGTTTAGCTCTGATAGTGTCTTGAGTTTTTAATGCAGTCGTTATGTTGTATCTATTTCCAATTCTTCTCATTTTCTCCGACAAACCTTTTACATAAGGAATTACGGTTTTAATGGTCTGATTTATATCTGTTGGTTCAGGTTGACTTTCTCTTGTTCGTTTAGCTTTTTCTAATATCTTTTTTGGGGTAGCCATTGCTTCTAAGAGTTTTCGAGATGTTATTTATTTCTTCGTTTTGGTCTTCTTCAGTGCAACAAATATTTATTGCTCTCTCAAATAAACATTTTGCTACTCCCAATTTAGTGTTTAGTTGGTCGTTTGATTCAAAATGTAGATATTGTCCTGTGTTCGTTGGCTTTTTATACACAGTGGTTCTTGGGATTCCATTTTGTTTATGTATGAGTACATCTAAGAATGGAAGTTGTCTGTCCTTCTCGATTTCAATTGTGAATTTAATTGATTCCTCTTGATTGTTTAGATATTGAAGGAATCCATCTATAGTGCCTCTTCCATGTTGCCAAATAATGAAAGTATCATCTACATATCTTTTCCACAGTTTGGGTTTAAGTACATATTTTTTGAATGCCTTCTGTTCGAAAATTTCCATATATAAATCAGCTAAAATTGGTGATAGTGGTGAACCCATGGCCATTCCGAATTAAACAACATATTTCCAATTCGAAGACATCTTTTATCAGCAAGAAAACAACATATTTCCAATTCGAAGACATCTTTTATCAGCAAGAATTCGGAATGGCCATGGGTTCACCACTACCACCAATTTTAGCTGATTTATATATGGAAATTTTCGAACAGAAGGCATTAGAAAAATGTGTACTTAAACCCAAACTGTGGAAAAGATATGTAGATGATACTTTCATTATTTGGCAACATGGAAGCGACACTATAGATGGATTCCTTCAATATCTAAACAATCAGAGAGAATCAATCAAATTCACAATTGAAATCGAGAAGGACAGACAACTTCCATTCTTAGATGTACTCGTACATAAACAAAATGGAATCCCAAGAACCACTGTGTATAAAAAGCCAACGAACACAGGACAATATCTACATTTTGAATCAAACGACCAACTAAACACTAAATTGGGAGTAGCAAAATGTTTATTTGATAGAGCAATAAATATTTGTTGCACTGGAGAAGACCAAAAGGAAGAAATAAATAACATCTCGAAAACTCTTAGAAGCAATGGCTACCCCAAAAAGATATTAGAAAAAGCTAAACGAACAAGAGAAAGTCAACCTGAACCAACAGATATAAATCAGACCATTAAAACCGTAATTCCTTATGTAAAAGGTTTGTCGGAGAAAATGAGAAGAATTGGAAATAGATACAACATAACGACTGCATTCAAAACTCAAGACACTATCAGAGCTAAACTTACAAAAGTTAAGCCTAATAATGAGACACAAAGGACAAAGAACTGCATATATGAATTACCTTGTGAGTGCGGAAGATCTTACATCGGAGAAACTAAACGCCCTTTGAATGTACGAATAAAAGAACATCAGAAGCTTCTACGAGTACTAGACAGCGACAAATCCAGGTTAATCCAACATGCTGTAGATGAGAATCATCGTATAAAATGGGATGAAGCATCAATAATATCCAAAGAAGAAAAACTTGCAAGAAGAAAAATCAAAGAAGCAGCATTTATGAAAATAACACCAGATTCCATAAGTGCTCCATCTATAGATCTGCCAGAAGTTTGGACGCCGATAGTTCGATCCAACTTAAAAAGATCATCATATCACAGATGAGTATATAACATTGTTCATTTTTCTTTCATGACTTCTGTCATATTGACTTTTTGAAAATTGATAATTTTCGAAAGGTTTTTTACTTTTCCTCCTTGATAAAGATAGAAGATGTCTATCGAAACGTCGGAAAACATTACATCCACAATAGATGATGGTAATCGCCCAAATAATCATTCAACAAAAAATATCTTGTTCTGAATTAGGATTCTTAATTAAATATCTATGAATATGAGTTTTCAAACATTTCATCATACTTATCGTCACCTACGATCGTTCAGTCTTTCGGAGAAGAACATCCTACTTCAGGAAAAATGTGAACAATTCCCATTCATCAAAAGTCGAAATTGCTATCGGCATCCGAATCGGTTATTAATTTTCATTTAAAATTCAGATTCGAAATTTCGTCTCTTCCATCATTTCGTTGGATGTATGCAGCAGAGAGTTATCAAGGAACAGTTAGATATTTCTCGGACTTGCTACCGAATCCAGTTTGACGACAATAAATTGTGCTTTTATGAACTTATATGTAAATTCGGTTTCCATAAATAGAAACGACTTTTGGTCCTTGTACCGACGACGGGGAAAAAACACGTATTGACAAAAGGAAGCCGCGATGCGAGAAATCAACAGGCGCAAACGAACCGGCTGCGTTCAGAACACACATTCGGAAGATATGGTCATTGGGCACAACTCTATAAATTATGCCTGAAATGGTCAGTAACAATTAACTAATTGTAGTGATTTGGGAGATATTATTCATCTGGTCCGTTGGGAATTCCTCATCAGAATATAGATGTAGAATTATTCTATGGGCTATTTCTACCAGCTATTATTTATCATATTCTTTACAAATGTTTTGGTAGACATTTTCTACAGATTTCAAGGTTAATTTGCTTTGAAATAAACAGAAACTATTTAGAATTTTTCTTAATTCTCATTGAATGTTAAGATTGATAGAACATATTGAATTGGATAAACTATCTGTGCCATTGAGATCTCCTCGAGTTAGATCGAACAATTGGGTTACAAAGTTCCGGCAATTAATCACAAATGCTGCTTTTTTTTTTTTAAGTTATTTTTCTCCTCATCATTGATGCTACATTCTCTTCCATTCGACGATCCTCATTTACAGGATGTTGGACCAACTTGGATCTATCCAGTACTTGAAAAAATTTCATATGGTCCTTGATAGGTATTTTCAGAGGCAACATTTTGTCCGATTTTACGCACTTGCATTGTATTTCATATATATTCAAGTCTTCGGTTTTCAGGATTTACTAATGTTTAGTAAGACCTTTCAGTATTTTGTGGCTTGAATGCTGTGGTCATATAGTATTCATTCCGAACACATAAGGAATTACTCTTCTTGTTGTTTGTCTTGAATCTATATGAGTGGTATCAAGGGGTTCAAGTTCATTTTGTGTTATTCGTTTCGCTTATTCCGATATCTTCTTGAAATAGCAATTACTCCCAAGAGTTTTCTTGATGTTTATCCTCATAATAAAAACTAAAGAACTAGGAGTATGCCTAATTTGGTAGATTTTCCTTACCATGTTTTGTGTAGTTTTATCAATTTGATGGTGAGGGAAATTGGCTAGTATATAGCAACGTTTGGTTTCAACTATTCGAGAATAAACCCTTTCAAAACTTATGCATAACAAAGATATTGACTTGGTACAATCGTGAGAGAAAAATTATATAATTGACATAAACGAATGATTCAATTCAAACTGAAAGTTTTGAAAATGGACCCAGTCTCGAAAGATCAACGAACCATGAGACCAAGCGTTAATTTTTAGTAGCCAATTTTCCGGATCAGGAGATTTCTGAAACTTCAAGAACCAAGAATTTTATATGTATATGTTAGAGATCAGAAGGCTAGGTCCAATAAATAAGCACAGATTATAATGACAGTCTGGGATTGTAGAATCTATGTTTTAATAATGTACGTACTGAACGTCGATCAATCGGATTCCCTCTCGATAGCGCGGCCTCGGAGTAAACAACAGTAATAACTTAGATGTTATCTTGAATACATTCTTTAAACGTCTTTTATTTAAAATCTTACATTAGAATTGGGATTGAATACTCGTGAATATATAAACGAAACTGCGGTGAATTTTGATGGATTGCTGTTATATAGAAAATCAAATCTACGGAAACAAAATGATTTGTTGATGCCTGAGGCGTTGGAACCCTCATTAAACAACTAATGGCCGGTTTCTGAACTCGACAGATAAACGTCAGATAGTTATCCAGCCGTTAACTGTGGTTAATATTTATCGGTTCGATAAACGCCGCACGGGTTTCTGATGTCCAATTTATAGTTCGGTTAGCTATCGATTGGATAACTCCACGTTATCGACAGTATAGTTAGTTCATGAAAGTGCTAATAGATGTCACTATAATCAAACCTGACATATTTTTAAACATTCAATATAATTTCAAAGAGAGACTAATTCACAACTATATAAGAATCATTCCCTTATAATCATATATGGAAAAAATTCGTATTTAGAAATCGTATCGAAAGCAGAACACAGAATCAAGAGATGGATTCAACATTCTGTGACGTTCTTTTGGAGTCAAAGATTGTGAATTCAAATTCAAAAACAAAGAAAAAAAACAATTCCGCAACAGAATGAGTCGACAAAGGGCTAGAAATTTCACTGAGCGTGAAAAAATATTGTTATTGGACATTGCTATAGATTTTATTGTTACTATCGATAATAAAAAGACGGATGCCAGTAATTTGAATTTGAAAAAACAAGCCTTGCAGAAGATACAGTAAAATTCAACGCCGCTGGAGACACTGGTCCGCGGAGCGAGAAACAGCTGCGTGCTTTATATGATAATATAAAGAAAAAAGCGAAAAAAATTTTCGCCGACGACAAAGTAGGTAAAATCAAATTTCAAATACATAGGTAAACACAAGCAAGAGGATTTTATTGTTTTCATAATTTCTGTCGATTAGCAGTGTGAAAGATACAAAACTGGTGGAGGGACCTTTACTCCAAAGGCAAAGAAAGTTGATGAGAAAGTAATGGGTTTGTTGCAGCATCACTTCACATCACTAAAAAACCCTTACGACTCGTCAGCTGGGTATTATGAACTTAGTGAGTATGATAAGAAATCTGGATTACACTATAATTATTGCACCTTCAACGAACTACTGGATATGATAAACTATGTAATTTCGAATGAACTAAAAAATTACATATTTCAGATTAGGAAGAGAGGGAATCAAATGGCTCTGCCATTGTGCTACCTCCTGCAAGCCCTGAGATTTGTATCAACATGCCTTCAACCAGCCAGCAGGGTATGGTTCAGTACTTGCAGGAAGAATCATCCTGTAGTGCTACTGAGCAAAGTGAGTAATTCTTATATATGTGAAATTCGTAACAATTGAGATATTTTAATCAAACAGGTCACCATAATACAAAAGATATTTATTCAACTAAAATACATTGCAGTATGCGTGCTTGTTACTAGTGGAACAGGCGGGCTATCGTTCTGTCCAAATGTCTGTAATTTCCGAATATCGAGCCGAAAATGGTTTCAATCCATTGGGTTCGACTTTTGATGGAGAAACCTTGGTCAAATTTAAGTAGGTCAGGCTGGCTGGCCCTCCGATCGTATACTCTCTATCTTCCGAAGGAGATGACATAGAGTTTTCATTTTTCAGAATAGGTTGATCGTTCCAATATCTCGGTCAAGTTCGTTATTGGGCCAAATCCATCGTTAGTTATTAGCATTCAAAATTTGATTTTCGCCTAGAATATTCATCTGATCAATTTATAATTTAGAAGGTGTTTTAATGATGTTAAATTAAATGGTTTTCCAAATTTCGAGATAATCGCCACTCTAGAAAATTTATTAAAATTCCCAAAAAATCTTTTATTAGAACCGATTCTTTATAAGATATTCGTCAGTTATCTATGATGTTTCTATGGACGTTATTGATTTCCTGAATATAATTAAATTTCATCAATCCTGAAAATATATAATAATTTTATGGAACTGAAAGCGAATAGATTGGAAAATAGGAAAATTTCTATAAACAATCTGATTATCAGCTACATTTGATTTCAAAACGATTTCTGGATGAAATTATATGGTATTCATCAAAATGTGTTTTGTGCATTGTAGGTCAAATGCTTATTTTTCAATAATTTATGTTTCCATTGATGACACTTCATGAGTCTGAAGTTATAAATGCATGTTTATATCGTATCACTTATAGAACAAACGCGTTGAGACTGCTTTGCAGCATTTTCAGATTTTTCACTTATATGCTCCAATGCACTTATATGCGAACAATGCATCACATCAATAGTCTCGAACGTCAGAGAGCGAAAACGGTAGAAATACTTTGAGCAAATCTGTAGATTCCAACTGAAAAATGGTAAACGAGGAAAACCATATTCTTAAATAAACTTCATTCATTACTGGTTCAAATGGTGGGAATTCGAATAGATGTGAAATAAAACGAAAATTGAACTAGACTAGAATGATTTATTGCACAAAATTTTCTGTACTTTTTAACAACATCATATCACTGATTAAATGGATATTACACCATAATAAAAGAAGATTTATAAGCTCTTTTAAAATATTGTAAACAAAAACGAATATTTTCACAAAAACGTTAGACCAAACTGCCGTTCCCATAAATTGGGAAGTTTAAGCCAGATGTTCGTGTGCATATTTTTTATGACCCATCAAACTAAGCACTCTTCGGAATTTCCGTCGGCAAATTTGTTGATTATTTGGAAAGTTTGTGAAACGTTCAATTAAGCCCTAAGCTCACGGAGATATTTAAATACACAAACCAGGGTTCAATAACTACCTTATCAGTGGCACTGGTGGGTAAACGGTAGTTGTAAAATTCAAAGTTATGGCAATCCTTGAAACACAGCCCTCATTTTTGCGCGCTTGTTTCTAGGGGAACAGCGAGCTATCGTTTTACCCAAATGTCTCAATCGATTGGGCCTCGACTTCCTGATGAAGAACATTTGAGTATGTCCGGACGCGGCCTTCCGGCTGTTTACTCTCTATTTTCCAAGTAGATGACCTGGAGTCCTAGAGTTTTCATAATTTCAAAATAGGTTGATTGTCCAAATATTTCGGTCAAGTTCGTTATTGGGCCAAATCCATCGAATAGTTTAGCATTTTAAAGTTGATTTTCGCAACAATTCCCTAAAATATTCATCCGATCAATTCGTACTTTGACGATTTTGAAATAAAAGGGTTGGCCAAATTTCGAAGGAATCGACACGGTAGAAAATTCTTAAAACATTCCCAAAAACATTTTTTTCAATACTCGATATCTTATCAGATATTCCTTCGAAATCAACAAGAATTCGTACATAAATCGAGATTACTGATAATTTGTATGCCCCAGAATTTTACTGTCGTAGCTGAGTTTTTGAATAAAACAAATCAGTTCTAGTATTAGATTCAAACCCGGGAGGGTGGAAAACATTAATATTAGGTAGTAATGAAAATGTCAAAAATGAATCTACTTCAATAAACAATTGAAGTGACATTTTTCAACTACATTGGAATGCGGAAAGCACTAACGTATTGTCACTCTAATCCCAATCAGAATATCTAAAGCTTTAAAAAGCATTATGTGTCAAGATTTTTTACTAATAAGGAATAATGCATAATTTTGGTGCTCCAGAAAACTGAAAACTTCATATTTCTTGGGCACTGAAAGCACTTCTAGAGAAGTAAAATTCATTTGCCAGACATTTTGACATTTTCACAAAAAGCTCACCCAAATTATCTTCTGAGAAACCATACTTCTGGGTAATATTCCACTGACTAATAAATAATATTGAACAAGCACTAAGGAAAAGATCATAATTGAATGCAATTTGAACACTCTGTGATAAAGAAAATTTCATCCTAAAATGTTTTGCTATCAATTTTGGTCAGTACCAAAGAATACCGAATGCTGAAAATAAAGTTTCAATATTTTAGTCTATGATTAAAGACCTCAAAATAAGTAAGACATTTCAGAAAGTGGTTTTGAAGATGAAGCGATATTCTGTAGTCTAATTAACTACTAGCGTAACCAAATACAAATTTCTGATTTGATTTCATTTGCCAGATGTCCTATCAATATACAATTCAAATATTCCTCAATCAGTTCACTGGAAGAAATCTCAGCTGGTCACAGACAACATATCCCTTGTTTATTGGTGAGGGACCTAGAGTTTTCATTTTTTCAGAATAGATCGAGTGTCCAAATATCTTGGTCAAGTTCGTTATTGGGCCAAATCCATCGAATAGTTTAGCAGTTAATAACATTAATTTCTTGAATATTCATCCTATCAATTCGTAACTTAAAGAATTTCTAGATAGCGTTAAAAGGAAGGAGTGTGCCAAATTTTCGAGAAAATCGTCACGAGAGAAAATCTTTTAAAAATTTCCAAAATGTTTTTTTTCAATACACGATATCTCATAAGTTATTCGTCAGATCACAACAATTTAGGGCATTTATGCAGGGTATAGGTACCTAAAATATTTTAAAATTTCATCATCATAGCGTACAATCTCCAGAAGATATAAGAGTTTTTCTGAAAATGAAGTCACAGATTATATTTCTATCTATGAATTCACATCACATCAACTATAAATCTCTATGAGGGTGGTTTTAATTTTATGACAAGTTGTCATAATGAGTGAATATTGAGCCGAAAATGAAACTAATTCTGTGGGTTCATTTTTATGACAAACATGTCTAAAATACTGGTGTGTGCAGTTGTCATATTTTGAATGGAGATGTCATTATGAATTTTGCGACAAGAGGACTATTTTTTTCCCAAATGTCTGTAATTTCTGAATATCGAGCTGAAAATGATCGCTATCTTCCGAAAGAGATGAGATAGAGATTCCATATCAATAGAATTAGTTTATTATCCAAATATAAGTCAAGTTAGTTATTGGGCCAGACCTGTCCGATAGCTCTGCAGTAATGGAACTGAATTTCCCTGAGGAGGTGATTCTTTCACAGGAAGAACCCTCTTCTCATAATAGTCCTCTGGTGACTCCTGAAACTCCTAGAAGGCGACCAGATGAAAAAAGCCAGCATCTAGTCGATTAGGGTTAACTGCAACAAAAAAGCCCTCATTATAACAACAAACAAAATTATGAAAAGAAAAAATGCAAAGCAGGCCAATGAGGACTTATTAACAGAAAAAAAAGTGGAGTTAATGCAAAAACAGATTGATTTCGAAAATCTGAAGGCCAAGAAAGAGGAATTCTATTTGACAAACAGGGAACAGTTGGTGAAGGCAGAACTTACGTTGAAGTTAATAGAAATAGAAGGGGCGAAATTGCGTTTAGAAGTGATGAAAAAAAAGTAATAGGAAACATAAATAACTTGAATTAAAAGTTTTCTCATTTACCCCTTGTTTACAAACACAGGTATGCTCTTACATATTGCAGAGAGATAGAAAGTTCTGACGTCTCTCTCACACAAAGTGACGTTATCTGAGTTGCAAAAACAAGCTTTCAGTTAAGAATTCCCTCGGCTATCACACACTTTTTGCTATAAAATATGAATATATTTTTTCCTACTAATTATGGCATTTCTCCTCATTAATAAAGGTAATAATTTCATACCATTGTACCAATTTGAATATTAGCTATTTGTGTCTCAGATATCTTCACAAAATGAGAAGCTTAAATACGAACAAAATTAAGAAATTTGAAAAGAATACCTGTTTTTATACCCTGCCACTCACCCAAAATATTGAATTGCTATTAATCTTCTGAATGCATTTTCTTCGACAGTAGCATGTATTGACTCAATGAGTGCAACCGAGTATATTTGGAAAGCCTGCTATGTTATAGAAGCCCGTCTCAGTTTCTAGAATTTCGGTATCATTTTTTGGCATACATATAAATCTTTCAGATAGTATGGGTTTTTCCTTGCTCACATTGAAAATAACTCTAGATACCGTTGATTTGTAAACATTGATATCATCTCCAATAACAATTTTAAAAGTGCCTGTGGCATAGTATCGTAGAGCAATGCACACTTGTTCTAAAACAGATAATGCCACTTTTCTATGAGATGTCGGGGATAAAACTGGGTTCAGTCCATCACAAAAATATCACTGTGCTTTTGTTCAGTCGGTATCTTTGCCTAAAAAAAACTTGAGGAATCAATATCATATTACGAGAATATTTCTAATAGAAAACATCCAAGATACACTTTCATAAACAAATAAGTAATGTTTAATGTTAGATTTTTGTAAAACTATATTACTGTGTATTTTTAATAGGCTGAAAGACCTCAGGTCGATGGCCAATTGCTTGCAATAAAAGACAGTTATTACTACTACTTACCTAAACTCTTCATCTGAATGATTTCCATCGGAGATCTACGAATTCTTATCTGTCGAGGTATTGCTATATTATTGATGAATTCCAGAATTTCTTCATCTGATGAGGAATATTTCTTTTGTCAATTCCATGTTTGAGTTGTATATGAACTTAAATTTTCGAATTTTCGGAGATATAATTCTGAGGTTATCTTGGAATTGTCATGTAAACATTGAATAGTTGACGTCGAGATAACCCATCATCGGGACGAGTTAAGATAAATGGAGTTTATGTATAGTTTATCTGTCGGCGCGGTAGTCAGAAACCCAATTCGACAGTTATCTCTCGTTTAAGTTTATCGAATAGATAAACTGAGTTTATTTTGAGTTCAGAAATCGGCCATAAGTGAATTTAGGCAGTCAAAGGAATCTATTATGAAATGGATATGTCTGATAGTTTTATTATTCGGAAAGTTTGCCAAATGTTGAAAGTGCGACCAAATAAATTTTATTGCAATTTGAATCTTTCAACGAATGATTGGTGAACTTTTCTAATGAACAAGAAATTTCATTTGTGGGAATGGGACACGTGAAATTGACAGGTCAAACTATTCAAAAATATTTTTCTATGAACATGTATGCTGTTGAGGCTTTGTCAAGTTGGTACTAATAAGAAATAAACGTTACGTTCAATACGTATGAATCAAGTCACCTACTAAAGGTGATGATTTCTGCTATGTTCATGAAATTGATCCAAATATTATCATTCAATCCATCTTCGATATCATATGGCCTATTGCATATTGAGCTTATTATGCTACTTAAATTTAAATATACAGTTCTTATAAACAGGGTGTAACTAAATAAGTGTAAAATAATTAAGGAGGTGATTCCTCATCGGAAAAAATATAGGATCTTGTAAATAAAGAACTTCATTGGAGCATCCCTTGTTGAGATACAGCCCCTCAAAGGGAGTACATAAAATTTGTATAACAATTTTTTTCACAAGCCACAAACATGTTACCTTATTGAAATTAAACTAACATTTCCTACTAGCAAAAAGACACTTATCCAGTTCTTTATTTGGTTCACCCCTTGGCTGTAAGGGTGGGAAACGCAACCCCTAAACTTTATTTCTTAAATTCAAACTTTATTTCCAATGTAACTTTTTGTCTTATTACTTGTAAGGGTGGGAAACGCAACCCCTAAACTTTATTTCTTAAATTCAAACTTTATTTCCAATGTAACTTTTTGTCTTATTACTTGTTTACCATTTAAAAATTTATTTCCGCTAGCCTGTTTCATTCTAAACAAAAAATGTCTCATGAGTTTTTTGCCCAAAATAAACCAGTTCGCAGCAAAAAATTATTTTACGAACAACTACAGAGATAGATACATCCTCATAAATGCGAACTGGATTTATTCTGTAGTTAGTACCTGCATTAAACATTGTTTTAAGATACCTGAGGCCAAATTGTATTTTGGTCAGGGCATAGTTTTTCAAGAAACCTGAGACCAAATTCTATTTTGGTCATGGTATAGGTGTTTTATGAAATCTGAGGCCAAATTCTGTTTTGGCCAGGATGAAGTTGTTTCAACATACCTGAGGCAAAATTCTGTCTTGGGTCAGGATACAGTTCTTTTAAGATTTCCGATGCAAATTCTGATTTGGTCAGGGTATACTGACGAGAGGTCGGATTGCTTTGGCGCTCTTGTTGAGCTACTTGCGAGTAAATATTCAAACCTTAACAAATCTATAAGCTCTCTGATCGGGTGAACAATAGTCTTTTTCCGTAGTATGGGACAATGTAATGCAAATATGAAAGCCTAATGAATAAACAAACCTTTATCTCAATTTGAAAATAACTACTCATAATTTTCACCAAATTTTGTTCTATGCTTCTCCTAAAAACTTACGTCATTGCTTTTCTGAGTTCTTTTTCTATGATAATAAATTTTTTGATTAATATTACGTCTGTGCTTTTCTGAATTTTGACAACGTCATCAACATCGAATTCTACATTTATGAATGAATGAATGAATGAAAATTTTGATGGATATTACGCCAACTGACACTGATATCTAGGTCCGCAAGTTGTCAAACGAATATCGATCTGTGATGGCAAATCTTTCAATGACAAAGCTCGGACTTCATGACATTTCTATTTTTCTCTTGAGTAAATGAAAAAAATGATCATATCTTCAGAAGGGGGAAAGTTACGACAATGAAATTTGAGGATGAGTAAGATATCGGTAACCTCAATAAATATACGGATTTTTATTCAAATCTAAATGAAGTCTTAGGAGATATTGAGTATTGAAAAATTTTTTTTTGGGAATTTTTTAAAAATTTTCTAGCGTGACGATTGCTGCGAAATTTTGCATGCCGTTTTGTTGCAGCCTCCCTCAATAACATTTTAAGTATCAACTTGATCGGATGGATATTCTAGTAGTTATTGAGGACACAAAATTTCAGATGCTCATAACTACTGAACCATCCGACGGATTTGGCCCAATAACGAACTTGACCGAGATATTTGGACAATTAACCTATTCTGAAAATATGAAAACTCTAGCTGATTCCTTTTGGATGCTAGAGAGGATACGGCCGGCCGGACAGACTCAACTTTAGCCACGAATTTTTCATCAGGGAGTCGAACCCAATCGATTGAGACCATTTTCGGCTCGATATTCCAAAATTACAGACATTCGGGCAGAATGATAGGCACTCTGTTCGGGTGAACAAGAGCGCCAAAAATGAATTTCACACTTTCGAGTAGGAGGGTCAGTCATGATCTTATTGCGGAGCTTGGCTCAGGCTCGAATACCCAAGAATCAAAACAGAGAAGGGAATGCGTTCCCGTAGCATGTCCTAGCCAATGACGAGATGATTGGTACCACGGGGGGGTAGTTTAAGCCCCTAGGTCGGAAGAGCTTTGTCTCTTAGACCGGATACTGCCTCGCTTGAGGAAGGACTCGTGGTGGCAGTGGTTGAAAGCCCGCATGCTGGGTGAGAGGGTGAAACCTCGACGGGTGAGCTGCGTTCTCAGCTCGGGCGCTAGCCTGCAGAGCTAGTAGTGACTTGGATAGTGTTGCGGCTTCACTAGTAGTGGTTAGGCTTGGGTAAACCGATACCGAACTAGAAGTTAAGCCTGAGGCTTAACGTGCTGTCGTGGACATTTCCGGCCCAATGCCCTCATGTGGGGTACGTGTGGCGAAAAAAACGACCATGAGTCAACTTCAGGCCGCACGATAAACTGCATGCTTGGGCAACCAAGTAAGCACCAGAGCTCTTTCGAGTAGGAGTTCATCGGATATATTGCGAATATTAGGTGAAGCTACTTCCCTTGCCTCATCATCATCAAAAATTCTCAGCCTTACGAATTTCATAGAATCAGGCTTCACTAATAGGTTGAAAACAGTAGTTGCTTCCATTAATTTATTTACCTTCGGCATATGACATTGTATGGAAAGATGGATTAACTTTCAAACTCACCCAACTGAAGTCTGGGGAAATGGTAAGATTATTAGAAAATATGCTATCTGATAGAAGGTTTCGTGTTTTGTTGACAATAAGAGTAGCAATTACAAAACATTGAAAAACGTTCTTTCACAAGGACCAGTTCTAGCTCCTTTACATTTCAATCGATATCTCAGTGATTTAACCACGACATCGTCTCAGAAATATGTTTATGCTGATGAAATTGCTATTCCTTACCAGCATTCGGATTTCCATACTCTAGAAAACAAACTATTATCTGATTTGAAAATTTTTAGAATTATTTTATTGAGTGTCGATTATGTCCTAGTGCCAACAAGACTGTGGAATCTTGTTTCCATCTGAATAATCTTGAAAATATAGGAAATTATATGTAACTTTTAATGATTCCCCTACCGAACATAATTTCTATCCTAAATACTTGGGAGTAAATTAAATTCATCTCTCAATTATAAGATTCATGCAGATGATCTGAGCCTGAAACTGAAAACTTGGAATAACATTCTTCAGAAATTTGTAGGATCATATTCTCTATACTCTTCGCACAGCATCTCTATCCTTAGTCTTTTCTGCAGCTGTCTGTGTATTGTTGCTCTGTTTGGTTTAATAGTGCACAAACACAAAGAATCGATGCACAATTGAATACATCCATGAGAATAATTACTGGCACCATTGGTTACCAGTTTTGTCTAACATTGTCCCTCCCCATATTTGCAGACAGACTGCAGCTCATAATTTTTGGAATAAATATCATTCTTTCCTGATTTATTTCCAATTATTTCATACATTCCCAGATTGAAGTCACATAAACCATTCTGGTATAATACGTTGTTCAATATGAGCACAAAGAATTATGGAAGATTGAGTGGAACTCTCATGAAATGTTCAATAAAAAAATCTCATTTCTGATCCTTCAGAAAAAATTCCGGGTTTTGATCTCCCAAGAAAAATTTGGTCAGTTCTTAATGGCTTGAGAACAGGTAATAGTCGTACCAATAGCATGCTATTCAGATGAAACCCAGTTCCAAGCACAAGTTGTGAATGTTGATATGCAGAAGAAACAATACTTCATCTCATTAATGATTGTCCCATATAATTGTTCTAGATCATCTTATACAATAATATATATTCAATGGTTAAAGAGCAACTGCACATGGAACAGCACGGATTTATGACGCGTAGATCTTGCATATCGAATTTGGTAACTTTCGCGCAGTTTGCATTCGAGAGCCTTGATGATGGTACACAGGTCGATGTGGTGTATACCGATTTCGCGAAGGCATTGGATGGAGTGGATCATGATCTTTTGTTGCGGAAACTCGGAGCTAGAGTGGGCTTCTCTGACAGCTTGGTGTCTTTGATGAGATCATATCTTCACGGAAGACGTCAATTTGTTCAGTTCGAGTGTCATCGTTCTGGTGACGATGTTGCTACATCCGGCATACCACAGGAATCTAACCTAGGACCTCTTTTGTTTCTGCTTTTGTTAACGATTTATTGGACTGCTTGGCGGTTGACAAATTAATGTATGCTGATGATCTCAAATTGTTTAAAAGGATTATTGATTGGTCGGCTTGTGTTATCCTGCAGAATGCACTGAACGCTTTGGTTGAGTGGTGTGCTGCCAACCGGCTGTGCTTGAATGTTGTGAAATGCAGTGTGCTTTCCTTTTCAAGGAACCGAAGTATTGTGCACTTTGACTACGCGGTTGGTAGCTCGGTTCTCACAGGAGTGACTGAGACCAGGGATCTTGGTATTATATTTGATCAGCGTTTGAGCTTCGTCCCGCACATGAGTAATATTATGGTGACTGCATCTAGGACCTACGGATTTATTGTTAGAAATGCCCGTCATTTCAGCAGCACAGAAACCCTCATTCGTTTGTTTGATTCCTTGATAAGGAGTAGATTGACATTTGGTTTCATGATTTGGCATCCTATTTATAGGGTACATAAGAAGTATTTAGAGTCAATTTTGCGAAGGTCTCTGAAGTATTTGGTTTGGAGAGAAGACGGCGTCTATCCAGCTTGAGGATTTGATCAAGATGAGTTACTCGAAAGGTTCGGAGCTCGGTCTCTTGAAATGGGTGCAAGAATGTTATCCCTAAAGTTTTTGTACAACATTTTGCACGGTCTTGTTGATTGCCCAGCACTTCTCTCCTCTGTTGGGTTCCGTGTCCCCCGGATGTCCTCTAGATATCAGCAGTGCTTCGCCATGGATACGCCTAGGACGAACTCACTTATTCAGTCCCCTGTGAGATACATGTGTTCCATATTTAATGATATATCTGAGAATTGCGATATTAACCATGATTCGTTCTCAGAGATAAGTAGGGTTTTGAGGTTGAATGGACGTTGATGAAGTAGAATTCAATTTGTTTTTGTAAGTGTATGCAAGTCATTGTTGCTATGTAATAATGGTGATTATTTGCAATTTTCATTGTTAACTTTTTTCTTTTTCTCTTGGTGAATTTTTGTTACCGGCTGAATATGCATATGTATTTTTTTTCTTTATATACCACTGTTATTCACCATATATTGGTTCTTGTGTTGATGTCCTTATGTTGAATCAACTTGCACTCATGCGTTTGTAGTAATATCGATGTGTTTGAATATTTCAATTACTGTTCTATTCAATTATGTATTTTTCCTGTAACTGGGCAATCTAGCCTGTTGGAAATAAAGCCTTATTATTATTATTATTATTATTATTATTATATGTTTCAAGATGGTTTAAGGTCTATTCATGATGTTTTCGATCCTTTCTTGGAATATGTTTTAACTTTCAAACATATTTGATACGTATTTTTGACTGGTGATTTTTCTCTAGGCTTTCATGTCATACACCGAATTGTATAGCACTCCGTCACCAACCCCAGCTAACATTTGTTTTGCAAGCCATAAGTTCAAAAGAATATATAAAGTTGTTTTAAGGATATCTGAGGCCAAATTCTGATTTGATCAGAGTATAGTTGTCTTATAATACCTGATGCCAAAATCTATGTTGGTCAGGGTATGCTTGTTTGAAGATAGATACCTTAGGCTAAATGCTAATTTGGTCAGTGTATAGCTGAGTTTTCGTCGAGGTATTTGGTTTCAGTCTTTATCTATGGTGAATTTCATTTCTTTCAATTCCGACAACTTTCTGTTTCCGTGTTGGTAATCCGGAGCTCCCCAGTGCATAAAACAATCAATCCCACATGATCGAAAAGAAAACAGCTATACCGAATGAGCTCAAGTGGCTCTGTACCGTTGAAATAGATTGAGTAACTATTGAGAACTAATTGAGGTCATTAATGTTATTCGAAATATTCATGTCCACACGGTTATGATTACAATATCTATCATCAATATTTTGTAAGGCGTCCATTGGTCTGCCAACAGCTGCCGATATATCGATACACACCAGTGTGACGTTACAAGTATGAAATTCCTTTGTTCGATCTTCATTTATTTTACATTCGATATCAAATATATTCAATATTTCAAATGCAAATTGTTTTTTATGAAATGAAAGAGCCCGTTAAGATCTCTAGTCTAAATCGTATGCGCTATTATGTTAATCAAACACATCGTTAATTAGCAAATGAGATCCTATGAATATGGAGGGATATTGAATGCATAATGAAAATTTCAATCGTATTAATTAAGTAGATTTACAAATTGGATATTGTAAATAGTTTCATGCACGTTTATTTCCTCCCACGATTTCTACGTATGAAAATGAGTTTTTTATTGCTTAATCTCGATAAACCGCTGTCGATAACGAGATTTGTTACGGGTGGTAGCAGTTCAAGTGTTATAACTTGAATGATGCAGGTGATTCCTTATTAACAACACCAACTGGATGGATGGAGGTGTACCTACACCTACACGATTGAAGAAATTGAAATGATTTCAATCACATGTGTGGATTCCAGAAAACTTGATTTCATAACACAATTATGATAATGAAATACAGGGTACGTCTTTGACTAGGCATTACATTAATTTTAATCAAAATCAAAAGACACATGAAATTCCGTGAAAAATTTCAATTTTCACTAATATCTTCGTAGTGAATAATCCAAATGAATCCAAATTCTATAGGACGTTTCAAAAAATTGGCACACATTTCAGATTAAATTAATACACTTGCTCTATCCTCCAAAGTATTCTAGTTAATACATCACCAATTCGAAAAATCATAAAAACTTACGATATATATACATATACAGGGTCTTTCACGAGGAACCTCATCCATATTTATACGGGAAACTACTGAACGTATTTTCATGAAATTCAGCACTTATAAGTATTTCACGATGCTGATGAAATTTAAAATATTTTCAAGGCATGAGCACCTCCGGTTTTTCCGGAAATGACGTCAACTTCCGTTTTTCAAATTACAACACCATTTTTTTATTGCAGAAATAGATTCCTTAGAAAATTTCAAGTTATTTTGATGTAAAATTTTTCGGTTTTGGTTGGAAAATTCTCTGAGCGGGAAAATTCGAAAAAAAAATCGAAAATAGAGCTCCGCTGAAACAAGAATAACTTCGAGGTTTTTGGATGGAAAATTTTCATTTTTGGGATTTTTCAAGATGTAAGATTGGTGTATTCACTTAGAAAATCGAAATCGCGATTCATGATACAGGGGGTGAAAAAATCGCTTTCAAAGTTAGGGATGACAAATTTTTCTATGGCAGATATTGAATCTACGTTAAAAATAATGTGAGTGAATGCATCACACCCTTGACCTAAAGTGGATATTTTCTGAGTTATTCACAAAAAACTGTTTTTCGTCTTGAATTTTCAGCTATTTCTTTTCCCTTCACGCCAAAAAGATGAAATTTTCAGGAACTGTTACTTAAACCATGTTTAAGATTTTATTACCCTAATATGCAAGAGAAAAAAGTTACAGGTTGTTCCTAAATAGTTGGCGAATTTGGATTCGAATTTGTATCGGAAAACTATTTATTTCAAATAATCGGCCATCGGTTTTCTCTCCAGTGATAAATAAATAATTCCTTATGAACCATATGCAAAAACTTACCATGTTTTACATTCCTTTTTTTAATAATAGATATCATTAATTACATCTGCCAAATTCCTCCTTATTTAGTAGCATTTTGTGTTTACTATTAATTTGGTGATATGTAATTCGTATTAAGTTATAAAATTGATCACTATACCTAATTTTACCAATGAAGATTATTTAAATCTCATTCTACTTCGTGGAGAATGTAATAAAGTTGTAGATAGAACGATTCGACTGTTCATTGAGAGGTTTCCTGACCGACCCATACCAACGAGAGATACCATTAACAAAACCATGACAAACTTGAGAAATGTCGGATCTTTCGTTAAGAAAACTGAGAAGATGAGAACAACGAAATTACAGTTCTTACATATTTTCGTGTGAATCCTCAAAATTCTCTCAAAGATGTAGAGATTGCTCTGGGATCATCTCAATCGAGTGTTTGGAGAATATTAAAAAAACATAAAATGCACCCATATAAATTCAATAGGGTACAGCATTTGAAGGAAACTGATTTCGCCAGGAGAACAGAGTTTTGCGAAGCTATGATGATTCGATTTCAAGAGAATGAAAACTTTTTGGACTGTATAATCTGGACAGATGATTCTAAATTCACAAAGAATGGTTCTTTCAATAGGCATAACAGTCATTATTGGTATGAAGAGAACAACCCCCACTTCAGACAATGGAACTTTCAAGAGACCAGGAGTTTCAATGTTTTTTGTGCCATCAAAAATAATGCAATTCTCGATGTTCACATTTATGATGGGACTTTAACTGGTTACATAGAACACAACACATGTTCGCATTATTTTAAGAATGTTCTCCCTTTGAGATAGATATTCTGACATATTGACTGAAATAATGGAGCCGCTAGTACAGAACCATAATGACAACAAGATGGCGCGCCTCCACACATTCACTCAATGTGTCAAATATCCTATACAGGCTATTTGAAGATCGATGGTTGGCGAACAATGGTCCACATCTTTGGCCACCACGTTCTCCCGATTTAACTCCTTCAGACTAATATGTTTGGGGTAGGATAAAAAATATTGTCTACTCAACTCCCCTGACTGATAAAGAGGACTGCATAGAACGAGTCAGAAATGCGTTCAGGTTTGTTTAGATTTTTAGATTCATAGTTTTGATACTCATTTTGGTTTTTAAACACTTTTGCAGATCTCTTCCTCCCGATGAAATAAGAAGAGCAACTCACGAAGCATTCCTGAGACGTATAAATAAATGTCTAGAAATTAACGGTCAAAACTTTCAGCATTTTCTCTAGTTATAACTGCGAGAGTTTGCCATGGTTCTCCTAATAGTAACTTGCAGACGGTTTCAAAAAGGGGTGAAAAATCTACAGCATGGTTCAAATAACAGTTCCTGAAAATTTCATCTTTTTGGCGTGAAGGGAAAAGAAATAGCTGAAAATTCAAGACGAAAAACAGTTTTTTGTGAATAACTCAGAAAATATCCACTTAGGGCAAAGGTGTGACGCATACACTCACATTATTTTTTAACGTAGATTCAATATCTGCCATAAAAAAATGGGGTTCTAATTTGAAAAAATTGATTTTTCACGATTTTGTCATCCCTAACTTTGAAAGCGATTTTTTCACCCCTATATCATGAATCGCGATTTCGATTTTTAAAGTGGATACATCATTCTTACATCTTGAAAAATCTCAAAAATGAAAATTTTCCATCCAAAAACCTCGAAGTTATTCTTATTTCAGCGGAGCTCTATTTTCGATTTTTTTTCGAATTTTCCCTCT
The DNA here is from genome assembly GCA_030674115.1 of Micraspis discolor. Classification (NCBI taxonomy): domain Eukaryota; kingdom Metazoa; phylum Arthropoda; class Insecta; order Coleoptera; family Coccinellidae; genus Micraspis; species Micraspis discolor. The sequence goes on from JARTUT010000023.1 coordinate 88,430, forward strand.
CTGAGAGAATTTTCGTACCAAAACTGAAGAAAGTTACATCAAAATAACTTGAAATTTTCTAAGGAATCTATTTCTGCAATAAAAAAATGGTGTTCTAATTTGAAAAACGGAAGTTGACGTCATTTCCGGAAAAACCGGAGGTGCTCATGCCTTGAAAATATTTTAGATTTCATCAGCATCGGAAATAGCCATAAGTGCTGAATTATATGAAAATACGTTCTGTAGTTTCCCGTATAAATATGGGTCAGGTTCCTCGTGAAAGACCCTGTATAGTTAAATTATTGATTGTAAGGAATTTCAGAGTTAAAAAAGTCTTTATTTTAGAGTTCCATTTATTGCTTTGTTGACCTTTCACGGTATATCATCCGCTTCTTCAGAACATCTAAAATAATAAGTTGATATGAAATCTATACAGTGATCAGCTAAATGTAGTATTTTACTTACACAATGTTGGATTGCGACTTAGTGTTGGCAATGAACCAGAATATAATCAGCTTCTTAATTGAATATCTTATAGTTAGTTCTTAATACTTAATATAAATATATATATATGTTAGACCCGTAGACCGAAAACGCTCAGTGGCCGGAAAAAACGGCCACATCGCGTTCTGGCTGTCTTCGAACGTACAGAACGCGTTTTGGTTGTTTTTAAACGCTCGCAACGCGTTCTGGTAATTGTTAAACAGCCGGAACGCGTTTGTCTAACGGCAATTGGTTCAAATGTAAGACCCTGTAGTTTTTTACATTTTTAGAATAATAAAAATAAGTTGTTTCCGAACATTTTTGGTACTTGTGGTCTAGCTTTTCTTTATGAGCACTGAGCACATACAAAACTATTGTATATTTGTCGACCCTGTACCTATTGAAATCAACATGTGATACATTTTTGGAATCAGCTCAGCTAGAGTAATCCGGAAATGGAGACAAAATAGTTCAATTTAAAAAAAATGACGGTGATGTCATTACTCGAAAATAATTCACGCTGTATATTAGATTATTATTTTAAAATAAGTGTTTCAGGATTATTTCTTAAAATGGTCTGATTAGCTAATAATGAATTTGTTCCATACTTTACGGATACAATTTAAATTTACTATGTAATTCGAAATGTCATTCAAACAGTTCTTGTAAAAATAAGTAACGTACCTATGTAAAGTACACAAAAGTTCGGAAAAACCCGTCGTTTGTATTTAATTGTAGTTTTCAATAATAGAATTGTTTCTAATAAAGTAATCAAAAGAGTTATAAATTCGAGTTTGTTTTGTTCTCCACAATAAGTTGGATTTGTAGGAAATAAATTGAAATTAATTTGTTCAATAAAGAACTTTTCGCTTTTTCATTCATGCATTTATATATTATATGCTCGACAATATAAGTTTGTGAGTGTAACTTTCTTCCTAGAACTGAAAAACAATTATAAGAAATTTAATATTGTTGAAATGATTCGGAAAGAAAAACCGAACCCATCTTTAGTATCCAATTGTAGTTGTCAATAATTGAATTGTATTTCAATTTTCAACTTTGTTTTATGAGGGACAATATAAATTTTATCCTACGCTGGTAGAAAGCGGCAAATAATACAAGTCGAACATTAAGAACGCGTTGTGAGCGTTGAACAATTGACAAAACGCGTTCCGGCTGTTTAACAATTACCAGAACGCGTTGCGAGCGTTTAAAAACAGCCAAAACGCGTTCTGTGGATAATGGATAAAGAATAATGGGTGCAGAAAATATGAGAATTGGATGGAAGATACTTGCCGACACGTGTTTCTGCTTATTGGCTTCTTCAGGGCAAGGCAACCAAGAAACCAGGATAGGGATGGAAAAGAATGAATATGGAAGAAACGACAACAGGTGACCACAACAGGAGCGAGCATCCAATTTGGATACAATTAAATTACAGATACAGATATTGAACTTGGAAATATTTTCATGGTTGATCAAAATTCAACACATAATAATAATTCAGTGAAACTGAATTATGTTTAATGATACTTGCCGACACGTGTTTCTGCTTATTGGCTTCTTCAGGCAAGGCAACCAAGAAACCAGGATAGGGATGGAAAAGAATGAATATGGAAGAAACGACAACAGGTGACCACAACAGGAGCGAGCATCCAATTTTGTGATCAAAATTCAACACATAATAATAATTCAGTGAAACTGAATTATATCTAATGTTGTGGTTTACGAAAATTTTAAACTGCCTTTAATAATACAAAATTGAAATATTGAAATTGAAGATCATTATGTTGACTGGTCATTCTGTTCGTTCATAATTTTTAAAAATTTTGAGGTTATTAATATTATCATCTGCCTTTATAAGGTAAGAATATATGTTACTGAGGTTATTGATGTCAGTGTTTCTGTTTATAGTTTATTGGTATTAGGAAATTCCTATCATTTCTAATACAAGTCTTTCTTTTTCTTTATTACACTTGTCTAGTATGGTGACTTCTTCTATGTCGAATTTCATTTTATGTCCTGAATGCATAACATGTTGTGTTAGAGCACATCTCGTTCTTTCTTTATTACATTCACTTTTGTTGGATGTTATGCGTCTTTTGAGGTGTCTTGAGGTTTGGCCTATGTAGTATTGGTCGCAATTATGGCAGTTTATTTTATATATTATTCCTGTTGACATTCCTTTAGGTGTTTCATCTTTCAATCTGTTGAAAATTTGGGATGTGGACTTAATTGTTTTTGTTCAATTTTGATGCCTTCGATATTTTTAAAAACATTTATCAATTTGTTAGTTAGATTGTCAATTTTTGGAAGAACTGTGAAATGTGTTCTTTCTATTGGTTGTTGCTCTGGTGATCTGATCTCAATATTGTTTATTTTATGTGGTGTTTGGAACAATAATTTATTCAACATAAGTCTCAGATTAGAATTTTTTAAGAGTATGCCATACAGTTTTTTGATATTCTTTTGATAGAATGAGGGATGACATATTTTGTGAATTCTCTCTTTCATGCCAAGAATGAAGTTGATTTTGGTTTTATGAGTATGATTAGAATGATAGTTCATGTATCTACCTGAGCTAGTCTTTTTTACATACCAGTCTAATTTGATTTTGTTTTCTTCTGTTTTTATTAATAATGTGTCTGAAAATGGGACAGATCTGTTGGACTCTTCTTCCAGAGTAAACTGAATATATTTGTCAGGGTCATATTCGTAAAAAAAATTAGTAGTTCTTTTTTCTTATCTGTAGGTACACTACAGACAATATCATCAACAAACTTTTTTAGGAAACTGGGTCGTAACGATAATTTGTTAAAAGTGTCATCTATTAGATCTTCCATTACATATAACGATACAATAGGAGAGATAGAAGCTCCCATTGGTGTACCAAACACTTGTTTATAGAAATTGCCTTCATATGCAAAATATATATTATCGAAGAAATTTAAGTTTCCAGTCTCTCTTAATCGTCTATAAGTCGTCGTGAATGTTTCGCGGTGGGGTAATCTTCGATCAGGAAATTTGGCTTGATAAATCCTTTGAGCTGCACGAGCAACACCATCGGCCTTGCCATATGCCATCACCATATCAGCATACTCAGCGTTGGTGAAATTAGGCATATCAACAACCAAAATTAAAACAACAGTAGCAAAAAGTCGATAAAAGTAACAAAAACAAAAAAATACAAATTTAAAAAACTGAACAACGAGGCACAGACACTTCCAACAGCAGAGACAGTTAAATGTTAAATCTCGAATGACGGTAGGATCAAGTCAGCGGCGACTAACCCAATCCAACCTAAGGACAGAAATAGTAATAATAATTCACACGCATCTAAAACGGGCAGGTAAAATTTCCTTGCTCGCTGTGTTGTGTCGAAATCCGTACTTTTATTTAGATGCGACTTTCTTCACTCTTCTGACTGAAACCTTATTTGCAGTATTATATTTTTTATTGACTTACTTAAATAGCATATGGTTAGCAACGTTATAAACCAAAGAACATTTTAAAATAAAACTAAGTTTGTAATAGCTGTAACTTTTTTTTTAATTTCAATAGGAGTGGAGATGTTTTCATACTTTCATAATTTTTTTTTAATAAAAGGCCCACGTGTTAATTTTGTAGTGTTATCTGTAATAATAAATACGTTTTTTTTAAACACCCACTCATGTAGACTTAATACAATAAAAAAATTTAGAAAGCACTGACGTGAGGTCAGTTGGCTTAGGCGCTCTTGTAAACCACTTACGAGTAATTATTCAATTCTTTGAAAGTAACATATTCCTAAGTATTAATTTGTCAAAAACATGTCAACTGTTGAAATCAACAAGGTCGAAATAATCAACGAGAATATGTTTTGTAGGAATCACTAAGCATATCTATTGAAGGTCACCCAAAGTGGAGTAAAAAAAAATATATAGACACCTATTCGAATGAAAATACAAAAGTTGAAATCTCTAAGATTAAGTCAAATAATAATCAATGTTGATAAAAACTTCTTGCGTTCAAACTCCGTACGGAATTGAACCTGTACTCTCCTATTTGGAAAATAATTCTGACGTTTTTCACCGTTACTCAACCGAACGTAGTTACTTTCCAGGAGATATAGAGATCCTTCAATGTCGCTGACAATTATTTAAATTTTGAAAATCATATCTCCAGAACTATTAGCTTGTCGAAGTCGAGAGTGATATTTTTGTATACGTCTGATAAAACTGCACCATAAAAAATTTTTATTTGAACAGTAAAAACTCTGTTCAGGTGAACAAGAGCGCCAAAAATGCATGTAAAAGCACACGCAAAAAAAGTTATGGGGCTTCGAAGGGTACATTTTGGGTAATTTAGAAAAACCTAATGAAAAAAACATACCTCCGTAACCGTAATACTAAGGACCCAGGTTCCAAGACTGAAAAGGCAGCAAATGACCCTACCAACGCCCCAAAAAATTTGACGGTCCATGTGCCGAACACCCTGTATAAGCACTCTGATCAGATCAATAAGATCAAAAAACTTAGAAAGCACTGATATAAGGTCAGGTGGCTTTCAAGAATCCTATCTTTGCAATGTGTGTTGCTCAGTTGCAAAATTTCAAAAATATCGCCCGTTTCGTTTTAAAGATATTAATGTGGTACCAAACTTTATGCCAACTCTGTATATATCCAAATCAGAACTAGTGAGGATGAAGAAACTGCTTGGTTAAAAATATTCAATTTATAGAGAGTAACTTGATAAAGGTTTTTTTTTCGCTACATCAAAACTACTGGATCGATTTGGCGAATAACTGAATAAGTCGAGGTATTCAAACCATCAAATATACCTACTACTTCATTTAATTCCGAAGATAATTCCATTTGGTAGTCATCGTGCTCATGGAAGGACAAATCGGTTTTTGCTAATTATATTGATTGAATTTTGAACCAAAAATTTGAAAATTTTAATTGTCCAGGAAAATTTGAGAGTCCTCTGTTCAGCAGACAAAAGCGTCATTTTTTATTCTTTGACAAACTTAATTCGCATAATGTATAAGCAGAAATAGAATATTTTAGCTCTGCAGAGTATAACAAAAAATATCATAATCTCAGTGTTCAGGTTTCAATTAGACCTACTTTCCCATAAACGTCTTATAGGTACTAGAACCTATAACCCCCTGTATTATGTTGTGGAAAAGTCTATCTTAAAGAGACCTCCAAGAAGTTCCGCTTTACTATATAAAATTGCTCTCAAGGAGGTCCCATTTATAGATATATTGAATTATTTATCTATACTATAGGATATATGCATAAATGTTTTTTATTTCAGTTTAGGTAATTTAACAGACAGACAAAATCGATTTTGATCAGGGATTTTTCACCTGTGTGTCTAAACAAACTGATGGATACTACTTATACCCAAATATTTGATGAATACTGTTCTAAAAACAAAAGCGCTAAAAAGATATGTTCCAAATGCTCATGCTCCAAATTGCTCATGCTAGGGATTCAAAGAGCTGTTAGCAGATGTTCACGTGAAATAAAAAGATTTCAATTCGGTACATAATAATGAATCAAATTGACAGTCTGATGAGTGGCGTACAAAGGGAGGAAACACATAGAATTTTATTCATTGACTACTTAGAATATGGAAAAACAATCATCAGTTTTTATAATATCGGCTGTTGGATCATTAGGAGGCCACAAAAGCCCTCATTTGAAGAAAAAAAAGTTGCTCTATCACGAAGACAGTGCAGTATGTTACAAATCACTAAAACAGCAGCAAAATGGTCGAATTGAATTTCAAATTGCTACCTTACCCATCATTTTCCCAAGCTCTGATCCCAAGACACTAGTGGCTTTTCGCAGAAATAAAAAAAAACCTCAGTAGGAAGGAATTTTGCTCAGATGAGAAAGTTACTGCTGACATTGGAGCATATTTTGAAGATACCGAAAAAATAGGTCTACACCGTTGGCATCGAAATGCTACTGAATCGTTAGAAATATAGTATCAGTTCGAAAAAGGAGATTGTACTGAGTGTATCATGCCATAAAAATGTTGATTCCCTATTTAGGCCTTTGACCATAGGACCTTTGAGATACTTTAAATTCATTCAATTCATTATGTGGGAAGATTCAAAAGAAAATACTCTTTTTTTGCTCCAATTTAATATTCATAAATGTTGCGATATGTTTCGACCTAAATCTGGTCGCCGTGGACAAATAAAATGAGAAATGAAAAGTTTCTCACCGCGGTAATTCCGTCATTATGTCGTATTTTTGCTGCCGTCTCCTTGTTTCTGTACTTTGACCAATTTCTTCATTCTTCTTCATTCATTCTTCTCTTTCAGTTTCCTTTCGATTTTCATTTTCCAATAGCTGTCCTCACTTCCCTTTAAAAAATGTCAGATTCATGTTGGCTTATCACTCTGACCTGTCTTTCTTTGTTTGAGGAGAGCTCTCAATAATTGATAAAATAATTATTCCTTTTTACTATACGAAAAGTTTTTAATGTTCCAACTTATTTTTTTGTTTCTTTCTCCTTTTGTTTACATTATGATATGATTTTATTTTCCCTTTTTTATAATGTTGTAAACTTACACTTCACGTTTCTTCTGTTGAACTTTTCATATTCTTATTTTATTTTACTTTCTTCTTTTCAGTGCCTGAAGATGATCTGATTTAGGTCGAAACATGTCGCAACATTTATGAATATTAAATTGGAGCCGACAAAAAGCATATTTTCTCTTTAAACATTCGTAGCCCCAATACGAGAGAGGACCGATCTATTATAGAATATTTCATTTTGAAACCTTAAAAAATCGATATTCCAAAATCACATAAAGAAATAATTGACAATATTCTCTCTTCGGAAAATTCCTATTGTAGCTCTGATGAAGTAAATATGTTGTAATAAGTTGAAATCGACATTCGGGCAAATTCTGAGGAAAGACATCTGTGTTTCCATGGTCCTAGGATCGATCGAAGGAAGCATAGTGAAACACTTCCATGAAGATCACCCAAGAAATCATGCCCTATTCACAGCCATTAATTTCGCTTCATACAGTTCATAAAGGCATATCGAAATATGAACTTTTCGGACAGCCATCATCACTCTAGAACTAATTGCAACCAATCTAGCATGCCCTGCCAATTATAACAAACAGGTCATCATCCCCATTAAGGTAGCATAGGTAACGCAACGTAAACATCAATGGTCCTCTAGGTATCTCTGACAAAAGATACTCTACCCCACAAAGAGGGCACAATGTACATGCATTTCACGTGGGGTTTTTAAAAGTTACTTCTGGTCGGATGCCGGCATTATTCGCTAAATATCTGGGGTTGGACCAATCGATGCGGAAAATTATTTTGCGGGCGTTCAGTGCGCGCTACATTGTTGCTAAGTTCGCATTGTCGAAGTTCCGAGCCGCACTTACAGCATCTGTACACCTTCGGGTTAATCCTCACGAGAATGCTTTATGCAAGACCAATTCGGTTTATTAAATTCGAAAACTCGGTTCCCTTAGGACTCGGGGGGCGTTAGGGGTCGGGAATTCAGGATTCGTATATTGAATATTGTTGCACATGTCATCTGGATAAAAGTTGAAAAGATCAACAAGAATAATGTTATAGGCTAGATGTCCAAAGCTTCATTAGTCACAAGCACTAACAAACGTTACGACCTATAGTTCTTGATCAGCACAGCACCACAAGTGCTTGAATATTTCCGGAAATTTTTTACACATGCGTGTTTTCTTACAATTTCACGAGTCCGATGGACGATTTTCCGGATCATTCTCAAAAAGAGTTTGGAGTTAAATATTCAAAGACAAATGGACGCTTTTCCATTTGAAGACCGATATCTCAGCAGGAAATGGACGTATCATGGTGTATAAAAAAGAAATTAAAGCTAAATGAACAAAGTATCCGATCCGTAAAATGGTTAGGCTAAAAAGAGTTTTCCATACCCGTAGACCTAAAAAAAACCTAAAATATGTAGAAAATTTTTTTGTCGCTGGTTTTGCTACAATTACTCAAAAACCGCAGAGGTAAACGAATTGTCAAGTTCTAATCTAAAAACTAGACACTTGAAGTTACAGTTTCCATTTCTTTGATTTCTTGTACGACCATTTCTTTTGAAGTTACTGCCTGTTGAAAATTGTCTAAAAATTTGGGATTTGTTTTTTGATCCCTTAATTTTTTCCAGTAGTCTACAATGATTTTAACAGAAATGAAATCAGCAATCGATATTCAATCATATCAGAAACAGAAAGATAAAAAGTTGATTATTGACAAATTTATATTCTCTCCTTGTATGCACGAGTGTGATCAGGATTCAGAAATATTTCAGCTCGGTAGAGAATTTCAAACAATAGTATAATTCTAATTTTAATATTTCAAATATGTTCAGTTTTTTAAAATCATCTAATAGGCAATCGAACTTGGGTCACCTGTAGGTATATTTTAGTTGATTCGCCCATATTTTTAAGGTAGCTCGTTTTTGTACCGCACTGTTCCAGAATCCGGGAAGATATATTAGAACAAGCTCGCGTTCTACTATAGAAACTAGTAGAATAGCGTGCTATCATTTTACCCAAATATTATCTGTAATTTTCGAATATCGTGCCGAAAATGATTTCGATCAATTTGGTTCGATTTCCTGATAAATGATTCGTGTTCAAATTTGAGTATGTCTGGCCGTATATTCACTATTACCAAATGAGATCAATTAGAAATTTCATATTTTTAAAATAGGTTAATTGTCCAAATATCTCGGTCAAGTTCGTTATTGGGTTGAATCCGCCAATTAGTTGAGCAGTTGTGAGCGTCTGAAATTTGGTTTCCTCAATAACTCCATGAATATGGATCTAATGAATTTGTAACTTGATTTTCTCAATTATTCCTAGAATATCCATTCGATCGATTTATTACTTTGAAATCGTTAGTAAGTGAAGTATGAGGGCTGGCAAATTTCAGCCTTGAGCATTTTCATAAACTGTTATAATTTTTTCACAATATTCGATTACTCATAAGATATCCGTAGGATCTCAACAAAAAAATTTTGCATTCCTGGAGATTCTTGATCCGTCGAATAGTTAATCCATTATGAGCATCTGAAATTTGGTTTCCATAATAAATTTTAACTTGGGAGATGTCGTAAATCGTAAGGCTAGAAAATTTTTACACAATACCCAAAAATCTTGTTTTCAATATTTATTGCTCATAAGATATCTGTCGGATTTAAAAAAAAATATACATGAAGGTATGGAAATTATTGATATATTGCACACTCTAACATTTCAATGTCGTGGTTTTTTATTATCAGAAGATTTTTTTTCATTTACTCAAAGGAAAGCAATCACGTAAGTTCTTATTGATTGTTTGAACTTCACGTTCCCTGTCGGATATTGATTGGCTCATTGAAACGTTGGAGCGGCCGTCAAAAACGAATTTACGGAAAATTTACACTCTCCCGGCACCGTCCAAATTATTAGTCTGAAAATATGATTTTTTCATCAAATCTGGAATGAGGAAGGTCAAAACTTCGTTAGAAATTCCAATTGTAGCTTCTTTCACATATTTCTGTTTCTGGAACTAGTGTAAAATCATCTCTTAATGTTCTTGCTACTTACGTTTCGACAGGAATTTTCTGTCGTTTTCATGACAAAGAAGTAGCTGACAATATTTTACCTTTTTTCAATTTTCATTAGGTGACGCTTTTTATGATTTGTGTTATTTTATTGATGCTTCTAATATCTTTCTGTGACAGCCATTACTTCTAAGTGGTTTTCTGATGTTATTCATTTCCCCGTTTTTGCCTGTTTGTTCTTATAGAACGGCGTACTATTGTTTTGCCCAAATGTCAGTAATTTTCGAATATCGGGCCGAAAATTATCTGAATCGATTGGGTTTGACATCGGATGAAAAATACAGGGTCAAACTTGTGTAGGTCCGTCCAGCCGTATACTCTCTGTTCCGAAAGAGATGAGCTAGAGTTTTTATATTTTTATAATAGGTCAAGTTCGTTATTGGACCAAATATCTTATATTGTTCAGCAGTTATAAGCATCTGAAATTTCTTTTTCCTATAATAACTCCTAAAGTATCCATCGGATCAAATTTCATGTTGGATTTTATTTGAATTAGGTTTAAACGAATAGGATTGCAAAATTTTGCAGAGATCTATAACGCAGAATATTTTCAAAAAATTCCCATATAAAATCATGTTTATACTTCATACCTGATGAGACGTATTTGTCAAAAATTAGTGAATATATGGATGTAATAATTGATATCTTATATATCCTCAAATTTCATTGATGTAGCACAAGAAGATATAATTATCCTTTCATTTACTTAACGGAAAGCAGAAGTTGGAATTAATGCTTATTAATTACGTTCCCTTCGACTCTTGGCTCATTGAAACTGTATGACAGCGATCGAAAACAAAGTCACAGGATATTTTCGATCTTCGGGCACCGCCATTATCCTCAAACTCACTGAAATATCCCCAAATTATTCGTCTGAAAATATAAAATTTTTGTAAAATCGGAAAAGAGAAATGTCAAAAAGTCGGCCAGAAATTCCAATTCTCGATGCTTATTCGATAGATATCGATCAGACTTTTTGATTCAGTTCAAGTTGGTGGAAAATTAATCGAAATGTTTCAGCCATATGGGGCCATAATTTAACAAATTATGTGTGTTTCCTGGAATTTCCGAGTTGAACATACTATCATTGAGTCAATATTACAGTCGCCCAAAGTAGGAGAAACTTCCTTCCATTTTTCAAACAACATTTTAACTTGTATCTCAATTTCATCAGTCGCAGTTGTATTGCTTGTTTTCAAAATATGAATGGCAGTGAAAGTTATTATATGTGAGCACGTAAAGCTCTGCTGAAAGCCCTTCAGACATTTTCTTCACTGATTATGCAGCGTATGAAGTAGCCCAAAAATCTTTCAAACCACTCCCATCCATGATAAAGCCAATGGCGCCCATATATGACATCAGTAAATGGAACCCTCCTAATCTCACAGCAATATTCCTAAATTCAGGATCGTCCAACTGCACAATGATAGAGTTAGCATTGAAATAAGGAGGCTGATCGAATGTTACAAAAGTTGTTCTACTTTTATTTATTTTTGTTTCTTCAACTGCATAGAGCAGAGCTGTGTGTAATGTGCTTAAACATGATGATGGTGCATTAATGAATGGGAGACAATTAACATGCGACATCATATATGTAACGTCTCGTGATAAAATTTCATGAAATCCCTTCCATGTTGGAATATTTTCTATTTCGATATCGATGCTCATAAATACGCAACATATGATTTTGAAACTTCAGGTTGTACTTTTATATGAAGTTTTGATTTATCAACGAACTCTACACTCTCCAATCCATCAGGATTCGTGTAACTGAATGGTATCAATTATATCTGCTTTTGTGAAGCTAAAACAGAAGCAGGTGGCATTTCCATCAGCCTTTTGGAACCTCCTTCATATTCAACATCATATTCTGGTGTGATGACTTCAATACCCCCCAAACAATGAAATGTTTTATGACCATCCGACGTACTTACATTGTGATCTGTGTTATCAAATTTTTCTGTTGACACAGAATCGTTTGAAAAAAGTACTTTCCTTCGTGAAATAATAATTTTAATTTACAATTTTGGATCACCAAATTGAATTTAAGAATAATTTTAATTCACTTTTCTGAATACCTCGTTTCATATCACGACTCGATCAAATTATTTTCCATTCTTTAAAATTTCCTGCATTCAATACACAGTACCCCTATTAAGAAAAGGAACCGGATACTGATATACACTCCTAACAACATTTATTTTTCCCCATGCCCACCCCCTCGACATGAATCAATTAGCATCTCTGTCCGTAAACAGGGTAAGTGTCGATACAAGGAAACGCAATATAACCTCAACCAACCCCTCGAGGGCCCGAATGTTTCCACTTGGGGTTTTCCTACGCGACGCAATGAATACATGGACGCTAATAGATCTGTAAACATCGGGCGTCCCCCTCAGGGACGCCCCGTCGTAATTTGATATCACGCCAAAGTGCGCAGCACTCGGACACAATGAGCTTTATGAAATATTCAGCATCCAATTTTTGCGGATGTAGCGTCCGCTGGGGGTCTAACGACCGTGTAATCGAGGTTGCGGGGGCCGCTTTATGGTGATATTTGATAGTTTTGAAGATTTGGTGGAGCAATAAGAGGTTTAAAGAATTTATCAGCTAATTTTTGATTAGGTTCTAGAGGTCATTCTTTGATTGACTGAGGAACTGACTCTTCAGGATCGTGCACGTTCATTAGGTGGTATTAAAAATTTATATTTCATAAAAAATTTCTCATTACTAGGTAATCAATCCATCTGTACTTTAACCAAAAATCGACTTCAAAAAATATTACGCAACCAATTATTTTCCATTAAACAAAAATGAAACCTTCAGAAAAGCACTGACGTGACCTCAGGAGCTTTTTCGCGATTGTTCTAGAGTCATCTCCCGTACTCTAGAACAATGTGATACAAATACGACAGTTGAATGAACAAACTCATATTCAAATCAGAAATAACTACTCATAGAATTCCATAAGTTTTGTTCCAAGCTCAAATTTTCCTTTCCCAAACACCCACGTCAGTGCTTTTCCAAATTTTTGATATTTCTCTCTTCTCTTGAGTAAATAAATAAATTATATCTTCTGGTGGAAACAAGCAACGAGAATAAAATTTGAGAATATGTAAGATTCCAATAACCTCCATACATGCACAAGTAGGGGAGACCGGGTACAAAGGTAACGGCTGGTTGAAAGTAACAAATGCTCTCTAGATTTATCCAATAGGCGAACACCGCTTTGCTGCTGTCAGGTGACAGCCGGGAGTGCCCCCCTCAATTGCATTTAGTTGCCGCATACGCCACGCCATAGACTACTTATAGATAGGCAACTTTGGCATGAATTTTGGTCCCGGCTTCGAGAGCTCAACTTACAGCGCCATCTTTAGTCATCGCCTAGTTGATTACAGATTCCTTTCTAACAACGTTCCGTCTCGTGACGCCCTCTAGTGCATTTTATATGAGTTATCATAGGATTCCACGCAAGCGCTGGATGAATCCCATATTTTTATTGGATTTGAAAACAAATACATTTGAAATGATGATAATTCTTTTAATCTGCTGAAGATTGTCACAATTTCAATAAAAAAATATCATTTGATCAGAAAATTGTGACAATTTGCAGCAAATTAAAAGAATTATGGTCATTTCAAATATATCTGCCTTCAAATCAAAGAACATACTAATCTTTAGAGGATGAAAGGAAATAAACAAAAAAGAAACTTCTGAAATATATATATAATGCAGTAAATAATCAATATCGAGGGAAAGAATAAACGAACCAACAATAATTATGCAACAATTACTCATCAAGTTATGAAAATACATTATAAGAATAAATAAGAATATTAGTGACAAATATATCAATTTGAGCATGAAATGCATTAAGTTTTATACTTTTATGAGAGAAACAATTTCTAAAAGTCTATTTTCTTTTTCTTTCAGATACTTTTTCGAATGCCATCTTCATTATTGGATCATAAGATTTTATGGTTTTTTTTCCCGATCAAATTTTATTAATAGTTCTGTCATACAAGTACAGAATTAATTTCATGGCAACATCAATAAACATGTTAACTGAAATTGCATGAATTTGGCGTTTCAACGGTAAATCTCACATATCCGTTGAAGTATTCTAGGAATCTTCTGATAAACGATTTTTATGAAACCAACTATCAGTGGAATACCCAAAACTATAATCAATGACCATGAGCAATTCACTTATATTTAAATAAATACCTTGTTGCCTCAAAGTTTCTTCAGGAGTTCTGGAAGGTAGAAAAAATATGTCATCATTATGAGGGCGGCTTACATAATCTGAAAGATTATTGAAATTACAAAAATGATAATCATAGGGAGTAGAATGAATTACTTGGCATATGAAGTGTTGGTAGAACAAATCTTTTTAGCTTTCCATGTCGGTCTATACAATCCATATGAAAATGCTTTATGCAAATAACGTTTTAGGATTAATGAAGACATAAATTTCCGATTCTTTCCAACCAAACATTTCTAACACCCTCAACTTGTGTAATGAAAAACCTAGAAAGAAAACAGTGTTAGAAACTGTCCCAAATTTTTACTACTCAGAAATTATCGAATATCATAATTATCACGAATATGAAATTGATACAGAAAATATTAATTCACAGTACATTTTTAGTGAGTTATAAGTTAATCCAAAACCACTACTTATATGAACGCAACACATACCTTTTGACATTACTATCACTGTAGCAATTGGGAACACAGCAAGAATAAACCATTTCAATTAAATTAAATTGAATAAGTTGAAAATGAATACCTCTCTAGCTGAATATCACTACTTTTTGAATTAAAAATAAGTAGTCTATGTATGGAATAAACCTAGAACACGACATAGGAAAAAAATGGCGCTGACATAGATAACATGAAAGTTCATGCTTGTCAAAGAATAGTTCATCACGACCGAGATTCGATAAAATCCGTTTTTACCGATCACTAGGTATTGAGAATTCCTAATTTATCGATCCGCTTCGGAGATGACTACAGATGTCTCTGCCGCTCGTCGAAGAAGAGCCACGCCAAGCGCTGTTAGGCTGTGTGACAGGACGCTACGAGAATTTACACATCAAAAGTAAGTTTTATGACGTTTTCTTATTCAACGTTTAAATAGTCTTGAAAGTAAGTAGGAATCTGAATGTTTTTGTTAATCTATTCTGTATTAAAGTGATTACACATTGCGTAAATTCATTTTTGTGTAGCATGCTCCGATTTGAGGTTATGTTGTACGTTTTGACGAAAATGTGAACGGGTACAAAAGTAACATAGCCCTATGGTGATTTGATTATTTATTATTTTTTTTAGTTGTATTTTTTTCAACAGAATGCCCTGTCAACGCATTAGAAAAACTGAACGAGGAACCACGGACACGGGAGTCTTTCAAAAAGTGGCTGAAGATGCTGCAACCATTAGAGGCCTGGCAAAAAAATATAATGTTTGCCATGTAACATTATATAGATTTATAAAAAAATTAAAAGCAGGAAATGCTAACGCTGTTGTGGGCTACCGTTACGTTAACAGTGTTTTTACCAACGACGAAGAAATTAATCTACGCGACTACTTAATCGAGTGCTCAGCAGCTTATTTTGGGTTATCCCCAACTGAAGTACGTAAACTGGCTTACGAGTTAGTGCTTAAGAATGAAAAATCATTTCCAACAAACACGATACCTAAATGGCGGGTAAGGAATGGTTGACTGTTTTTTTAAAACGACACCAAAGCCTGTCTTTAAGATGTCCTCAAGCAACAAGTCTGCCGCGGTCATCAAGTTTCAACGAGCATAATGTGAGTAAATTTTTTGACAACTTTTCTGATGTTATGGATAGGTACCAATTTGAGCCAAAAGATATCTGGAACATGGACGAAACAGGGGTGACCACTGTCCAAAAACCTAGCAAAATTGTAGCCCAAAAGGGAATTAAACAAGTATGTGCAGTAACATCGGCAGAAGCAGGAAGATTAGTAACTGTTGCTGTTGCCATCAATGCTCAAGGCGTACACATCCCACCCTTTTCGTATTCCCACTGAAATGATTCCAAATCCACATGATCCATGATGGTCCTGTTGGATGTACTGGAGCGGGCAATTCTAGTGGATGGATGGAAAATACAGAAGTTTATTCGTGTTATTAGTATATGATAAAGATTTTAAATAAATAATTTGTTGATTTACCATGTATGATATTGTACTCATTATCCACCCCTTCGACTTGTTACTTTCGACCTGCCTACGTGGTCGAAAGCAACAAGAGGCGATTTTTTTTTAAATTTCTATAATTCATATAAAACACATTATAATGTGATCATTCGAGTTGCTAGAGTAAAGAACATAAACTGAATTTTTATATAGTTATATTGAATGAAGGGCAATAGTAACACCCAGCCAGAAATCAAGGTAAAAGTACAAAGTGTTACTTTTGTATCCGGTCTCCCCTACTGAAATTTTTTTTTAATCTTCTCAAAAATGTTTTGGTGTGTCGATTTTTGCGAAATTTTGGAAGCTTAATTGTTTCAACCTAATTCAAATATCTTCTGAGTTACAACCTGATCCGATAGATATTCTAAGAGTTATAAAGGAAACCGGATGGATGGACGGACCCCCTAAAGTTTGACCTGTACTTTCCACCAGGAAGTCAAGACCGTTTTCGGCTCGATATTTTTCAATAACAGACAAACGATAGCATGATGTTTTAATAGAACAATCGCCTAAAAAGATTGACAAGAAATCAGGAGCTGAAACTTCTGCTATCTTGTTCTCAACTTTTGATTCCACGAAACCGGAAAACTGAATTATCAATTCTGAACAGTAGGTACCAATAAAATTTGGATATAAATGTAATGGGTGAGCTTCTGTGGCGCTCTTCTTCTTCAGATTTCACATAGAATTGCCAAAAAGTCTGTATTTTTTAAATATTCTGTTGAAGTGGTAACAATCGGTTTATTTGTATTCACTGATGAAGAATCCAGGGAGAAAATAAGTTCTTCATGTCCTTCCAAAGGCACGAGAACGCGAGAAACGAAATGAGCTGGATACCTCAAATTTTCTGGTTAGGTTGGAGGCATGAATATCTCGGATGAGTACGTTTTTCACCCAAATCGGTCATGTAGTTTCGAAGTGATGGGATTTTTTTTCAAGAACAAAATTTGTCGTGTGATACAGTTCAATCATACAAACACAATTTTAACAATTTGATTCTCGGTAAATAAAAATTACCAGAGATCCTCTATAAGTAAGTCTCATAATCACCAACTGCCCTCATAGTGTATTATTTTTCCCTAGCAATATTGCAAAAATAAAAAATAAAAATAAATAATAAGTCCTACTTCAACTAATTTATTCACACTACTTGATGAAATAACTTATGTACAGAATATATACAGGGTAGCTCAACGTCAAGCGGTTACTGGGCGATATGCTAGGTTATACCAGTTCTAGCAAAAATTTAAAAAAATTCTGTCCCTTGTTTGAGTGGTTATAGGTATATTTTTGTAGCCAAAAATTTTCCAATTTTGCAGTGATTTTTTTAAACGTAATCCTAAATAACCATGCTATTGATTACAGTCACAAAGACATTGTAAGGTAAAATTGATTTACTTTTATTTAATTTTTTTAAATAATGAAGCTATTGATTACAGTCACAAATCCATTGTTTGGTACAATTGTTTTATTTTTATTTTTTCAAATAACCATGCCAGTGATTACAGTCAAAAATCCATTGTTAAGTACAATTATCTTATTTTCATTTTTTCTTTAATTTTTTCCAATTTTTTGTTTTTATTTTTTTTATTTTTGCTGGAACTGGCATAACCTAGCATATCACCCAGTAACCGCTTGACGTTGAGTTACGTGACACCCTGTATTCACTATCACTAAACACGTGCAGTCCTCAATCAACTGCTTCTCCTTGTAGCTCACAGATGTTTTTATATCATGATGGCACTTCGAGAACATTTCAGAGCCTGAGACTAGTAGTCCAGTAAAGGAAGGGCTGAAATCACTTTTTCTCGGAAAGAGCTGCATTTTTGATATGTTGATTGTTATAATGAAAGAAGCATATGGTCAAAAATGCAGGTGTTAAAATTTTCAGGAACATTGAAAAATCCTTGAAAATATAGAGAAAAATGCGGTTTTTCTGATATTTTCGCGAATTAAAAGGTTTAGTAAGAAAATGTTTTAAACAAAAGTTGTAGAGCGGAAAATTCTAGTCCAAATTATATAATTAGCGTTCTCGAAAGTGAATTTGTATACTGATAAACAGCGTATTTCTTTAGTAGCGCAATACCAACGAATTTTAAATTTGGCGCTCGATGAAATGACTACCTGTTAAGGCCGAACCAAACATCTGGAAGATATTCGCCAGAGTTGGACTCTACTCGTTTTGTTATTGTATTGCTTTTATTACATGGAACCCTATCATATAATGTTGAGTTGTTTGGAAACGGACAGTTTGGGTAAAATGATGTTCGGTTTTCTAATCTGATGTGCTAGCGAAGGCGATATAGATTCTTCAATGGAGGCTAGAAGTAATATGAAAAATAGAAAAGTCAATAATTGGATGAATTATAAAAAGGAAATTTTGTAATTTGACGAAATTGAAATTGAAATTTTATTAATTCAAAAACTAAAATAGTTTTCAGCCGCAATTATGAACAAATTCCTAGCTGAATTTCCTTAAGATTCGAAAGAAAGAAATTTATTCATAGTAATGGGATAAAAGAGTTTAATTAAAAAACTGTAGTAATTATTTGAAGAGCCATGGCATTAATGAATAATAATTAAAGTTTCTGCATTGAATAATATCAGGAAAAACGGTTTTTTCATTTTTACTAATAATTCTTCAATTAAATGCATCAATATCATCTCCCTCACCGTCATCTAAATCCCATTCGTCTTCATCGACATCAGAGTTCATTTATATTCTGTTTATCAGGTCAGAGACATTTTCACAAGTTATGCCGTTACACATTTTGCAGAACCTTGTACATTTCAGTCCTGCTTTTTGCAACTGTAGCGAGAAGTATCACATTTTCCATTACAGCTGCAGAATACCTTAAACAAATGTGAATAAATAAAAACAAGAATAAGCGTGAATTTCTGAAATTTTTGAAACTAATAAAACTAGGGTGTGAATGAATTTGATCACATTATTCAATAATTCCTGTGGAGCTACTACTTTTGTCATCATTTTAGGAAGTAGCATACAATGTGATCTATGCCAACCCCAATGTTCAGGTTTCAACGACGGTCGTCCTAGCCAAACCTGAATTTGATAATAAACTCGTCTGGTGTGTTCAATCAATGCTAACTCTGTTGGAGGAAGCATTACTAGGGGTGATGTTTTCCTGGTTCCTAAAACTGGGGTTGTGAATATTTTATATCTCAGTTCACCGATGCTAAAATTTTCCCCACTTGTGTTGTACAGATATCTCACTATTTTTTCCGTGATCTATTGCTGTGATCTGGTGTTAGAGATCTACGTCACTGCCAATTACAGCAACCGATTCTGGAGAGATGGCTGCCATTACTATATCTACGTCGGCATCTTTTTGTGCTACATTTACTTCTACAATATGTTTTCGTAGAAAATTGGACAGTATTTTGATAAATGTATATTTATTCCCAATATTTGACAATTTTTTTTTGTGTCATTGTTACTATTTTGTCTTCATCAATTTGTACATCAGAGGGAACAACTTTTTCTTTTCGACGGAATCGTTCATACGATATTATTCCGACGATTTCATCCCAATAACCGCTAAATACAATTTTACAATTCTGATGACGAGATATTGTTGATGATGGAGCTCGTGTTGAATGATTATTTGGGCTATTACCATCATCTATTGTGGATGTAATGTTTTCCGACGTTTCGATAGACATCTTCTATCTTTATCAAGGAGGAAAAGTAAAAAACCTTTTAAAAAATTATCAATTTTTCAAAAAGTCAATATGACAGAAGTCATGAAAGAAAAATGAACAATGTTATATACTCATCTGTGATATGATGATCTTTTTAAGTTGGATCGAACTATCGGCGTCCAAACTTCTGGCAGATCTATAGATGGAGCACTTATGGAATTTAGTGTTATTTTCATGAATGTTGCTTCTTTGATTTTTCTTCTTGCAAGTTTTTCTTCTTTGGATATTATTTAATATTATTTACAATTCTGTCCCAATTTTTTCAATATGGACTATTTATATATTTCTAACACATCTACGAATCTCTTACTGTGAGGCCATACAACTTGGTGTAATAACCATTCACCATCTGTAACATATATCATACCAGTAAGCAAGGATTGTAATTGAAGATGCGTTGAGAATAATTTATAGAGGTCAGAGTTAACAGTTTTTCTTATTAATCCATATTCGTCGAAGGGAGATAGTGGATATGGCGACAATTCGTAAGAAATTGCCTCTTTTTTTCTTTGATCCATTCTCTGCAAAAATGCAGATGAGTCTATAGAAGATGTACCTCCAGGAATACGAATTTTATTCTGGCTATCGCATAAATTCTCAACTTTAAATTTTGATGACAAAGTCATATTTCACAAATTTTTTCCAACGATTGCTTCCATTCCTTTGCGTCCTTGAAATGCCATATGACAGTTAATATAGTCGCTACCAATAACACCTGTAGAAAGAGACATCAGGCAATCTCTTTTCTCAAAAGGATTATGGCATTTTAGCCAGAATACAATTTTTTCTATGTTTTCTTTATCTCTCTTACGACTATACGACTTTCAGATAAATTCACGTGCTGTTCACTATTCGCTGTTCTCAAATCAGCCTATTCCTCCAAACATTCCATGACGTCAAATGCCGATGGCATCCCCAGAAGATAACGCGCAACAACACTGGGTGTGACTCCTCTACCATGCCTTAAATCGGTACCGAAAAATCTATTTAGTGTTTGTTCTATACACATATCACTCCAGACACCACTCCAAGCTTTGTATGTCCTAAGAATAGAGAAATATCCTTCTTTTATGAACCTGTCGAATTCTAATGTATCCATCGTTGTTTCCAAATGCACCATATCCTGTAATTACCATTGAGCACTAACTGCTAACATTTTCATAGCACTGCTTAAGTGCAAATCTCAATCTCCAATACGTTCTGCTTCGACAAACTGGAGTAAAATAATCACGATCTTCAAATATTGAAGTGTTTCCTCGAATTTCCAAGTTGAACATACTATCATTGGGCCAATATTACAATCGCCCAAAGTAGGAGAATTTTCCTTCCATTTTTCGAACATCATTTTCACTTGTTTCTCAATTACATCAGTCGGAGTTGTATTGCTTGTTTTCAAAATATGAATTCCTATAGCAGTGAAAGTTAAAATGTGAGCACGTAAAGCTCTGCTGAAAGCCTTTCAGACATTTTCTTCACTGATTATGCAGCATATGAAGTAGCCCAAAGATCTTTCAAACCACTCCCATCCATGATAAAGCCAATGGCGCCCATATATGACATCAATAAATGGAACCCTCCTAATCTCACAGCAATATTCCTAAATTCAGGATTGCACGACTGCACAATGATAGAGTTAGCTTTGAAATAAGGATGCTGATCGAATGTTACAAAAGTTGTTCTACTTTTATTTCTCTTCGTTTCTTCCACTACATAGAGCAAAGCTGTGTGTAATGTGGTTAAACTGGATGGTGGTGCATTAATGAATGGGAGACAATTAACATGCGACATCATATATGTAACGTCTCGTGATAAAATTTCATGAAAACCCTGCCATGTTGGAATATTTTCTATTTCGAGAGATTTCGCACATAAATACGCAACATATGATTTTGGAACTTCAGGTTGTACTTTTTTATGAAGTTTTGATTTATCAACGAACTCTACACTCTTCAATTCATCAGGATTCGTGTAACTGAATGGTATCAATTATATCTTCTTAGGTGAAGCAAAAATAGAAGCAGGTGGCATTTCCATTCAACATCCTATTCTGGTGTAATGACTTTAATACCCCCCAAACAGTGAAATGTTTCATGACCATCCGACGTATTTACATTGTGATATATGTTATCAAAAACGAATTGAATGAAAGAGTTTGGATGCGTTAATTTTGCAGGTTGCCTAATAACGGAAGCTTCATATAATTGAATATTGTGGTATGAAGCCGATACTCCTAATTTACTCGTCTTGTCAATTATCAAACGAGAACCTGTTTTTCTGTAGACATAAGTTCCTACAGCTAACTGAAATTTGGAAATGAATATTCTTGAACGAACAATGGAAATTATGGAATGTGCTATTGTATCACGTTTCACATCTTTACTTGCACTACATTTTGAATCTAGTAAATGGAATAGGGGAGTTTTCAAACTTTCCGGAATTTCAGATATAGTGCTATCCAAGAATTTACTTGAGAGGGGATAAATTTCATAGTTATAATCTTGTTTTTTTTATATCAGCTCCAACGATTTGACCAGCTATCCGTAAAATTAATTTTTTTTATAATTACTGAGAGAATCGGGATTAAAAGCCAATATTTACTAAGCTCCATTATATTGGGAGATTTGTAAAAGAAAACCGGTTGCTACCCACTATGTTGTTCGATGATAATGACGTTACTATATTTCTCTTTAAATTTTTTATGAAAGTATTATTGTTGAGAAAGTTTTCCCCATAACTAATTATATAATAATCTGTTCTTGTAAGTATTCAAAATCCCGTCAACGAGTTATTTGAGAAAATGAAGTTTTGGTGGGGCAATTATTCATTTCAATGCGTCACCTAAATATCGATTTCAAACTAATGAGTTTAAACCCAATGATTACATGTTATTGATATCCCAAGCGGGCTGTTATTCATTCTAATAGACCAAGAATTTCAAATCACACTCTCCAGACAACTTGTGCTGAATCCTACCCTGTTCTAGAACTTCAGATGTCTAGGACCGCTCACTCGGGTTTGCACTAGGCGCCAAATTTCGAATTCACTGTTATCGCCGCATTAGAGAAATACCTTAATAATCAATATACAAAATCACTTTCGAGAACCTTAAAGTACATCATTTGGACTAGAATTTTCCGCTCTACAACTTTTGTTTAAAACTTTTTCTTACTAAACCTTCTAATTCGCGAAAATATCAAAAAAACCGTATTTTTCTTTATATTTTGAAGAATTTTTCAATGTTCCTGAAAATTTTAACACCTGCATTTTTGACCATATGTTTCTCTCGTTATAACAATCAACATATCAAAAATGCAGCTCTTTCCGAGAAAAAGTGATTTCAGCCCTTCCTTTACTGGACTATAGATAATTGTCGAATATTCCAGGCGGCCTCTTCGACCCTCATAAATTGTGACATTTTTTGCTCCTAATATTCATCATTTGGAGAGCGGAATAATTCGTGATATAATTTATTGCCTCTTGAGTTTCTGTCGTCGCACGCAATTCCGCTCTAATGGCTCTCCCTTAATCTCTATGTCGGCATCATACGAATCAGCTCCGAATTCGATTTATTTCAATAGCGTAGCGACTAAGGCTCTTGCATATTGCCTATATTTTCTTAGTTCGATACCGAACAGAACCAAATCATCGATTCTAGTATCATGTAGGTGGCATTCAGTCGGTTTACTAGTAAGTCAGAGCGGATATTCTTAGTAATTCTTACTTGAATTAATGAAAAAATTATGTGAGAAGTAAAAAATAAATTGTGTACTGTTCTAGTTATACATGAGAAATACGTTTGGTTCAAATTTCTGGACGCTTTTATTCGCCTAAACAGAGTGCTTTTGAATTTCACCGAATGATTTGAATTTTCGGATAGCTGGGTAAAAATTGTATCAATATAGTATTAGCTGAAAATGATTCTATACGTCCGTGAGAACGATGAACAGAATGAGGTTGAGAACTGAAGAATGTGTTTGATGGTTTTAATATCCCGACTTATTTATATTTCTTTATGAGATGATCAATATTTGATGTATACGTCAATATACGATATCGATATTATTTCCGTTTTTCGTAGATGTAGAGTTCTTCTCTATGCGGACGATTTGAAAATTTACGCTGTCAGATCCATAGAGGACTGTAAGATCATACAGGGGGAAGTGGAGAAGTTCTCGGAGTTTTGTCGTTTGCACAATTTATTCTTGAACATTTCTAAATGCAGAACAATTACATTCACACGCAATAGAACTCCTTTTCTTTTCCAGTATAGTATTGATCAGACGACATTGGAAAGAGTTGATCACATCAGGGATCTGGGTGTAATTCTGGATGAGAAGTTGACTTTCTCATTACATATCGACAGTATTGTCAATTCTGCAAGTAGAATGTTGGGATTTATGTTTAGGGGTTGTAGGGTTTTAGAGGTATCAAGCCGGTTTTTAGTATATATTATGCTTACGTTTTTAGTCGATTGAATTTCGCTTCGGTCGTTTGGAATCCGCAATACAAAATCTACATAGAACGAATCGAATGAATACAAAATAAATTGCTGAAATATTTAAGTTTTAGAGGTAATTTCTCTGTTTCAAGGGATAATGATAATTTTTATAACATGGCCAGAAAACATTTCAACTTGATTTCGCTTGAGAGCAGGCGCACTGTGGGTGATGTAGTTTATTTAAGGAAAATTGTAAGTGGTGAGTTGCAGGTACCGGATTTATTGCAGGAAGTACACATTAATGTTCCTAATGTTAATTTAAGATCGTTCGAAACTTTCCATGTACCATTTAGAAGGACAAATGCATCTAGGAACTCTCCGCTAATTAGAATGTTCCGGGCCTGCAACGAGCTACGAATTATCGATGTATTCCATTGTGCTAACGTCAAGCTACAGCTTAAGAGACATTTTTTGGTGCAGTGAGTTTCGGATTTCTTTTTTCTTTTGATGTTTGATTTGGTATGGGGGTTTTCGCTGATTTTTATTTGTAACTTTGTAATTTGTGGATACTGTTCATGGGTCTTCGACCTGTTTGTGTTCCCAATGTAGAATAAATAAAATAAAATAAATAAAATAAATAAATAAAATATGAGTGAAAATTAATGGGTATACAGCAATCTCCGGTCAAAACTTTTTTTACTTACTAGAGTTTTTGATTATATTTCATTCTCCATCATGAAAACTAAAAATACGAATATTCGACAACACATATGGAAAAATAGAAAATGATTGAAAGAAGGTTACGAAATTGAGATTGTAGACCTCTGGTTTTGTACATTTTGTATCTAAAAAACTACAGTGTCGATTTCTGTAAAATTTCGTTAGTCTATTTGTTTCAACCTAATTCACATATCTTCGAGGCTACAACTTGATCCGATAGATATGATAGAATTATAGAGGAAATCAAATTTCAGATGCTCATTACACCTGAACCATTAGACTTATTTGGCCTAATAACGAACTTGACCGAGATATTTGGATAGCCAATCTATTATGAAAATATGAACACTTAAGATCATCTTCTATGGATGATCGATAGTATATAGCCAGGACATACTCAAGTCTGACCCTGTGTTCTTTATCCGGAAGTAAAACCTACTCGATTGATATCATTTTTTGCTCTATACTTGAAAATCACAGGCATTTGGGCAAAACAACAGACCATTGTTTTACTAGAACAAGTGCGTAAGTTTTGTTCGTTCCTCCAAATTCACAATAATAACAGCGTTCAAATAATATGACCACAGAAAACGAATAATTATTTTTTGGAGCTTTCAATTATTTTTGTAGATTTACAGAACTAAAACATCATCATCAATAACGACTTTTCATCAAGATCCCTGTAATAATCGTTAAGGGTAATAATTTGAATCCAGATAATAGCACACAAATTCTAAAAAGTGAGTCTATTGCAAAAAAATTACCAAAGGATTCTTGCTGAACACTATCTTGTCACTGGAAACTATAAATCAGGATCGTCATACTTCATTGCAGTCTTAACAGATGCAATTCTCA
The DNA here is from genome assembly GCA_030674115.1 of Micraspis discolor. Taxonomy (NCBI): domain Eukaryota; kingdom Metazoa; phylum Arthropoda; class Insecta; order Coleoptera; family Coccinellidae; genus Micraspis; species Micraspis discolor. The sequence goes on from JARTUT010000023.1 coordinate 114,477, forward strand.
AAATTCTTTCAAATGTTTTTCAAAACTCTTTTGAATGAACAAACAGATGTTGATCGATCTCCGTTGTCTAACATCTTGCAAAAAACCCAGCATATATACTTCATTTAGGCTAGCTTTCCTGAAAAAGTTTTTACAGCCCAATATATGAAATGTACTTCAGCAAAACTTTCATTCGAAACGTAACACCTGAAGACGACACAGTGTTTGGCAGAACAATTGTTATGTAAAACAATAAAAATATATGGAAACGATCTTATTATTTAGAGTCCAAAAATGGAAAAAAAAATTTAACCAATTCGGGCTTGAAATTTTCCGCAGAATCCGAAACTGAAACCTAAAAGATGGGTGGCTTTCGAAATTTGGGCCCTCTTGAGCCGAAAATCTGATAGGCTCACTGGATTTGTTGGACCTAAAAACAAGGAATTCGACTTTCAGATTTTTGTTTTCTCACCTCTACGCGATATTAATTAACCGTTTCCAGACTTTTGAACCACTCAGTATATATTCAGGGTGTTTGGTTATTCGACAGGTGTTCCTTCGGAGAGTTATAGTGCAAATATCATTTACAACGATTTGAGTCTTTCGAAGTATGATTAAAAAGTTTATGGTTACTGCGATAAATTGATATTTGGAGTTTCCGAAAGTTTTTGGACTTACCTACCAAAAAATTAATTTCACTCTCCACTGAATATAAAAAAAGAGTCGGAAGTGGCCTTCTATCATTTTGCCAAAATGTCTGTAATTTTCGCATATCGAACCGAAAATGGACTGATCAACTTCCTGATGAAGGATTAGTCCTCAAACTTGAGTCCATCCGCCCGTATACGTTCGATTATCCAGAGAAGATAAAAAAATATTAATTCGTCTATTTATATAATGTAAATCTGTGACTTCCTCACATAAATGGAAAACTACGTATATGCTCCTGATTGAACGTTACGATGATGAAATTTTTGAATATGTAAGATATCAAAAACCTCCATATATGCTCTAAATTCCGTTGAGATGCGAAGAATAACTTATGAGATGTCAATTGCCACTTGATCCGTTGGATACACTAGAAATTATTCACTAAACCAAATATGAGATACTCATTACTGCTGAACTAACCGACGGATTTTGCCGAGTAACGAACGTAACCTAGACATTAGGACTATTAGCCAATTCTGTCATTATGGAAACTCTAGCTCATCGCCGTGAAAAGAGAGTATATGGCGGATTCCTCATCAGGAAGTCGAACCCAATAGATTGAGACCATTTTCGACTCGATATTCAAAAATTTCAAACGATAGCACGCTCTACTACTAGTTTAATTGACTAAGAACAAGTGCGCTGAAACAGTTCACGATTTCACTCAATTCCGAATTTAAATTATCCCTTGTTAAAAGGGATTATTAATGAACTACAAATAATTTCAATTTGATGATGATTAGGTTCATAAAGGCAGAATGCTTACGAATAAAGAGAGGATGTCCAAATAAGTACTCATCAAAAAAGTCTATTACTTACGCCCGGTTTCACAATGTCTAGTTACCAAAAGTTAACCTAAGGGTTAAGCTAAAACCACCGAAAAGTGTTTAACAGTTGTCGGTTACACATTTACCAATAGTTAACCAGTAGTATTTTTGACCACTGGATAATTCGATGGTTAAGAGCTGACCTGCTGACTATAATCCCTTAACCTCACTTTTTACTTTTTGTCAATGTTAGTTTACTGTAGCATGACTCTCGAATATATTGGCAAACTTTAATAAAATAAGAGTTATGCTTTGATATCATGATGGATTTGTATGATGTCAACGCCTTCAGTGATGAGGAGGAAGGTCTACGGAGGCCAAAAGTTACCAGACCAAGAACGAACTTTTTCGAAGAATATGATAAAAGGGATTTCTTCGATCGCTTTCGACTCACTCCCAGAACAGCACAAAACGTGATAGATGAAATAAGTGATCAGATTGAACATAATACAGGAAGGAAAATCTTGAAATAACAGTAAGTTTAGCTTCATTATTAAATACTGTTATTTTTTCAGAAATGATTGTCTGTCTCCAAGTAATCAGGTGTTGCTGACTTTAAATTTTTACGCCAATGGTTCATTTTTAAGGACATCTGCTGACATGTCAGGTGTAAGCAAAGCAACTGCTAGCAGAGTTGTCAGAAGAGTTAGCTTGGCCTTAGCATCTCTAGCCCCACGCTATTTAAAAATTCCCCAAGATGCAGAAATACCTTCGATTAGATAGGCATTCTACAACATTTCCAAGATGTATTGGTGCCATTGATGGTACCCACATAAAACTTCAGTCACCAGGGGGTAATGATGCTGAAATAAAGCAATACTTCTCGATCAATGTGCAAACTGTCGCAGACCCAAATTTGAAAATTAGGAATATTGTCGCAAGGTGGCCTGGATCATCTCACGACTCCCATATATTCAGAAATTCCTCATTGTACCAATTGTTCGAGGATGGTGTATATGGTGACCCAGTTTTATTAGGAGATAGTGCATACCCCTCAAAGAGTTACTTGATAACACCTCTTCATAAGGTGATAACTGCAGCTCAAGCTTTATTCAACGAGTCACAAATCCGAACATGTAATGTCGTTGAGAGACAAATTGGAGTATGGAAACGTAGATTTCCAGCTCTTTCAATGGGAATGGGGGTATCATTGGACACAATTCAGGCCATTGTAGTAGCAACAGCTGTCCTTCATAATATTGCTTGTGATGCAAATGAAAATGTACCCGAAGTAAGCAATGACCAGGAAAGACTTATTGAATTGGGAAATAATATTGGAACGGCATTAAATGAAAATGTTGGAAACAATATCACAAGGAATAATTTTATAAATTATTTTGCTAATATATAATTTTTATTGATTGTATTCATGGTTATACCTGTGTTCTATGTGAATTTTTTAATATCGAATAAATTATTTGTTGAAAGTGTTTTATGATTTCTTATAACAGAATATTAATTGAAAAATGTGATCAAATTGAGCACAAATTATTCATGCATCCTACTCCACATACCGGTGAGAGGTATGTATAAATGCAATTTCTAAAATGAACGATTTGAATTGAAACATGATTGAGTAAGGCAATGATATCGATATGTTCAAAATAAATACTTTCATCAGGGAATCAGCAAAAAGAATTCAGTGAATATCTCAATTTTATCATATACAATTATATACATATATTTATTTAACATCATTATTGCTACCATCTACAATATTGATGCCATATTCAGCCAATTGCGCATCTATAAGTAGATGCTTTTTCATAAGAAGTTCCATTTTTAAATTGTGCTCCTGAAGAAATTTTTCTTTATGAAGTTTTACAAATTCTAATTTTTGTTCCATTAGGGTAGTGGACGGATTACCTATTAATTTTGTGGTAGTTAACTTTTTTAATTTTCTAACATTTTTGCCCCTCAATTTCTCTGATGGAGCTCTCCTCAGATTTTCAACTGTATACAATATATACTATATTTTTATTTATCTATGACTATGAGGTATTTTCTTCTTTTTCCCTTTTCTTCCGAATAAATGACTGGTAAATAATATGGTTCTATGGTTTGAAAAATGTCAACCATTGCCAACCTAAGTTAACCCATGGTAATTTGAACAACACCGTTACTAATTGTTGTGAAACGTTTCAACAGTTTACTATTAGTTAACTAGAAAGTATTTGGTTAAATTACCGACAGGTTAACTATACTTTGTGAAACCGGGCGTTAGTCGGTTTTCCAGTTATACTTTTTGGCGATCTTGTTCACCCGAACAGAGTGCCTATCATTTTGCCGAATGTCTGTAATTTTGGAATATCGAGCCGAAAATGGTCTCAATCGATTGGGTTCGCCTCCCTGATGATGAATTCGTGGCGAAAGTTGAGACTGTCTGGCCGGCCGTATCCTCCCTAGCATCCAGAAGAGATAAGCTAGAGTTTTCATATTTTCAGAATAGGTTAATTGTCCAAATATCTCGGCCAAGTTCGTTATTGGGCCAAATCCGTTTCCTCAATAACTACTAGAATATCCATCCGATCAAGTTGATACTTGAAATATTGTTGAGGGAGGCTGCAACAAAACGGCTCGCAAAATTTCGCAGAAATCGTCACGAAAGAAAATTTTCAAAAAATTCCCAAAAAAAAATTTTTTAATGCTCCATATCTCATAACACATTTTTCGGATTTCAATAAAAATTCGTAAATATATCGAGGTGATCGATATCTTACTTATCCTCAAATTTCATTGTAGTAGCTCTTTTCCATCTGAAGATATGATCATTTTTTTTAATGTACTCAAGAGAAAAGAGAAATGACATGAAGTCTCGGTGATTTTCTCTGAACGATGGCCATCACAGATAAATATTCGATTGACAAATGCCGGGCTCATTAAACAGTGTCAGTCGGAGTAATATTAATCAAAATTTTCATAACTGGAAATCATAGAGATAGAATTCAATCTCGATGGCTGAAACAAAATACGTTGTCAAAATTTAGAAAAGCACTGACGTAAGTTTTTAGAAAGGAATTCACCTTCGAACAAAACGAAAATTATGAGTAGTTATTTTTAATTTCAGATATAGGTTTGTTCATTCATTAGGCGTTCATATTTGCATCACATTGTCCCATAGTACGGGAAAAGACTATTGTTCACCTGATCAGAGTGCTTATAGATTTGTTATGGTTCGAATATTTACTCGTAAGTATCTCAACAAGAGCGCCAAAGCAATCTTACCTCACGTCAGTGCTTTCTAAATTTATTTAATTCATGCACGGATTATCGACATGAGTACTTTTTTCTCCTTGTAGAACAAACTACTATGGTTATGTTCAAATGTATGTAACTTTCGAATATCGAGTAGAAATTTGTCTCAATCGATTAGGTCCGACTTGGTGATGTAGAATACGTGGCGAAAATTTGGTATGTCTGTCCCTCCGTTTGGTCGCCCATTTACTCTCTATCATCCAAAACAGATGAGATAGGGCTTTCATTCTTCATTTTTCAGAATACTTCATTTACCATTAGATATCCGGCGAATTTGAAAAATAAATTTTGTATAGACGTTATTGATATCTTACATTTTTTCAAAAGATATAAGATTTTCCTTATTTACTTTAGTTCAGGGAATCACTTCAGTGAACTAAAGAATGGATGGATTGTTGATTGCTTGTACAGTTTATTTGATTTTCTCAGAATGACAACCGTTCCTTAGAATTCTGTAGAAGATTCAGAAGATTCGATTCTGAGGAATCATCGCTTTGGTGTAATTTGAACTTGACTTTACAATGGATTTCAAAGGACAAGAGCTTACAGGAAAAATGATATCCTAAAATGTTCTGAACCTACTTTTGGTTGGTTTTCAAGAGAAGGGAATTTGAGTTACCAACAAAACTGAAGGAAAACTTCGAGTTTTTTTCATTCGAGATATAACTTTGTTCGTTCATTGTAGTGGTTGCATTATTATCACTCTGACCCAGAGTATGAAAAAAATATCAGTACTTTTCTAAATTCTATGAGGAAGTAATGAAATTGGGAAATAGCATTTGTACCAGTTTCATAATAATTTCTTGGAGTTATTCTTAAATGGTTGACAACAATTTTATGAGGAATACAGGTTATGCCATGTTATGACTAACCACATGTAATGTCATCTGATTTATTAGTAAATAATTTGAGGCAACAATTGATACACATCTCTTCAACTCAAAAAATCATTGCATAAATGGATTTGGGTTGTTTATACAGTATTAATTTTCGATAAGAAAAAATCTCCAAGAAGTTGAAAAATCGCCAAATCTTCGTAACTACAGATTTTTCTACCATGGTTCACTAAACTTAATTCTTTGAAAATAACGTCTAGTCGTTCTCCTTTAAAGGATAACGTACATTTATTAAATACCCGGGAAATATCATTAATGATATAAAAATCTGTATACGTTGATTTTTGAATTCAGAGGTTCCGTATTCATGCATAAAAACAAATATATAGGGTGATTGGCCCACGTCAGCCATGCTGGAGGTACTTTTTCTGATAGGAGACCTTGTATATTTCTATATTTTTGAAATCTCCTTAATCAGTGGCGGATTTACCAATAGGCCAAGTAGGCCGGTGCCTAGGGCGGCAGATTTAGAGGGGCGGTAAATTTAGCAATTTTTTTTTACAGATTATATTTTTTATAATTAAACGTGTACACAATCTATACTATAATAAAATCGTAAACCTAAAATAGTCTGTACATTAAAGATATTCGAAAAAAAAATTCGCTAGGATGGCTTAAGATGAGTAACTGAGTAGAATTAGATTTCTTTTTAATTTCTTGTTTGTCTGTCTGTCTGTCCGTTTGTTTGAATGAATATCACGCACAAACTACTGGGCACTTTTACATGAATCTCCCTGAATTGTGTAGTCTGAAGTCCGGTTTAACATTTAGCATAAAATATTTATCAAAATTGTACTCTTAAGGGGGTCAAAAAGGAGGTCAACGTTTGTATGGAACTACGTGATTCCGTGGTCCAATTTCTTTGAAATTTTTCATGGATATTCTTTAAAGTAATTGGTGATTCGGCGGTTGTGGGGCGGCAATAGCGCTGGTGAGGTGCGGAGCGGGGGCAGATACCCGAGTGAACAACCGGAACGCGGCAGACTCGTGAAGTCAGACGTTGTTGATTGTATTGTTTTTAAACTGTTAAGTGCAATAAAAATATGTAACAAAAACAATGTTTTCTGACCACTCATTATTTTGTCTGTGTTCATATAGTGTAGGTATTTTTAAGTCATGCCTTTCTCCACCTTATGATGCTGCTATTTTTAACCCCCGACTCAAAAAGAGGGGTGTTATAAGTTTGACGTGTCTGTCTGTGGCATCATAGCACAAGAACGAATGAACCGATTTCAATTCAGTTTTTTTTTGTATTACAGGTATTTTATCGGCGACTGTTCTTAGACATGTTTGATGAAAATCGATTGAGCCGTTTAAAAGTTACAGAGGTATTCCGCTTCAAAGTCGGGGGTTTTTTGTTTTGCCTGTCAAATAAACTTGTTAGGTCAACATTAAACTCTTCAGTACATAGCGGGTTGCAAAAATAATCTAGTAACTGACAGAAATATCATTAAGTTCACAATCATACTAATAACGGGATTAAACTAACGTACTAAATTTCAAAAGTCAGTAGGGGTGGCAAAAATTGAATGGCCTACTAGCGGCAAATTTGTAAATCCGCCACTGTCCTTAATAAACTAATTTCAACAAACTGTATTAATCGGTGTATTATGAATCATTTAGGGTGAACATTTGGAATGTATTACTGTGCAAATTGGTATTTTTCACATTAGTTTAAAGGTAGGTACTCATCGAGAGCCGGAACTAAATGTCAGGCGTATTTTGAAAAAATGCAAAATCAAATGGAACCTGGTTTTTCAATAAATTCTATCAAAACGCCTGAAAACTTCCAAGAAAATTTTCATCCTTTGTAATTCATAAAAGACCATTTAAAATAATTTATTGGAATCAGTTTCTACAGGGGATTTCATAAACATACGAATTGTACCTACAGGATGTTCCATTCGAATAAAAAGATGGCGAGTATAGCAGCCTTGCGCGAATTATCCTGCATATTCCAATTTATATTTAAATAATCCACACCCGAATTCATAAATTGACGTGTCTCAGCTATTAAAAAAAAAATTTCCCAAATAGTTTATATTAAAGACCTTATAATGTAATTATATAACGTCTTCAATGCTTGTTCAAGTGATACGCCCAATTACTTGAAGAATGATATCAGTACCTATCAGCATGCTTTTTCAAAACAGGGTTGATTAGCTAAGCAAGCCTCTTTCACTACCTAATTTCTTTCATAAATGTCGTTATGTACAGCTAAAGTCATTAAGGTCAAGGTTATTGAAGTTGCAAAAGACGAGATTTCAACTGTATTGAAAGAATTAACGTCAAAATCAAATGTGGGGTATTTGCATCAAAAAAACAAACAACAAAACTTAAAGTAGTTCTAAGGTATTACCAAAATTATAATTTTTATGATATCGTTACTAAAATCTCTTATCTGTTTATCTACAGACCACCTCAGACCATTAAATTTGCACGCACGGTTACCTTCGAGTGTTTATTCAGATTCCTAAGAACCGCAACATCTAGTGTTTCTGGCAAAAATCTTTTCAAATGTGGCGCAAAAGGATGAGGTCTCAATATTTTCGGTTCCTTCCTCTTTGTGTACTGTTTAGAAATGCTGGTCGGCTGACCACAAAGTAGGTATGTCTTCTGGGAAAATGTATGAAAGGCTACTGACCACAACAACGAATTGAAAAAGAAGTAATTATGTGGTATGGGATGGAACGATTGTTGTGGCCTTAAATACCAGAGGCTGACCGTATGAATTTGCCGAAAGTATTGTTGGACTAATGATAAAGTGTTACTTATCTATTTATGTACTTCTGTCAACAGTTTTGACAGAGGATAGACTTTCAACACTGGGCGGTGTTTATTGTTTTCTTACAACTGTCAAACCGAGAGCTTATGAGGATATAGTTGAATTTAATAGTTGCTAACTAGATGATCTTATACTCAGTATTGATATCGATGATGAGGAGGAGTAGGTAAAATAGCAGACGAATATAGAGCTATGTAGCCTGATCTTTTTCTAGAGTAAGCCTCAACGCAACAGTACAATAATTGGTTGGCTTCTTGAATAAAATAAAAAACGATCGCAATCTTTCCTTAATTTTGAAAAGCTCACTTGAATCGTCATTTTATATACGAGAATTTTTAAAGAAAGTGCCGTCCTCATATCATATTATTATGGAATATTCATTTTCTCGCTACAACTTCGGAAAATTGACATTTCTTTGAAGAACTGGCGACAGTAGCCGAAAGCAAAATAACTAGGTTACTAAACAATTAAACAATTGATTCGTACGACCGTATCCGAGCATTGAATATTTTGATCGGCGCCTGTTCACTTTCAGTCGAAGGGTACTTCCGCAGCGGGATCAAAGTTCGCGCAAATCAACTTTCGCACTCTATCTTTACTGTTCGATAACGGAGTACTGGTGTCCTTCGAAACTTTGGACCAGTGTAATTTTTGGAGTCTTCTAGTTTCAGAAATTTTCCTTTTTTCATAGGTATAGCGGAGAATGTGTGATTGCATATTACGTATTGAACACATTTCCCTAGAATATGACGAACAGAAATAGTGTTTCTCGAAAATTATTTGGACTTAGTTTGATATATTTTTGATGAATCTTAAACCAGTTTACTGTGTCACAGTTATACTTGTTAGTATAATTCCACTTGTCATAATAAATGTCAGGCGATAATTTTTCCTCTTCTATTTTTTCAAGGAAATTACTGTTATATAACAACCTTCCCCAACTATGGATGATGATTTCCCTTTGAATGGGTTCCATAGCAGACTTCAAACATCAGAAGATCTGAAAAATCATCACTTGGACCGCAAGACCCGATTCGAAGAATCCTCCTTGCAGATTGGCGACGAATTTTGTGAATTAGATTTGAATATAGAGGGTATTTCTAAAGACAAGAGTCATTATATTTCTGAACTAACAAAGGACTATGGTGCTGAGATTATTCTCCTTCAAAAGACACATACGGATACTAAAAAAAATCTTCGTAAAAGAGAAGCCATAAAAGGTTATGTATTCATTGATTGTCTCCTTGGTAAAATTTACGATTCAGCTTGTTATGTTAAAAAATCCTTGATTCACAATATCGAGTTAATCCAAAAAGGGGAATTTGAGGGTGTTTTCTTTATCTCTTTCAAATTTTGTATTTTTGTTATTCTTTTTTCTGCTTTTGTCTTTTTATTTTCAGATTCGATGTGGGCAACTTGAAGAAGTCTCATTTTCTTCCTATAATATTTTTCCAAATTTGGCCCCGTTCAAAAGATATAGGGTGTTGAAATTTCATAAAAAAATTGCATTTTCACCTGTAATATTCAAACGACAATATCAATTGAAATGATCTCTTGTAGAAGGTTTTTGATAACACTCGTGCATATTTTGACATCAATAAATTTATTCCACTTCTTGTGGGTTTCTCACTACTACTCTACAGATTGGTTAAATTGCATGAAAAACAAATATCGGTTGAACTAAAGGTCCGTATCTCGTACTTCCTGGAATCATTAGTCTTTTTTGCATATGAAATCATTCCTCATTTTTTCTCCTAAATTGCACCATTCTTGAGATATTTGAAGTTGAAAGGAATTGAATCGATATAATTTTGTCCAAATAATCTGATTTTCCCGAATCCAACTCTGTGCTGAAATGATTCAATAATCAGATTTGTTCAATGTTGCCATATTTTATGTCTTTATTAAATATTTCTACAAAGGATTGGGGAAATCTCTCCAGTCTATGGTTCCACCACTAAACACTGTAGATGAAATTAACCACTGAACAATTTTTATCTTACATTCACTACAAAATCTAAATTGCCATTTGCTGTATTCATTGTTAATGATGTCTAGCACCTTGTTTAATATTTAATCCAGAATAATATTCCATAATAAATAAAGAAAAAGTTTTCCATCACTCTTCAGTATATTTTGACCGTTGAAATAGGTAAAGTATTTTCTGTCAGGACCTGTTAAATTGAAGACTTGTCTTTATGAAGAGCTGGATTTTTATAGCATCAGGCTTTCAGGGTTCATCAAATTATATCTATTCTAACATAGGAATGCTGCAAATTGAGCTCATATGAGTTTTAAAAACTTCGAACCCAGACTCCTAGATTTGTTTTATACCTTTATTATCTTTATTTCATACACCGATTCAACCTTGTTCACAAACTTAAGAGATAATAGAATTTGACTTAGTTTTAATATTTCTGAATGTTTGTTATGATGCATGGTTAATTAAAATTCAATCAATGTTGAATCTGGAAGCTATAAGCTCATAAACAAGAAAGATTAGAATAGAATGCAATTTCTGACCATAATCATTTCATACTGAATTGAATAATTTAAAACTATCGATATTATCCCTAAAAAATTTTCCACTTTTTTTTTGAAGATACCAATAACTTTTGACAGTTTCAAGCAGTATAAAAACAACAAGGAACCACAGAACACTTATTTATTGGCGCTCTTGTTCACCCGAACAGAGTGCCTATCATTTTGCCCGAATGTCTGTAATTTTGGAATATCGAGCCGAAAATGGTCTCAATCGATTGGGTTCGACTCACTGATGAAGAATTCGTGGCGAAAGTTGAGTCTGTCCGGCCGGCCGGCCGTATCCTCTCTAGCATCCAAAAGGAATCAGCTAGAGTTTTCAAATTTTTAGAATAGGTTAATTGTCCAAATATCTCGGTCAAGTTCGTTATTGGTCCAAATCCGTCGGATGGTTCAGTAGTTATGAGCATCTGAAATTTTGTTTCCTCAGAACTACTAGAATATCCATCCGATCAAGTTGATACTTGGAATGTTATTGAGGGAGGCTGAAACGAAACGGCTTGCAAAATTTCGCAGAAATCATCACACTAGAAAATTTTAAAAAAATTCCCAAAAAAAAAATTGTCAATACTCAATATCTCTTAAGACTTCATTTAGATTTAAATAAAAATCCGTATATATATTGAGGTTACCGATATCTTACTCATCCTCAAGTTTCATTGTCGTAGCTTTGCCCCTTCTGAAGATATGATCATTTTTTTCATTTACTCAAGAGAAAAATAGAAATGTCATGAAGTCCAGGCTTTGTCATTGAAAGATTTGCCATCACAGATCGATATTCGTTTGACAACTTGCGGACATAGATATCAGTGTCAGTTGGCGTAATATCAATCAAAATTTTCATAGAATTCATAGAGGTAGAATTCGATGTCGATGACGTTGTAAAAATTCAGAAAAGCACAGACTTAATATTAATAAAAAAATTTTATCATAGAGAAAGAATTTGATGGCGTTGTCAAAACTCAGAAAAGCAATGACGTAAGTTTTTAGGAGAGCATAGAACAAAATTTTGTGAAAATTATGAGTAGTTATTTTCAAATTGAGATAAAGGTATGTTTATTCAATAGGCTTTCATATTTGCATCACATTGTCTCATAGTACGGAAAAAGACTATTGTTCATCCGATCAGAGAGCTTGTAGATTTGTTAAGGTTTGAATATTTACTCGCAGGTAGCTCAACAAGAGCGCCAAAGCAATCTGACCTCACGTCAGTGATCATCATTTATTTTTGCCTATTAGAAATTACAATCCTAGGACACGTCAATTCAATCAAATACCTATATGTACATTCAAAGACATAATTTTATAAAAAAAAGAAATAACCACTTTTACGATGAGGACAAAAATAACAGCCCAAAGCAGCATGCTCTTATCCTAGGTCATACCCAGAATAAGTTCCTGAAATTCAGTAATATCATACACAGCCTTACCTTTTAAATAGTTTCTGAGAGCTCTTTTGAATTTTTTCATAGGTAAGGTGGTGAGCGAGAGAAGGAGTATATTATATATTGCGATCGGCATACACTCGAGACTTCTTCATGTACTCATGTGTCGCATTTAAAATTCTTAACTTGTGTCTATTTCTCGTGGGGTAGTCATGGACATCGGATTGTCGAACATGAGAGTCACGGGGTGGAGTGGATATGACACAAGAGTTTGAGTACAAATATGGCTGGAACTGTCAAAATACCAGAAGATCCAAATATCATCCTACAGGTCTCCTGAATGGAACATCGTAAATGAGCTCTACTATTCTTTTCTGCTGAACGAAGATCCGATGGGCCCCAGGCATCATTCCCCATACACAGATCCCATAATCGAGCAGGGGCTGGACATGAGCATAATATGCTGTCAACAGGCATTCACGTGGAAGGGAAGTCTTGAGGGAGGAAATAATATAGAATGCCTTGTTCAGATTCTTATTTAATTGTTCCAAGTGTAGCCAAAGGAAAGTTTAACAATGGGTCTATTGTTATTCCAAGGAACGAGTTTCATCTTGGAAATTAAGTGGCGTTTCATCGAAATATATTCCACGACTGGAGACATTCTGCCTCTTCCTACCGAACTCCATGATGACGGTCTTATCGATGTTAGTGATAAGGCGATTTTGAGAAGCACCATGATTTAAATCTCTCAATAACCTCTAGTATTTTCGAATAAAGGCTTTCAAAGCATCTCGTTCCGATATAACGAAGCACGTGTCATCAGCGTACAGGTAAAACGCCAACAGGTACTCAGCCACATACTGGGAAGGTCATTAATGAATATCAAGAACAGCACTGACCCCAGGTTGCCGCCCTGTGGCGTCCCCAACACCGTTCTGCGTGACAGAGGCGTTCATCAACTCAGATAAAATAGAAGAAAGTAGGTGGTCATTTTTAACAAGATTATAGGTATTTCATCGGACCTGTACAATTTTATTTGGCATATGTTTATAACGTCATGAACCTCGAAAGGAGTACAAGGGTGAAAATGCAGTAGCTCTGAAGAGTTCCAGTCGTGCCATATGCATAAAGGGAAACTTTTGTCTGATGATTTCGTATACTGGTCAAATAGTCGCCAAAGCATTAACACTTCGTTCTACTATAGAGCCTACCCTTGATAAAGGCTGATGCCCTGCTGACGCTGTCTGATCTCCAACCGCAAGTCTACTAACGACTCGCCAGAGTTTTGGACTGTTAGAAGATTCATTGATGACATTTGAGAAATGTATAATCCTTCTGTGTGAGATTCAATATGATTCAATAATCAGATTTGTTCAATGTTGCCATATTTTATGTCTTTATTAAATATTTTACAAAGGATTGGAAATCTCTCAGTCTATTATATAGTTGTTAGTAGCCACAAATCTTCGAGGAATTTTGATTTTTAGATTGAAATTGTAACTTAGTTAATGTGTCCAGATTTCATTTTCAACATTCTTAATGAATATATCATAGAGTTCCTATGTACGACACACTCCAACAATCCTTAGCATATCTTTCCTTTCTTTGGGACTTACCCATTATTTTTCTCTTCAGAAAATCTATTACCTGTTGAATAAATTTGAAGGATTTTCCAATCCCACGGCTGCGAAAATGGTTCGAACTTTAGAGATATCAGTATTTTCGTTACAACACATGCTTAATTTTAACATTGAATATTCGCTCCATAACGTGGATGAGAATTTTACGATGGAGGCCCATTCGTGAAATTAACACAAAAACTGTTTCTCCTCCATTCTCATCACTTTTTTCCTCGTACCACATTCTTTAAAACTATGGTATGTGTTCACAACGTATTTCGATTTTTCAGTTGGAGATAAGCACATAAGCATTCTGAACGCTGTCGATTATTTTTCATTTATTCTTGACAATCTCTATATATATATATGGTTAAACGGTAGCATGCTGTTCTACTGCTGGTTTGATGGACTAGAAGAAGCAAGCTTAAATATCAAACTGTGTATTAGATGGCACCTGACAACACTAACTAGTATTACTACTACCCCCAAATAAAAATAGCAACCCCTCTTACATCCACACAACTTCGTGTGTCGTAGTCAGAGACATTTTCCAACACATCAACTAAATTAAACAGGAGCTATGTGATAATACACAATAGCAATAACTTTTATCTAGTTTTATCTATGCTGGACATACGCTGTCATTTTTCAATTTAGTCGAACTTATTTATATCCTAAATTTGATCATATGAAAGTCGATTGATTAGGCACGAGGTCGAATTGACACAGCACATAAAAAGCTGTCCCAGGCATCATGCCAAAATGATAGTGATATAGTATGGTATCGAAATCTAATTTTGTCAGTTTGTATAATTTTCAAATTATAAAGGAATTCAATATTGCCAATAATCCGACTAGGTGTTGTTGTTTAATGTGTTTGAGAATGTACATCTTAATTGTATTACAACGTTTCGACTTGCAAACCCAGTCATCTTTCAGGCCACAGCTCACAAAATTAAACGTCTTTATATAAAGTGTTGTTGTTTAATGTTTGATTTGTTAGCAGCTTAATGTGAGCAACGCTCGACTTTTTGACAGTCATCTTCAGGCTAAAAATATATAAAATACAATTACCATGATGAACAACTTATTACTGATCACTCCAATCACTCAATAAAAACTAAAAGACTATACCTCAAATTTAAAAATTTATCAAAATACAATTCGAATATAAACATCTTTGTCAGTGCTTGCCATTTCACAGTCTCTGTAACAAAACATGCATTTACATTTTCAATTATTCAGATATAAACACATGGTGTCAAACTCTCACAGTCATCTGTGTAACAAAACATCCTCATTTTCGTAACCCCAAAGAAAAAAGTCTAATGGGATGAGATCTGGAGAATGAGCAGGCCACTTATGTCCTTTACGTCCAATCCATCGATTTGGAAAAGTAGCATCTAGAAAATTCTGAACCCGTCTATCATAGTGAAGGTGCTCCATTTTGTTGGACCAAACGTTCGATGGTAACTGCCAGTTCTGTTGAGTGCAGAAATGATTCGATTATTTAGTAAATCTAGATACTTTTCTCCATTTAAGTCCCCATTTATAAAAATGGGCCTATTAGCCTATTTTTACATTACCACGCGATAGACAACCTTACTGATCACTCAATCACTCAATAAAAACTAAGACGTTCATAAGCTCCCGAAAGATGATCACCGAGTTTAACCTTTATTTTCCGTTGGCAGAGATAGGACATTATCCAATCATGAACAGTGCCACGGATACCCATACTGTACATCTTCTGAGACAAGATCGCAGGGTCAACCGAATCAAAGGCTTTCGCGATATCAAAAAAATATCACCGCCACAAACCTATCCGAATCAACCTCACCCAAGATATCCTGAACGAAGTCGACAACAGCCAACTCCGCTGATCTGCCTGGTCTGAATCCATATTGATATGGTGTTAGGATATTGTTTTCTCAAGATAGTCAACAAGCCTGTTGACCATAATTTTCTCAAATATTTTCGAAAATATACTTAGATTCGATATCAGCCTATAGTTAGCTACTTCATTAAATGATTCAATAATCAGATTTGTTCAATGTTGCCATATTTTATGTCTTTATTAAATATTTCTACAAAGGATTGATGGGAAATCTCTCCAGTCTATGGTTCCACCACTAAACACTGTAGATGAAATTAACCACTGACCACTGAACAATTTTTATCTTACATTCACTACAAAATCTAAATTGCCATTTGCTGTATTCATTGTTAATGATGTCTAGCACCTTGTTTAATATTTAATCCAGAATAATATTCCATAATAAATAAAGAAAAAGTTTTCCATCACTCTTCAGTATATTTTGACCGTTGAAATAGGTAAAGTATTTTCTGTCAGGACCTGTTAAATTGAAGACTTGTCTTTATGAAGAGCTGGATTTTTATAGCATCAGGCTTTCAGGGTTCATCAAATTATATCTATTCTAACATAGGAATGCTGCAAATTGAGCTCATATGAGTTTTAAAAACTTCGAACCCAGACTCCTAGATTTGTTTTATACCTTTATTATCTTTATTTCATACACCGATTCAACCTTGTTCACAAACTTAAGAGATAATAGAATTTGACTTAGTTTTAATATTTCTGAATGTTTGTTATGATGCATGGTTAATTAAAATTCAATCAATGTTGAATCTGGAAGCTATAAGCTCATAAACAAGAAAGATTAGAATAGAATGCAATTTCTGACCATAATCATTTCATACTGAATTGAATAATTTAAAACTATCGATATTATCCCTAAAAAATTTTCCACTTTTTTTTTGAAGATACCAATAACTTTTGACAGTTTCAAACAGAATAAAAACAACAAGGAACCACAGAACACTTTTTTATTGGCGCTCTTGTTCACCCGAACAGAGTGCCTATCATTTTGCCCGAATGTCTGTAATTTTGGAATATCGAGCCGAAAATGGTCTCAATCGATTGGGTTCGACTCACTGATGAAGAATTCGTGGCGAAAGTTGAGTCTGTCCGGCCGGCCGGCCGTATCCTCTCTAGCATCCAAAAGGAATCAGCTAGAGTTTTCAAATTTTTAGAATAGGTTAATTGTCCAAATATCTCGGTCAAGTTCGTTATTGGTCCAAATCCGTCGGATGGTTCAGTAGTTATGAGCATCTGAAATTTTGTTTCCTCAGAACTACTAGAATATCCATCCGATCAAGTTGATACTTGGAATGTTATTGAGGGAGGCTGAAACGAAACGGCTTGCAAAATTTCGCAGAAATCATCACGCTAGAAAATTTTTAAAAAATTCCCAAAAAAAAAATTGTCAAAACTCAATATCTCCTAAGACTTCATTTAGATTTAAATAAAAATCCGTATATATATTGAGGTTACCGATATCTTACTCATCCTCAAATTTCATTGTCGTAGCTTTGCCCCTTCTGAAGATATGATCATTTTTTTCATTTACTCAAGAGAAAAATAGAAATGTCATGAAGTCCAGGCTTTGTCATTGAAAGATTTGCCATCACAGATCGATATTCGTTTGACAACTTGCGGACATAGATATCAGTGTCAGTTGGCGTAATATCAATCAAAATTTTCATAGAATTCATAGAGGTAGAATTCGATGTCGATGACGTTGTAAAAATTCAGAAAAGCACAGACTTAATATTAATAAAAAAAAATTTTATCATAGAGAAAGAATTTGATGGCGTTGTCAAAACTCAGAAAAGCAATGACGTAAGTTTTTAGGAGAAGCATAGAACAAAATTTTGTGAAAATTATGAGTAGTTATTTTCAAATTGAGATAAAGGTATGTTTATTCAATAGGCTTTCATATTTGCATCACATTGTCTCATAGTACGGAAAAAGACTATTGTTCATCCGATCAGAGAGCTTGTAGATTTGTTAAGGTTTGAATATTTACTCGCAGGTAGCTCAACAAGAGCGCCAAAGCAATCTGACCTCACGTCAGTGCTTTCTAAATTTTTTGGAACTACCCACCACAGAGACGTTATAATATTTTAATGTGATAATAATTCACTCTAATTATTCTGAGGAAAATTATAACTAAAGATCAATAATAGTTACAGATATTATCTTTCATTTAAAAAAACATTGCAAATATTAATATTTTTCTCTCCTGTGGTTCGGTAATAAATTAATATTTTATGGTAAGGTATTGAAATTTGACATAATCTATGAATAACCATTATTCAATATTTATGTTCTTGTTTACGTAATTAAAACAGATACTCAGATTATAAAAATCAGTAATCAGTAATTATAGTCTAAACAGAATAGATTCATATTAATGATTCAACAAAAAATTTTTATCAAAGAACACCTAGCTGATTTTTCAAAATCAAATTTAGGTATTTCTTCAAGAAAGTATAATTGCACACCTAAATCTGGAAATACTTGTAATCTGTCCAGGTAAATTGTTATTGGGATTCAGTACAGAAAATACCTGTTCACTGGTCTCTGTCAAGGAGAAGAAACTTCAGAAATATCAGTGTTTGGAAAATCATAGATGATTTTTTCTGGCTTTGAGTGAAAAAAAAAGCACAGTGACAACCTCTTGCTTTGGAAGTTTCATAGAAATGATGGTTATCATGATTTGGAAATTTTAAGAAGAAAATTACAAATATATGATGATAAAACCCAATAATTTTGAGATTTTTTTGGAATTTCTCACTAGAAAGGCATGGTTTATAATCTTGAAGTAGAAAGAAAATATAGTGGAACAACAAAAATCTATGTTTATGGTGTTGAATTTTTTTTACCAGAAAATAAGTATTTTGTATCTTCCTTCTGGATATGGACCTCATCGGATGAAACATGAGTGAGTGAATCATTTTTTAGATAGAAAATAATGTTTTTAAACAATTCAGATTTATTAGTGGATGCTGTGGAAGGTACTTCATTGAAAGTAAACTGGTCTACAGAGGGGTATTTGCCCGATGTGAAAACTTAAAATGCTTATAACTTTTCAACGCAGCTGAATATAGAAAAACCGTAATGGAAAAAGTGTTTCTTTTGATCTCAAGAACCTATGGTTAAAATTAACGCAGTGGTCAAAGACTCACCCTGTATATAGTTGTTAGTAGCCACAAATCTTCGAGGAATTTTGATTTTTGATTGAAATTGTAACCGTTAATGTGTCAGATTTCATTTCAACATTCTTAATGAATATATCATAGAGTTCCTATGTACGACACGCTCCAACAATCCTTAGCATGTCTTTCCTTTCTTTGGGACATACCCATTATTTTTTCTCTTCAGAAAATCTATTACCTGTTGAATAAATTTGAAGGATTTTCAATCCCACGTCTGCGAAAATGGTATCTACCTGTTCGAACTTAGAGATATCAGTATTTTCGTTACAACACATGCTTAATTTTAACATAGAATATTCGCTCCATAACGTGGATGAGAATTTTACGATGGAGGCCCATTCGTGAAATTAAGACAAAAACTCTTTCTCCTCCATTCTCATCATTTTTTTCCTCGTACCTCATTCTTTGAAACTATGGTATGTGTTCACAACGTATTTCGACTTTTCAGTTAGAGATAAGCACATAAGCATTCTGAACGCTGTCGATTATTTTTCATTTATTCTTGACAATCTCTATATATATATGGCTAAACAGTAGCATGCTATTCTACTGCTGGTTTGATGGACTAGAAGAAGCAAGCTTAAATATCAAACTGTGTATTAGATGGCACCTGACAACACTAACTAGTATTACCACTACCTCCAAATAAAAATAGCAACCCCTCTTACATCCACACAACTTCGTGTGTCGTAGTCAGAGACATTTTCCAACACATCAGCTAAATTAAACAGGAGCTATGTGATAATACACAATAGCAATAACTTTTATCGGTCTTTAGACTTATGCTGGACATACGCTGTCATTTTTCAATTTAAACGAATTCATTTATATCCTAAATTTGATCGTGAAAGTCGATTGATTAGGCACGAGGTCGAATTGACACAGCACATAAAAGCTGTCCCAGGAATCATGCCAAACTGATAGTGAATTTGGTTTTGGTATGTATCTGGTACACTCAAAGGCTGGACTGTGGTCTGGAACCGACTGCCGACATCAATGACGTTATGACTGAATTAATTCCTCTCTAATTCATGATCCATGATAAGCCATGACAGGAGTTTCAAGGTTATAATTCTTATGATCAATAAAATAAAATTTAACTTATCAATTGTGAGCTTCGACTCAACAATAAAAAATTTACGTTTTTGAAGAATGGGGAAAAGCAATGGCGTAAGGTAAGGTGCTCATGCGCGCTAACTTGTAACTGCAGAGCCATTAGCATTTTGCCAATTTATTGAGTGACAAAATTTTTTGATACATTAATCAACTCAGATAATCTTCAGGCCTGTTCATCAAATCAAAACTTCCACTTATTAAACGTCTTTATATAAAGGGTTGGGATAAAGTTTGGCACCAAAGTAATATCTTTAAAACGAAACGGGCGATATTTTTGAAATTTGGCAGCTGAGTGTAATGGACCACAATGCATCTGATGAGCATATTTTCATTAATGAGATACTTCCGGTTCAACCGGAAATGACAAAAATATTTATTCAAATGGGACACCCTGTATATTCCTGCAGATTCTGAAAGTGCCCCTTGTTTCGGATCTGTCCATATCGAGTTCCATGTAAAAATTCTCTGTGAAAAGAAGAAATTCAGTCTTTTTGTACATCTGAGAAAAAATCCATTCAAATAAATAAATCGTGTTATTTGTATCAATAGTGAGAAATTAAACGAAATACTTTGTAGATAACTTTTTCTGCTTTTCATGACGTATTTCTTATGAAAATCTATGAAAAGAAGAAATACAGGGCTTTTACTAGAAGAAAAAATTTATTAAAAGTAATTAAAAAAAAATCATTTTAAATGTTCGAAGTGCTTGCCATTCACCTCCTGACAATATGCCAGTCTATTAACAAATTTTTGAGTAACTTTTCTCAAGGTTTCTCCATGTATTAATGCACATTCATCAAGAATCCGTTGTATCAATTCCTGCAAGCATGCTGGTCGATTAACACAAACACGTAATTTTAGATAACCCCAAAGAAAAAAAGTCTAATGGGATGAGATCTGGAGAACGAGCAGGCCACTCTATGCGTCCTCTACGTCCAATCCATCGATTTGGAAAAGTAGCATCTAGAAAATTCTGAACCCGTCTATCATAGTGAGGAGGTGCTCCATTTTGTTGGAACCAAACGTTCGATGGTAACTGCCAGTTCTGTTGGAGTGCAGAAATGATTCGATTATTTAGTAAATCTAGATACTTTTCTCCATTTAAGTTCCCATTTATGAAAAATGGGCCTATTAGCCTATTTTCTACAATTCCCATCCAAACATTCAACTTTTCTGGTCGCTGGGTTTGTGCTTCATCAATCCAATGAGGATTCTCAGTTGACCAATACCTTGAGTTATGGCGGTTAAACGTTCCATTAAAACAAAAAGTTGCGTCATCATAAAACGCTACATTGAAAGCAAAACGTTCGTCGTCATTACAGATGTTCATTAGCCGTTCGCAAAATTCGAGCCGTCGATCAAAATCATCCTCTGACAATTCTTGGACTAATCGTACCTTATACATACAGATAAAAATTTTTCCTTTTTAATATTTTTCTTACGGAACGTTGACTTATGCCGAAGTTCCGCGCCAAAACTGTGGTAGAAGTTTGAGGTGATTCCTCTAAATCCTCTAAATCTCATCACTTCGTTCGTTTTGTCCCTCATCAGATTTTGACCAGATGCATTAAAACGTAAAGTTCTAGTATCATTTGATCGTGATATTGGATTTTTTTTCATTAAAAATCAAACTTCTCCTGAACTTCACCATAAAATCATTGATATTTCAATAGATCCTTTTCACCAAATTGACATTTTCAAACGTATTCACGATTTATTTACAACTAAACTACAAAATAGAGATAATGCCTTACAAAATATTTTACTATATATTACTATGGATACTAACAATATCAATTTATTTATATGAACGACTTTTTCCTCAGTTGGACAAAAAAACTGCATTTCTTCATTTTACAGATAATTTTTACATAGATGGACAGATCCGAAACAAGGTGCTCTTTCAGTTTCTGCAGAAATATACAGGGTGTCCCATTTAAAAAAAAAAAATTGGTCATTTCCGGTTAAACTGGAAGTATCCCATTAATGAAAATATACTCATCAAATGAATTGTGGTCCATTACGCTCAGCTGCCAAATTTCAAAATTATCGTCCGTTCCGTTTTAAATATATTAACTTGGTGCCAAACTATATCCCAACCCTGTATAGAACTTATAGCTTCTTGAAATGAGATGGTACAAAGCTGGAATTGGAGGATGTTGTGAATATCAAGATGCCTGATATTCGTTTGAAACTTTCTTTATCTTTTTCTGATACTGAAAGAGATATCAAGTAATTAATACGATTGGGATTCTATTTTGCTTATGGACAAGTACTTTTAAAAATGGAAGTTGTTTATCTTCCTCTCATTCCATTATACATTTAATAGATGTTTTTTCGATTGCTAAGATGTTGAAGATATTCATCTATAGTGAAAGTGTCATCTACATATCTCTCCCATAATTTGCATTTTAGTATACAGAGTGTCTCAAGCTCGAGTGCCTATTAGACGTTTCTGGAGAACTAATAGGCTTTCGAACTTGAGACACCCTGTATATTGGTCTAAATTCTTCATATTATAATCAGTTAAAATAGCCCCCATGACCATTCCAAATTCATATTGATAAAAAATGTCTTCAACTTGAAAGAATTCTGTTTCGATGCAAATGGAAATCATTTCCATTTTTGCATTCATACAAAGTGTAGTTCTTCCACTTAGTGTTTGATCATCTTTAAGCTCTTTTCTTACAATTGCAAGTACTTTGTCCGTTGGGACATTGGTGAACAAACTCTTAACATAGAAGTTGACCGTGATATCTTCTTCAGAGTTTCTCATTATACCTATGAAGTCATTTATTTTTAACAATAAATGTTTAATGATTTCTAAATGCAGGTATAATTTCCAGAAGAAGTATAGCCAATTGTCGACATGGTGAATTCCAGTATCTCATAATGGGCTCAAAGGAATAATAGATATTTCTTATGTGAAAGGTTTATAAGAAAAAATAGGAAGAATTGAAAATAAATAAAAGTTAAAACTGAAATCGGAGAACGAAGACTTGCGCATATATTCCGCGAATGCGGAAGATATCGAATAAATAAAACGCCCCTGGAAAGTGAGAATTAAAGAACATCAGAAGCTTTCTCAAGTATTAGACACCGATATATCCTAGTTGGTCCAACATCCTGTGAATGAGAGTCAATCTTTAAAATAGTACTATACATCATATCCAAAGTTCGGAGGCAGATTTTTCGAAGTAACTTAAAGAAATATTCAAACCACAGATAAGTGCAAATTCGATCTTCGTGAATTTTATATCAATAATAATTGTCAAATTTTCAAATATTGTACGATTTTTCAAAAGTTAATATATTATGCTTTGAAAACGACAGAAGATTTGTGTCGAAACATTGTTAGCAGGAACAATAACAAATGTTCAAATAATAATTCTTCATGAGTTCCATCTTAAAAAATATCTTGTCTCATTGAATAATTTGTTCCTTTTTCTGGAAAACATTTTTGCATGTTTGGCGTTCTTTTTCACCTGAGACCTTCAACTTCTTTCGATAATGAATATATACATTTTTGGAGCAAAATTTAACATTATAACTGCTACAATACTCGATGCTCGATTCAAATTTCATATTAGTCATTTTACTAATTTCATGTTATTACATTATCCATATATAATTTGCAGCGAAATTTAAGAGTCAGAAGTGTATCACAATTAGTTATCGCAACACCTCTCATCCCTATTAATCATCAAGGGGTTGTGCTCATCCCCGTTTGGGAGTTGAATTTACGGGAGTGAAAAGAGTGGAAAATCAGAAATTGAAGGTTTGGGCGATTTACCACATTTTCATCCCAAAACAGGATATTCGAGGTGTTGAGATTTCGTGCGGCCATCACGTATGGTCAAACATCAGATGCTAGTTTTCTCAGAGAATAATTATTGACTTTCGTGAATTTTGTGATTGGGAATACGGTGTTTTTGAACTCTATGGTCGTAAATTGATGTTAATGCACGATTGTATGATCCCTAAATCACTGTATAGAAGTCATCGACATCAATTCGGTAGTTTCAACATTCATTTCAATAATTTCATGGTTGCCAAAAAGTCCAAAATAATCGATGTAAACTCCCCCGTATCTGGATTCATTTTTCATCTGTGTGTAGCTTTAGCATTCATGCGACAACTTGTCTGGCTTCCTTATCACTCGACGCAACGTTTCACCCTGTTCTCCCTCGCCGGTGGTAATCCGGATTAGGGCCCCACGGTGTTCCTCAGTCGGTTCGTTTCCTATCCCATCATCTGCCCAGAGGAATCGGTCGCTATATCTTGGCCTAACGAGAGATGCGTCTTCTTCCCATTATTATTTTATTATTATATATTGCTGGAATCTGCTCCATTGTTAATTCGAAATGAGGAAAAAGGTGAAAGAACATTGAACTGTGATCAGAAGCTTTTGTGCGTGCGATTCGTTCATATCAAAATTTTCATGAAAGTCTAAAACATTATATCCTACATAAATATTAAAGAATAGGTAATAACAGAAACGAAGGTGTGATAGTGAATCAAAGATCCTCATTTTGAAAACCCATCAAAGGTCCTCGAAAACTTTTCAGTAATGCCGATATCCATAGAGTATGATGCATAAAATGATATTTATTCACAGTATAACGAAACAGAGACAGCCACAAAATCAGATAGGGAAACCTAAGTGAACAAAGAGGTACTCGTACTTGATTTCTAGCTTCTAAACCAATCGCTAGTAGGTGAATAAACCTTCTTTAAAAATAATTTCAATCGTGATTAGTGAACTAAATGAAAATGAAAATAAATAAAATGAAAAAACAAAATGTAACAACAAATTTTCCCCATCCATAGACTCAAACGCAATTCGTCCAAAACCATTCTGTAATAAAATGTAGAAAAGCACTGAGGCTACTTCAGAAAACTTTTTTCCCGGAATCTGAAACAGTGTGATACTTAACCGTCACAAAGAATGCGGAAGAATAAAAATAACCTTTATCTAACTTGAATTAAAATAAATCACTGACTGAGTGATTTATTCAAACCTCTAATTCACTTCTATAAAAATCCATCAGAAAGAAGTTATATCTTTGCCATTGAAAATAAAATAGAAATTGACATATTCCATTCTATGAAATATCTTATTTTTTCCAAAGTTCGAAAAAATCTCCATCTACTCGAGTATATTATCGCCAAAGCGAATTGAGATCTTCTCAAAGAGGGAAGTTGGTATGAAACTCTTCAGTAGAGAGATACGATAAATTCATGATGATTTTGACAATTTGTCTAAGGAAGAAACTAGAAATAGCAATCGACAATCTAATTCTTGGCTGTCAATTTCAATATTATTTCATGTAGAGGTTTCAAATATGTTACACTTATGGCTGCTTACAATAACACGGTACAATGATAATATTTACAGATGTCCTAGATATCAATGAACTCTATATAAATTCCAAATTTTCTGGATCTCTGAGAAATACCTCATGAGATATCAACTATTATTAACACGTTTTGGTAATTTTCAAAAAAATTTTCTAGCGTTTCGATTTTCACAAAATTTTGTAAACCCATTATTTTCAATTCCATTCAAGTTACGTACTTATTGGATAGATAATCTATAGGATATGAGGGTAAGTCTTTGACCTCTGTGTTAATTTTAATTATAGGTTCTTGAGATCAAAAGAAAAGAATATACGGGGTGAAGTCTTTGACCATTGCGCTAATATCAACCATAAGTTCTAGAGGTAAAAAAAACAATATCTTGTACTTTCTCAAAATGTTTGTCATTTCAGCAGATAAAATCATTACTTATCATTTTTGCTAGATTTCACCACTTCTGAGTTATTCGAAGTTGAAAGGAATTGAATCGATATAATTTTGTCAACATTCTGTGATTTCTCCAAATCCAATTCTGTGCAGAAATGATCCAATAATCAGATTTGTTCAATGTGACTACACACATATGTTTTTTGAAATAAAATATAACTTCTACAAAAGGTTTTGGAAATCTAATTCACTTGAAGGTATCAACCACTAAACACAATAAATGAAATTAACCACTAAACAATTTTTGGCTTAAATACACCACAAAACCTAAATTGTTATTTATTGTTTTCATTACACACTTTGTTTCATATCCAGCCCAGAGTAATATTTCATAATATATATAGTATAATACATAAAGAAAAAGATTTCACATCATTCACATAGGCACTTAAGTATGTTTAAATACTATGTTTGCTTTTCGTGATGCGCGTTGGATTAGGGAATGAATTTTCAAGATTGTTGTTTATGAAGACTTTATAGCCTCAGACTTTCAAGGGTTATCAAGTTATATCCATTATAATATAGGAATGCTTCAAATTAAGCTTATATGATTCTTAATAACTTCGGAGTCAGTCTCCCTAGATTTGTTTTGTAAAATATTTTAGGAGCTTTTTCACACTTTTATTTCATACACCCATATAACCTGGTTCAGAAACTCAAAAGAAAATAGAAATTCACTTTATTATAATATTTCTGTCAGTTCAACATCTCGATGTAAAGGGTTCTATCAATTAACTTCATTTCTGTATTTATGTTTTTTTTTTCGAAATTATAATAACGTAAAACCTACTTACGTACAGTGCATCATTAATAAATAATTAAAAGCAAAAGAGAACAGATTCATGATAATATAAATTATTTTGTTATATAGTACCACTCGGTTCATCAGAAATAAAGCAAGTGTAACTGTACACCTAAATCTGTGAGTGCTTTTAATCTTTCAAAGTAAATTGTTATTGGGATTCGGAACAGAAGATGATCATCAAGCAAAGAAGGAATCAAAAATTGGGTTCTCAAATTAATGATATGCATTTGTACACTGATATCATTAAATTTTTTTGAGGATTTCGTAGAAGTGATGATTTTCATTATTTGAAAATCTCAAGGAGAAAATCTCACATGTCCAAGGATAATATTCTTTAATTCTGAGATTTTTATGTCCCTCCCACTAGAAAAGTAGTATGGCTTATAATCTTGTAGTAGAAAGAAATAAAAACTCTATATTCGTGGTGTTGAATTTTTTCAATAGAAAAAAATCACTATTTTGTATCTGCGTTCTCAATATGGACATTTGATTGAATAAGTAGATCATATCCCAGAGGGAAAATAAAGTTTCCACAAAATGCAGAATAAATTATGGAAGGAAATTTTCATTCAAACTAAAATTGACTACAGAAGTGTATTTGCTTAATTTGAAACCTCGAAATGGCTTAAACTTTTCAACGCAGATGAGTGTGGAAAAACGGTATAGAGAGAAACTGTTTCTTTTGATCTCAAGAACATATGGTTAAAATTAACTCAGTGGTTAACGACTCACCTTGTATATATAGGAAACTGAATTGCAGATGCTTATAACTGCTAAAACATATTATTTGGCCCAAAAACGGACTTCACTGAGATATTTGGAAAACTAACCTATTCTGAAAATATTAAAACTCTAGTTCATTTCCTGAACTGAATTACTGGTGCATTAATTAAACTGTACAACAAGCTTTCTCAATCTATGAAGAGTTTGCCGTCCTCAAGTTTTCAAAGGAATATGAATAAATTATTGTTGGAAAACGTATTTTATTCTGTTGACGAATTTATGAGATTTGGACTTGACTTTTGTTGTTTTCAAACATGTTGAGGACAGACTCAAATTTTAACTTTGCGTCGAGATGTTTTGTGCTAGTTCTTATATTTGTACATTTGAATTGTTATGAAATGATTGAATTTTTATATTTTTCTTCACTATGTAATAATGCAAACGTTGCTCATACGACGTGCTATGTGATAAATTTTGATGATGAATAAAACCCTTCAGAAATAGCTACACGAGAAAAATGATCTATCCATCAATGAGCTTGAATTACATAATTCATTGATTTGTGGATTATGAGGAATCATTTTATTGAATGGCGTTTATGTCCCATCCCCGAACAAAACGGAATATTTCCATCTGAGTAGCTATGAAATATAGAAAACTGAGGATTTTTCAATCAAATCTTTGATAAGTGTATAGTTAAGAATCATCTCTCAATTTCAAGGCTAATTTAGATAAAGTTTTCACTTTGATATTGTTCGATGCCGAGAACACACACGCTAAAAATGATCAATTCTTGTACCATATATAAACTTCAAGGTGATTTTAGTGTTTCATATGCTCTTAACCAATACTTTTATAAAAAGGTTGTAAATTTCAAACAAATTTGATTTCTAACATTCCCTCTGCTTTTTGCCTTTTTCCGCGATTGTTTTCACAGTAAACCAGCGTGCTACGGTCGTATCTTTCTTAGGAGATGACCTAGAGTTTTCATAGTTTCAGAATAAATGACCTGTCCAAACACATTGGTCAAGATCGTGATTGGACCAAACCTGTCGAATAATTTAACAGTTATGGCCATCTGAATTTTGGTTTCCTCATTAACGACTATAATAAAAATCCTATCAATTTGTAACTTGGTAGATATTTGAATTAATTTCGAAATCAAGAATTTATCTCAATAATAATCAGTGAGAAAAAATGATGACAAGAGCTCACTGAAAGGAATTTCTAGATGATTTTCGATGGTAAAGATGACTTCTTTGAGTTGATTTTCAAGGAAAGGTAATTTAAGCTTTGAACAAAACTAAAGGTTAACTGTGAGAGGTTATTTTCAATTTAAAAGATGAACAATATCGTTTTTTCGCTCCAAGGCATTGAGAATATTCCAAACTAGATGGTATAGCTATATCGTCCAATAATACAAAGCTCTTCCTGAGTCCTAAAATAAATTTTCCAAATTCGAAATTCATTTTTAATCGCTCATATTCAGATGTATAAAATCATTTAATTCAAAAAATTTCTTTATATGTACGTGAACCAAAAAATCTACATACTACAACTACAAATACGGAATAAACATTCGAAACATATGAAAAGCAAAATTATGGATTAACATAAAATTGAGTTATTATTCAGGTGATTTTCGGCACACTTCCGGTTTTCTATGAAGCGAATATTCCTAAAACATAGTAGTTTGGTTCAAAAATGTACTCACTTATGGCCTTATGGTATGTAAAATATTGAATCACGAATGTATGATAAATAGTTTTAATGAAATTGAAAATTCTCAATGAAAATTAAATATTTATTTAAATCAAGTTATTCAAGATACATGGTTACATTCACAGTGAACCACAGAATGACAATATTTAATAAATAATCTGTCACAAGAAGTGTATTTCAACATGCCTCAATTATTTACTCATGCGGAATATGCGGATATGATTTTTGTTTATGGTTTTTGTAACGGAAATGGAAATGAAGCCAAAATGGAATACCATAGACGATTTCCCAACCGACGTCAACCAAATAAATGTACTTTCGGACGAGTATTCCATTATTCTAAAGAACATGGGCAATATCCTAGTAAGGCAGAGCACATTGATGGGCCTACTCAAAATGAAATTTCGATTCAAATTGTTGAACGGGTGGAAGAGGAACCGTCTATTAGTACTCGTCAAATTAGTACCGAATTAGGAATTTCGCAGAGCAAAGTGAGCAAGACTTTGAAGAAAGAACAATTCCACCCATACCACTACCAAAAGGTGCAAGAACTGTTGCCACAAGATCTGCCCCAACGATTACAACTTTGTCGCTGGGTTATTAGTCACCAACGAACTATTTTTCGTATTCTATTCAGCTTCGCGGCTATGTTCACTAAGAATGGAATTTTTAATATCCACAATTCCCACGAATGGACAAGAGACAACCAGCATTTGAAGAAGAGTCATAATACACAACACAGATTTTCTGCCAATATTTGGCTTGGAACAATAGACGGAAATTTAGTTGGCCCTCACATTTTTGGGGAAAGATTAAATGAAAGTGAAATTTACCTGGATTTTTTGGAAAATATTTTACCAAATCTATTGGAAAATGTACATATCCGCTCTATGTACTTTCAGCATGACGGAGCACCACCTCACTTTGCATTGAATGTGAGAAATCACCTGGATGTAAATTATCCGAACAGATTGATTGGTCATGGAGGCCCTATTGCTTGGCCACAAAGATCTCCTGATTTGAACCCTTGAGACTATTTTGTGAGGAGATATCTGAAAACAAGAGTTTATAAGGTTGAAATCAGAAGTAGAGAACATCTAGTTGAAAGGATTTTCGAGGAATGTAATATCTTGAAGCAAAATCAATCCCCCATTAGAAGGTCAATTGGAAATTTAATAAAAAGGTCTCGAATATGTATTCAAAAAAAGGGAAATCATTTCGAACATTCTATGTAAATTTTGTGTTAATCCTTAGTTTTGCCGTTCATGATATGTTTCTGTATAAGTTGTAGATTTTTTGGTTTAAGTAGGTAGGTATAAAGATATTTTCTGGATTAAATGATTTAATACATCAGAATATGAGTGATTAAATATGAATTTCGAATTTGGAAGAACTACTTTAGGACTCAGGAAGAGCTTTGTATCATTGGACGACACCGGTTTACATTCTTGTTCAGAATATCCTCACTGCCTTCGAGCGAAATAGCGATATTGTTCATCCTTGCAAAATTTTTCTAGGAAAACTGGATGTGTGCCAAAAAAAATAATAACGCACCAGTAATGTAAACTTATGATAGCATGTAGAAAATTTTTGAAAACGGAATGTACAGGGTGTTTTTTTCAACCTGCAAACTTAATCTGAACTTATCATAATTCCCACCCTGTATTTTTGAGAAAGTGTTAGAATTATTGAAAGAAGATAATCTTATTGTTCTACACTGAAAATTTCATCAAGATTGATCAAGCCATACCAAAGTTATGAATAAAAGAATAATCGGTCGAATCGGACAAATCACCCTAGTATAGACTCTTATTGAAGGCCCCCAACCATAAACCAAACATTGTTTCGAAACTGCCTTGACTAGTGTATACTTCACCTAAAATCTGACGGTCTCCTCCGGAATCACCCTATATAGTGCCGCCTAAAGAAGCTATCTCGAAATCGCTTGGTGTCATTACGTAATGTGTAATATATCGAAATTCGTTGTTGTTTTGTTTAATTTCGATTAATCAATTAAGATATATGAGAAAAAGTTTTCAATAATTAATAATAATCATTTTTAATGTCTTTAATGGTCTCACAAAATCGTTTTGGGATCATATCACTCAGAACAAACGCACAATATATGTGGACCTTATACTTCAATGCTTTTCAACATTGCATCATAATGAACACGTTTTTGAACTTAGATAAGCGCAATTAAATGAAACAGATGAATAACGCGAGCTCCGTATAAATTGTTAGGATCGTTCGTGAACATAATAACTGGCGAGGAATCGCTTTCTATCCCGTTCATTATAAAACCAGTAGCTGGAACCGTCGAGTCTGAATTGTCCGACTCCACATTTTCAACTCTTTATGTGCGTGTTTGTCCGGATTATAAAGGCTGCTTGCTGCATCGAACCGGCAGCTGCCCCTCTGCTCTCCTCCAACAGGGATTTTATTTTTCAACCTGTGATTCTCTCTGCTCTCTCGCCCTTTATCTTTTGTGCAGCCAAAGCGCCAGGCCCGATCGATAACGGGCTTTTTAGCGAAGCTCCAAAATGGCTCGACAACGGGATTCGGATCGTTTTTCATTTAGGTATTTCAAACGACTTACGAGTTTTGATTTTTTGACATGAATGAGAAATAATGATGATAATGTGGGAAACATCCAATCGTTCACTAATATGATATACCATACCTCCTAGTTAGAGGAATATTGAGCGATTGAGATTGGCATTTTCTCAGATTACAGGATTGAACAAATTTAGTGACACTTTGTAACTAAGCTGCTGTACTATATTCACCAATCAATTAATTCCTGATTGTCTGTTACATAATTCATTAAAATCATTGTCTTGCCAAAAGAGAGCAACATTTCTTCCTCTTTATAAAATCTTCAAATACCTCACCTTTATTCGATAGTTAATTAATCAGACAGTATTTATTTTTCGAAATTTCTCAATCTCTAAACATAGAAGTCATCATTCCAATTTTCAGCTTTTGAAGCTATAAAAATGCCCCCTTTGGTCATGCTAAATATGTCGATTCTGACAATCCTG
Source organism: Micraspis discolor (assembly GCA_030674115.1). Taxonomy (NCBI): domain Eukaryota; kingdom Metazoa; phylum Arthropoda; class Insecta; order Coleoptera; family Coccinellidae; genus Micraspis; species Micraspis discolor. The sequence goes on from JARTUT010000023.1 coordinate 146,772, forward strand.
AGACTTAGCATGATAAATATTTTTGGCTCACCACCTTATTGTTGAGGAAATCAGTAAATTTCTTGAGCGTGGAAATTTTGTCGAAATTTTTTGCCGTTTGAAGAACAGATGATTTGTTTAGCTCAGATTGAAGCTGTCTTGAACTCCCGGCCATTGTGTGCAATTTTTAGCGATCTAGATGATTTTAACTGCTTGACAGCAGACCATTCTCGTATAAGAGGTTCATATATTGGACATTATGTCAAAAACTTTTTCAGAAACTTTGACAAGGTGGACAGTTGAATACAGCTACACACTCGATTCGAATCGTATCAGACGGTAGATGATGTAAAGGGAAACATTTTAGTTCTCATTATGCAGGCCATACACGGGAAGGAAAAACCGTACAGGTATACCAGCGCAGGTCGACCAGCGACCGACCAGTGCCACTAGACCGAGTCGAATTTCGATTTCGCTCCGGCGACCTGTGCATACTTGAAAAACTGCGACATACACGCTCCGGTCGACCTGCGCAAATATATCTCAACAGATTGTATATGCAATGAATTGAACAAATTCAAGAAAAGCTTTGATTTATTCATCTATCAAATTGTACTGAACAAAAATGAGAAACTAAAGCAATACCCTAAATGAAATTCAATTAATATTAAATGATTTAATATTTTCGCTGGATGAAGCCATTAATTCTATAGATTAAGTGTTTATTTTTAATTAACTTATTTATGTTGTTGTATTTTTACGAGCTTGCTCTAGCTTAGAAAGTAAAATAGCAGATATATCGATCTCAAGATAGAGGTTTGTTGATTTTTTCCACATTCTTTAGGGCGTCTGTTCCAGATTCCGAGAAAATACTTGAGAGCAAGCACGCAAAAGCGTCTGGCCTCACGGCAGTTTACTTCTACATTCTGCGCGCTGAAAACACTAGTAAAACAGCTTGCTATCCTTTTGCCCAAATGTCTTTTTTTTTCAACTATCGTGCCGAAAATGGCCTCAATCCATTGGGCTTGACCTCCTGACGAAGAAACTGTGGTTGTGTATATCCGGCCGTCTAGCCATATGCTATACAGGGTGAGTCTTTGACCACTGCGTTAATTTTAACCATAGATTCTTGACGTCAAAAGAAACATTTTCTTCCTATAACATTTTTCCAAATTTGGCCCCGTTCAAAAGATATAAGGTGTTGAAATTTCATAAAAAAATTGCATTTTCACCTGTAATATCCAAACGACAATATCAATTGAAATGATCTCTTGTAGAAGGTTTTTGATAACACTCGTGCATATTTTGGCATCAATAGATTTATTCCACTTCTTGTGGGTTTCTCACTACTACTCTACAGATTGGTTAAATTGCATGAAAAACAAATATCGCTTGAACTAAAGGTCCGTATCTCGTACTTCCTGGAATCATTAGTCTTTTTTGCATATAAAATCATTCCTCATCTTTTCTCCTAAATTGCACCATTCTTGAGATATTTGAAGTTGAAAGGAATTGAATCGATATAATTTTGTCCAAATTTTCTGATTTTCTCAAATCCAACTCTGTGCTGAAATGATTCAATAATCAGATTTGTTCAATGTTGCCATATTAATGTCTTCATTAAATATTTCTACAAAAGGTTGGGGAAATCTCTCCAGTCTATGGTTCCACCACTAAACACTATAGATGAAATTAACCACTGAACAATTTTTGTCTTACATTCACCACAAAATCTAAATTGCCATTTGCTGTATTCCTTGTTAATGATGTCTAGCACCTTGTTTAATATTTAATCCAGAATAATATTCCATAATAAATAAAGAAAAAGTTTTCCATCACTCTTCGGTATATTTTGACCGTTGAAATAGGTAAAGTATTTTCTGTCAGGATCTGTTGAATTGAAGACTTGTCTTTATGAAGAGCTGGTTTTTTATAGCTTCAGACTTTCAGGGTTCATCAAATTATATCTATTCTAACATAGGAATGCTGCAAATTGAGCTCATATGAGTTTTAAAAACTTCGAACCCAGACTCCTAGATTTGTTTTATACCTTTATTATCTTTATTTCATACACCGATTCAACCTTGTTCACAAACTTAAGAGATAATAGAATTTGACTTAGTTTTAATATTTCTGAATGTTTGTTATGATGCATGGTTAATTAAAATTCAATCAATATTGAATCTGGAAGCTATAAGCTCATAAACAAGAAAGATTAGAATAGAATGCATTTTTTGACCATAATCATTTCAAACTGAATTGAATAATTTGAAACTATCGATATTAGCCCTAAAAAATTTCCCACTTTTTTTTTGAAGATACAAATAACTTTTGACAGTTTCAAACAGAATCAAAACAACAAGGTGTAACAAAGCAACTTTATTTAATTATATAGATAGAATAAATTTGGCCGGCTAGCTGGAGAGCAGGTAAAATGATTTGATGCCTCTACCCTAATCAATGAAAGTTCGAAATAGAACAGTCGTCATTTATTCAACTTTTTACAAATATCAGTTATTTACAAATGTACAGTCAAAATTGAGTGGAATTGACAAGATGTTCGATCATGTATGTTTCACAGGTAATCCCTATCCCCTTCACTGAGACTTATCTTGTTTATCCTTGTATATTGAGATTCCAGGAAAATTATCTCCTCTGGTGGTTTCTCAGTTGAAGAAGTGTTCGGTAATTATCTTCTCTGGTGGTTTTTCAGTTGAAGAAACGTTCGATAATTATCTTCTCTGGTGGTTTTTCAGTCAAAGAAATGTTCTGTACGCCACTGCTGCAAGTTGGCAACAAGCTCTCAACTTCAATGAATTTTGTACTTGATAGGTCGACGACAAAATTCCATAGCCCGACGGGTTTGGCTGTGAAAATCGGGTTTATCAGTTTTGACTTGATAAAAATCTCTTAGTTTCCATCGTTCTCTAAATGCATCATTTTACAAACGAAAATCTTTTAAAAGAAGAAAAAATAACCACGTGTTCAGAAAAGAACCCAATGGCGCAGATAGTTCGACACTAAAAATTCAGAGAACTCTGGACACCGAGAAAACAAAAAAATTAAATAATTGAAATTGAAATTGAATAATAAAGTTAAGTACAATATCAAAGTAAATGAAGGTGAGCTGATCCACCAGATATTCTCAAATGGAAAAGTGAAAAATGGCGGTCCGACCAGAATTATACGACATCTTTTTGTCATCTACACAAAATATAATTAAATGCATTAAATAAACATGACATTTAGGATCGAATAAACCCTGTCTGATCATAAATGAAAACTTACCGGAAAATCTCTTCCGCCAGGAAAAATTCGCACATAAAATCTACGAAAACACTTCAAACGTGTTATTTCAGCAGCTTCTCGACAGTGAAAGGACCGACGAGATCGAGTACATCGACCATGTGATATCGACCGATTCGGCGCGTTAAGTAGATCATTCCAATGACAAATGAAATGTTCACAGACAGTTTTAAAGCGGATTTCTGCGGTTACTTAAAATTGGTAAATCATGGTGCTACAAAGGAACCACAGAACACTTTTTTATTTGGAACTACCCACCACAGAGACGTTATAATATTTTAATGTGATAATAATTCACTCTAATTATTCTGAGGAAAATTATAACTAAAGATCAATAATAGTTACAGATATTATCTTTCATTTAAAAAAACATTGCAAATATTAATTTTTTCTCTCCTGGGGTTCGGTAATAAATTAATATTCTATGGTAAGGTATTAAAATTTGACATAATCTATGAATAACCATTATTCAATATTTATGTTCTTGTTTACGTAATTAAAACAGATACTCTGATTATACAAATCAGTAATTATAGTCTAAACAGAATAGATTCATATTAATGATTTAACAAAAAAATTTTTATCAAAGAACACAACTAGGTGTTCTTTCAAAATCAAATTTAGGTATTTCTTCAAGAAAGGATAATTGCACACCTAAATCTGGAAATACTTGTAATCTATCCAGGTAAATTGTTATTGGTATTCAGTACAGAAAATACCTGTTCACTGGTCTCTGTCAAGGAGAAGAAACTTCAGAAATATCAGTGTTTGGAAAATCATAGATGATTTTTTCTGGCTTTGAGTGAAAAAAAAGCACAGTGACAACCTCTTGCCTTGGAAGTTTTCATAGAAATGATGGTTATCATGATTTGGAAATTTTAAGAAGAAAATTACAAATGTATGATGATAACACCCAATAATTCTGAGGTTTTTTGGGAATTTCTCACTGGGAAGGGATGGTTTATAATCTTGAAGTAGAAAGAAATTATAGTAAACAGCATAAATATGTTTATGGTGTTGAATTTTTTTTACCAGAAAATTAGTATTTTGTATCATCCTTCTGGATATGGACCTCATCGGATGAAACATGAGTGAGTGAATCATTTCTTATAGGGAAAATAATGTTTTTAAACAATTCAGATTCAATAGTGGATGCTGTGGAAAGTATTTTTCATTCAAACTATACTGGACTACAGAGGGGTATTTACCCAATGTGAAAACTTAAAATGCTTATAACTTTTCAACGCAGCTGAATATAGAAAAATCGTAATGGAAAAAGTGTTTGTTTTGATCTCAAGAACCTATGATTAAAATTAACGCAGTGGTCAAAGACTCACCCTGTATATTATAGTTGGATTCCTCAATAACTTGAATATCTATCGGATCAAGTTTTACCTTGGAGGATGTTTGAATGAGGTTGATACATATTGGCATGCACTATTTCGTAGAAATCGTCCGCTAGGACATTGTTAAATTACATTTTCGTAACGTTCTATCTCGAAAAGGTGAAAGAGTGTTTTCATTTAATTCGCAGTTCATCAAATGAACTAAAAAATGAATGGAAATTTTTGCTTGCTTAGTCGGTTAACTTGAAGTTTTTATTCTGGCAGGTTTCATCAAAAATTGTGTTCTGCCTATAGGAGATCATTCATCCTCCTTAGGGTACTGTAGAGGTCCCTGAAGATTCGATTCCGAATAATAATGACTTTTTTGTAATTTGGACGTGAATATATAGAGTATTTCAACGGCCAGGAACTTATTGAAAGAAGAATAACAATTTCAATACGGTAATAGGTGGGGTAGTGTAAAACTGCTTTGAGAAAAGAAGGAAGAAATTAAAATCGGTTTGTCGAGTCACAAATAAATCACTTCTTATTCTGGTTTTGGTGGAAAAAGTAGTGAAATGAATCTCAGGTGGTGGGTAAAATGAAACTATCTAGTTGCTCTCTCCAATTATAATCTTGTCTAGTAGTTTAGATGAATATATTATTAAAGAGGTAGGCCAAATCGACTGAAATTATTGCGCTATCTGAACTGACCCACAGAAAGTACGAGTTTGTATTGTTTATCGTTATCTGAATAAGCACAAGTTTATAAAAGCTCAATGAAATTTATATCAAAACAATTCATATGAACTTATTTAGCCAATTGTATTATAGACGTCTATAAGTACTTACAGTTCTGTTCCAAATGTGCAAATTAATATGGCAGAAAGAATAAAAAGTCAGATTATTAATGTTGTACTTGTAGAATATTTTCCTAGCCCTCGTAGTGGGTATTGATGGTGATTCAGTAGGTTGTAGGATACTTTCCAGAGCAAAGACAAAGGGGTTGTAGCAATACCTTGTTATTAGGGTGGGTTGGTTGGTGGGCAGACTATGATGAACGATAGTGGGTACTGAGAAGTAGATCTACTTCCTCGAGTTGAACAGCTTACCGAAGAATCCAATGATAGTAACTGAGTTGCAGGGATGGTGTCAGATAGGAAGAAATAAGAAGCCTAAAAAGCAAGACAACAACTATCTTACTGAACACTTTCCGTTTAGTCTCCTTCGACTAACCAAAGTTGTAGTGTGGCTTATCATAGAGATCTCCACCTTACGGAGTTATAACAAAGATTTATGTGAAAGTAGCTCTCAAATCCTCTCAAAGAGTAGTTTTGAATAAAATTAAATTATTCCCAAACTAGAAACTAGATTTCAAATAAATCCTTCTTCGATTAGATCCGCAAATTGCGTAAAGATTCGTCAAAAATCATCTATCGAAAAGAAAATGGAAGATTCCAGAAGGAAAAATGAAGCTGTCTTATCTCTCGTCAGTTTTTTTGTAAGAATTTCAATTTTTTTTATATATTCAAATTTAGAATATTAGATTTTATAACATTGGCAACACTGATTTAATTTTAGGTTGGCATTTACATTCAATGACAACACTACAATCAACTCAACCATAGAATATTCTTTCTTGTTCTTTACTTTAAAGGACTTTATGCAGTAAAAGTAGATATACTTTTGGGTAATTTTTGAGGGAGGAGAATTTAAACTCCGATCAAAACTTAACAAAAACTGTGAGTAGTTATTTTTAATTTGATATAAAAGTTTGTTGATTCATTGTGGTGGTTGTAAGTATGAATATCAAACTGTACACTAAAAGGCTTTCGAATAAGCGTGCAGAAGCCCGTGACCACGTGTCAGTGCTTTTCTTCATTTTTTTATTAACGTTACCTTTATAGGGACGATAAATTATTATTTCTAATAAGATAACGTTTTCCAAATTGAATAAATTCATGTCATCTGTATTTGCAACTCGGTTTATGATATTAATTTTTTCATGAGTAGGTATGTTTCAATCTTCTCATAAAGGAGGTATATATTCAAAAACCCTACAATCATTAAATTAATCGTCGAAGGGTCCGTCTAGAGAAATTCATTCAGGACCGTTTTGGACCGAAACAAAACTGGTGCCTTAATCTTAAACGGCCATTCGTCTCCGAGATCCGACACAAATTCGTTAATTTGCATCCCGGTCCGTGCACGGTAGCCCAGTCAGCGGAAAAAATCAACTCGACAAATCATCGAAATTACTCTTAACGTCCTGACCCGGTCCAGACTGGCTTTGTGGGGTAAATTATGAGATCTGATTGGCTTTCTGCCATGGAGCACCTTTAGTAGTAGGTAAACGATAGGATATTTTTTCTCAAAAAACTTATAATGAGTATATGCAATTTTCTGCTAAAATTCTGCTGAATATACGTTGAGATGCATAGGCGCTGTGAACACAAGAGGGTGGTAATAGGGTGGTTTCCATATTTGTATGTGGCGACCTCAGTGGCTAAATTGGACTTAATCGTTGAGAAACAAAACGATTTCACTGGCATTTTACTGATTTATCATAGATGAGCTAGTGTGGAAATTTCTGCTTTTGTTCAATTCTTCGGTAAATTTCCAGCTGTAGCAAATTTTGTTCTACTTCGGCATATTTGGCTGTGAAAATCAATTCCATAAGTTCTCGAGCCGATAATGTTTTCAGCGATCCCTGAATGTATTGACTCACAAAACGATGATAATTTAAAAGAAGGAAAAATATCCATGTGCTCGAAAAAAAAATTAGAAAGCACTGACGTGAGGTCAGATTGCTTTGGAGCTCTTGTTGAGCTACCTGCGAGTAAATATTCAAACCTTAACAAATCTATAAGCTCTCTGATCGAGTGAACAATAGTCTTTTTCCGTACTATGGGACAATGTGATGCAAATATGAAAGCCTAATGAATAAACAAACCTTTATCTCAATTTGAAAATAACTACTCATAATTTTCACCAAATTTTGTTCTATACTTCTCCTAAAAACTTACGTCATTGCTTTTCTGAGTTTTGACGCCATCAAATTCTTTCTCTATGATAAAAAATTTTTTGAATAATATTACGTCTGTGCTTTTCTGAATTTTGACAACGTCATCAACATCGAATTCTACCTCTATGAATTCTATGAAAATTTTGATTGATATTACGCCAACTGACACTGATATCTAGGTCCGCAAGTGGTCAAACGAATATCGATCTGTGATGGCAAATCTTTCAATGACATAGCTCGAACTTCATGACATTTTATTTTTCTCTTGAGTAAATGAAAAAAATGATCATATCTTCAGAAGGGGGAAAACTACGACAATGAAATTTGAAGATGAGTAAGATATCGGTAACCTCAATATATATACGGATTTTTATTTAAATCTAAATGAAGTCTTAGGAGATATTGAGTATTGAAATTTTTTTTTTTTTAATTTTTTAAAAATTTTCTAGCGTGACGATTTCTGCGAAATTTTGCAAGCCGTTTCGTTTCAGCCTCCCTCAATAACATTCCAAGTATCAACTCGATCGGATGGATATTCTAGTAGTTATTGAGGAAACAAAATTTCAGATGCTCATAACTACTGAACCATCCGACGGATCTGGCCCAATAACGAACTTGACCGAGATATTTGGACAATTAACCTATTCTGAAAATATGAAAACTCTAGCTGATTCCTTTTGGATGCTAGAGAGGATACGGCCGGCCGGACAGACTCAACTTTCGCCACGAATTCTTCATCAGGGAGTCGAACCCAATCGATTGAGACCATTTTCGGCTCGATATTCCAAAATTACAGACATTCGGGCAAAATGATAGGCACTCTGTTCGGGTGAACAAGAGCGCCAAAAAGAAAGTTTCGGATTATTAAGACCATTGTTTTTGCAGTTGTATACGCTACAATTGTTAACCATTTTGAAATTAATCTGAAAAAAACACATAATTGAAACAGAATACTTACTTGAATGAAAATAAATTACTAAATAAATGAGCTTTGCTGGTTTATGGTAGATTTTGACTCAAAGAAATTCCACTGAATTTATAAGTTAGGTTGCATCTTTTTCTTCAACTTCTTCTTTGAATTTTAAATAGATCTTAGAAAAATTATATATTTTCCATATATTGAACGAATTAATTATACAAAGGAATTATTTAAGATGTCTAAAATAATAATAATGACATTATTCCAGACATCTTAGAATTATTGATGAAAACAATGAAAATTTTTACATTCGCGGTCGATTAGGTTATGCGCAGGGAGGAATACGCGAGTCAGACTTGGTGTAAGAAAATCCACGTAGTGCGACTACTGCTTGGTCCCTATACTGTGGTTCTACACCGCCTCAACAACCCGTCGTCTATACTATTACAAATTTTGTCCCGACATCGTATCGCTTCAAGAACGGCCAGACCCCCTCGCCTCATTTGAAGTGGTACAATGTACCGCTTCAGTACAGAAATGAGGCACCTCTTACAAACTCAATCTTAAGACGTGCACTACCCAACACTAGCCAGCAGTGCAAGTTGCACAAGTCATGTATCTCTTGGACAAGCTAAAAATCAATCAAATATATTAATGAAAGTAATACTGAGTCTCACGTAGATACAAACTAGAACTTCAACAGCATAAGGAGTCAAATCGATTGAACTTTTTCTTCGTTTCCTTAGACAAATGATCAACTTGATCTTGAGCAATCCGGAAGATTTTTCAACAATTATGTTCCTTCTGATCAAATCCACAAAAATGTCCCTGAAAACCTCCTGGAAAAGCAATTTAGACACTCACCTGTTCACGAGGGTTGCCTTTTACATTTCAGGATTGGTCAACCCTAGTGTTGCAATCTGTCAACTGACAGCTGTATCGTAAAGCAGGGCATTTTTGAGGTTATACGTAGTCTGCACTTTTTGACATAAGAGTTCTATTTGTGTTGTTAATAGTAACTTGAAAGATTCATCTCACTTTATAAATGGAATTGAATTGTGAATTTTCGTGCGACTATTTTTTACAACTTTCGACGTCCATGAAAGACCAGTGTTTATCGATGGTATGGTTAATTCAACCGAGATCGTAGTTCACTCCAAGACGAATTTCATGAAGGTCGTCCTAAATCAGTTGTAAAATAATTATAAAATTTTAATAACTGAAAATTGTTAATTATATCGCCTAAGATTCTTTCCAGACTCGCGTAAATATTTTCAGATTATTTGTTGAACAAGTAATTGTTGGAATTCATTGAACTTTTATTTATATTATTAAGTAATGACTTTAAAAATAATTTATCAGAGCTCCAATCCTCCTTTGTTAATATATAAGTTTTTAAATCTGATTCCCGAAAAGAGTACAAGAATAGAAACAAGACGTTAGAAGCTTCAATGAACCCTACCTTTGTGGAATTATTAGTGATATTTGCACTATCTATTATTTTCTTACCAACGGTTCGTTATACATCTACTATCGTTGTTGAGATGTTTGAATATTGGTTCATTAGAATGGTCATGCTCAGAATGATGTAGGCGTTATTAAATAAACACATGTGCAAAGAGAGTCAGTCTGTATTCGAGTATGATATTAGAAGGTTAAAACTGTGAATGGTGAATGATAGAGAAAAGGAAATAAATTGTATATAGCGGGTGATGTTTTATTTTATAAACTCCACTCAGACACCACAGTTGTCAAGGTTAATTCACCGTGAAGTAGGCACAAACTGTTCAAAATTTTTTTATTTTCATTTAATGTCAAGATTGGCAGAACGGATGGAATGAATTAACTCACACCTATCTGCGATGTGAAGATCTATTCATCTCAGATCGGACCATTCACTCCACACTTTCGGAAAAATCTATTGATGGAAAACTTATTGATCTAGAAATTTATTCAGGAATGTTGCTTCCTTGTTTTTTCCTGTTATTTGTTTTTCTTCTTTAGATATTATTGGTGCTTTATATTTCATTCCACCCGAAATCCTCATTCATGACTTGATGGACTAACATAAATATTTGTGTCCAGTAATTGATAAAACTTTGATTACTACTTTCAAAGAACGATTTGTTTTTCCGTCATGAGATCTTCCGCACTTGCATGGTATTTTATTTATATAATTCTTTATTCTTTGGTTTTCATTACCAAGTTTAACATTTGTTATGTTGAAACTGTGATTATCTTGTGTCTTAAATGCTGTTGTTACATCTTATTTATGTCTTTTTCTTCTAATATAGGTACTGATAAACATATCATATGGTGCAGGGCGGTTTTCATGATGGTTTGTCTTATATCTTATATCCAAGTTTGGACAGCTTCAGCAAATGAGGAATATTGGATAAAATGGAATGGCGCAGCAATAGTATGTCGAGAAAAGAAAAAGGAAATCCATGGAATCAGCATTTATCAAAATCACTTCTGAGCTCACAAGTTATCTACCTGATATTTGGGCTCCATTGTTCGATCTAACTTGAAGAAATATTCAAAACACAGATAAGTGATTAATCTTATTTAATCACATGAGTTCTGTTAATCTTGATATTTCATGGAAGTTTAAAAAACAATTTAGATATTTTCGAAGAAAATCAACCTTGAGAGATCTATCGAAATGTGGTGAGAAGAAAATTAATATCAGATGTTAGAATCCAACCCTGCATTGCATATCCAAAGTAGCCCCATAAGTAGGTAGGACTCATTATGGATTACCTTCGCTGCAGAAATCGACATATGCCGGCGTTTTAAGCGAACTTGACTAATTTACGATTCTCTAACCTTTTCAAATTACCACCCTGTATATAAACGTCATAAGTGTATTTCCGAGTGATTTATTTCTCAACTGATATCAGTCCTTCATTGTGTAAATATTTCAAGTACAAAATTCTGCTGTATTTGGTCAAAATATATCGTCTTGTCAGTTGGTTTTAGGCTCATATCACTTGGATAACAATCGTACCGGAGCACCTGACCTCACGTTACTGCTTCTCGTAATTTTCTTGGCGTTAAATTTCGAAGCAAATATCCTTTGTATTCAGCAAACATTTTTCTTCATCGATGCTCATCGATCTGGGTGCGAGTTTCTCCGATTTCGAAGGAGATGAGGAGCTTAAGGGTGTCCCATTACTAGGTTAATCTTACTACTTATGTATTATCTACCCAGAATCTGTTCACGGTAGGTAAAGCCGATAGGACAGCGAGAAGTCTGCCGTGGCAAACTCCATGGTTTGCACGGGCTTTTTATTTGGCCAACTTGTTCCGGGTGATCCAGATTATCCCTGATTACCGGGCGTAAACTATCATTCTTTGCCTCCTGCTCTCAACTGTTCTCCGGCTAAGTATATATGCATTAAAGACTACTGGATTACACTCATTCCAAATGAACTGCACCCGTAGATTTGGATTTAGGAGTCAATCCAATGAAAGGGAATATTTTAAGTCTTTAAACATTCCAATTGGCTAGTAATGGTAAAGTAATTGATGTATTAAATGATTAATTTACGGAAAATATTGGTTGAAATGTATTAATCAAAAGCAAAGTTGCCTAGCATTATTAAGACATTAATCATCTACATAGTTAGGAAAACTAAGATATCATATGATACGATACCATATATAAAATAAAAATGATGAGAAAACATATAAATATTTGAAGCAAATTACCGAGTAACTTAATTGATGGAACTATGGCAAATGACTTGAATAGAAAATTCAATCATCAATATTTTTATGGCGCAACATGAGAGAAAAATTTAGGTATTCGTTAGTATTTAATTTGTCACATACAGGCCGATTCCTGATTACGTTGTATTAATGTCCCTCGTGGAAAACTGATCACAATTTTGAGCCGAGAACTTTTACCTTAGGATATGAGTAAAAATCTTCCTCCGTAAAATATTTAAGAACCTAAACTACTTTGTGAGATACCAAAAACTGACTACTACTACAGATTATAGATTATCTCCAAACTATGCTACTACAGTTATTTGAAATGGCATGATTTGAGAATTCGGATGTAATGGTAAATTGGTGATTCCAACATATAGAACATCACTATCTCCTTTATGTACACAAATTTTCGTCAATATCTAAAGACTATCTTGAAACACTTCGAGCATTTCCAAAAAAGTTCAATTTAATTCAAAACGTTTACCGAGTTATATATTAATCGAGAGAATGTTTAGGGAGATATTGAAAAACGTATCTCTCAGATGCTCATAATTGCCGAAATATTCCAGGGATTTTGCCCAAAGACGAACTTAGTCGAGATATTTGAATAACCAATTCCACGAATATGGAAGTCCTAGCTCATCTCCCTTGAACGTTATAGAATATAAGATTGGTCGGACGACAAGGCATATTCAATTTGAACAAGAATTATTCTTGCTGTTTTCAAAATCCAAAAGTAAGTTAATTGTCCAAATATATTGGTCAAGATCGCAATAGAGCCAAATCCGTCAATTGGTTCAGCCGTTATGAGCATCTGAAATTTGATCTCCTCAAGAACTCCTAGGACATACATTCGATTAAGTGGTAGCTCGGAAGATCTTTGAATGACTTTGAAACAAATATGATTCTGAAATTTCATAGTAATTGACAAACTATTTTTTTTTAATTTCTTAAAATATTTTTGTTAAATACCTGATATCTTATAAGATATTTGAAGGATTTCAACAAAAATTGGTGAATGCATAGAGGTGATTGACGTCTTACATATTCCTAAATTACTGTTAGGGTAGTGGCTAGAGAGGTTTATTTATTTAGCGTATGGCATACATGGACTGAGCCACAACCAGCCAAAATTGTACACATTCACATCACGTCACAAAACACAAAAGTGTACATCCACTAGAGAGGTAATGGTATCGAATTCTTTTTTTGACTCGTTTGATTGTTTTTTCCATCCTAAAGATCCAAGTTCGACGAGTGAAAGTAATTGATGGAATAGTGAGTCACTCTTTATAACAATAAAGCGATGGAGGCAAATGCAGAAAATTGAATTGCCTTTTCAACAAGGTGCTGCTCGACCTCTTTTCCTTATTCAAAAATGAGAGAGCTGTTTGGGGTTGCGACAAGAGAGATAGTGATATCAAACTCATTTGAACACCCTTATTTGACCTCCTTTCAACAAATTTTGACCTGTCCGAGCGTTTTTTCGTTATTCCATCGCATAGCTCAAAATTCGGGGTGATGGCCCACCCTGTATATTGTCTAGAAGAAGACCAATGGAACACCACGACAGAATGGACAACAATGAAAGATAATAATTACAATAATAAACCACTTCAGTTACTCTACTCTGGAGATTATTTGAATTTTTTATGAGATATTTCGCATAATTTCTACCTTTTGATTCAATGTTGAGTAGCTCCAACAAAATTAATTGCTTTCGGAAATAACTCGAATATATTTCTATAACTCTATCAATATATCCCGGTTACCATAGAATCTTTGATCAAACTTGACTGAACTCAAATGGTGGCAAATGGTCTTTAGTGTTAACTCCTCCGAAGACTTACGTCGTATCACCAAATACCCTGTATATAATATGATCTAAGCTTAATCTTGTGTAATTAGATTTTTACCATTTTCGATTTGTTGAGCGAATGTTAAATTGATTTATAATTCTAAATGTAAGTTATTGTAGCTTGAAAAATTTTATGATCTCCAAATTAAGGAACAACGATTCGACCACAAAAGCTCGCTACCGCTACGCCATCATTCAATTATGGAAATAATGAGCGAAGCCTTCAGAAAGAAACAAATTTAGTGATTCTTCTCGAGGATGCAACTAATGGTTATATATTGGTTCGAGTGCTCACCGGTTGTGGTCATGAATTGACGCCTTTGCGATGAAATCGTAAGTGAACCAGTGAACGGTATATAAAATATACTTATTAAACGATTCAAATTCAACAACCTTTCCGTTCATATCGATGCTTCATCATTTCTCATATCAAATTTGCGCAATGAAAAAGATGATCATTGACGTGCGTCCAACTGCCATTCACATGTCACTCGATGAAACAAGGGAACGATGTTTTCCGTCCTTCCTTTTGTTTCCTCACTGACAGAACGACCGAAATAAAAAAATCGTTGCAGCTGTTCCAAGGCGGAGTTGCCCAGCGCGCAACTAGATTTTGGGCGGCTCCAGAATTGGTTACCCAAGGCACGCCCCTGGTCTCTATTGGATGCTGCGATGACAGATCTGAAAGAGCTCTTGTATTTTCGACAGGGCCTCATCGGAAGAAGCTGGTTCTGTTATGGATATATTTGTCGTCTTCATGTAAAATTTCGGGAGTGGTATAAAAAATTACCAGGTTTGTATGCTATACATGTAAATAATATGTCCTTTTTTTATCATCCCAAATATTACAGTATAGAATACCTTTTCAAATTCAATTGACATCCATAAACCTGTAAAATAGTTGAAATGAAGATTCTACAAAACATTTCAAGCTCGCTGGTGAGTCGAAAAGGGTTAAATATTATGTTTTATTATAAAAAATAGAAAAATTCAGAAGAGCACAGCCGTGATATCTGGAGTTTTTGCGAGCTTGTTGTTAAATATTTTTTCTGCCCTCTGGAATAATATTAAAGAAAAACAACCGCAACCATGAATGTGACAGAATCCAAAAAGCTATGTTATAAATTGAAGATAACCACTTAGTTTTCCCTCAGTATCATTCAAAGCTCAAATTCCCTTCCTTTAAAAACCAACCAAAGGAAATATATTTCTTGCATCTAAGATCATATATATAGAAATCAATATCTACCCTCCATAAAGCTGTTGTCGTGCGTAAAGTCGTATCTACAGGGTGAGTCTTTGACCACTGCGTTAATTTCAACCATAAATTCTTTACGTCAAAAGAAACATTTTCTTCCTAAAACATTTTTCCAAATTTGGCCCCGTTCAAAAGATATAGGGTGTTGAAATTTCATAAAAAAATTGCATTTTCACCTGTAATATTCAAACGACAATATCAATTGAAATGATCTCCTGTAGAAAGTTTTTGATAACAGTCATGCATATTTTGGCATCATTAGATTTATTCCATTTCTTGTGTGTTTCTCACTACTACTCTACAGATTGATTAAATTGCATGAAAAACAAATATCGTTGAACTAAAGGTCCGTATCTTGTACTTCCTGAAATCATTAGTCTTTTTGGCGCTCTTGTTCACCTGAACAGAGTGCTAATCAATTTGCCCAAATGTCTGTGACTTTCGAATTTTTGGGCAAAAGTGGTATCAATCGTTTTGTTTAGACCTACTGATGAATAATCCGTGGTCAAAATCGATTCTGTCCGTCCGTCCGTTCCGTGAACACGATAACTCTCGAACGGATGAAGTTAGAGAGTTGAAACTTTCAGAATAGGTTTGAGGTATAAATATCTCGGCTAAGTTCGTTATTCGGTCAAATCGGCCGAATAGGTTCGGAGTAACAAAAAAAAAATATTTTTTCAAATGACACTGTTCGAATAAAAATTTTTTTATGGTGCAGTTTTATCAGACGTATACAAAAATACCACTCTCGACTTCGACAAGCTAATAGTTCTGGAGATATGATTTTTCAAAATTTAAATAATTGTAAGTTGTTTACAAGAGCGCCTAAGCCAACTGACCTCACGTCAGTGCTTTCTAAATGTTTTGCAGATAAAATCATTCTCCATCTTTCCTCCTAAATTGCACTATTCTTGAGATATCTGAAGTTGAAAGGAATTAAATCGATATAATTTTGTCCAAATTTTCTGATTTTCCCAAATCCAACTCTGTGCTGAAATTACTCAATAATAAGATTTGTTCAATGTTGCCATATTTTATGTCTATATTAAATATTTCTACAAAAGGTTGGGGAAATCTCTCCAGTCTATGGTTCCATCACTAAAAACTAATAGATGAAATTAACCACTGAACAATTTTTGTCTTACATTCATTACAAAATCTGAATTGCCATTTGCTGTATTCATTATTAATGATGTCTAGCACCTTGTTTAATATTTAATCCAGAGTAATATTCCATATTAAATAGAGAAAAAGATTTCCTTCACTAACATAGGTACTTCGGTATATTCTCATGACCGTTGAAATAGGTAATGTATTTTCTGTCAGGACCTGTTGAATTGAAGACTTGTCTTTATGAAGAGCTGGTTCTTTATAGCTTCAGATTTTCAGGGTTCATCAAATTATATCTATTCTAACATAGGAATGCTTCAAATTAAGATCATATGAGTTTTAAACTCTTCGAATCCAGTCTCCTTGATTTATTTTGTAGGTTTATAGTTTTTTCACATATTTATTTCATACACCGATTCAACCTGGTACACGAACTTAGGAGATACCTAATAGAATTTGACTTAGTTTTAATATTTCTGAATGTTTGTTATGATGCATGGTTAATTAAAATTCAATCAATATTGAAACTGGAAGCTATAGGTTCATAAACAAGAAAGATTAGAATAGAAATGTATTTTCTGACCATAATCATTTCATACTGAATTGAATAATTTCAAACTATCGAAATAATAATTATTATTTCATTATAATATTTTCCACATTCTTTAAGGTACAAATATAGAACACTATTTTATTGGGAACAACCCACCACAGAGACGTTATTATAACATTTCAATGTGGTAATAATTCACTCTAGTTATTCTGAGAAAAATTATAACTGAAGATCGATAATGATTACAGATATTATCTTTCATTTAAAAAAAATTTGCAATTATTAATTTTTTTCTCTCCTGGGGTTCGGTAATAAATTAATATTCTATAATATTCTATGGTAAGGTATTGAAATTTGACATAATCTATGAATAACCATTATTCAATATTTCTGTTTTTGTTTACATAATTAAAACAGATATTCTGATTATAAAAACCAAAAATTTACGCATGTTCAATAATTAATTATAGTCTAAACAGAATAGATTCTTACTAACGAAAAAACACGTAGTTGCTTTTTCAGAATCAAATAAAGGTGATCAAACCTAATTCCTTCAAGCAAATATAATTGCACAACTAAATCTGAAAATACTTGTAATCTATCCAAGTAATTTGTTATTGGGATTCAGTAGAGAAAATAATCATCAAGCAAAGTAACATCACTGTAAAATAATTATTCGTAGTGACATTATTCATTGTTGTTGAAGATTTCGAAAAAGATTGCCATATTTTTAACAGTATGATATCAAGGGACCTCATAGACCTGTTCACTGGTCTCTGTCAAGGAGAAGAAACTTCAAAAATATCAGTGTTTGGAAAATCATAGATGATTTTTTCTGGCTTTGAGTGAAAAAAAAAGCAATGTGACAACCTCTTGCCTTGGAAGTTTTCATAGAAATGATGGTTTTCATGATTTGGAAATTTTAAGAAGAAAATTACAAATGTATGATGATAACATCCAATAATTCTGAGGTTTTTTTAAATTTCTCACTAGAAAGGGATTGTCTATAATCTTGAAATAGAAAGAAATTATAGTAGAACAGCAAAAATCTGTTTATGTTGTTGAATTTTTTTTACCAGAAAATTAGTATTTTGTATCTTTCTTCTGGATATGGACCTCATCGGATGACACATGAGTGAGTGAATCATTTGTTAGAGGGAAAATAATGTTTTCAAACAATTCAGATTCAATAGTGGATGCTGTGGAAGGTATTTTTCATTCAAATTAAACTAGACTACAGAGGGTATTTGCCCAATGTGAAAACTAAAAATGCTTATAACTTTTTAACGCAGCTGAATTTGGAAAAACCGTAATGGAAAAAGTGTTTCTTTTGATCTCAAGAACCTATGGTTAAAATTAACGCAGTGGTCAAAGACTCACCCTGTATATTCAAATCCAAATCACGAAAAAAACGGCGGCTAACAAGTAAATATTTTTTTCAAAGCGATTTTTATTGTCATCCAACGGAGAAAATAAATCCTCGTAGATTTTGACAATTTGACAAATAAAGAAAAAATAATTTACTCACCGATCGATGATAACAATTGAGGCGGCCAATGAAAACATTTTAATATGATCTTAGATTATGAAACAAAGCCCTAGCTCCTCACAATAAGATGGTGTACTTTCCTGGAATTTGAATATCGGTAATTTTATGGATCTCTTATGAATATCTGATCAAGTATTAAAAAAAAAAGGATTGGAATTGAGTAAAATTTTTCTAGCCTTATGATGTCCAAAAAATTACGCAGACCTATTCATTTCAACCTCAATTAAAGATCATTCAAGTTACAAACTGATCGGATGATTATTAAGGTAATTATTGGAGAAACCTAACTTCTGATGCTCATATGCTGAATTATTCGACATAATAGGCCAAATTTCGTACTTGACCTATAATATATAAATTGACCTATTCTGAAAATATGGAAACTCCAGCTCATCGGGTGATAGAGATTATTATACGGCCTGAATACTCCAGTTCGGCTGGATATTCTGAAATTACAGACAATTGGGCGAAACAGTAGCTTGCAGCAATTGCGACTAAGTTTTTGGAGGCCCTAACAAAATGATGAAAACAACTAAATTCTGCTTATTTTTGAAATGAAATAATGAAGTTATTGTGGCACTGGTGCATTTACCCTACCCATTCTCAAAATTCCCATATGAATATATATGAATTTCTAAAGAAAATAAAAACTTTATATCTTCTGGGGTTAATACATAAAAATGAAGATAGTAATAACCTCCATATAGGCACAAATTTAGTTGAGATCCGAAAATCTTATGAAAATTGAATAATTTTAAAAAAATGTTCGGAATATTTTCTAGCATTACGATTCAAACTCAATTTGGTACACTACTTTCTTACAACGTTATCCTAAGGATCATCAAGTTCAGTATCGAACCGATGACTATTCCAGAAGTTAATGAGGATACCAAATTTCAGATGCTCATAACTGCTGAAATATTCGAGGGATTTGACCTAATAACGAACTTCATCGAGATATTTGAACGTTCAATTTATTCGGAAAACATGTAAACAGCTCAGCTCCTTCGGAAAATAGAAGAGAATATACGGCTGGCCGGCAGGACATCTCAACTTTGACAACGGATTTTTCATCAGGAAGTCAAACCAAATCAATTGCGACTACATTCGGCTCGATATAAAAATATATTATATTATATAGACAAAAAGACTTAGATTGAAGTTTTCTGAAGGAGGTTTCAATTTAATCTCTGGCCTATCTATAGAAACTTATATGCTTTTATATTTCGCTAAAATATAATGTTGTCAATGTTAGTCCAGATCTAATAAGTCAGAGAGCAAGCACACAAAAACTCCTCACATAAGTGCTTTTCAACATTTTCCCGTTCGTGATGGTCCTGTGGAGGTAAAATAATATTCCGAAGAAGAATCGCCTTTTTTGTAATTTTGATTTGAATACATATGGTATTATAAAGCAGAAAGAAGTGTTTGCCCGTCCGAAATTGTGGTATGATGATAAAAGAAGACCTTGTTCGCCGATAGATCAATTTTCCTGATTTTGTTGCCATATTCATTGAATGATTCAGATTATTAGATGAAGTAGTACAATTTCAAGTCGAACATGAACGAAATGGATAAACAAAAGGAAAACTGTTAGTTTGGTTATTTTCAATTCAAGATATTTGTAATTTGGACTTGAATATCTAACAATAACAATTACATAAGTTTCATTCGAATCTCGTCATAAATATACACAGACACCGTCAACAACAGAAAAAAAATTATTTGCAAATCAACATCAACATCCTAGACTTTACATTATTATAATTCAAAAATGCAGCCATAAGGTAAGGTTCAATATTGGTATTCAAGTGTATGAGAGATTTCTTAAATTTTTTAAGAGGAACTACAGGGTGTCTCAAGTTCGAGTGCCTATTAGACGTTTCTGGAGGACTAGACATAATTGAAATCTGAAAATTGGGATTATGATATTGTTTGAAGTTCTCTACAGAGCTAAAATATTTTCGAATCCCTAAAACTTCCGGTTATACAGGGTGTGAAAATAAATTCGACGAAAAATTTTTTTTGTATTAAATCGAATAGTTTTCAAAATATCAAAAAAAAAACTGGAAAAAATGTCATATATGTTCAGTCAGTAAAATGTTCATTATTCTTATTTCAAATATCCTGAGCGTAAACCGTTTTTACAACATCGAAGAGGTAGGATGTGAAAAGGTCATGCATCTTTTGGATTTCAAAAATATCATCACAGGGTGTTTCAAATTTTGTGTTGAAAATTGTGATATTGAATTGGCCATAACTTCTGTTTTTCAAATTAGAACCATATTTTTTAATAATTTTGTTGGTTTCTGCGGTTAAAAATAATGATAGTTTTCTCACATGATTATGCTCCTAAATTCAATAATTTCTGAGTTACTTGAGATTTTCTGGATTTATGGTGTAGAGTCAAATTGATTGCATCTAAAATAATTCAATGAATATTCTTTCGAAACCATGGGAACACTCTGTACCCATAGAAGATAAATTATCTGTTAATAATTCACAAGTGTCAGGTGTTATTGTTATTCGTTATCTTCATTTCTCGATTTAACAAAATGAACCGTTATTCTAATTACGAAATTCTGGATCTATTTTATATACATGGTGAATGTGACAGAATTATTAGTAGAACCTGCCGGGCCTTTAACGAGAAGTATCCCCATTTACCTTCCATGACGGAGAAGATCTTTAGGAAATATATTTCAAACCTACAAAATTTTGGATGTGTAAGAGCCCCTAAAGAATACAAAAGAACGGTTGTTGATGATGAGGAAAATGAAATTAGTGTTTTGACTTATTTCGAAGCGAATGAAAATGCATCTATTCGAAGTACAGCTCATGAAATCGATTTAGACAGAAATTCAGTGCACCGAATTTTGAAAAAACACAACATGCATGACTACAAATATGGGAAAGTTCATGCATTAGAACCAGGTGACTAGATAAAAAGGTTAAATTTTTGTTGAGGAATATTAGAAAAATTTGAAAATAATGAAAATTTTGTGAAAATGATCATTCGGACAGACGAAGCAAAATTTAATAATGAAGGACTATTCAATAGAAAGAATTGTCACTTTTGGAGAAGTGAAAATCCTCATAGAAAAAGACAAAGAAACCCCCAGAACAAATTTAGTTTTAATGTGTTTGCTCTTTTGATGAACAATAAAGTGCTGTACTACATTTATGAAGAAAATTTAAATAGAGAAAAATTTTTGGAAATCCTGAGAAATTTTGTTTCTGGGGCTCCGACACATAGTTCGCACGAGGTGTCTGAAGAACTGAATGCAATGTTTGGTAATCGGTGGATCGGACGCCGTTCCTCACTATTTTGATCCCCAGGATCTCCCGATCTTACTCCCTTAGATTTTTATTTATGGGGTAAAATAAAGAACATAGTCTATGAATCTCCTATTGAAAGCAAAGAAGATTTGATACGACTTGTGGAGGATGCTTTCCACTCTCTAAAGGGAGAGGAAATTGAGCGAGCGACTAACCGAGGTGTTTCAAGACGTATTCGAAAGTGTGTGGAACAAAATGGTTACCATATTGAGACTCTTACTTGATCATTTATTTTGTTAATTTGAGTTTTGAAACGTTTTTTTATTTTTATTATCATAATTTATTTATAATCATAATTCGATGTACTGAAGTAGCGAATCTATTTAATGTGTTTCCTATTGAAGAGATGAATTCTCATTCGCTTCGAAAAAAGTCGAAATACTAATTTCTTCAACTGCCCTTTTTTGTTTTCTTTAGGGGCTCTTACATTCCAAAATTGGGAAAGTTGGAAACATCTTTTCAGAATTTGTAAAAAAAAATGGGGATACTTCTCATTGGATACTCAACATTTTGTGTCATCCACCATTTGAAATAAACAATATCATTAAGTGCATTTGAATGTGTATTACGTATACAATTGAAAAAATACAATATAAGAAATAAATCCAGAATCTCATTATTAGAATAGCAACGATTCATTTTGTGAAATCCAAAATTTTCATAACGACTAACAATAAGACCTGTCTGACAGTTGTGAATTATAAATGGGATGATTTATCTTCTATGCTCACAGAATCCTTATGAAATTGACTCTACGTACTACATAAATCCAGAAAATCTCAAATAACTCAGAAATTATTGAATTTAGAAGCATAATCATGTGAGAAAACTATCATTATTTTTAACCGCAGAATCCAACAAAATTATAAAAAAAATAGGGTTCTAATTTGAAAAACAGAAGTTATGGCCAATTTAAGATCACAATTTTCAACACAAAATTTGAAACATCCTGTAATGATATTTTTGAAATCCAAAAGATTCATGACCTTTTCACATCCTTCCTCTTCGATGTTGTAAAAACGGTTTACGCTCAGGATATTTAAAATAAGAATAATGAACATTTTACTGACTGAACATATTTGACTTTTCTTCCAGTTTTTTTGGATATTTTGAAAACTTTTCGATTCAATACAATGGTTTTAACAGAAATGTATTCACTATTGAATACTCGTTCATACCAGGAATGGAAAACTTGAAAAAAATTTTTTTCGTCAAGTTTTTGGGCTTCGAAAATATTTTAGCTGTGTAGAGAACTCAGAACAATATCATAATCCCAATTTTCAGATTTCAAATATGTCTAGTTCTCCAGAAACGTCTAATAGGCACTCGAACTTGAGACACCCTGTATATCTAGTATATTCTTAGGTAGACTATTATACAATTTTACACACATGTACTTGGTTTTTTTTGAGTTGGTGTCTTCCTATGTATCGGAAAGTGTAACGGATGAGTACGTCTCGTGTTATTGACATTTCTTAAGTTCTCTAAATAATGGTAACAGGTTTTCACAAAAAGAATGCACTCCAAGACAAACAATCCGAATAACGTTAGGATTCCATTCTATCTAAAATGCCCTCTACACGACTCTCCATATTTAAGACCAATCATAGATCGTAATGCTGACTTTTGCAGCACAAATAAATTACTCGCAAATAGGTGCTTCTCAAAAGTGCACCATTCACCATGTAGTATTTCAAAGGACAAGGGGTTACTGGAAGAAAGATATTATAAAAATTAAGTGATTTTTAGGAGAAGAAAACTTGAGATTCGATGCAAACTGAAGGAAAACTGTAAGCAGCTATTTTTAATTTGAGATATAGGGATATAGGTTCGTTCATTGATTGTTGCAGGTGTATTAGAATCAATCTGTTCCAGATTACAAGAAATGATTCTGCAACAAGCGCGCAAAAGCGCTTGACCTCACATCACTACTTTTTTTCTCATTTGATGGACATGAAATATTTATTGATTGATTTAATGAAAACCCGTTCCAAGCTAATTGCTTGAAACAATTTACTATCCTAAGTATTGGCGAGACTGATTAAAATTTCATTGAAGCAGTTTTTCATTGGAATCTGCTTTTTTGGAGAACTAGCTCCAGAAGGAGCTTTTATAAACTTCGCCATTAACATAAGAATAACCATCGAAGGACTGCTCTTTTCGTTGGCTAATAGACCTTATTCACGATATGATTTATCCGATCTCTTACTTGACCAAGAGACCATAAAACGACCAGAATTTTTTTCACATGCTCTCCTTCTCCAGACATGCCCCCGAAATTCCACGTCTCGTTTAAGAAACCCCTAAAAAAAGCTATAAATTCAAGCCTGGGATTCTAAGGGATGACGGTATATATACGAGGAGCACGTTTCACATTGTGCGTCTTGGAGCGGAAATGCGACGCTGTCATCTCTCAAAGGGCTCCCGAGTTCATCGGCAAGAAATGCCTTTCAGACGAAGAAGCCTTTTTCTGAATGGGTCGTAGATCTCGCAGAGCGCGACAGGTGTGTTTTTCCGACGATGAGTTTTGTTGAATGGGCCTTGTATTTATGCGAATTGGTAAAGGCACGTTTTTTCTGGGTTAACATCCACTATTTCAAACTAAATCAAAATATTAATAGAAGGGTAATACAGATTTACAGAGTTTTACGAGTTGGATCTTATAATTGTTAGAAATTATTCTACTCATGACTATTTGTATATAGGGTGTCCATTTGAAAACTTCCAGTGCAAACATCTCTGAAACTAAAAAAAAATAGATAAGCGCAATTAGGTACTAATTCTTACAGGCGTAGGGAATAACACTCACTATAATTCAAATTATTTAATTGAACAAGTCTATTCTTGAAAGTGTAAATAAACCAAAATATCTAAAATTGACAATCATAGTCTTACACTTCTAAAAAAATATCACCGATATAATTGTCAATTTTAGATATTTTGGTTTATTATCACTTTCAATTTGTTCAATTAAATAATTATAATTATGGACAGAATTCCATTTAAATCATTTTCATTCTTTTATTATGATCTCAATTCTTCGTGAAATCATATAATGCAGATCTATGTCGATTTGTTGAGCGAGAGAATACTCTATGCTTATATTTGAGGTTAGCTTTCAGAATACGAGCTTATTTCAAAGTAGTATGTTCATTTTTGTTCCGTCTGCGGATCTCACAAAGTAAGTTGTAACCAAGAATTGTTTAAATTATTGATAATCGAATAAGGAGGCCTGATGAGAGAAAAGTGTTATACACAAATCTCGAAGCACATGTGTCGTATTCAATTTCATTTTTTGATCAATTTTTTCTGTATTTTTTTGAAATATTTGATGTTATGATAAGAATGAAAAATTCTCTTTTATTCATCAAAGAAAACGGTATTTTCTTTAATAATCTAGTATCGGTGATACATTTTTAGGAGTATAAGACTATAATTGTCAATTTAAGTTATTTTACTATAATTCAGTTAGGTGGTGAGCTACTCTTACTTAGGTCCATGCACCCGAACCTCAAAATTTTGAACGGTACCACCTATTTTGTAATACCGTAAATCAAAGTTTTTGAGTAGTATTCACCTACAAAAAAATATTTCCTAAATTTAATACCGGGTCAGAGAAAGGGCATGACTTATGAAATTATTTCAATTCTTTCAGCCATACTTTAAACTGTTTAAAGCATGGTGTGCAGTATTTGGGTGGGCCGGTGAAATGTCACAAGACGATATTCAATATAAAATACTTGTTAAAATTCGATCAAAACATCGTCTTTCCGATACGACTATAAAAACTGAAATCTGACTATACAAACTTTTCAATCTGATTTGAACAATTATTGTTACTTTCGCCTTATTTTGATTTTGAAGTAAAATCAGACTCGCTTGATTAGAATTGGATGGTTCGGTTACAAACAGGAAAAACCGGTTCAGCGTAGAGTATTCGATGATCTTTGGCGACGGATTATTAGAGAATCTGCATTTATTGCACGGAAAGGGTTGCTGAGTGTTAGAAATCAGTTCGAAAATACATTATCATTTTTGTTTAGACCAGAATGGAATGCATCTTGAGCATCTTATTAATTAAAATAGCATAAAAACAGAGTTCATTTAATTTAATTTATACTTATTTGACCCTGTATAAAATTTAGGAAGTATTCTCATGCAGTTGAATACTACTCAGAAAGACCTTTGGGGTATCAAAAGGGGATGGTGCAATTTAAAATTTATTATTATTATTATACAGAGAATTTTTACAAGGAACCCGATATGGACAGATCCGAAACAAGGTGCACTTTCAGAATCTGCAGAATTATACAGGATGTCCCATTTAAATGAAAAAAAATTTGTAATTTCCGGTTAGATCGGAAATATCTCATTAATAAAAATATGCTCATCAGATGCATTGTGGTCCATTACACTCAGCTGCCAAATTTCAAAAACATCGCCCGTTTCGTTTTAAAGATATTAATTTGGTGCCAAACTTTATGCCAACCCTATACAAGTAGAAAATTACGAAACTTCGATGATCATTAAGATCTTAGTTATTAAGTATTAAGTATTTAGTTAAAAAAAACAAGTTGTTAATTTTTGGAAAACACTATATCGTGACGATTTGCATGAAATATTGCAAACCTATTTGTTTCGACCGCATTGAATTATATTCCAAGTTTCAAATTGATCGAATGGATATTCTGAAAGTTATTGAGAAAAACTAATTTCAGATGTTCAAAAGTGCTGAATTATTTGACGGATTTGGCCCAATAACGAACTTAGCCGAGATAATATATTTAGGCAATTATCCCATTCTGCAAATATGAAAAATCATAATCGTCAGACGATAGAGAGTATAAGGACAGCAGAATATACTCAAGTTTGACCACTTCAGTACAGGGTGGTCTACTTCGTGATGTAAACATAATATTTTCAGATTCCTGCGCACCTGGAGGTATCCGGAAATACCCGATTACGAACAATCGTGTAATATAGATCGGGAGATCTATATTAAACGATTTTTCTCAGTTTTCGGGTTATAATTTTCTCTGTTATTTTAATGATTTCAAAGAATGATTTTCAAGGAATTTTAAGCAGGTTTATCTTTCCATTTTAGTTTTTATTGAATATTTTGACTTATGAATATATTATTGCCAGACGTCAATTTCAAATAACAAAAATTACATTTTTCAAAGTATTTTAGTATGGCTGAAATTTTTATATGAGGTTATTCAACTACCTACAGACCCAAAATTAATTTGCCAGACGATAATTTGATTGTTAAACCTTCGCCAGAAAAGATGTGGTATAATTTCACTTGTTCGAGAAATAGTTGTCAAAAGAAAGGATTGAAAATCATTGTATTGAGTTGTGAATTGATACGGTATCAAAATAATAATTTATTGTTGAACTGAAGTATTCAAATAGACAAAAGTTATATAAACATTATGGTTTATATATAGTGTTTAATCTGTAATGGTATCATAAAAATCTTGATAATCATCACTGCTCACATTTCCATTATCATCATCGTCTTGAAGTAATATCATTTTGTAATATGGTATTACCTGTAATAGAATAAAAATTTGAAATATTATCAAGATAGCTAGTACAGCGTCAGAGAGAATGTTAGGATCATCTCATCCTAACCTGGCCATACTAAAAATATCTCTCAAAAACGTTTCTAGCTCTTTGACTATTATGTTTATAGAGATTCAATAGATTTGCTTCCGATACTGAGTCATCATATGGCATAAGAGCTTATGTTGGTACTCAAATTTGAAAAAAATAAGAATAGGAATCATCATATATAGTGAGTCAAGTTATGCAAGCCCTATGGTTTTGGACAGGAAACGTAATGGTGAAATTATGCTTTGCGTAGATTACAGAAAAATTGAAAACAAAAGTTTTTAGAAACTTTTACTCCTTACCTCGGATTTAGGATCAGATAGACTTGTAACGAGTGTAATTTCTACTCGAACTTTACCTCGAAATCAGGTTTTCAGATTGAGATTCAAAAATATTCGAAACATATCACTGTTGACATATCTCCCGATGGTTTGTATGAGTATAATAGAGTGCCTATGGAATTCATTAAATCACTTGTCTCGTATCAATTGATAAAACTCTTTGGGATCTCTAAGAAAAATTAGTACTAGTTTATGTGGATACTGTACTTTGTCCTTGTGAAAATATAGTAGGATTAATCAATTTGGAGAAAGTGATGGGCTATTAGAATGTAGTTTTTCTCTTCATTATAGAAATTAAGAATTTCTTCAATACCATAGAATTTTTAAGCGTAGTTATAGAACTGGAGACAACTTTTAGATCTTGCTAGATATTTTAGAAAATTCCGTTTTCAAAATTTTTACTTTGAAATTGTGGCACAAAATGAAATATGTTGAGTACCTAAGTGGAAATGTACCTCTTGAGAACAAAATACATGCTTTGTGTAATGTTACAGTTATGAATCGAGAACTCAACAGGAGGGATATGGTTTACTGGCGGGCCAAGATAACTGATCCCATGAGGTATTTTGTGCCATTTTTAGCAACGTTTGAGGTTGTGAAACTATATTATGATGAATCCTAATCTGAATCTTAATTTGAATTCAGTGTTTTAGATATCTGAGCCAAATTCTGTTTTGGTCAGGGTATAATTGTTTTAAGATAACTGAGGCCAAATTCTCATTTGATCAGGATGTAGTGGTTCTGAGATACCTGAGACCGAATTTTGCTTTGGTCGAGTACTTGGTTTTAAATACCCGAGGACTAAATTTCGTTTTGGTGCGGTTAGTTGGTTTTAAATACTGTGGGACCTAATTTCGTTGTGGTCCGGATAGTTGGTTGAAAATACTGGAGCCCAAATTGTGCTTTGGCCCAGTTAGTTTATTTGAAATATCAGGAAAGCAGAGTAGTTGGTTTAGTTCATTAACTGTTGTGAATTGTATTTATATCACTGATATCCTCTTATAGGATTATTATGATGTCTTATACAAGGTGTCTAGAAAGGGTATCGGGTTGTTGTTATCGCGCCATATTCGGAACAGAGCATCTAAAAGGAGCTGGAAGAGGCTCGTGGCGACGCCATTTTGTAGAGGTTTAGGCACGATGGAACAGTACTCGGGAACGCATCGCGCATTTTGCGTACAAGCGTATTATTGTAATGGTGATTCAATCGTGACTGCTTAACGTCTTTATCGTGCGGAATAGCGTACACACTACGTGCCAAGTGACGATAGAATTAGGAAATGGATCAGGATGTTCGATAATACATGTGCGATAGTTAAAATTCAAAACTCTGGTCGTCCTCGTTCAGTTCGCGATAAAGAAACAATTGAAGAAGATGAGATGTCGGTTCGTCAAAATCCGTCTTTATCCATCCGAAAGCAAAGCCAAGCTTTGAATATTATAAAATCGTCTTTACATTCGATTTCAAAGAAAGACTTACATCTAAAAGCCTATAATATTCAATTGGTTCGAGAATTGAAGGATGCGGACTATGCTGATTGACTATGCTGATTGATTTAACAATTTTAACAACATACTGTGCAGTGAGCAAATTTTCACCTAAACGTTAATTGTCTGCATTGGGCGTGGAGAATCCGAGATTGAACGATAGCCCAAAGGTCGTGGTTAACAACTTATTTTCTGAAGATGCAGTCAATGAGAAAGACCGTTAAATTTTGTTGTTCCAGATTTCCAGGAGTCTGCAGGGTTTGACTCAAGAATGTGGTTGCAGGAAGATGGGGCCACTTGCCATACCTCAAATGATTTAATGGATGAACGAATTATTTCCTAATGAAGTCATTTCGCGAAGAGGTATCATCAACTGGCCTTCCATTAGCCCCGACCTTAGCCCGCTTGACTATTTTGCATGGGGATACCTTAAAAGTAAGGTTTATCAAAATAATCCAACGAATCTAACCCAGTTGAACCAAAACATCAGGTCAAAAATGGTAGCAATATTAATAGATATATGTCAACGTGTTATCGCCAATCTTCGTTCCCGTTTAGAAGAGTGTCAGCAACGCAAAGGTTATCATTTGGATAACATCATCTTTTTCAAATAATTCTCCAATTCATATGTTAATAATAAACAATAAACTTATTTATTGCACACAAATATTTTTTTTATTGAACTTACAAATATGCGTTTACTAGTGAACCTCTGGGTGAAATGAATTTTTTTATTGACGGAGCTTCTTACAAATGGATCCTTCCTGCTCCCTGGGTTTATCGGTGATGGTGTTCAAGAACGTCTGCTCCTACGATTGATTGGGTCGATTGCCGAGGGAATGGAAGTCTGCAAGGGTAACCCCTGTTTATAAGGGCGGTGATAAACAGCTTGCCTCCAACTATCGTCCTATTAGTTTGACACCCATTGTTGCTAAAATTGCAGAAAAGGTAATTTATTCGCAAATGGTACCTTTCTTGATATCCAATGGGACCATTCCTGACTATCACCATGGTTTCGTTCCGAGACGGTCGGTCATCACGTGCTTGCTTCAGTGCCTTAATTCGTGGACTTTATCGCTGGATTCTGGTTCCCGGTAGACGTTGTATACCTGGATTTTTCAAAGGCTTTTGATCGTGTTCCTTTAAGGAGGTTGCTGAGCAAGCTAGATCATTTCGGAATCAGGGGTGGGCTACTTCGGTGGATCGAGTCATTTTTGGGCGATCGAGAGTTTCCGGTGAAGGTTGGCGGGTCCCTTCCATCTTGTAGGCCCGTGGCAAGTGGTGTTCCGCAGGGTTCGGTGCTTGGTCCGGTGCTTTTTCTCGTTTTTGTTGGCGATCTTGGACGGGTGATTTCATCTGGGTGCGCTGCATATGCGGATGACTTTGAATTGTTTTCTGATGCGTTAACGTCTACTCTTCAGAGTGATCTGGATATGCGCATGGTGTAATGAATGGTTGCTTCCTCTAAATGTCGGAAAGTGCACTGTGCTTCACCTTGGTAGAAATAACCCTCGGTGATGTTATAATGTCGGCGGTGTACTGCTCCGGCCGGTAGCTCAACATAGTGACCTGGGCGTTATTATGACGTCTGATTTATCGTGGTCAGCGCATATAGATAGTGTCGTGGGAAAAGCTCGACGATTGATCTATTTGATCGGAGGTCGTTTCCACGATGTACAGTTGATGGCCAAAATACTTTACACCACTTACGTGCGCCCTCTAATGGAGGTTGCTGGTCCGGTTTGGACGCCTTCGCTCGTGAGAGATCAGGAGCGACTTGAGTTGGTTCAGAGATGTGCGACACGTTTGCCGTACGGTAGAGTGCGTCCCTATTATGATGACAGGCTCCGTCTATTTGGTCTCCGATCTTTTATGGACCGTCGCGAGCGAGGTGACCTTATCATAACTTATAGGGCCTTGCACGGCTTCATCGGATGCGACTTGCGAGATCTTTTCGCTCTCAACACCGGCAATTTGCGAGGCCATTCGTTGAAGTTGTACCATGAGAAGTATCGAACTTCGCAGAGACAGCATTTCCTCTGTAACAGTATCTTTGACGCGTGGAATTCCCTTCCGGGATACATCGTTGGTGCACCGAGTGTGAATGCTTTCAAGAACCTGTTGGATGAACTAAAGTGTTAATTGTGATTTGTGATAGTTGTTTCACAATTTTTTTTTCTCTTTTTCTTGTAACACATGTAAGGCATGACTTTTTTCTTTAGGGATTATAGGCCTAGCCTTCCCTCTTATTTATGGTTTAATAATTATAATAATAATAATAATAAAATAACCGATACCTTTTCTGGTCACCTTGTATAACTGAAGGATAATTGACAATCGATGTGATTCGTAATCTGTAAAACTTGAATTTATTCTGTGAAATCAACGTTGAATAACTGTGATCATGTGATCTCATTGTATGACCTGAATGATATTTCAATTATTGTAAATTGTATGTATGTATGTATGTATGAATTGTAAATTTTTTCTGATATCTGTCATGTTATTGTATTGACTTGACAATTTTTCAACTAGTTGAGCTGTATCTAAAACTGGATTGTACAAATAATCCTAATTGTAAATAGTATCAGAGACTAGTTGCTGAGGTATCTCAAAGTGAATATGAATCGGCGATGGTTTTTTTCTTGTTGGTCCTTTTTTCCATTGAAAATATACCGCAGCGCTGAGCCCGCGCATTAAACATAGCCATGCTTCACAAAACTGATTTAGATAATTCTGTATCCTAAATGCTGACATGTGAATTGAACGAGGGCTTTTCAACCGTCAGTAAGTCCAATAAATAAGCCCAGATTGTAATGACAGTCTGTGATTATAGAATCTATGGTCTTAGAATGGACCAACTGAATGCAGGTTAGTCAACCTTCAACAAGGTCGGTATC
The DNA here is from genome assembly GCA_030674115.1 of Micraspis discolor. Lineage (NCBI taxonomy): Eukaryota > Metazoa > Arthropoda > Insecta > Coleoptera > Coccinellidae > Micraspis > Micraspis discolor. The sequence goes on from JARTUT010000023.1 coordinate 179,058, forward strand.
TCAGCAAGTAAGGTTACGCTGTTAGAGTTTATCATGAATATATAACCACCAATCCTCAAACCGTTTTATTCTTATTGTCTGATTACTCGATGAGCTCACAATAAAAATTGAATTCGATATTTTTCAATAAATGAGGGGCATGTTTCAAACTTTTACATAATATTAAGGTTGATGAACTTCTGACAGTATGTAGGTAACAAGTGAGCATCCATTAGTTCTTGTTTTGCTCTACTGATTTCAATAGTGACCCATTCTTTACTATTATATATGTATAATTTTATAACGTTTCATCAGTAGAGAGCATACTTCAAAGGTTCCTTATATGGTATATATAAGAATGATTCGAAATGCCAGTGATGAAGCCCATTTTCATCTGGATGGCTCCGTTCTATCGAATTTAAAGCTGAAAAAGTTCGCTAATGATATTGATTCATCACTATTGTATCTTTAGACTAGGTTTTTATATCGTTCCTGTATTATATGTTGTGAAAGGGTATGTCAGTCTTCAGGAACCTAAATTTTTGTACGATTCATTTAATATTTCGGAACATTGAGTCTCTTCCTCAGGCTATGAATATTGGATAAATAGATTATTTCCTTTGAAATGGAAAGAATTCCCATTTATAAACCCGATGTTGATATACGTCAAAAAGATTGTTGTCCTCGAGATGTTTATTTATATTATTTATTAACAACCACGATTTTGAACAATGTTTCAAAGGAAAAAATCAATTTATCCAATATTCATAGCGTAAGGAAGAGACTAAATATCTCGAAACGTAGCTAATTGAATGAATTCTGCAGAAATTCAGGTTCCTGGTGACTGATATAACCTTTCACATTGTATCTTTATTTAATATTTTCTAACACTAAGTTTTGAAACATCTCTTCATTCACATCATTACTCAAATGAAGCCCCAGAGACAAAGTCAAGCTTATCAACGCGCCCCGAATGAGTATCTCGTAAAAATGCACCTGACCCATCGATGCGAGTAAACAAACCCAGAGGCTACGAAACTCCCCTCGACCCATAAATAACGCAAAACATTCGGCGCAATAAATCACAACCGTAACCTTCAAGTTAAATACGACGACCGGCCGGTAACACGGTTCCTCTGTAATACCGACATGGCTACCGTGGATTACAGATGCCTCTAATCTGAATTTATTGAAATATATATGTGCCGAGAGTCTATCCTGTTCTCTTGGGTGGGTTCTGTGGAGGCGACTTGACGAACCAGGCCAATCAACACGTGATTTATGAAGTTACGCAAGGGTTTGTTCCGCAACCCGGTTTCGATATCTAATCTAATCCTTATAGGTACAAAAGAGTCATTTGGACAAATGTGTATGTAAACCTGGAAATCGAATGGTGAAGTCATCACTGTATCCATAAATAGAAGCTTTTTAGATAACTTTACACTCACAACTTTACACTTAACTACATCATTTCAAATTTGTTGCGGTGTGAACTTGGGTGATAATCTCGAATATAACTACTAAAGTTAAGTTCAAGTAAGATGGTGTGATTCAGTCTTTGGGTTTTTCTGTTACAAAATGAATTCTGACTCCGATATGCAAGTGGAAAGTTGAAATTTATGTAATGGTTCCGATGTGAATATGCTGCCAGTGTAGGTCCCCATAGATATAGGTACTGCAGTTGTAGGTTGCCCAAAGGTATACCGTATTTACGACAATTCGCAAATTTTTTGTTTGATATTGTAGGATATACTTTTACTTCTGAACCGGCCGGTACACATACTCAAATTTGACCACGGATTGGAATCGATTGGGACTATTTTCTGCTCAATATTGGGAATTTACAGATATTTAGGCAAAAGGCTGTTATACTAGTTTCCAGAAAAAAAAGCTTCCAATATATTCTAGGGGATGTATTCTACGGAAATGAAATCTCAGAATACGCATATGTCATTAACCTTCACAAATGTACAACTTTTTGTTGAGATCTAACGAATATCTTATTCGGATGGATATTGTAGAAGTTCTTGAGGAAACCAAATTCAGAGGCTCATAACTGCTGAATTATTCGGTGTTTTTGGGCCAATAACGCATCTGGTCGAGATATCTGGGCAATAAGCCTATTCTAAAATCATGAATACTCATCTCCTCTGAAAAATAGAGAGTATCAGGTATACCGGTATGAAACGTTTTTTCGTGAAAATAAAACACTAATTATTAATGGAAAAGTAAAAACATTTCGTTCAAAGTATTGGGCAGTGTTTTCTACACATTTTGATCATCTTTCTGGGAATTTGTGGATACCACGCCAATAAAATTGTTCGTCTTTTAAACCAAACCAACCTGACACCCAATTTTCGACCTCCTTGTAGGAATCAAAGTGCTGCTCAACCAATGCGTGTCCCATCGATGAAAACAAATGATAGTCGGAAGGAGCCAAGTCTGGGGAATACGGCGGGTGGGATAGCAGCTCCTAGCCAAGTGAAGAATGATAAGTTTTGCAGACGTTAGTAGGCATTTCCCTACCGAAAATAACTTAATAAGACGTAACCTTGGTAGTTTCTTGCACTTGCGTTCGCAGCGCACACGCGATTTTTTGTAAATCTTTTTCCCAAGATTTTTTATTATCTGTTACATCACAGCGCATCATAGTCTCCAACGTTTGATTAGTACGCTCTGTGGGATTTGTCTGAGAATGGTAATTCGCGGTGAATTTCTGGGTAATCCCATATGATTTCAACAAATCTCTGAACACCTTGAACCTCAATTGAGGGCCATTGTCGCACAACAAAACCTCTGGTTGACCATATATCGAGAATAATTCCTCCTCCATAACTTTGCATAGAAAGGTCGATGTAGAATTTCTTAGAGGACGAACTATGACAAACTTGCTGAAATGGTCGGTGATAACCAGTATAAATTTGAAACCACCATCAGATCTTGGTAGCGTCCAATAAAATCACAATGTACCAATAACCAAGGCTCTTTAGGGATTGGATGTGGGGATAACAAACCTGCGGCATTTATAGAACGGGTTTGTTTTTACAACACACTGGGCATCTTTTTACATATGCCGTTATGTCAGCTGCCATTTTTGGCCAGTACTAATATTCATTCATCCTTTTGAATGTTTTGAAAACTCCATGGTGACCACACCGCGGAATCATGATTTTGTTCCAGTAGCTTTTTCCTCTCAGTCTTCGAGATCACTCTCTTTCAAGTCGGTTGTAGGTCCTAATGTTTTGAAGGAACAAATTTGTACAACTCATTATTTTGAATTCGCCATGATGGATATTTGAAAAGTTGTTTCTGTATATTCTGCTTGAGTTTTGGAACACATTGATCCTCAACTACATTACCTTCATGAGCATCTATCTTCTGTACTTCTTCCGAACTACCCTCCTGATCCAGCGTGTCCCGAGACAAGATGTCTGGAACAACGTATTCCTTGCTTTTCCGATGAACAATGTCAAAATTGAATTGCTACAATTTCAGGACCCATCGTCCCACACGACCGTTAGGATCCCTCAAGGACATCAACCAGAGCAATGACCAATGATCGGTGATGACCGTGAATTTTGTTCCGTTGATATAGGGTCTAAATTTTTCTATCGGGAACAAAACATTCTCGTTCGGTTGTGCTATATTTTCTTTCTAACTGTACGGATCGACTTATGTAAGCTATGACGCGATCTGGGTAATCGCTTTTATCGGAAGACTGTGTCAGTACAGCTCCTAAACCTTCTGAAGATGCATCACACTGAATAGTAGTAATTAATGGCCTCGAAAACTCCGGACAAGATAGGATTGGAGGTGTAATTAATATTCCCTCAATTGACTGAAGGGTAGAAAACTAATTTTCTCCCTTTGTTAAATAAATCGGTTATTGGTAACATTAACGTTGCGAACTGTGGTATTGGCTTGTATTTGATGACCAAAAATGCATATTTGTATGTGGCGACCTCGGTGGCGGAATTCGACATTTTTGTTGTGAAAGAATTCAAATTCGCTGTCATTTCCCTGTGTTTTACATATTGATTTGGGGCATAATTTCTGATTCTTTTGTGGTGGAAGCGTACTTAAGAGTTTATACAATTGTTGATTTACAAACCTCAATATCGAAAATGAATGCTGAAGGCCTAGGAGTACAATCTTCTTTACGAAATTCACGTATTCAGTGTTGTGTAGTTGGTTGCAACAATGCATATTATAACACAGACAATTCTATTAAATTTTATTCTTTTTCTAATAAATGGTTTGAGAAAGAACGGAAGCAGATATGGATTAATAGAGTTAGAAGAGTTTGGTAAGGATATCTGATTTATTGGAGATGTTATCATAATTTCATTCATTCAAAACTTTAGTAAAGATGGTACTTCCAAGCAATAGCAAACGACAAAATTCCAGAAGATATGTAGTGCTCATTTCGTAGGAAATGCCAAAAGTAATATACCTGATTGCCCGTCTTATAACCCAACGATTTTTCCAAAGGTTAGTTCAGTTTCAGTTACCTATGTCCTATCTCATTCTACTTATTTCAGATGTATAAAAAAGTGTATAATTCCACTATGGGGGTGGAGAGATTTGAAAGAAAAACAGCAAGATCAAGAAGAAAGGATGAGTCAAAGGAAGGATCTATTGTTGAATCTTTAATTGAAATAGGTAATTCAGTGCAAGTGGAAAAAGGCCAGAAGGAATTTTCATGTCAAACTGATCCAGAAGATTCAGATGATGATATATTTTTATTTGAGAGTAATTTCATGGGAAATAGTGCGGAGGAGATTTCTGCCTTGGCAATTCAATGTAATATTGCCGATAAGACCAAATTATTTGTTAGTAAAAACGACAAATGTGTTGGCATCGATGAACCTATCAAATGTATGGGCTTCCATGGTATTAAATCTTTAAAATATGATGAAGAGTTGAAGTTTATTGCTGGTATTGTCTTCGATAGATTCAATTTTAGCTTACAGCGGCCATGGAAATTGTAAACTCAATGTTGAAAAAGATTGTTTCTTTTGTGATGAAAATTAAACTTGGCTTATCATTTGTGTCACTAGAAGTTTTATTTCAACTATATTAATCGAGTTGCCAAACAATTTTTTTCTTCTCTTTTGGAAGAAGTACAAAAAACAAAAATTTTCATATTTTGGCATAGTCGAGAAGTGTGCTTAAGGTTATTTCAACATTGTAAGGTAGCAAATTTATCGAAGTTTGTCTCGTTACTTTGGAAGTAATGAAACCAGTCCGCCCTATAATGTTGTAAACATGACCAGCTTTCTTCAAAGCTAGTCCTTTTTCTTCATTTCCTTTGGAGAAATGACCAAAATTTATTTTCAAAAATCCAAATGATCTCTCAATATCCATCTGGTTCTAACAATTTATTTAGTTGCATTGTAGGTGCAGCGTAAATGTTTGTATTGCTATTTCTTGATTTAGTTAATTCACTGACTCTCAACAAATCCTTCTAAAGTTTCTATGACACTAAGTTGACGCTGATAGAAAGGTGTTAAGTTTTTCAGAACTATTTCTAAACATGACTGTTCTGATAATTGGGTTGACAAACGATTGAACAAGTTGTGCATAATAATATAACTGCCACAAACATACCGATGTTCTCGCTTCTTCCCCGCGTTCGTTTTTTAATTTCATCAAACAATCGCGAGTTATAATGCGGTGGTTGAAATTGTTCTCTCAATTTCAGCGAGAAATCTTTCCAACCAATCACTTGCTTACGAATGCTACGGTACCAAGACAAGGCTTTACCGTCCAACAATTCAATAACGCAATCAAACAAACTCGTTACTGAAACATGTCTAGCTATTGCTAATTCTTCCACTTTCTCCAAAAGCGAACTGACCGTCATCTCCGTTGTTTCCCCTGTAAATTTTAAATTCCATAAATGAACCGGAACGGAAGGATTGCTCGAAAAAATATGACCGGAGTAGGATTTTGCTGAATCCTTGTTTGAACCTATCTTGAGATTTGAAAAAATTGTCATGTCTTCATCATCAGACGACGAAATAGAGCTCGTACCTTGTTGATCAAAAGTTGAAGGAGTAGAATTTTGCATTTTAAAATTTTTTAAGTTTAATATGATGTAAAAGGTTTGTTGGAGAAAATGAGAAGAATTGGAAATAGATACAACATAACGACTGCATTCAAAACTCAAGACACTATCAGAGCTAAACTTACAAAAGTTAAACCTAATAATGAGACACAAAGGACAAAGAACTGCATATATGAATTACCTTGCGAGTGCGGAAGATCTTACATCGGAGAAACTAAACGCTCTCTGAATGTACGAATAAAAGAACATCAGAAGCTTCTACGAGTACTAGACAGCGACAAATCCAGGTTGGTCCAACATGCTGTAGATGAGAATCATCGTATAAAGTGGGATGAAGCATCAATAATATCCAAAGAAGAAAAACTTGCAAGAAGAAAAATCAAAGAAGCAGCATTTATGAGAATAACACCTGATTCCATAAGTGCTCCATCTATAGATCTGCCAGAAGTTTGGACGCCGATAGTTCGATCCAACTTAAAAAGATCATCATATCACAGATGAGTATATAACATCATTCATTTTTCTTTCATGACTTCTGTCAATTGACTTTTTGAAAATTGATAATTTTCAAAAGGTTTCTTACTTTTCTCCTTGATAAAGATAGAAGATGTCTATCGAAACGTCGGAAAACATTACATCCACAATAGATGATGGTAATAGGTAGGTAGTTGGTGTATGAAACCGGACTGGAGTATGAGTGATCATAATGGTATACTCACTACTCTGGAACGGAGAATGAAAGACAGCATGATTTAGGTAGTGACGAATAGATGGAAGATAAACAATGTGGACTGAAAAAGATACCTAGATCTCATCAGGCTTGAGGCTGACCTCGTCGGTAACTAAGAGTACGACGCCCTAGGTTCTGATGACAGAGTGCGATTGATGCAAGGGTGGGTCACTTCGGTGAATGAAAGAATGTTGAAATGGCCTGTTGTCTTCTCTGGTAGGATAACCTGATGGACTGCCGCGCTAACGAAACGAAAAAGAGGAGTACGAAAGGCAAGGGTAGATTACTAGAAAGCAAGAAAAAGGAGCGAAAGACACAGAAAATCGAATATTTCTGCTTGCGGAGATTGTACAAGAGGAAAATGGTAACTACCCAAAAGATAGACTGAGAGCAATTTGTGGAGAGAGAGGGCAACACGGAGACCTGGGAGATAGTGTACAAAATGAGCATGGGGATGCAGCAGAAGGTAGAATTAACTAGAGTGAGGGTGGGAGAGAGAATGACGAAAGACTGGAATGTGACTGTGAAGGCTCTGATGGATGGGTTCTGCCCAGTAGACAAGAATGTAGGGAGAAATGATAGGAAAAGAGAAACAAAGTCATACACGGTTACATATTAAGTGTTGGCTTTGCTGAAGAAAACGAATGGTTCAACCCGAACCTGTCTGGGACTTCTCATTACAGACCACGAAAGCATGTTCTAGTTTCGGCATAGAAGGGGTCTCAGTGAGAGCGATAGAGACGTGGGATAATGTCTTATTTGGCTGAAGCGAATTCGTTGAAGAAAAGAAAGTGATTCTAGAGGGTATGCTGGTGTATGCTAGCATATCACCGAATGTAGGCTGATTGATTGAAACGAAAAAGAGAGATATGAAAGAATTGGCTGCTCCTCTCGGGAAATCTTTGACAAGAGAAGGAAGGGAATAATTATAGACTCTTGTAGGGATAGGTCTCCTGAAAATCCGAATATGGGAGTTAATTTATTTACCCTTTTGGAAGAAATGTGGTACAGGGCGGTAATAGTGGTTAAAGGTGCACCTCACTGGTTCTGATGTGATGGTGAATCGGAGCGCTGTTTTTGAGGCTAGGGGTGTGCTGATTCCACAAGGTAGTGACGGGGATTGATGACCCCGCACAGGTAATCTTAACTTGCTCATGCTTAAGCTCATGGTTTTCATGGTCCAAAAGTAGCGAGGGAATACGTTCCCGAAGCTTTTCCAACAAACGACGCTATGGTTTGTACTACGGGAGAGCAGATGACCGCCTGGACGTGTCGGGGTAGCGTATTCATCGACCTTTATGCCCATTGGCAGTAGTTGAAAGCTCGCATGCTGGGTGAGAGGGAGCTTACTCTTTCGACGTGTGAAGTCGTGGTTGTCAACTCGGGTATTAGCCTGCAAAGGTAATAGATTCTGAGATAGGGCCTTCCTCGACCAGTAGGGACCTAGTTTTCGAAGCCCGACTGGTAGGGAAGCATTCAGTTGCATCTCGATGTTGACAGGGCATTTCTCTAAACCTTGCCATTGGTGGCTGTGGTCATAAGCCTTCGGGCGAGAAGGCCACGTTAAATAAATATGTTTGTGTGTCCGAAAGTATGGAACAAATTCATTCTTAGCTAAACAGACCATTTTAAGAAATAATCCTGAAACACGTCGATTTTTTACTTTAATCAACCGTATTTTAAAATAAGAGTCTAATATACAGGGTGAATTACTTTCGATAAATGACGTCACTTTCATTTTTGGCGCTCTTGTTCGCCCGAACAGAGTGCCTATCATTTTGCCCGAATGTCTGTAATTTTGGAAATTACAGCCGAAAATGGTCTCAATCGATTGGGTTCGACTCCCCGATGAAGAATCCGTGGCGAAAGTTGAGTCTGTCCGGCCGGCCGGACGTATCCCCTCTAGCATCCAAAAGGAATCAGCTAGAGTTTTCATATTTTCAGAATAGGTGAATTTTCCAAATATCTCGGTCAAGTTCATTATTGGGCCAAATCCGTAGAACGGTTCAGTAGTTATGAGCATCTGAAATTTTGTTTCCTCAATAACTACTAGAATATCCATCCGATCAAGTTGATACTTGAAATATTGTTGAGGAAGGCTGCAACAAAACAGCTCGCAAAATTTCGCAGAAATGGTCACGCTAAAAAATTTTTAAAAAATTCCCAAAAATAAAATTTTTAATCCTCACTATCTCATAAGATATTTTTCGGATTTGAATAAAAATTCTTGAATATATGGAGGTGATCGATATCTTACTTATACTCAAATTTCATTGTCGTAGCTCTTTTCCATCTAAAGATATGATCATTTTTTTCATTTACTCAAGAGAAAGGAGAAATGACATACGTCCCGTGATTTTCTTTGAACGATGGCCATCACAGATCGATATTCTAATGACGAATGACAGGATCATTAATCAGTGTCAGTTGGCGTAATATTAATAAAAAAAATTAGAAAGCACTGACGTGAGGTCAGATTGCTTTGGCGCTCTTGTTGAGCTACTTGCGAGTAAATATTCAAACCTTAACAAATCTATAAGCTCTCTGATCGGGTGAACAATAGTCTTTTTCCATACTATGGGACAATGTGATGTAAATATGAAAGCCTAATGACTAAACAAACCTTTATCTCAATTTGAAAATAACTCATAATTTTCATCAAATTTTGTTCTATGCTTCTCCTAAAAACTTACGTCATTGCTTGTCTGAGTTTTGACAACGCCATCAAATTCTTTCTCTATGATAAAAAATGTTTTGATTAATATTACGTCTGTGCTTTTCTGAATTTTGACAACGTCATCGACATCGAATTCTACCTCTATGAATTCTATGAAAATTTTGATTGATATTACGCCAACTGACACTGATATCTAGGTCCGCAAGTTGTCAAACGAATATCGATCTGTGATGGCAAATCTTTCAATGACAAAGCTCGGACTTCATGACATTTCTATTTTTCTCTTGAGTAAATGATCATATCTTCAGAAGGGGGAAAGCTACGACAATGAAATTTGAGGATGAGTAAGATATCAGTAACCTCAATATATATACGGATTTTTATTTAAATCTAAATGAAGTCTTTGGAGATATTGAGTATTGAAAATTTTTTTTTTGGGATTTTTTAAAAATTTTCTAGCGTGACGATTTCTGCGAAATTTTGCAACCCGTTTCGTTTCAGCCTCCCTCAATAACATTGCAAGTATCAACTTGATCGGATGGATATTCTAGTAGTTATTGAGGAAAAAAAATTCAGATGCTCATAACTACTGAACCATCCGACGGATTTGGCTCAATAACGAACTTGACCGAGATATTTGGACAATAAACCTATTCTGAAAATATGAAAACTCTAGCTAATTCCTTTTGGATGCTAGAGAGGATACGGCCGTCCGGCCGGACAGACTCAACTTTCGGCACGAATTCTTCATCAGGGAGTCGAACCCAATCGATTGAGACAATTTTCGGCTCGATATTCCAAAATTACAGACATTCGGACAAAATGATAGGCACTCTGTTCGGGTGAACAAGAGCACCAAAAACTTTTTCATAACGGGAAACCATAGAGATAAAATTCAATATCGGTGGCTGAAATAATATACGTTGTTAAAATTCAGAAAAGCACTGACGTAAGTTTTTAGGGACAGGGAATTATAGCTTCGAACAAAACTTGGGGAAAATTATGAATAAATATTTTTAATTTGAGATATTGGTTTGTTCATTCATTAGGCGTTCATATTTGCATCACATTGTCCCATAGTACGGGAAAAGACTATTGTTCACGTGATCAGAGTGCTTATAGATTTTTTATGGTTTGAATATTTACTCTCGAGTAGCTCAACAAGAGCGCCAAAGCAATCTGACCTCACGTCAGTGCTTTCTAAATTTTTTTTAAATAAGTTTGTCTCCATTTTCGGATTCCTCTAGCTGAGCTGATTCCAAAAATCATATATATTCGCATATATTACTGGGATATTGTGTTTTTGATCTTCTATTATGGAAAATGACACATACAGTTTTCTGAAAATTCAAATTCAGACTATTAATTGAACACTATTCTATTGTTCAAGAAGGTATCATTAAGATCCACCGTCAAATTAATGTTATCTTTTATAATTTTTATTATATTGGTGTTATCGACGTCTAGGATCACTTTCAGAGTCTTATATAAATATTAGGAAGATCATTAACATATATTATAAATAAAGGAGGACCCAGAACACTTCCCTGGGGCACTCCACTCTTAATTTCTGCGCTTTCAGAAATGAAGGTATCACCATCAACAGTAAATTTTACTCTTTGTTTCCGGCCTTCGGGATAATCTTTCACAATTCAAGTTGTTTGTCTACTTCAAAAACATAGAAAGTCTTACTTATTTTTACAATATCATATTCAGTTTTCTTATGAAGATTGTCATTAATATTATTCCCAGCAATATTTACAAAATAATTATTGAAATCCTTTGCAATTTCTTCCGGACTAATGGAAGATGGAAGAATTTGTTCTTTTGAATAATTTTTACCTGTCAGAGATTTTATCACACCCCACGTTGTTTTACCTCTATTATCTGAGTTTTCCACTTTATCAGCAAAGTAGTTTTCTCTTCTTTTTTTTCTCTATATATAGGGGTATATGTATACCCCTTTAGTTGTTTTATATTGTTGAAGATATTCTGGTCTATTCCGTAATACCACATAAGGTATATCAAGATTTTTCTTCAAGGCAGCAAGACTAGAATCAGTGTTAAGATTCATGCCTGGTGCAGTATGGCCATTTCGGCTCTTCACGCTCACAAGCGCAAATGAGTACTGAAACAAGATCTCAAAAATTCTAAAAGAGAAATCCCACATCCCATTTACATCAGTTCCATCGAATTTATACAACTACTACTAATCTAATGAAGATAGCCGTTTCCCAAAATAAAAAAAAATTCTTCATTATACTTTCTCACAAATTTCCTTTCAATTTGACATCAATTGTGACATCTCTTTTCTATATATATTTCTGATTTATCTTTTTGTTTGTATACACACATTTCTTTGATATTCCTTCTGGATGGACCTGAGTAGACAATTGAAATTGATTCTAACAGAACTTTAAGAATGTGGGTTTTCAAAAAGCTACATGAAATAATGCCAGCGTTCCGAAGATATATTTCCACTATTTTTTGATTTCACAAAATAAATCGTTGCTATTCTAATAATGAGATTTTGGATTTATCTCATATTGTATTTTTTTAATTGTATTCGCAATTCACATTCAAATGCACTTAATGATATTGTTTATTTCAAATCCATGGTGGATGACACAAAATGTTGAGTATCCAATGAGAAGTATCCCCATTTTTTTTAACAATTTCTGAAAAGATGTTTCAAACTTTCCAAATTTTGGAATGTAAGAGCCCCTTAAGAATACAAAACAAGGGCAGTTGATGAAATTAGTATTTCGACTTATATTTCGAACCGAATGAGAACTCTTCTCTTCAATAGGAAACACATTAAATAGATTTGCTACTTCAGTACACCAAATTATGATTATAAATAAATTATGATAATAAAAATAAAAATACGTTTTAAAACTCAAATTAACAAAATAAATGATCTGGTAAGAGTTTCAATATTGTTACGTTTTTCCTCAGCGAATTAGAAAAACACTACAAGTCTTTTTTAAACTAATTTATATTCACACTTAACTAGCAATTATCAATAATTTATATACACAATTTATTTACAGAATTTCACTAGGAACACCTGTTTATCCGTCGGCAAGTTCTATACATGAATGAATCCATGAATCGGCTTCAGTCATTTATATCTGGCACTTTTTTTTTTCTAGAAGTTACCAGAAAGATGCTTCACATTCCAGAGTATTCGTCGCGGCCTCTTGATGTCTCATAAATATGCCATCATTAAACGTTTTTATGTGACAGCTTTATGGCGAGCGGTCCCTTTCATGTTTCTTAATCCCTTTGTCGGCGCATGAAGCGCTGACGCAGCAGTAATTAGACGGCTCATATTCGGTTCCGTTACATTGCTCCCTCCTTAAAAGAACGTTCGGTCCCCGAACTTTTCCTTCATGACTGAATCTGCAAGCGCTTCCATTCCTGCAGAACTCTTGTTGATCGAAATAGCAGGATACCGTTTTCTTTACGGGACCGCCTTTCGGGTTGAAACTACAAACCCGTATTCGGACATCGGTATTCTGTAAAACTACCTCCAGCATGTTACGAACTACTCTCCAGTTCAGACGATCCAGTCCACAACCCAGCTTGGGAATTGCAAGCTTGTTCACACCTGCTCTAGCCAGCTCGTCCCTAAGGTTCATCAAGGTGCTCCACATGGCTTGGTAAGTTGGCTTTCCATAAGATTTTTCCTTGGTTACCATGTAGAAGAGATAACGAGGTCCATCGGTCAACTTCAGGATTCGGTTAAGGGAAGGTTGTTGTCCCATGAGGTCTGTTACACGACCAAATTTCTTCTTGAAGAGGAGAGCTATCCATTTGGACATGTTGAGATCTTCAGCTACGCAGTGCGCCAATGAGTAGTCTACCGGTACCGCAAACAGATCTTGTTGCTCCTCGGTTGTGATCACGAACCTCGCTTTTCCGGTTTCTCCATAATTTGCCATGAACTGATAAAAGCTCAATTCCTCTTGATCTGGGGTCTGAGTTGTAGTCCTTCCCACTTCCGCCTCGTCCTGAGCGTTATGATCGGCCTCATACCTTGCCAGGCGATTCACATGAACTACACGTTTCTTTCCTCTTGGCAATTTTTGGATGCGGTAGACTAGGTCGTTGATCCTCTTCACAACCTTATATGGTCCTTCCCAATCCTTCTGTAACTTTGGGGATAGCCCTCTTCTCCTCTGGGGGCTGAACAACCATACCAAATCTCCTACCTCGTATCCGCCTTCTGCTGCCTTGATGTCGTAACGAGTCTTCATGCGATCACTTGCAATTTGCAGCTTTTTCCGGACCTTCAGACTGCTCACGTAATCTTCACCCGCAATATCCGTTCCAGGGGTACACCCAAACTCCAGGTCACAAGGGAGTCTCATCTCTCGACCGAAAATGATACATGCTGGGGTTTCCCCTGTCGATTCCTGCACGGATGATCTATAGGCCATGGTGAATAGATGCAGTTACCTATCCCAATCTCTCTGGTGGTCGGAGACAACCTTGGCCAAGTATTTTCCCACATTCATTTTCATTCTCTCGACCATACCGTCTGACTATGGGTGGAGAGCAGTTGTTCTGGTCTTCTTGATCCCTAGTAACTCGCATAGGGTCTGGAACAAGCTGGACTCGAAGTTTCGTCCCTGATCAGAATGAAGCTCCATAGGCATGCCGAATCTGCAGAACATCTCCTTGACCAATACATCAGCAACTGTTGCGGCTTCTTGATTCGGAATGGCGTAAGCCTCCACCCATTTGGAGAAGTAGTCCATAGCAACAAGGATGTACTTGTTTCCATCGTCAGTTTCTGGAAACGGACCAGCTATATCTATTGCTACGCGTTCCATTGGGCTACCAACGTTATACTGTTTCATAGGGGCTCTACGACTTTCTCTTGGGCCATTCACCGAAGCACACAGTCCGCATTTTCAGCACCAGTCCTTGACGTCCTCCTTGCAATTAACCCAGTAGAAACGCTCTCGAACCTTTTCTAGGGTCTTCTTGATACCGAAATGGCCGCCGGAGGTCCCATCATGTAACTTCTGCAATACATCTTGTATTCTACTCCTAGGGACTACAACTTGGTTTCTGGATCCGGTACCTTCTTCATTCTCAAGGGTCCTCTTTAGCAACCCATCCTCTATAAGGAGGGAGTCCCATTGTGCCCAATATGATTTGACCCTTGAATTTATCTGACACAGTTCTCCCCATCCAGGCCTACGACCATCCGCTTTCCATCTTAAAATCAGTTTCAGCTCTGGGTCGTTCTCTTGGTCTTGTCTCAGGTGATCTGGCAGCCAATTCTCATCAGTTATAGTGGTTCTTCGGCAACATTTTTTGTCCTCCAGTTTTCTACAGTGCTTGCAGTCTATAGGGCACGGTCTTCTAGACATAGCGTCAGCGTTTCCATGGGACTTCCCTGCACGATGCTCCACAGTGAAATTGTACTCTTGAAGTCTTTCGATCCATCGCGCCACTTGACCTTCCGGATTCTTGAATTGAAGAAGCCATTTCAACGCTGCATGGTCTGTTCTCAGAAGAAATTCTCTTCCGTAGAGATATTTATAGAAGTGCTCCATGGACTTGACTGCAGCAAGCAGCTCTCTTCTCGTTACGCAGTAGTTACGTTCCGGTTTCGACAAGACTTTGCTGAAGTACCCTATAACTTTTTCTTTGCCATCTTGAATTTGGGACAATATACCACCTATTGCCATGTTACTCGCATCCGTGTCCAATATGAACCTTCCTTTCATCTGGGGTAACTCAGGATTGGGGCCGACGTAAGAGCACCTTTCAATCGAGTAAAGGCTTCTTCACACTCTAAATCCCATACGAAGTCCTTTCCCTCTTCAGTCAGTTTTGTTAAAGGCTTCGCAATATTGGCAAATCCTAGCACGAATTTCCTATAGTAGGTGCACAGTCCAAGAAAGCTCCTGACTTGGTGTTTGTCTTGCGGTGTTGGCCATTCGCGTACGACTCGGATCTTATCTGGATCAGCACTTACTCCAGTTTCAGATACTACATGTCCCAAGTACTTCACTTCCTTCTTGAACAGGTGACACTTTTTCGGACTTAGCTTCAGATTTGCAGTGCGCAGCCTCTTAAGTACATCTCTTAAGTTTCCCAGATGTTCGTGGAATGTACGGCCAAAAACAATAACATCGTCCAAATATACAAAACACGTCTTTCAAGACAACCCTCGTAGAATGGTCTCCATCAGACGCTCGAAAGTTGCAGGTGCGTTGCAAAGGCCGAATGGCATCACATTGAACTGCCATAATCCGGTCCCAATAGTGAAAGCAGTCTTCTCTTTGTCCTTGGGATCCAATTCAACCTGCCAGTAACCACTCTTCAGATCGAGGGTGGAGAACCATTTCGAGCCTGAGAGTGTATCTAGGGTGTCGTCAATTCTTGGAATAGGATAGCAATCTTTTTTCGTGACTTCGTTCAGGCGACGGTAGTCAACACAGAATCTAGTGCTGCCATCTTTCTTTCTGACCAGAACTACAGGTGATGACCAAGGACTGTCCGAGGGTTCTATTATGCCTTGATCATGCATGTCCTTGATGATTCTCTCGGCCTCATCTCTCTTGGCAATGGGAAGTCTTCGCGGATGTTGGCGAATAGGTCCTGAATTTCCGGTATTGATTGGGTGCTTCACGACATTAGTTCTTTCCAGCTGGTCATCATCCATGGCAAATACATCACTATATTCGGTGATCAATTTTCTTACTTCCTTGATGTATTCTGGTTCTAGGTTGTTGCAGGAGGATGTCAGCATTTCGACCAATTTGTGTGACACCTTATTCTTCCTGGGAACGCTCTTCTGTTCGCCTTGACTACCGCCTGTCACACACGATACTGAGCAGCATTCTCCTATTACAGTGTCTTTCTTCAGATTCACCGGATACATGTTCGTGTTCAATATCCTCACGGGTACTTCCTGTTTCTCCCTCACCAACGTCTTCCCGGTGAGTATTCCTTTTTCCGTGACCACTGCGAAGATTCTTGTCTAAATACCCGCTCACCAAGGTTTCCGCCAGGCTAGGCACGGTGATATCTTCCACGAGTAAGACTCTACTCACAGCGTCTTCCTTTCCTAGGAATGGAATTTCTAGGCTTCCAATTCTCAGGATGTCGTTCCTCATATCCATCTCGAAACCCTGTCCCTTAATCACATCCATTCCTAGGATGACTTCCTCCGTGATATCTGCCACCAGTACCTCGTGCTCGAATGACGTACCACCAATTAGTATTCTGGTCTTCTTCCTTCCGTGCGTTGGTACACTCTCCCCAGTGGCGGTGCGTAATCGTGTCATAGTAGGTAATGTCTTGCCTCTCACTATATCGGGTCTTGCAATAGTACGGGTTGCACCTGTGTCGACCAACATTTTAGCCGACCGCCCATTGATCTTACCGTCGACATATATACTGCTGGAGTCCAAGATGGTCTGTATGATAACTTCTGGGGCATTGTTTAGGCGGGTCGGCTTATGCCCCCTTTCACCAACCCGTTTTAGTTTCCCTGTTCCTGTTGTTTTGGCTTAGCAGGCTTCTTACAAGAGCGGCGAATATGCCCTACTTCACCACAATTCCAACATCTAGGTCCTCTATTTTGTTGTTGTTGGAGAACTCGGCGTATTATATCCTCTATATTTCCGGTGCTGTCCTCGGAATCATCCATGGTAAAATGATTTTTATTTGACCCCTATGTGAAGCCTGCTTGGCTGCTTCGAACTCTAATGCATGGGCTAGAGCATCGTCCAGGGTCTTAGGTCGGGCCAACCGCAAGGTTTGCTGGGCCTCACTATCTCTCAGTCCGTCTACGAACGTCTGCACTGCAAGCTGTTCTAGGAAACTGTCCATTCGCGTTAGCTGCAGCTTCAAATTGTCTCTGGTATGTGCACCAGGCGGTTTTATCATCGAAAGTTGGTGGTTTGACCCTTGCTCGGCCTGCTTCTCCACTACTTTCGTATTTTACTGGAATACTTCTATCTTTATTATTCTCATCTACCTGTCTGCTCATTTTGTTTAATCGATCCTCTACAATTTTCAACACACTTTCGGTATGCTCTTCCAATTTCCCTTGTATATCCTCTTCTATTTCCTTCTTCAAAATCTCCAGGTTTTCTAACCGATCTTCAATATTTCCAATCTTATTCTCTAACTTCGAGCAATTATCGGTCATCGTTTTTAGACTATCCTCTATAGATTCTAATTTACCTCTAAAACTATTTTCCAGAGAAGTACTGTTGTCGTCCATTTTATTTTCCATTCTATTTTCCATGGAATCCATTTTATTTTCCATTCTATTTTCCATGGAATCCATTTTATCTTTCATGTCCTTCCAATTTTCCTCCATTTTATTTGTCAGTTCTTCAAAAGCTTTCTTGAAAAAGTCCATACTGGCCTGGTCCATTTTCTCAGCTTGAGATCTCGTTACCGGCATTCAGGATTTTCCAAACTAATTTCGGAGTAGTTTCACTCTTCTTGGTAACCCCACACCTGACACCAATTGTTACGTTTTTCCTCAGCGAATTAGAAAAACACTACAAGTCTCCTTTAAACTAATTTATATTCACACTTAACTAACAATAATCAATAATTTATATACACAATTTATTTACAGAATTTCACTAGGAACACCTGTTTATCCGTCGGCAAGTTCTATACATGAATGAATCCATGAATCGGCTTCAGTCATTTATATCCAGCGCTGTTTTTTCTAGAAGTTACGAGAAAGATGCTTCACATTCTAGAGTATTCGTCGCGGCCTCTTGATGTCCCATAAATATGCCATCATTAAAAGTTTTTATGTGACAGCTTTATGGCGAGCGGTCCCTTTCATGTTTCTTAATCCCTTTGTCGGCGCATGAAGCGCTGACGCAGCAGTAATTAGACGGCTCATATTCGGTTCCGTTACAATATGGTAACCATTTTGTTCCACACACTTTCGAATATGTCTTGAAACAACTCTGTTGGTCGCTCGCTCAATTTCGTCCCCCTTTAGTGAGTGGAAAGCATCCTCCACACGCCGTTTCAAATCTTCTTTGCTTTCAATAGGAGATTCATAGACTATGTTTTTATTCTACCCCATAATTGAAAATCTAAGGAAGTAAGATCGGGAGATCGTGGGGACCAAGACAGTGAAGAACGGCGTCCGATCCACCTATTACCAAACATTGCATTCAGTTCTTCAGACACCTCGTGCGAACTATGTGCCGGAGCCCATCCAATTGATAATATGCGGTAGTCGACATATTCAACGGCAGTTCATCCAAAAACTCAGAAACAAAATTTCTCAGGATTTCCAAAAATTTTTCTGTATTTAAATTTTCTTCATAAATGTAGTACCGCACTTTATTGTTCATCAAAAGAGCAAACACATTAAAACTAAATTTGTTCTGGGGTTTCACAAATCCAAAAATTCATTGATTAATTTTCTGTTTTTTTTTTTTTTTGAGTTTATCAAAGCCTTTATGAACTCGAACCATTTTTTCGAGATTGAACTTAAGTTTCCACATAAAAAAAAATTAAGAAAACTTTATCTAGATTTTCGATGCAAAACAATGATCCTAACACAATCTGTTGTCACTTTCAATGATTATGCCTAAACTGATGTGTTCACTTTGTTCTTAACCTATTCAACTACAGGTGGAGTCCACAAAATGTTGTTGAAAATGTGGGATTTCCAAATTACTGTATTAAATATATTCTTCGTTCTTGATATGAATTTTTTCTCGAAAAGTTCCGAAACATTTTTGTATATCAAGCTCAAATTTTCTATGTCCGTTCTGTAACTAACGGTATCATTAAATTTAATGTATAACATTTTACAATCTTACATCTTGAAAAATCCCAAAAATGAAAATTTTCCATCCAAAAACCTCGAAGTTATTCTTGTTTCAGCGGAGCTCTATTTTCGATTTTTTTTTCGAATTTTCCCGCTCAGAGAGAATTTTCCAGCCAAAACTGAAAAATGTTACATCAAAATAAATGGTGTTTTAATTTGAAAAACGGAAGTTGACGTCATTTCCGGAAAAACCGGAGGTGCTCATGCCTTGAAAATATTTTAGATTTCATCAGCATCGTGAAATACTTATAAGTGATGAATTTCATGAAAATACGTTCAGTAGTTTTCCGTATAAATATGGGTGAGGTTCCTCGTGAAAGATCCTGTATTTATGTCGACTTATGCAATTTTTCAAAAGTGTTTTACTTTGGCCACTTCGAATAACTACTGCAAGGAATGATTCTCTCCGATTTCGCACGAGGTCAGCATATTTCAATTCAAAAAATTACGCATTTCAAGTTGAGATGTATGAAATCAAAAAAATGACCACAGATCATGTTAGGACAAAAGCTTTGCATTGAAGCTATAGACAGTTTTCCTAATTTTATGTATTTTTCTTCACCTGAATAAAGATTAGATTTACCCAAATTATTTTTCGAATGAATCCGTGGTCAAAATTGGTTCTGTCTGTCTGTCTACCAGTGGGCACCATTATGATTATTTTTCAATTTACACCAGAGAAAAGAGAAATGACAAAAAGTCCATCAGAAGTTTCTTTGATCGATGCTATCACAGATGCGTATTCGATAGATATGGGTCGGACTCATGAAGCAGTGTCAGTTGGGGGAAAATTTATGGAAATTTATCATTATGGTGAAATATTGTACATTTTCAGAATCTAGAAACGCCCCGACAAAGGTTTTTAGGAAAAGGGAATTTAAGCTTCGAACAAACTTAGGGAAACCTATAAAAAGTTATTTTCGATTTAAGATATAGGTTTGTTCATTCATCATGGCATTCGTATTTGTATCATATTGTTCCAGAGTACGATATAAGACTCTCGTTCACCTGAACAGAGTGCTTATACGTTTGTTATATTTACGTCAGTGATTTCTGAATTTTTCCTATTTCAATTTGTCCAACAATGTCATGTAAGGACCTTTTGTGTGGAAAATATAAGTTCTACCTTAGCAAAATACTTCAAGTTTATTATGTGCTCTGATAAACTCCAAAAAAAAAGAGAAAAAATGGAATCACTGAATTTTGAAATGTAATTGAATTTGTGTTTTATAAACAATCTATTTTATATACCTATATTTGTAGTTCGCTCTGAAACCATATTGAAGTAGATTTGTCAATTTTTTTTTAATGTTTCCACAATGTATAACTGATATTCGTAAATCTTTATGATGTAACACTGAAGAAATGGAATTATATCTGCGAAACGTTAGCATTAGTTGTATGTAGTTTTTTGACAATCCACATTCCTGGAATTCTGATAAAATCTATTCCAATTGTCTTATCTGGTCGTTGAAGAATGGAAAATAATGCAATCCGATTACGTCTTTTCTTTCAGAATTCAACAACGAATCCATCTGAATAAATGCCGTAGACATAGCTCATTTGACATGATTTTGAGAATAAACAAAGCCTTGAATTTCCAAAATCCGAAACAACTAGTTTCAAGTAAATTCCGACACTAAAGGCGATTCCAATATTCGTATGAACTCACAGAAGTGCATAAACTACACAAGTACAACCGCATGCTTAAAATAATTATCTGATTGTATAAAAAAACAATTCATAGCAAAAAATATATTTATGAACTGAATGAAACAAAATACAATAATCAATTCAGGATACCATCTTTTAAATAAAAAAAAATTTATAAAACAAAATAAAACAGCAAATTTTTTTTTAGTTTATCAGATACGTATCTTCCTGCATAAATCTGCCCAATATTCGATAACATTGAATATTTATCATGATCGCAATAAAATTCTAACTGACATCGGAAAGATAGAATTGTTCTGTCTCCTTGTATTAAGACTTCATCGATCTCTTGTCAGTTTCCATTTCGCTAGTGAATTTGTGACAATTTGTATGGCAACATCTTGGTCGCATTGTGTTATGGACGCACCGATGCAATTATTTTCAGTCGATTGGGATCTCTTCCTAATAAGGAATTCGTGACCAAACTATAGTATGTCAGGCCGGCCGTATACTCATTATCTTCCGATAGAAATGGCCTGAATTTCCATACTTTTGGGATATGTTAATTGACCAAATATCTCGGTCGAATTTGTTATTGAACCAAATCGGTTGAATAGTTCAGAATCTCATGAACTCCTAGAGTATCCGCTCTATGGATTTGTAACATGAAAATCGTTCGAATATCTTTAAAAGAAATGAATCTGCCAAATCTTGTGAAAATCGTCATGATACAAAATTTTATAGAAATACGATATTCTTCGGCTATCAACGAAATGTCTAAGAATAAATTTAAAATTGGATATTTCTGGTATATATATCAAAAATGGTGCGAAGTATTGTATTTCATCATATATTAATGATTAACAAATTGATTGATGAATGTTAAAGGCTATCATTACTACAAATTTATAATAATATTTCTTTATCCTTTTTTAAAAGTAATGAAATCAATGGAACAAAAGTTTATACTTTCTGTTCAATTTTGATTTTAGTTACATGTTATATTCTTTTGATTATAACACTGAAGAAAATTGGTTAAAGTAGATGACAGAGAAGTATTCGGCCACTTTCATTTCATCTGACTCGGATCAAGAAAACTATTTTCCTTTTTCATTAAAGATTCATTCGCACATGGTATTTAATTGATCCTCAGAATTGTGCAGAAATCACCTAAAATTGAAAACAATAATGCTGTGATTACCTCCTTGTACAATCCGAATTAATCGATAAAATACTAATGCATTCTGAAGATGCAGGAAAATGAATTTTTACCTCACGGAACTGTTAAGAAAATGTATTTTATCTTTAATCAAATAAATAATAATAATAAAACTTCATTTACAGTTGAAAAATACAAATACAGATACAAATAAGTTACTACATGAGGTGAATAAAGTGCGCAATAAAGTGAGCAAAGCACTTGTTTCCCATAAAAATTTACAGATATATAGAAAATTAAAAAAATATATATGTATAAATGTTATGATATAAAATGTGAAATAGAAAATAATAAAATGTGATACTTTACACACATAGTTTGCAATGAGAAAATAAAACAGGGGAATAAAGTTTAGTGTGCGATAAGTGCTGCTGCACTTGTTTCGCAGGAAAAAAGAGAATAAAATGAAAAAGAAGCAAAAACGCACAATGTTTGTTTATATTCTAAAGACCCGGAGGCAATAAAATGAGGTACAACAAAGGATGGTTAAAAACAGAAATTTGTAGGGTATTATAGTACATTGAATGTTATTTAATGATAATGAGTATACAAAAAAAGAAAACATATATCAGTATTTGCGTATATAAAGAGCACAGTTTAGGGATGATGCAGAAAGGGATATAACCTTTATTATTAGTTAGTAGTTATTCCATCAAATTTCTCACAAATTATCTGTCTCTCTGAAAAATGAACGACTTCAGTTTTTTTTTAACAGTGGTTTTGACATTATATTTTTGATATTCTCTGGTAGTGTGTTATACAATTTGAATAGTTTAGTTATACTTCTAAGGATAAAACTGTGTTACGTTATTTCCTTATGCCATATTAATATGGAAATATTAATTTATCCAAATAATTATTTGAGAGTTAAGATGAAAACTCGTTTTCTGCATTGATGTAATGGTTTCCTGTTTATATCTGCTGGAAGAACCGATTGGTGATCAATTGATTTCATTGGTGCTACCTCGATTTACATTGCTCTCATGGGATTTTGGTGCAAGCGAAAAATCAAATTTTCAGAACTAATTTGTCAGAGAGCATCCTCTTGATTCTACTCTTTGTTATTACGAGTTTGAGTACTTATTACACGTTTAGGGTGAACAAGATCTTTTTGGAATCTGCAAATTTAGAATTTCTGGTTATACACGGTGCTGAATAAATTAATTGAGAAAATTTTATGCACTTCTTTGTGCATCTGAAGTATTCTTAAATTTGCTGAAATTTTCGCAATTCTCGAATTTCAGACATAAATAATATTAGTC
This sequence comes from Micraspis discolor, assembly GCA_030674115.1. Taxonomy (NCBI): domain Eukaryota; kingdom Metazoa; phylum Arthropoda; class Insecta; order Coleoptera; family Coccinellidae; genus Micraspis; species Micraspis discolor. The sequence goes on from JARTUT010000023.1 coordinate 202,495, forward strand.
GTATTAGCTGGACTTACTGCTGAAGAATTCGTGGTTGAAATCGATTATGTCTGTCCGTGAGCATGTAAACTCCCGAACGGAAATATCCAGTTATAAAATTGAAATGCCATGGTATGTTTGAAATACAACATCTCGACTAATTTAGTTATTTGGTTGAAACAGCCCAGTAGCTTCGGAGTAATAAGATAACATTCTTTTCCTAATTGATCCCTTCAAATTACAAACGAGCTATGGATAATTACTCGCAATCAGTTTGTTTAACAAAATTGCCAAACCTCACGTCTGTGCTCCCTGAATTATTCATCTTCGAAATGATCGTTACACGCGTTACCATCACAAAAACATGAAATGATCAGTGGATGTTATTACCCTCTAGTATTCCACAACAGTCATTAAGGTTCCTGACCAGTAAGTATACTGACCCAATCAATAAGTAGAAGCGACATCGAATACCCTACACGAAATGAAGAAGCCAACGAATGCACCTACGTTGTATATTTTTCACGCTGTCTACTCGGAACTGAAAGGCTTCATTTGGAGAGATCGTCCTGGTCGAGGCTGCCCATCTAACGCTTCCTTGACGTCGGTGAACTCTGAGATCATGATTAGTTCGATAGTTTTCAGAGTATTTCTACAACCAGAATGAAAATTATAATCATTACCTTACTATATAGGTATAAGTAGATCGTAAGAGGTTTTCACCAATTATTTGAAAATTTCATTTACAAACCAGAAACTTCCCGAGATCTTCTTAGGCGCTTTTGTTACCTCAATAGAATTTGTTCAAATCTCTTTTTTTTTCGGAAATTTGGATGAAACCGTTTTGTTTGGACTTTGGACTCATTGATGAATCTCTGGTCGAAATGGATTTTGTAAGCACGATTTCAACCGAATGAACAGAAATTAATCGATTTTATTCTCACTATTTGCTTTCGTTACATTATTTTCTACGTGAATCCCAAACACAAGTAATTCAACGATTCTGTTTTTGGCACTTTCGCTGACCCGAACAGAGTGCTTGAAGATTTACGCAAATGTTTGTTTTTTTCGAAAATTCGGATATAACTAGTATCAATCATTTTCTTTGGACTTACTGATGAAAAATGTTCAAAATCTATTCTATCCGTCCGTCCGTGAGCACGATTACGCTCGAACGGAAAGACTTAGAACACTGAAATTTTAGGTTTGAAGAATGCATGTGTCCAATAAGTTCGTTGTAGGGTAAAATCCGCCCGATCGTTTGGCAGAGTAACAAGAATTTACTTACTTCTCGAATAAATCCTTTTTTTATGCAGTACTATAACTTATCTCTCAGAATTTAGTTAATTTTTCAATGTACCTACATATCCTTAAATTTCCAAGACCACAGGTCACTATCCCCGTACAACGGTTTAGGTAGAGGTTTTATATACGGAAATCTCCGGATTGCTCCCTATGGAATCTAATTTTCAATTCTGGCATATTTGGGATATTTATTAGATATGTTACCAATCTTCTCTTCATGATAAATTATTGTGAATATCTAGGATTGTACAGTAGTGTGATTTTTGAGCGTTTGATCTTGTTCAAAAACTAGTAGAACAACGTGCTATCGTTTTGTAAAATATGTTACCAATCTTCTCTTCATGATAAATTATTGTGAATATCTAGGATTGTACAGTAGTGTGATTTTTGAGCGTTTGATCTTGTTCAAAAACTAGTAGAACAACGTGCTATCGTTTTGTAAAATGTCGGTGATTTACGAATATGGAGCCGAAGATGGCTTCAATCGATTGGATTTGGCTTGATGAAGAATTCTGGGTTAAACTTGAATATGGCCGGTTGGCCCTATGCTCTCTATCATCTAGAGGAGTTTCCATTATTTCATAATACATGAATTGTCCAAATATCTCGGTCAACTTCGTTATTGGGTTATGTATGAGCATCTGGAATTATTCGGTTTCCTCAATTAATCCTAGAATATCAATCTGATCCATTTGTAACTTGAAATATGTTAGAATGAGATTAAAACGAATAGATGTTTTTTAAAACTCCGAATTTTTTTAGTGAATACTTGATATCTTGTAAAATAGGATATCCACAACATCTTGGTTGTTGATAGTCAGAAAATACATGAATTTCTGCATTGTATTATCTCATTTCAGGAAGTCAGGTTTCTTCAATATATCAAGGCGTAATGATTGAAAATTTTGATTGATCGATGCTTTGAATATTCAGAGAATCCTTCAACGAATTCACCAAATAGAATTTCAAATTGGTTTTATAGTGGATCAAGCGATCGACGTTTATAAAAATCAGCTTTTTGGTTTTCAAAGTAAGTTAATAAGTCAAAATATCTGAATATCAAAATATCAGAATAAAAATTTTAATTCTGTTTTATACCTAACTTTTCCTTAAGATTGTTTGAGGCTCTTTTTGAAATTACATAAATAGGGTATGTCTGAAACCATGAGCCTACTGGAAAGAAAATATCTATCTCTATAGAAAAGAGCTCCCCATAGCTCTTCTTTGTGTCGAGATATGAGGGACACTCAATCATTTATAAAGAACAATAAAGATCTTATAGTTATCTTGAGGGCAGATTAGGGAAACACCACCGTTATTATGAACCGGGTGGAATATTTCGAAAATTGTGCGAGACTACTTGATGACACGGATACTTATGAAAGATTGGATTCTGACCCAACACTTCGTTTCCAGAACAAAAGTAACCGGTTTACCAAAATCTTACTCGAAAAGAGTATAATCACCGAAACGATGGCTAAAAAAATTACCAGCAGTAAGGGCATTTTTCCCAAAATGTATTTTCTTCCAAAGATACATAAAGCTGGCACTCCCCTTAGACCCATATTGAGCTTTGTGGGTTCCCCAGTTTATGAATTGTCAAGGTTTGTTGCTGAATTCTTGAGACCGATTTTTATTAAGGATGAACATTACGTCCAAAACTCTTTCGAATTTTTCGATTCTATCAATAGAATTAAGATACCACCAGACCACAGATTGGTGTCACTGGATGTCGTTTCGCTCTTTACCAATACACCAACAGATTTGACGTTACAGATTATAGAAGAGAATTGGAATTCAATTCCTGGGCCTTCTCTAGACTTTGAAACATTTAAATCAATATATAACTTTCTGACGACAAGCAGTTATTTCTGTTTCAATGATCAATTTTATCGTCAGATCTTGGGTTTTGGTATGGGAAGCTGTCTTCCACCCCTTTGCTGTGACATCGTTATGAAGAAGCTTCAGGATGTTTGCCTCTCTCGTCTTACTTTCAAGGTAGTGATTTTTAAACGGTATGTGGATGACATTTTTATTATAATACCAGATGGCACTGAACATCTTGTGCTTGACATTTTCAATTCATATCATCCAAAATTGCAGTTCACTATAGAGTTGGAGTCGAATAGAGCACTCAGTTTTCTGTACATGAAGATTGAACGTGGGAGTGATGATATTTTGTATGTGGATTGGTATCAGAAACCTACTTTTTCTGGAAGATATATGAGCTTTTTTAGCCATCATGCCATGATTCACAAAATTAATATAAAAAAAATTTGAAACTCTGAGCTTTGAAACTGTCTGACATCATATATCATGAAAAAAACTTTAGATTTATCAAATCGGTTTTAGTGAGCAATAATTACCCAACTCATTTGATTGACAGATTGTTGGGAGAACCAGTCAAGCCTCCTCAACCTCACATCCCTTCGTCTGGAGGGTCCACGCACCCAACTGTAAAATATGACACCCTCTTATATGTCAGAGGACTTTCAGAGAAACTCTCCAAAATCATTAAAAAAGAAAATCTTAAAGTGTCATTTAGGAGCTCCAATACAATTGGAAAACAATTTTTCAGTGCCATCAAGAATCCAACACCGATTACTATGTTTTCCGATATAGTTAGTGTACAGGATAGGATGTTCAGATTGTTCTAGTGTCTATGTAGGACAAACTGGGCGATATTTGAAATTGAGAGTCCAGGAACACATGAGATCTGTCCGCTTGCCCATCTCCAACCCAAAAACAGCCTTAGCTGAACACTGCGTCAGCACGGGACATAGTTTCAACTTTGAAAACGTTAAAATTCTAAATAGGGAACCATACTTAGGGAATCGACTAATGTATGAGATGTTACAGATAGCAGTTAATAACTCAGTTAATTCAAGATCGGATATCCAACATCTAAGCCGAATATATTTTCCCTTATTAAGAATGAATAAACACCCTGTAAAGTTTTCATCGCCTCCCGTTAACATATGAACGCGTGTTCGGGTATTTCCATCTGAGAAATCGAGAGCTCTTATATTGGTTCCACCTCCGTGTGTCGACGTATGTCACAAATATACCACTTTGTTTATTTTCGTTGCGGTCAGATAATTTCTTCCATGAAAAATACATACCTGAGATCTGTAAACTGTATTATTTATATAGAGGATAATGGGAGGATACAATTGTTTAGTCTGTAAGTACATCTGGGTTTTATTTATTTATTCACGAAAACCTTCAACATTATTGCTGATTGTTTATGTTGTTTTCACTTTTTGAGCTGTATCCATGTTTAATTATTTGATGTTATACATTTTAGACTGTAATTATGAGGTGTTGTCTTGGTTTGTCTTTCCTGCTGTTTTTTTATATATTTACATGTGTGTTTTTTTGGAATTTTTCATTATATGCTCCATATTCTTTTGTAGAGCCCTGAAGATGGAAAAATATATTTCCGAAACGTCGGCGAACTGACATAGTTTTCATTTTCCCGTTTCTTTGATCCTGCTACCACCAATTAAGACTTTAAAAATATAATTTTGGATCACTAATTCGAATTTAAGGAAAAGATAAATATTCTTTTAGTTGATTTCATGTACTGAAGAAAAACTGTGAGTGGTTATTCTAAATTTAAGCTCTATATAGGTTTTTTGATCTTTTCACATTATTCGTAGTGGTTGTTTCAGTATCACACTCTTCCAGTGTCTGAGACTTCAGTATAAGCTCGTCAAAGCTCCTTTCAGTTTCTACATTTTTGACAATCTTGTTCACCTGCACAAAGTGCTTATATATATTATATATATATATATTATAATTCGTAAGATATCGGATGTATTCAAACACAAATTTGTACATGGATGGAAGTTATTAATATCTCCCATATTCTCAAATTTCATTTTCGTAGCTTTTTTCCACCCAAAGATATGATTATTTTTTCATTCATTTCAGATAAAAGAGCAATGTCCGAAAGTTCGTCAGAAGGATCAATGGTCGATCCTTCACAGATACGTATTCGATTGACATGGGAAGGATTCAATAATAATAATAATAATAATAATAATTTTATTCAATTCCTTTTGACATATTATACACATGTATGGGCACGTCAAAAAAAAAACAAGTAATCAATACATTACAGATGAGAATACGAGAGTAAAAAAGAAAAAGTATTATCTTATCTATAGAAAAAAAAACAGAGCCAAATTAAACCTATAAAACAGCATCGCATAGGTACTCATTAACACTGTAATATGCCTTATCTTCTAATATATGTCTCAGTCTACTCCTGAACACAGTCCAAGCTCTCTAATTGCTAGTGGTAGATGGTTGTATAGCCTAATACTCTGATAGTGAGGAGACTACTCATATTTGGATGTCCTGTGAACAGGAACCGACAAAGTGATCGTATTTCTAGTGTTATAACTATGACAAGAAGAAAGATGTGGTACATTCAAGATTTCCCGTTTAACAAGCATTAAAGATCTATAAATATACAGTGAAGGCACAGTCTTTATAAGTTTTTCTGTAAAAAAACTTCTACATGAAGTACGAGCGCTCAAACCAAAAATAATACTCAAACTTTGGACCCCACACAATTCAAATCCCAAAGTTAACCGAACACATCCATCCCCAGTCTATCAGCACTCCGACATATACTATAAATGGGATATCACTCGAACATATTTGTACGTGCTGTAGGCAAGTAAAACGTACTCGTAGATCTTGACACCAATCTTGGAACATTCAGCATACTTTTGGACAGCAAATAAGGACAGTCAATTCTGTAATTTAGGAGTCTCTGAGCGAATCTTGCACATTGTTCTTCACTCCTTGCAAGCAAAGATGGTATTTTCATCTCAACCATGATGTCTGATAAATATGCTCCACGCTCAGGAAACCTACCAGTACGCCTGAATATAATGTATTTGAAGAACTTCCTATGTATACGTTCCAATGGCATAAGATGACAATTGTAGATAGGAAACCAGATGAAGTTGGCGTATTCCAGTTTACTGATGACATATGTAAAATAAAATTTTCTGAGAACCGATAGACCCTCGAATTCTGCTGTTGCTCTTAGTACAAATTCCAATGTTCTGCTAGCCTTGGTACAAGCTCCTCAATGTGGGGAATGAAACTGAAAGTAGAATCGAACAAGACTCCAAGATCGTGAATCTGATCCATCATGGCTATGAAATGGTCACCTATGTGATAGCAGAAGTTGACCGGTTGCGATGTTCTCGTGAATGTGACTTAAAACACTTCTCCATTTTTAGTATCAGCCTATTGCGCATACACCACTCATTAATATATTCCATATCGAATCAAGAACATCAATTATCCTTAGGTAAATCTTAAAGTCGTCCGCAAATGCTAACGCTGGACACTTCAGAGAGGTCAGTAGATCATTTATGAATATAATAAACAGAAGTGGTCCCAAGTTAGATCCTTGTGGCAAGCCACAAGAGAGAACGTACTCGAACGATGTAAAACCATTGTAAAACACATAATTCACCCTCCCTCTCAAATACGATCCCAAAAGCTTTGCATAAGCAGGGCAAAGAACAAAAGATGTCAGCTTCCGCAAAAGAATGTCATGGTCAACTGAATCAAAGGCCCACGATAAATCAGTGTACAACACGTCAACCTGACCACCATCATCTAAACACTGAGATACATATTGTGGAATTGTTACCAAATTGGTCACAGTGGATCTTCCTCTAATGAATGAACTGACGTTGAAATAAATATGCTTATGTGATATATCCTCGTAATCTTCAGCAAAGTTGCAATATCGAAATGGGTGTGTAGTTTTTAACCTGAGATTTATCACCCTCTTGAACACAGGTACTACACGAGCTCTCTTCCATCGATCGGGAAATGTACATGTTCTCAGACTCAGGTCTATAATATGATGCAGTGGTCCAGCCAGCACCTCACTGCAGATCCTCCTCACAACGAATGAAGGAATAGCATCATCTCTTGCTGTTGGCTTATTAGGAAACCTCAACATGATAGAGTGGATTTCTTCCCCAGAAACCACAGGCTTAGGAACCATCGGTAATTGAATTTAGGTTTCTGAATCCCACTCATCTACAACACACTCCTCATGTACTGGACCTGAAAAATGCTCCGCAAACAAATTGACGATATCCTGCTGTCCCCCATGTGATGCTTCATTACCATGGATTATACCTGGGATTCTGGTCGTCCCCTGTCCGTGACTGATGAACTTCCAGAGATCAGCTGGGTTGGTCCTAAGATTAACTTGTATAGAGGTCAGGTAGTCATTGTATGCAGAGCTTATCTCCGATTTCACCATGGACCGCAGGCGCCGAAAATCAGCCCGGTACTGCGGTTTTTGAGTTGAGAGCCACCTCGAACGATAAAAATTCTTCAATTTGATAAGACGTTCAATATCTACAGTAAACCATATGGAAAATCTACAGCAACCAGAAATGAATCTTTTACGAGGGACATAATCATTGATGATTCGAAATAGTTGCTCATAGAAAAAATCAAATGCGCCATCGACCTGATCAAACGTCTGGACCAAAGACGTATCCTGACTCACCTGCTCCAGTTTGTTACCGCCCTCCTCTCTACTCCCATAAATTATAACATTTGGTGCACGTTTAGTTCTTTCGAACATTTAACAGATAATTTGTTCATTAGAAACCATCTAATGTGGCAGAGGACCATCAGGCACAGGAACACCGATGTCGACGGCTCTAGCCTGCCTCAGTTCACGAATTTCATCTTTCAAATAGCTTATAAGCTTAAGAATCTTTGGAATCTGATGAAAGTCCCTGCTCGCATTCTATACAAATATACTTAATTCTACGCTTATTAGTTGGACGCAACTCAAAACAATTAAGTTCCGCAGCAGTCAACTCTGAGCATGCAACATGCACGTATCTACTGCAACCATCACAACGGATTAGTTTATCAGACTACTCCCTGATCGCCTTGTTGCACGTTATGCAAGACATGATGCATTCAAAATATTGTGCACTGAATGCTTGTGTACTGGTGTTAAAGGATAAAAAACAGGGACACTCTTCACAACGGCCGGACCGATAGCCGGTGACTCACAGAAACAAGAGGTCCGCGGAAAAACAAAAAAATATTTTTTGATGGGAGTTCACCAGTACACTCGCAAGTAATTAGTCAGGCAGTTCGAACACGAAATGAAAACACCTCGTCCATCTAGAAATAAATCTACCTCTGCGATAACAATATCGCATATGGAAGAAAAATTTGCATTGTCGGCTGACTTATCAAACCAGCACAACAAAACGGGAGCAACTGTAAACACGTCTCATCAATATGATGCCTCGTATATTATGATACTCTAGCTTTGTATTTGCCAAAAGTTTGTTGTAAATTCGCTTTTGTTGACTCAAGTTGAACAAATTTTCCAATTCCTGACTTGCTCGACGGATTTGGGGAGTAACCCAAGTTGAAAAACCAGGTTTAAATTTCTTAATCGGGCAGCACTCATCAACAGCAGACTGAATGATATCTATAAAACGGTAAAAGCTGTAGTCCACTGAAGACGCGCTATACAAGCTAGAAAAGTCAAGTTTTGATAACATGTTATTAAGTTCATTCAACTTGTCATCAGAACAACTTCTCATAAATTTATCATTAGGCTTAATTTCAGAAATTGGATTGAACGGCAAAAAGTAAGTGAGAAAGGTTGACCTATGGTCCCCTATATGCGGTTCAAATACACGACAACTGAAACTATCAGAATCTGCGTTAGTCAGGATATAATCGACTTCAGAAATAGATGTGTAGTTATTTATATTTGTGAATACCAGCGTAGGTTCATTATTAGTGACTTTAAGATTGAAGCATAACATGAGATCATCCAACAAACGTTTTCTACTAGAGTTCAAATTCAAATAATCAATGTTTATGTCGCCACACATAGATAACAGCTTAGGTTTCGTGAAACTCCGTTCCAAAATAAGGGACAGTTCATCCAAAAAGACATTATAGTTACCAGAAGGGGCTCTGTAAATAGAAAGTATACATATGTCCACATTATAAAACCTTATAGCGACTGCACTGCATTCACAATGTAGTTCAGAACAATTATTAGAAAATTGCATCTTCTTGGTATTCAAACCATCACACTATCACTATCGCACCAATGTTCCACTACAATCACAATATCTGGTGACTCCTCCTTCACTAGGACTTCCAGACTCATCAGATCAGTATCAGTTGGAGAAATTTAATCGAAACTTGTCGTTACGGTGAAATAATATATGTTTAGCAATTTATAAAGCACTGGCGTAGGTTTTTAATAGAAGGGAATTCTAGTTTCGAACAAAACTTAAGGAAAACTATGAGTAGTTATCTTGTTCACCTGAAAAAGGTGCTTACATATTTTCCAAAATATGTATTTTTCGAATATTTGAGTAAAAGTGGTATCAATCGTTTCGTAAGGACTCGCTGATGAAATCCTTGGTTAAAATCGATTATGTCCGTCTGTATGCCCATAGGGACTATTTCGAAATGAAGCTGAAATTTTCAGGATATGTTGAAGGAATGAACATCTCGTGTTCGTACTCAAGAGGAAAAGAGAAATGATAAAAAGTCCCTAATAAGTAGCAATGGTCGATGCTATCACAGATACGTATACGATTGACATAGGGCGGACTCATTGATCAGTGTCAGTTGCGGGAAAATTAATAGAAATGGTTCATTATGGTGAAATAATGTACGTTGTCAATAGTAAATTCTAAAACAAGTTGCAGAATGGGCACCTACTCCAACACGAATGCGAAATTCGAAAACGAGCGACGGAGGAGAGAGATTGAGTGTTGGAATTGCCTTCTGCAACGAGTATTAGACGATATTATCTCCATTTCAGTCAAGAATTGTGAGAAATTTATTGGAATTCAATGAAAAATTCAGATTATACCTCCTAGTGCCTTTTGTATTTTATTTTCGCAGTTGGTGTGACATACGAAAATTGACAGATTATAGAATTTGAATAGTACGTTCAAATCTCTACATGGTTTAATATTGACAATTGGCATGCAATGAACGCGTATTGACATTCGAAAGGATAGGATGTCAGTGTTATTACATGTATTGATATATTTCTCTTCAATATAATCGGGCCTAGCCATTTGCGATTGTACAGGGTATGAATTGAATTCGTCAAAAAAAAATTGGGGCTCCTGAACCTAAGAAATGTGCTCCTAGCTCATAAGTTCATCCAAATATTTTGGATCAGCTGGATATCTGAAATGTGAGGTAGTTTGAAAAAGTTTGTAAATGATTCGGTCGAAACGTTCCAGTAATTTCAAAAAAGCTAGTCGAATTACTCTTTTCTAATTAATTTTTTTGGCGCTCTTGTTCACCCGAACAGAGTGCCTATCATTTTACCCAAATGTCTGTAATTTTGGAATATCGAGCCGAAAATGGTCTCAATCGATTGGGTTCGATTCCCTGATGAAGAATATGTGGCGAAAGTTGAGTCTGTCCGGCTGGCCGTATCCTCTCTAGCATCCAAAAGAGATGAGCTAGAGTTTTCATATTTTCGGAATAGGTTAATTTTCCAAATATCTCGGTCAAGTTCATTATTGGGTCAAACTCGTCGGATGGTTCAGTAGTTATGAGCATCTGAAATTTTGTTTCCTCAATAACTGCTAGAATATCCATCCGATCAAGTTGATACTTGAAATATTGTTGAGGGAGGCTGCAACAAAACGGCTCGCAAAATTTTGCAGAAATCATCACCCTAAAAAATTTTTAAAAATTTCCAAAAAATTTTTTTTAATCCTCACTATCTAATAAGATATTTTTCGGATTTAAATAAAAATTCGTGAATATATTGAGGTGATCGATATCTTACTTATCCCCAAATTTCATTGTCGTAGCTCTTTTCCATCTAAAGATATGATCATTTTTTCATTTACTCAAGAGAAAAGAAAAATGACATTCGTCCCGATGATTTTCTTTGAACGATGGCCATCACAGATCGATATTCGATTGACAAATGCCGGGCTCATTAATCAGTGTCAGTTGGCGTAATGTTAATCAGAATTTTTCATAACAGGAAATCATAGAGATAGAATTCAATCTCGATGGCTGAAATAATATACGTTGTCAAAATTCAGAAAAGCACTTGTTTTCTCGTAACTCCGAAATCGACAGACTGACATAGTCTCTGAGGATTTGTGGACCGGAGACTGGTAACACAGTTTCAACGAGATGTAGAGTGCAAGCCTTCTTGCCTTCTTGTCGGATATTTCCGGTTTCTTCTTGGACTGGATTTCCCATATTAATGAAAAATCACTTTAATTGAAAAGAGGTTGTACAACTTAAAACTTTATTCACACTATGTACACCTCGGATCACATTTTCTTGCTTTCTGGTAATCTACCCTTGCCTAGGAAAGTACGTATTCCCTCTTTCATTCGTTAGCGCTGTAGGCTACCAGGTCACCCTTTCAGCGAAAACTACCAGTTTTTTCAGCACTCTTTCATTCACCGAAGTGATCCAGTCTTGCCGCAATCGCAATGTTTTCTCTTCAGAACCCAACATCTGAAACTCGTCGTAACCGACAAGATAAGCCTCGAGCATGATATCTTGGTATCTTCTCCTGTCGACATATCTTCGACCTAGTCGTCTCTGCCTGATTATTTCGCTCTCCATTTCTGACTGATGAATATATCATTGGTCACTCATACTCCAGTCTGGTTTCACACACTAACTTTTGGTGAAGTGATTTATTTATTTATTTAAGTATATTACATCCAACAGGCATACTATGCCCAGTTACAGGAGTAAATAATGCAATGAAATATCTCATAAAAATTAACAGCAATTCAATTTTCTAATAGACAATACAATTGCCTTCTTAACTCACCAACTGACATGAAAAAAATATCTACCGAAGGAACATTATTCAAGCTTCTACACATCGACACCACAGGGCTGTGGACTCGGCACACTAATTCTGAATGTTAAATTATATCTTGAAGAGAGTGGAGCCACGTTGAAATCCAGAAGAGAAAGTAACGACGCTGAATAAATAATGTTATTAACTAATTCATAAGCAAAAATCGCACCAGCAACTTCCCTTCTCTTCCTCAGATTAGTGGAATCAAACTCGTTCAGCAAAGAGTGATAGTCGGGATGAACTGGATAAGCATTAAACCTCTTGAAATACATAAATTTCAAGAATTTTCTTTGAACAGACCTCAATGCTGTAATATATTTATTGTAGCATGGATTCCACACAACAATGCAGTATTCTAGCTTACTTCGAACTAAGCAGAAATACACCGCTTGCACAGATTTTAAATTTGAAAATTCCGGGCAGTTGCGAAAAAGGAAGCCCAATGACTCATTGGCATTGCAAATAATGCTCTCAATGTGCGGGACGAACGAAAGCCTGTTGTCCAACAAAACGCCCAAGTCTTCAGTCTCAACAACCCTCACCAATGTCATCCCCCCAATCTTATATTCAAACTCAACAGGAAACCGCTTTCTGGAGTAACTCACGACCTTACGTTTCTCAATATTTAATGGCAGTCCGTTAGCGGAACACCATTCTAAGAGGCGCCCAATATCGTCTTGCAGTAGGCGACAATCAGCTATGTTGACAATTCTCCTGAAGAACTTGAGATCATCTGCGAAAAGGAGCTTCATCGATACTAATGTATCACATACATCGTCGATAATAATGAGAAACAAAAGAGGCCCCAGGTTGGAACCTTGCGGAACTCCAGAACAGGCTATAAAGTAGATTGATTTTACACCCTCAAGTAGATCAGGTCAAAAAGGACAATCTCAAACAATTTGGAGCATACAGATACAAGAGCGATGGGTCTGTAGTTTCTGATATCCGCAACCTTACCCGACTTGAATACAGGACAAACACGTGCGATCTTACACAGTTCAGGAAATTTTTTAGTTTTTAGAATAAAGTTATATACAAGCAGCAATGGACGACATAATAAATCTATGTATTTTTTTACCTCACCAGATGGACCAAAGCTCAGCTTATTTTTGAGTTTTCCGGCTGCCCCGAGAAACTGCTCCACTGTTATCTCATAAACATACAGATATCTAGAGGGTTCCATCGAACGGCTTCCCCGACCATAAGAACCAACACCAGAGCTCCCACCACCAGAGCTCTCATACACACCACTGAAATGATCCGCAAAAGCATGCACAACTGCCCCCGGAGTATTGAACGTATCATTACCATCAAACATAACTCCCGGAATACGATTTTATTATTTTTGGAATTCAAATATGACCAAAAATCCTGCGGATTAGTGACTAAATTATCTTCTGATTTCTTAACAAATCCAGAGTACGCAGAGCATATATCCCTTATAACAACCCGTCTAATATTTCTAAAACGTAGAAGATGAAATAAGGATTTTCTATTATTGTTCATTCGCCGGTAATGATTTTTTCGTTTTATATTGGTGATAAAATTTTTCGTGTACCGAGAGGGATACCTAGGGCTATTGGTTTTTTTAAGCGGAAAACACTCTGATTCACCCATTGTACCATTAAACGTATAACATTCAAATTCCTGATTCATAACAAGGAGACCTTTTTGTTTCAGAAATCCTTCTATTTCCACCCCCTATTCACTCTTCTGCCTATGTATGCATCCTCTTGCTGAACCACAAGGGTGATGTCGCATTAACATCCAGTCCGAAAATTATCGAACTATTGTCAATCATACTCAGAACTCTCTCTATATACCCCAAGTATGGTCCCAACACACCTTTTACTTAAAGTATACGGAGTTTAGATAACCTTCATATTTTTTTTTTGGCCTTGGGGTAGAGGGAAGAATCATGCCTTCTCCGCAGTGCGAGCCGGTGAAGGAGGTTGGTCGTCATCTGTGTGCGAAGTGGATTCGTGTCCAGTCTCTAACCGGACTAAATCCCCTCCCCTTTTCCTGATTATTTTTCCCTTCCCGAAATATACACAGGCATGCCTGTGCTTCGGGTGCATGACTCGGTTTAGTCTTTCATCGGGAGTGCCTTGGCACTAGGCACCTTGTCCGGACTCAACGCGCTCCTATGATGAAATGTTCCTTCTCTTCAGCCCTTTCCAGACCTGTCCTCCGTTTCCTTCTTCCTCATCCCTCCAAAAATATAGTTGTTTATAAGGTTCCACTTATCCTTTGTTTCCAACATAAAAGGTATCATCTCCTCTGGCTCTAGCAAGTCTCTTATCGGCTATATAAGGTTTTCCCTCTCATTTATCAACCTCTCGTACTCATAAAGGACATGTTCTGGGCTGTCTTTCCTGATACATGTCGTGCACATATCCCTTTGGGTTTTTCCAATTCTCGTGGTAAGATGCCATATGAGCCGTGTCCCGTCAGGAATTGCGTGAAAAAAGTAGCATGTTTTTTTATGTTTGCATGATATCCAGCTGTTAATATCTCCTATCAATCTCTTCGTCCATGCTGCCACCTCCCTTTCCATGTTCCATCTGTCCTGCCAATTTTGTAGCGTTCTTCTTATTTCGGTTACCGGGCAATCTTTCCCAATTTTTAATAAGAAACACGCTTCTGCAATCATCAGGTCGACCGGTGAGTATCCTGATACACCTGGGCCGCTTCCGCTGATGCCGTTGGATAGGCCGATATGACCTTCAGAGGACCACGTCTCTGCACGCTAGTTAGTCGGTTCCTGTGACCTTCTTTTTTTTAATTCCTGTCTCCACACTAGGGCCGTGTACATTATCACGCTATGCACGACAGAGCACATTACAGTTACCCTTCATACTGGGCGTTCTTGATCTACATACATACGACTCTTTCATCATCTTGCAGCGGCAACGGTATGATCTCACCACTAAGGTCGATAACCACAAAAGCAGTCAGTCACAAAGCCGCTTGAAACACTCTCATGGCCACTTGGAATTCCACACACTTCCTCTTCGCTAAGGTAGGACTTCTGCAGCAAACATATGCTGGACCTTTAACATAGACATTTATACACCGTAGTCGTGACTCGTGCTTGATACATGGAACACTGAGTACTAAAAGTACCAAGCCCAGTATGCTTATGTTCTTTCATCTTACATGAACTCGGGTTTTTGCAATCGCGAGCGACATGCCTACCTTTGCCACACTTTCAACATATATATTTCGTGCTTTCCGCATTCTTTCACAAAGTGTCCCAGGCTGAGGTACCTGTGACCATTCTAGTTTCAATTCATGTGGCATTTCGAGTACCACATTTCCTGATTCGCCACTGTTATTTCTTGTCTTGACCCTTACAACTCTCTCAGAGGTTTGATCATTAAGCCCAAACCTGTTCCGCTTTTGGAGTTCGCCTTTCAGCTCACTCTCGGTCATCTTCGATGGAAGGTCGGAGACGAGCACTCGCTCCCCCAGTTTTTTGGGTTGCTCAACAGCCATTTCAGTTCGCTGAACTTTTTAAGGCTCGACAAACTCTTCAATGCATGTACGGTTTTTGTCTCAATGACAATACCGCTTTCCCGTTTACACCGGTGAACCGCAGTCACCCACACGTTCAACGATGTTGCCACCTCAGCCAAGACTTTGCGCTTAACTTTTTCGTTGCCGAGTCTACTGCTCAGATCTCTTACAACCTAGCTCCCTCTCAGACGCTCATTCTGCGAGGAGAGACTCGTGATTGCCTGCTCGAACCCACCGCATATTTTTAAAATATGCAGTGCGGCACCCTTATTAATCTTATTTAAGTCGTTTAAAACGAACTCCTTCAGCTCAGTACTCAATTTCTTGAGGCTCTCCCAACAGCCCACATTACAGCTGCTTCTTCTCGGTTTTCTGGAGGCTCCCGGTCCGTAGGTATCTAATCATCTCTATAGATCTAGCGATAACCGAGACACAACCGATTTATCAGACCCCTTCTCCCCCTTTCCTCCTTTTATCCAAATTTATCCAAATTTATACTTATCCCAACAGTGTGCCCGTACTAGGAGGAAGACTATAATAAGTCCAACAGGGTGCGCCTGGTGCCCTGTGGTAAGAACGTTTACGACTGAAGTTTGACCACAAGCCAAGATAAGATAGTCATTACATTACATCCACCTTTTTTGATCATCAAAAGGAGATTTATGGAAATGTCACTAATCTTATTTTTACTCTGTTAATTTTGCCATATTAGCCTTTTGTGATACTATAGGTTAGGCCTTGTATCAGATTTTCGAAATTTATACTACATCTTGCGATATAGTTTACATTGTATTTATTTGCAAAGTGTAACAAGTCCAAACATCTTTTGATAGTACTATATGTTAACATTATTATTATGTAATGATATTCGATTTCTACTTTAATCTGCTTTATTTGTGTATCAAGGTTATTATATAAATTTGGCAGGAGAAGAGCGGCACATAATTCCAACTTGGGAAGTGACAAACGTTCAATGGGTGAAACTGTAGATTTTGTAGAAATTAGAGGTACAGTCAAAGTACCATCAGAGTAACAAAAACGGAAATATGTAACAGCTGGAATATCATGCGTGGAATGAATATCCAGAGAGGATAGACAGAACATGCAATTAGCATTTGCATTGATTTCAGTGATTCGATATGTCCTTAGCTGAAATATCGTCCCAATAAAGACCCAGAGTCCAAAGATATTGAATGATATGTTTGGCTAGGAAGGTGAACAGTGTAGAAAATTCAATAGGGTCAAATATTCGAGCCAAGTCAGAAAGTACTGTTCGCTTTGTAGCTGGGTTTTCTGTAGGATCGATAACGTAGGAGAAATGATCTCCTGCTAGAAACCACCTTAATCCCAGAATTGTCAATTTAGAATGTGCAAATCTCAATGATTCTGGAAGTCGATTATCAAGGGGAAAAGGATTTATCAACTCAGCTCGACTACTAGACCGTTTACCAGTTCAAATTCACATCGTTTCAGCAACGGAATCAACTCACCTTGCAAAGCTCGAGCTTCCTCCAAGCTATCTCCATCAGATAACCCGGCATCCACGTATAGATCTGAAAGTAAAATCTCAGCTGCAGCCAGACCGAATCCTCCCACAGAAGCTAACTGCTTCAGTGCTAAATATACAGGAGGACTCAAGACCATAAACGACCGTAAGGTTCATAGATCTGAACCGGATCTGAGACTGAAAATCTGAAAAGAATTCGTTTTTGTGAGGGATGAATGATTATCTGCCTGTATATTTGCTTGATGCCAGCAGTGCGAACAACCTTGTGAAACTTCATCAGTAACCGCCATTTGTGCAAAAATTTTCCAATTTCATCAACACGAATTTTGCGTTAGAAATTGAATTGAATAACAACTGAAATAAATTTATTCATACCCTGTAAATAAATGTTACCTCTTGTATTGACAACGAGAAATGGATGCGAAATGAAATTGAACAGATCCTGAAAACAACCTAATCGATTGAATTCGAAATGAATTTATTCATTTCGACATTTATTCACGATGTTAAAAAAAGTAAATTTTTACGTAAAAGACTAACGGATAGCCCCTAGCTTGTTACAATAATATTGGTTCCTAAAATATGAGGAGGATCTTCTCCATATAAATAACCTCGATGTACATTCGAAATCTCTTATGAATATCTCATGAGATATCAAGTAGGTATTAGAAAAGAATGTTTTGGGAATTTTCTAGAAACTATAGAGTATTCTAGGAGTTATTGTGGAAGTGAAATTTCAGATGCTCATAACTGCTGAACTATTCGACGGGTTTGCCACAAAAAGGAATATGACTGAGATGTTTGTAGAATTTACCTATTCTAAAAATATGAAAACTCTAGCACATCTCCTTTGGAAAATAGAGAGTATATGGACGGCCGGCGGGAGATAGAAGTTTGATTACGGATTTTTCATCGGGGAGTTGAAGCCAATCGATTGATACCATTTCTGGATCGTTGTTCGAAAAATATATATTTTAAGGCACAATGCAAGTAAAGTGCTCGTAAAATGAACAATATCTGAACGACTCACAAGAGTCCAAGTCAGGACGGAACTGATGAACCGAACGAAGATATAATACGAGTATAATATTCTTCGGTTGTTGCTTCAAAGTACCTTCATTCATTTACACCTTTGCTCAATGCTATTGGACCTTTCATACCTAAGCACTTGGAAACCTTGAGTCCTTGTTCCTAGTGAAGTAGTGAACTATCGTTTTGCCAAACTGTCTGTAATTTTCGAATATAGAACAGAAAAGATTACATTAGTGTTTCTGTTGATGAATCTTCGGTCAAACATGAGTATGCAGTATATTTTCTATGTTCTGAAGGAGATAAACTAGAGTTTTCGAATGTTCAGAATATTGTCCAAATATCTCGGTCAAGTTCTTTATTTGGCAAAATGAGTTCAATGGTTCAGGAGATCTGAAATTTCAATGCCTGCAGAATGTCCTCAGAATGTATTTGTAACTTGAGAATTGTTTTAATAACATTGAAATAAAGGAGAATAGAAATTTCGTGAAAATGGTCCGAGAAGAAAAATTTGTAGAGAAACCAGAACTTGCTTGCGAAGATATTAGATTACTCATAAAATTCGTCCAATCTCAACAAACATCTCTGCATATAAGGAGGTCATTGATATCATTCATATTTTGAAATTTCATTTCCGCTGATTGAAACTACGAGAAAATATAGTTTTTTGTGATGATGTCGCAAAAATAATAATAATAATGGATATTCTTTCTATGAATAATAAATGGTACAGACCGAAACGTATTACGTTGAAGTTTGTAAATCTATCCTCTATTTCGAAAAAAAAAATTATATCATTCAGTTACATTACTAAAAGGACATTGACTTCCGAATATAATTAATCATATGGGAAGTTCAAGAAGGACATCAAATTTTTATTTTATTATAAATTCCGCCTCGACAGCAGGGTCATTAGCGGTACCGGTACAGTCATTTACATTACGTTATAAATACAAGTATAATATGAATACAATATTTAATTAACACGTTAATTACTTTATGTCTTCTACAGTTTTATATCTTAATATTAATAGATTTAATGAAACTTAATGTATTGAGACATATAGGGTGGCCATTTGAAAACGAAACAGACGATATAACAGACGATATAAGTTTTCTCGATAGAAATGCTCGGACAGGTCGATTTCTGTTTCGAGGGGGACAACTTGAGATGTAGGCTACGGACGCATAGCGCTTCAACCCTTGTTGCTACAACCCCCACCCCCAATTTTTGAATAGGGAAGATGGGGTGAGTGATACCTCAATTCAAAGGTTTTTTTATACTGAATTCAGCACAGTAATTGTTTATTCATTTTATGCATTAGTTCTCGAAATATTCATGCGTTAGTTAATTTTATCACTTAAATAAATTTTTTGCGAATAATTGACATTTCGTGCTTCCGAAACACCAAAATTTCCGTACTTGTATTCGAAATTGCAAAACATCTACCACTGGGTAAATGAAGTCATACCGTACGTGTTAATGCTACTAGGGTCAGATGTTCGACTAGCTGTTTTATTCACTGAAATCATTCTCCAACTGTACGGTATCAGAACGATTTGAAGTATTGATCTAAGAAATGAGACTTTTCAAAGTAAAGTAAATAAATAATTTATCAAAAACTCACATCAATTAATTAAATATTCGAATTGTTCACCATTAGTTTCCATACAATGAAATAAGTTTTGTTCGAAACGATGGCTTACATTTTGCAGCATTTCTGGAGTGATGTGACGACATTCGTTCACTATACGTCTTCTTAAATCTTCTATATAATCGGGTTGTGTAGAGTAAATTTTACTCTTCAAGTGGCCCCAAAGAAAGAAATCTAGTGGTGACAGATCTGGCGATCTGGCTGGCCATTCAGTGGGACCCCTTCTTCCAATCCACTGATTTGTAAATCTTTGATCCAGATATTCTCGAACTGGTAAGGCGTAGTGTGGAGGAGCTCCATCCTGCTGAAACACAATCTGATCTTCCACATAATTTCCAGCATTGTTTTCAATAATTTCCGTCAAAATTGGATCAATGTGATTTTCCAATAAGTCCAAATACATATCTCCAGTAAGATTATCAGGTAAAAAGAACGGGCCGACAATGTTGCCACCAAATATTTCAGCCCAAACATTGAGTCTTTCTGGTTGTTGAGTATAAACTTCGTGGAACAATCTTGGATTAGCATCGGCCCAATAACGACAATTGTGTCGATTTACTGTGCCGTTTCGAAAGAACGAACACTCATCGAATAAACAAACATTGTACTACTTTGTAAGGATGGAATTTATGATGCTTCAAAATATTTTCAATTCGAGTTCGTGTAAAACCAGATTCATGTGCTAGCTGCCTCGTACTCGTCATTGGATTCAGAGCGATCTGTCCAAGAACAGCTACTTCAGCTGCTTCATTTCTTTCCATGTTTCGTTTTTTATTAGCCACGGACCCGGTTTCTTGAAACTTTGACACTAATTCCAAAACATACTTCCTATTAACCTGTTTATCTAAATGTCATTGATTGAAGAATTCTGCGGTTCTATTCGCACATTGATTGTTTGCAAAAAAAAGTGAAATTATTTCCACCCGCTCTGCAATTGAATAAATCATGTCGAACAATGAATTAGAACACATACAAGTCTCCATTCAAAATTAAGAATAATTCACATGTCAAAGAACCAGTAAGCCAACTTAATGATCTGTTCGTAATAAATAAAAAAATATCGATTCTCATTTTTTTTTAAAAAGATATGAATTCAATAATCAACAAAATGAAAACATATTGAAGCCAACTGAGAAAACACTTCATAATTAAGTCGGAAATCGTTTCACGAATTGGGACTGGAATATTTCTGTGGCATCATTAATGATCTGATTTTCTTACCTGGTAATCTGATTACAGGTATTCGGACTTTTTGGAAATTTCTATCGATCAAGTGTTACCGCATGTTATTGGAAATACTGCAAATTATATCGAAGATAATTTAGATTCAGTTTCAGCAAGATTGAGCTCCTTCGCAATACGCTTTGTTTGGTTTGTTTGACATCTTGATTAAAGATTTCTATGTCAGTGGATTGTAAGAAGGAAGCCACAGTCATGGTTGTTTTGAAGCTCAAAATGTAGATTTTTCACAAAAAAACACTACACGTGCCATGAAAACACCACTTCATTTTCAAATACTTTGTTAAGAATATTTCGAGAACTAATACATAAAATGGAAAAACAATTACTGTGCTGAAATCAGTATAAAAATACCATTCAAATGAGATATCACTCACCCCATCTACCCTATTCAAAATTTGGGGGTGAGGGTTGTAGTAGCAAGGGTTGAAGCGCTATGTGTCCGTAACCTACATCTTAAGTTGTCCCCCTCGAAACAGAAATCGACCTGTCTGAGCATTTCTATCGAAAAAATGTATTTCGTCTGTAATCTTGTCTTTTTCGTTTTCAAATGGCCACCCTGTATAGTTGTCGAGATGTCGAGGGCTTCTTTCATCGTATTGCTGACATTGAAAGCTATTCTTTGTGCTTCATGAACTCGAAAGCCTATTAAGATATGTTGAACTGTGAGTGCTGTATTTTATTTCCTGCGGCAAATTCAAGTGCTTTCCATATAGCTATCAGCTCGCGGTGAATGATGACATCAAATGTCATTTCGTATTGGAAAATATTTAGTTAGAATTCTGATTTTATGAAATTATACAGTGTGCAACAGCCAAATGGAATAAACTCGATAACGGATAAATGAGAGCGTGTTTGGAAAAACGCTTGGACACGTCGATTTGTATTTTTAACTGAGCATTTAAAAAAAAATTATATAGGGTGCGTCATGTGACAGTGGCCAATACCCCCTTTCTTATTTTAAATGCAAGCCCCTATATATTATTAATTTTTTGGATTCTTCAGAAAATTCTAGACATAAATCATGTACAATGTCCTATACTTATCTTCAACTGTTTCGGAAATATTAAGTGTTTTCAGATTTATTACAAAAATTAACATTACAAAACGAAAATTATTTCATTTCACAAATTCGCTACATTACACTAAAAACCTAATAATTAATACTGATTATTTCTTAATAATTTGAAAAAAAAAACAAAAAAATATTGATGTCAATGTACTTAGTAAATGTTCAAAATGCTCGCCGCGAACGTCTTGGCAACATGCTAATCTGGTATAGAAATGTCTTCTAACATTACTCAACATCTCAGGTGTAACTGATCTAATCGCAAGCGTGATTCGTCTTTTTAAGTCATCTAAGTTGAGGGGTTTAGTTTTGTACACAATACCTTTGATATATCCCCACAAAAAGTAGTCTAACAGCGACAGATCAGGAGATCGTTCTGGCTTAATATTTCCGAAACAGTTGAAGATAGGTATAGGACATTGTACATGATTTATGTCTAAAATTCTCTGAAGAATCCAAAAAATTAATAATATACAGGGGCTTGCATTTAAAATATGAAAGTGGGTATTGGCCACTGTCACATGACGCACCCTATATAATTTTTTTTTTTGAAAAAAATGCTCAGTTAAAAATACAAATCACCATGTCCAAGCGTTTTTCCAAACACGCTCTCATTTATTCGTTATCGAATTTATTCCATTTGGCTGTTCCACACTGTATAAGAAAGCGTTTTTAAGAGAAGGCTGTGAGTTTGGCTACCGTATATTCAAGGTATATGGTTGATTACTTCTTCGCTGTCTTTTGTTTCTGTAACGTAATGTTTCAGAATCCATACTTTACAATAAGGGCGCTGAAGTGAGGTCAAGAGCTTTGATACATTTCACATCAATTATTCAGTAACTTCAGGATATTTTATCTTAGTTTAAAAAGTATTAAGGGTTATGCCAGTGCACAAGAATTGCCCTTCCTATAGCGAACTACCTTCCAATTCCAATTTTGTTCAGCTATCTGAGGTGTTCTTGAAAATAGTATATTGTAAACATAAACGTCCAATTCGTACAAGATAAGTTATTCAAACTTAAATCTATTAGACTTAACTAAACAATGCAAAATTTCAAAGCTTCAGTTCACGCATAATTTACGAGTTAGACAGAAACTAGAATATTCGAAGCGTAAGTAGTACCTAATCTTCCACACTATAAAAACATTTGGCTTGAATACATTTTGCCTTCATTTCTGAATTTTTTATATTTCATACAGGTATGCGTTTCAGGTGGAATATCCATTAATCCTTTCTTTCGTTGATTAACATTGCACAAGCCTCCAACATAAAAAGACGCGAAAGCGTCAAATAACTATAATTCCGTAACAGACTTCTACAACTTGAAAGTATTCAACTTTCATAAGTGTCTGTCTATTTGACATTTATGAAAGTCGAAAACCTTTGTGAATTAAAAAGCTTTTGTGTCTGTTGAAACGTTGGTTACAAGAACAATAATACATAATGGTTATTGCCCAATAAATAATTCTATATACAAGGTCTATAGATTAAGTAATGAGACTGATTGTTTTAAAATTTTTAATACAAAGATAATTACAATTTAATATTGTCACCCTCAAAATAACTTCCTTCTGAGGCCACACAGTGTTGGAGACATTTCTTCCACTCCTTATAGTCGTGCTGGAATTCCAACACTAAAATAACCTTCAGCTGGTCGGTTACAGCCATTTGAATTTTTTCGTCTGTCCAATAATGATTTCCCTTGAGGTAATTTTTCAACTTTGGGAAGAGAAAAAAGTCACAAGGACTAAAATGGGCTGAATAAGTAGGTTGAGGAGCCACAGGAATGTTTCAATTGGCCAAAAACTCGTTTATTGTAATTGCTGTGTGACAAGGAGCATTATCGTGATGCAACAACAACTTGTTCTTGAACAAGACTGTGGATTCTCGCACGAATGACCGTCTTTCGAAGTCTTTCAAGAACCTCTCGGTTAAGGTATTGATTGACCGTTGGACCTTGGTGTACAAACTCTTTGTGGACGATTCCATGGATATCTAGAAAACAAATCACCATGCACATGATCTTTGACTTCGCCATCTTTGCCTCTTTTGGCTTTGGAGAGGTTGAAGTGTGCCACTCCATGCTTTGGCGCTTGGTTTCTGGGTCGTACTCAAACACCCAAGTCTCGTCATCAGTAATGACGCGTTCCAGAAAAAAATTGGAACGGCATTAAATGAAAATGTTGGAAACAATATCACAAGGAATAATTTTATAAATTATTTTGCCAATATAATATTTTTATTGATTGTATTCATGGTTATATTATACCTGTGTTCCATGTGAATTTTTAATATCGAATAAATTATTTGTTGAAAGTGTTTTATGATTTCTTAAAACAGAATATTAATTGAAAAATATGATCAAATTGAGCACAAATCATTCATGCATCTTATTATATACATATATTTATTTAACATCATTAGGCACTACCATCTACAATATTGATGCCATATTTCTGGTCTTGCAACATAAGTAGATTTTTGGAAAGTTCCATTTTTAAATTTTCTCATGAAGAAATTCATTGAAGTTTTACAAATTCTAATTTTGTTCCATTTGTGGTGTGGAGACATTATTTTTAACTCTTCCTCTATCATTCTGACTGTCAACCAATAATCTGAACGCACATTCGCGGATTCTGTTGATATTTTCATCGGTTCTTGAAGCTCCACTTCGTGATTCATCTTCAATCGAATATATTTCTTCTGAAAATGCTTTAAACCACCAAAAAACCTGGGCCTGTGACAAAATACTATCTCCGTACACCTGCTGAAGTTTAAGAGGAGTTTCCATTGCACTGTGCCCAAATTGATTGCATTCATTTTCAGAACACAATAGAATAAACTGTTTCACAAAGACAATCGCTACGTACTACGTACTGAAGGTGGATCAAATGATTCTCTACAGCCCCACTAAGCCCCGTGATTCCAGGGTTGCCAGATCAAACGCAACGTTGCCAGTTTCATTACTTAATATATAGACCTCGTATATCAAGTCGTCAGTGTAGATTATAAACAACACAGGACCCAGCACTGATCCCTGTGGCACACCAAAGTTAATTCTTCTTTTGGTTAATTTTTTCCTCCATAATCTATAATTTGGTATCGGCCATGCAAATGAAATCTGAACATGTTTAGTGCTGCTCCTGCCAACATACTCCAATTTTGACAACAGTTTTTCGTGATCGACACCGAACACTTTGCTTTAGTCCATGCAGGTCAAGGTCACCTCCTCACAATCATCCAGTGCCTCCATGATGTATTCGACAAGGTTCAACAGAGTAGATGTTGTTGACTTTAATTTCCTGAAGCCATGCTGACACTCATTCAGGAAGGAGTTTTTTTCTAAGAACGATAACAATCTAGCTTTCATCAGAGATTCAAAGACCTTTGGGACAGCTGGCAGTATAGAGATTGGTCTATAATTTTCTTATATGAAACATGAGTTCAGTCAATCTTTATTCACATGAAAATTGACAGAAGTCATAAAATTTAATAATGAGACTTCTCACTCATCTATGATATAAAGATCCATTTACTTGGATCGAACCATTCGAATCCATGCTTCCTGTTATTTTTAAGATCCCTACTTGATGAAGCTTAAGATATTCATTCGTTCATACCGGGTGTGTGCGTTTAGATCCTTGCATGTAAGATCTTCAGCACTCCATAAGTATTTCAAATACGATTCTGTATTAAATGGTTTTCATCAATGTTCTTACTGATTTTTTCAATCTGTTTACATCCATACGGTTTGAAATGTCTACCGAAACGTTGTAACGTTGTGAGAACTACTTCAATATATCATGAAAATTGCCAAGCAATCTTTGTGAATAATTTTCATCACACTTCTGCCTAATTCTCTTCACTTTGTTTGAAATTTCAAGAGCACTATAAATTCCTCCCTAAAAACCCTTCTTTTCAGCATACAAAATTTTCCTTTCTCTTCATCGCACATCAAAAACCCATCATCCCCTATCAGATTTCATTACCTGAAGATGTTCTTTGCTACTTTCACGTTACTGGGCTACATTGTTTACATACTCTGGCACTCTTTCGGCACAGTTTTCCAGGAGTGGTTTCCATGGGGATGAGCCTCCCACCCACCCCGGTAATCGGCTCAACGCACCCTCATTCTTGTGCGGTACTTGCCTGACCACGTGGTTTCCTTCGCCGCCCGCTTTTTCCGCTTTCACTTTGGGCTTGAGAGTTGCAACGTCATCATCATAGTAATAAGGAGATGGGAGGTATTTGTTTGGGAAATAATCGATTACGCTTAGGGGTGCGCCTGGGAGACTAAGGAAGATGCATTTTAGATTATTTAAATTACAAATTGATCGAATGGAGTTATTATTGCAGAAACCAAATTTCAGATGTACATAAGTGCTGAACTATTTGGCGGATTTGTCCAGGTAGTGACTGCCGTCGGGTGGCACAGGGCAAAACTTAGTGGAGACGCTTGAAAAAAATCTACATACAGGAGTGGACGACTAATGGCTGAGAATGAAGAAGAAGATTTCATAGCAGAAATGACAGAAGGTAGATTATTCTAAACAACTGAAATGTCTTGATGCTCCATCTAAATGTTTTTTACAATCCATATTTCCTTCCAATTGTTCACTTAAAAATATTCAACCTGAGGTTTGCCGACAGTTTAATTCTCAAGTGAATTTTGTATTTGTTAATCAAGTGAGAAAATTCTTGATTGATATCAGTAATCTTAATGTAAACTGATCCATAGGCGTGCGACCTTTTTGGCGCTCTTGTTCACCCGAACAGAGTGCCTATCATTTTGGTTCGATTCCCTGATGAAGAATCCGCAGCGAAAGTTGAGTCTGTCGGGCCGGCCGTACCCTCTCTAACATCCAAAAGAGATGATCTAGAGTTTTCATATTTTCAGAATAGGTTAATTGTCCAAATATCTCAGTCAAGTTCGTTATTGGGCCAAATCCGTGGGATGGTTCAGTAGTTATGAGCATCTGAAATTTTGTTTCCTCAATAACTACTAGAATATCCATCCGATCAAATTGATACTCGAAATATTGTTGAGGAGGCTGCAACAAAACGGCTCGCAAAATTTCGCAGAAATCGTCACACTAGAAAATTTTTTAAAAATTCCCAAAAAAATTTTTCAATACTCACTATCTCATAAGATATTTTTCGGATTTCATTAAAAATTCGTGAATATATTGAGGTGATCGATATCTTTATCCTCAAATTTCATTGTCGTAGCTCTTTCCCATCTAAAGATATGATCTTTTTTTCATTTACTCAAGATAAAAGAGAAATTACATACGTCCCGATGATTTTCTTTGAACGATGGCCATCACAGATCGATATTCCATTGACAAATGTCGGGCTCATTTATCAGTGTCAGTTGGCGTAATATTAATCAAAATTTTTCATAAGAGGAAATCATAGAGATAGAATTCAATCTCATTGGCTGAAATAATATACGTTGTCCAAATTCAGAAAAGCAGTGCCGTAAGTTTTTAGGGGAAGGGAATTATAGCTTCGCACAAAACTTGGGGAAAATTATGAGTAGTTATTTTCAATTTGAGATATAGGTTTGTTCATTCATTAGGCGTTCATATTTGCATCACATTGTCCCATAGTACGGGAAAAGACTATTGTTCACCTGATCAGAGTACTTATAGATATTTTATGGATTGAATATTTACTCGCAAGTAGCTCAACAAGAGCGCCAAAGCAATCTGACCTCACATCAGTGCTTTCTAAATTTTTATTTTATAAATTCAACTATAATAATATCCAATTCCGTCAAATCATGTTGTTCGATACGCTGAAACCATGTATCAAACTTAAAATTTTGGTTCCTTCTATATTGTTAATGGGAATTTCGTTATTTTCTGATTAAAATATATGATTTATCATAGAATTCAGAGAAATTATTTACAAATTTATTTGAATTCTGTTATTTTGAGGTAAATAGTGGCAGCTGAATGTTTTTTTTTCTAATTTACTTTAGATCCAGTAGTAAGTCAATTTGGATGTCCATAACAGTACCTATTGTACAATTTTGATACTATATAGAATGCAGACTTCTCCTGTCCTGCATGCTTAATAAAATAAACAGATAGATATCTTGATTTGATATCATAAGATGCTAGTCAAAAAGGGGTTGTTTAACGAAAGAAGTTCGAAATATGTACCAATAAGAAATTAAGCATATTATATCTTAATGAATATCAACCAGAATAACATGCTACAAGTAGATATTTAACAATTTAATAAACTAACTTGAAAACAGCGAGAAGAGTCTCTTCCCAATGGGATAATTATCAACTTGATAGTTTTAGTCTTCTTATGCAGAGCATATGTTACGGTTGACCGGAGAGAAAAACTGTACAGATACACCTGCGTAGGTCTGCCTCGTGTATGGGGACGTTCCGGTAAACCGGACGGGTCGTGTGTTAGTGACGTGTTTTTCAGAAATGTTGTAATAATGCAGACCACACACGCTCTGGTCGACATGAGAAGAAAACCTGTACAGGTATACATGCGCAGGTCGACCGGAGCGTGTGAGTCGCAGTGATTCAAGCCTGCACAGGTCGCCGGAGCAAATTTGAAATTCGACTCGGCCTTGTGACACCGTACGCTCGCCGGTGGACCTGCGCAGGTATACCTGTACAGTTTTTTCTCTCCGGTTGACCGGAGCGTGTATGGCCTGCATAAGATATTTGAGCAGTTTTCTACACTTTTACACTTTATGACTTCATCAACATATTTGAGAAATTAAGGTCATCACTTCTGCCTGATGTGAAATATAGAGAATATGTTGTCAAGATTGTTCATCTGACAAATTATGAATATCTAATTAAGTCTTGACTCAACCTCCCTTCATTTGTGAAACATGAAACATAAAATTTTAATTTTCAAATGATTAAATGGTGGTAGCAGGATCAAAAAACGGGAAAATGATACTATGTCAGTTCGCCGACGTTTCAGAAATATATTTTTCCATCTTCAGAGCTAGACTAAACAATTGTATCCTCCCATTATCCCCTATATAAATAATATGGTTTCCAAATCTCAAATATGTACTTTGCTTGGAAAGAAATGATCAGACGGCAATATTATATTGGTTCCACCTCCGTGTGTTGACGTATGTCTCTCGAAATTACTATTTTGTTTAATTTTCATTGCGGTCTGATCATTTCTTTCCATGCAAAGCACATATTTGAGATTTGGAAACTATATTATTTATATAGAGGATAATGGAAGGATACAATTGTTTAGTCTTGTCCTGAAGATGGAAAAATATATTTCCGTAACGTCGGCGAACTGACATAGTATCATTTTCCCGTTTTTTTGATCCTGCTACCACCATATAATCATTTGAAAATGCAATTTTCGATCACCAATTTGAATTTGAAGAATGAAATTTCAACGTTTGATCAGTACGTTCAATCTGTACACGAGCTGATGCAATTTTTTGATACTTACAAGATTTCTCCTCTGACAATAATTGCTCCCCTCTTTCTAAAGTTGTGGTCGAATAAGTTTTATGCCATGAATATCACACAAATCCCCCATGAGAGTCGTTATATATTATTTGTATCAATTCGTTACTAAAATTGAGAAAATCCAATAATGCTTCTGCAGCTTTCAGATTTTTTTTTCAGATATTCTGCACAACAGAAAATAAAATTTAGAAAGCACTGGCGTGAGGTCAGATTGCTTTGGCGCTCTTGTTGATCTACTTGCGAGTAAATATTCAAACCATAACAAATCTATAAGCACTCTGATCACGTGAACAATAGTTTTTTCCGTAATATGGGACAATGTGATGCAAATATGAACGCCTAATGAATGAACAAACCTATATCTCAAATTAAAAACAACTACTCATTATTTTCTCCAAGTTTTGTTCGAAGCTATAATTCCCTTTTCCTAAAAACTTATGTCAGAGCTTTTCTGAATGTTGACAACCTATATTATTTCAGCCACCGAGATTGAATTCTATCTCTATGATTTCCCGTTATAAAAAATTTTGATTATTATTACGCCAACTGACACTGATTAATGAGCCCGGCATTTGTCAATCGAATATCGATCTGTGATGGCCATCGTTCAAAGAAAATCATCGGGACATATATCATTCCTCTTTTCTATTGAGTAAATTAAAAAAATGATCATATCTTTAGATGGAAAAGAGCTACGACAATGAAATTTGAGGATAAGTAAGATATCGATCACCTCAATATATTCACGAATTTTTATCGAAATCTGAAAAATATCTTATGAGATAGTGAGGATTAAAAAATTTTTTTTGAGAATTTTTAAAAATTTTCTAGTGCGACGATTTCTGCGAAATTTTGCGAGCAGTTTTGTTGCAGCCTCCCTCAACAATATTTCAAGTATCAATTTGATCGGATGGATATTCTAGTAGTTATTGAGGAAACAAAATTTCAGATGCTCATAACTACTGAACCACCTGACGGATTCAGCCCAATAACGAACTTGACCGAGATTTTTGGACAATCAACCTATTCTGAAAATATGAAAACTCTAGCTGATTCCTTTTGGATGCTAGAGAGGATACGACCGGCCGGACAGACTCAACTTTCGCCACGAATTCTTCATCAGGGAGTCGAATCCAATCGATTGAGACCATTTTCGGCTCGATATTCCAAAATTACAGACATTCGGGCAAAGTGATAGGCACTCAGTTCGGGTGAACAAGAGTGCCAAAAACATAATTTCCAGGGTTTCCTTAAGAAAATGTGTAATTCATGATCCTCTTGCTATAATTTTCAGCTAAAAACATTAGAATGTATGTATGTTCTCGAATGAATAATTATATTTGATATACCTTTTCGAAAATAAACATCTTCAGAAATTCATGACAGATTATCCGATCTTCATTTTCAAACTCCAGGCCATTTTGTCAGCATACAAAATTTGAGAAGTCTTCAGAATTCAGATTCGGCATCGAATATTTTTATCTTCAAAAGTGCTCTCTCTCTCTGATTTCTTTCGTTAGAAGGTGTATGATCTCCACAGTTCACCCCCCTCACCTCAAACAAAAATTTTTGCTTCATTTCTGCTACCTTCTATACCACAATAACCTGGAACCTATTGAGGAATTAGTGCATTATCTCTTACTAGATGTTTGTAGGTGAAACGGTATATGTCAGGAAACAGCCCCCACTTATCATTTGAAGGTTTTAAAACTCCCTGGATACTCGAAATATACGCAGCCTTTTTGTTTCTTCGGAGACACTGTTGTATAGAGGAATCAACATTTGAGACCACAGCAGCAATTAGTTTTGGACTGCAAACCCCAGTATTAAGGTGTCTTAACGGTATATATAACCGTTATTCACGGAGTTCATTCCATTGAGAGATTCACTCACTACTAAACAAAAGAATATTGAAAATACTAAATGATATTAGATCTGAGTGTCCAGGTCGCAGCAAATCGAAATAAAAATTCAAAATTGTTATCTCTGTTCAACCAAACCTCACCAAATTTCAAAAATCTTGAAATATTTTCTCCATCAGTGCCACCCCAATTGATTCAAGCTGAGAATGTAGGGTTGCCAATTGGATTCACCGTTAAAATACCCCAATAAAACAGCACTGATTCAATTTGACACCCCGGAAAGCATTCATTGGCCAGCTGAGAGGGTTCCCACAGGGCGTCAGACACGCTTGTTGCCTAATCTACACTGTTTCGGTATTGATATTGATTTTCGCACAATAATCTTCCATTAAAATTCGGTGTGAAAATTTGATGGCCACAATTTGAAATTGTAATCTTGCAATAGTAGCGAGGGAGAAGAGTCATGGGGTGTGAAAATAAGAATTTTCCAGCCTTACCTTTCAATGAAACTTCTCGGTTCTCTTTATTCGAGCGAAAATCAGTGGAACATGTTTGTAGAGTCTGAGTCTTATTTTATGAAAAAATTCAGGAATACTTCTGATGAACCAAATATTCAGTTTACATTATATACAATGTGTTTCAAGTTCATATGCCAGTTTGTAGACGTTTGTAGATAACTATAGGTACACATTTCAAATCTGAATTCATAATCTTGAAAACTGAGCTCTTCCGGTTATACGGAGGAAAAAAGCTTTTTGTTCGTCATTTTTTTTTCTAATTTTAGAGAATTCGATTCTGAAAATATTTTGATTATAATTTTCGCAAAATTCGGATCTCTGAATCAAAAAATCAATAAAACTGGACTAGATTTTACTAGAAAAATTTCAATCTTTTACTGAGTAAACAACATAGTTCAAAAGTTTAAGACAATGTATCTCATATTTTAAGTATAGTCTATTTTATTCAATCTATGTTATGACGATATAACACCATTGACTTTTGATGACTTTATCTCCAACTTTTTGGTAGACACCGTTTGATTTCTTTTGTTTAATGCTTTCAAAGAAATTAATTTCGTACCCTGTGCAACCGGCAGTATCCAGGTTCGATGAATACTTCAACTCAGTAGAAAATGTTGAAAAATATTATCCATATTCTCAAAGTTCAAATAAAGGCTCAGCTACCCAGAAATACATATAGAACATAAAATCAATCAATGCGTTTGGTGTAATTATAAATAATACTTTATTAAATGTTGTCAGTAATCTATTGAAAGTTCATACTTTCGAAAAATCGTAGGTGTATTTCGTTAGTGCTGCCATCTGGTAGTTAGGCCGGGGACTCTTTGATCGATTTAGTATTTTATGTTTACATTAAAAAAAATCACTGGTGAATTGTGATCACAGTACTTAAAACTGTGACATGTCCAATTTTAATATTTCAGAAAAATTTACATTATTGCTCCACCCAGTTATGTGGAGTTTTTCTTAATTTATTCATAACTTATGTATCATCTGGTCCGATACTAGGTAAATTGAGTTTCGAAACACTCTGTTTATAATCAAGATTCACGACACAGACCATATGTATATGCGCAATGTAATTGATGGTGGTAATTTTAACATCTATGATACCACTACTTCAAATTAAAACACCTCTATATTTACTGGATATTTAGAGATTCATTAGTAAAATTTTTTTTATCTATGATCAGAAGATCACAGTCATTTTATTTCCAAACGATGTTTCGGGCTGTGCCCATATCAAATTTGGACTTTTTCCTTATATGTTTGGAATTGTCAACGAAAGAAATTAATAAATAAATAACTCCAAACATATCAGGAAAAAGTCCAAATTCGATTAAGGGCTATGCCCGATACGTCGTTCGGAAATGAAATGACAGTGATCTTTCGATCATAAATAAAAAAAAATAATAAATGAATTCCTAAATATCACGTAAATATAGAAGTGAACAATTCATTATGATAAATAAAGCTCAATAATTAAGCAAATGAAAACAGCTGTCAAATAATTATCAGTTCTGATTATTACCCACTATGTTGACTCTAAATCACTATATCATAATGTGTCAATAATCTCTGAATATCGGGTTCTGTACTTTATGATGATTCAATATTAACACTTGTACGAAGATTAGGTAGATTATTCAGTAATACCTGAGAAAATAATGACAAATCAACAACAAGGAAATTCTGTAGATGTTAATTTGTCATTCTGGAATAAAGTCCATCAATGAATTATATACAGATAGATCTGAGGATTATAAGTGACAACATGAGAACATCGGATCTACACCTGTACACTGATTATATTTGATTGTTTAACATTGCGTAATCGCAGTTCAGAAGTACTGAAATATGATACATTTCCAAATCGAATTCTAATTTTTCATGGATTTCCCAAAATAGAATTCTAAAATTGAAGCCACGTAAATATTTGAAGTAAAATAATTTTTGATAGTGAAGAAAGTGATAAAAAATTTCGACGGACTAAATGAAATTGATGAAAGTTCGTTGAAGATCTTATTTCTGATACTTCAAATAGAATTCTTATTTTGCATTTCCCTGAAAAAAATTGGTTAGTTCTGAATGTTTTAAGAAGTTTTGATAGTTGAGATAGAATTGTGTTCGGATGTAATTCAGTTCAGAGCCTATGTGGAGATTGTGGAAAAGCAGGAGAAATAATACCATACCTCATCAATCCTTGTCCTAAAGATAAATCTTGAGATGATTTTGAAGACACATGTAGTTTCAGGTTCATTAATTAAATGGGGTGATTTCATATTGATTTGACT
Organism: Micraspis discolor; assembly: GCA_030674115.1. Classification (NCBI taxonomy): domain Eukaryota; kingdom Metazoa; phylum Arthropoda; class Insecta; order Coleoptera; family Coccinellidae; genus Micraspis; species Micraspis discolor. The sequence continues at coordinate 236,877 of JARTUT010000023.1, forward strand.
TGTTGTCCTCCATTTTCGTTCAGTTGTTGGATATGACTGGTTCAAAGAAGGTTTTTATATGGAAGAATATTCGAAGAAAACTAGCCCATTGATACTGAATATTTCAGCTTCTTTCGATAACATTCTAATATCAGGAAATCACTACTTGGAGGAGACAAAGTACGTCTCATTGTTGCTGCACCAAACAGAATGGTATTCAATTATACACTAATCACTGTTTCAACTTTTTACTGAAGACATCTATATTGCTTGGTACAGGATGATATAAGTCGCAAGTCCAAAAGAACAAAGATATACAGGATGGCCATTTGAAAATGAAACAGATTCAATTACATTTGAAGAGGGAAGCTTTTTTGCACATAATTAATGTGTGAAATTGAGACACCTTGAACAACAGCTTCAAGTTTTGAATATGAAAAGTAGCTTGCGACGTCAGTTTTCTATATTTGCACTTCTTTTAGAATTTGAATTAAGATGGCTAGTTAATTAGTTATAATATATGAAAACTTTCAACAAGTTGTGATTAAATTGCGCAATAGTTCCTACAATAACAGCTTGCTTTAGTTTTGCTCAAAATCTGTAATTTTCGAATATCGAATCGGAAATGGTCTCAATCAGTTGGGTTTATCTTCATGAAATCCAGGGTCAAGCTTGTGTATGTCCGTCCGGCCGGCCGACCATAAACTCTGTATCTTCCGAAAGAGATGAGTTAGAGTTTTCATATTTCCAAAGTAGATTAATAGATTAAAAGTCCCAATTTCTCGACCAAGGCCGTTCAGCAATTATGAGCGTCTGAAATTCAGTTTCAACAATAACTATTATACCATATTGAGTACCTTTGAAGCATTCTGCCCACTGATAAAACGTTATATAAATACACAGAATAGTAAAAAATGGGTCACACCTGAAATCAGGAGCGCAAAACAAGAACTAATGGATGTCCACTGGTTACATACTAATGTCAGAAGTCTATCAACCTTAGCATTATATAAAAAGTCGAAAGCTTCCTATAATCTTCTGTTGAAAAATTCCAAATTTAACTATTATTGCGAACTCATCGAAAAATCAGACAATAAGAATAAAACGGTCTGGGGATTAGTTAATTCTATAACAGGTCGTAGGGATCGACAGAAGAAGTCAATTTCATTGGAGATTGACTGTATTTTACATGAAGACCCAAGAGTTTTGTCAGATGTATTTGCGCTACATTTCACCTCTATTGCTGAAATCGCTCTTCAACGGTATTACAACTCGTCCATATCTTCTGAGTGCACTTCTTCTGGCATTGTGGCTGCAAGTTTTTTCTTCCATCCGGTTGTTGATCTTGAAGTTCTTGATATCTTGAGAACTCTCAAAAATAAAAAAAGTTCAGGTATCGACATTATTTCTACGCGGGTTTTAAAATTGATAGCAACGAAGATAGTAACACATTTCACCCATATAGTCAACCTGTCAATCACTTCGGGTGTCTTTCCTCGTTTTATGAAGCAGGCTATCATTGTTCCGATACATAAAAAGGATAGCACTCTGGATATACTGAATTACCGCCCTATTTCTATCTTGAGTGTCTTTTCTAAGTTGTTTGAAAGAATAGTCTTCAACAGAATGTTGAAATTTTTGGATAAATTCAAAATTCTTAATGATGCTCAGCATGGTTTTAGACCAGGTCACTCTACCCAGACTGGAGCTTTACAATTTGTGGACTTTGTCTACAAAAGCCTTGACATTGGTAATTGTGTTGCGGGCGTGTTCTTTGATTTGACCCAGGCATTTGATAGTCTTTCTCATAAGTTTATATTACAAAAGTGTTATGATTTGGGCTTCAGGGGGCTGTTTTTGGAATGGATTTGTAGTTACCTCGGTGACAGAACTGCTTCTGTCAGAATGGGCGAATTTTCATCATGTCCATATAATGTCAAGATGGGTGTCCCTCAGGGTTCTGTCCTTGGACCGCTCCTATTTCTGCTGTTCATTAACGACCTTCCTAGCCATTTAAAAAGGAAATTTTATGAATCATCTAGCCTTAATCAAAGACTTTTGATTGAGGCCATCAAAATAATTCTGTTTGCTGATGACGCTTCCATCGCTATTTCTGCGGGCTCCTTGGATGAACTACAGCAAATGTGTGAGCTTTTGGTACGGAGTTTCGTTGAATGGTGTCAGTTGAATGCAATTATGATCAATGTCAAAAAAACAGAATGCATTCACTTCACACTTTCGAATGTATATCCTAGAGCATTCTTGATCCATGTTGATAATGAGATAGTTCCATCGAGTGATTCCATCAGATTTTTAGGAGTACATATTGACAAAAATTTAAGAATATTCAGGGTCTATCATCCGATCAAGTTGCAATATATTTCTATTTCACAACTAGAGTTGGCCACTCCTATTGGCCACAGGCTTGAGCCGTAGTTTCATACCACTAACATTCTTATTTGGTGACTTCTTCTTATTTGTTCCCTTTTTTTCATGTATTACAGAGTGAGGAGTAGGTAATTTTATCTTATTTGTGACTTCTTTGGAGGTCCCTGGAGCTGTTAAAAATTCCAGTGTGCCCACCGAGCACTCAGTTGTGGGTGTATTCGGAGTGCTGTTCAGTCCTCTCTCCTCCTCTGTCAGTCCAAGTCCTCTAACCCGTATATACTACTTCAAATAACAAGTTTTTTCCTTTTATGTATGTCTTTTCAGACGAGTCTGCTCTGACCTTTTTCAAAAACGACCTTAATTCTTTATTTTCCATACGTTGTTGAGGTGTTAAATCGTTTGATATTGATATTGCTTTACGCTTTAGCTTCTTAACGTAGGCAGAAATGAATTTTTTGGTCCGGTATGAAACAAACTCTATTTTAATAGGGCTACTTTCCTTATTGCCAAGAGTGTAACAGTCACTTACCTCCGATGATTCGATTTGTATGCCCAATAGGCGGTTTATTTCCTCACGGATAACCTTCACATTCAACTCAGACCCAACTCGAAAACCGAAAATCAGCAGATTTTTTCCAGCTCAAGCGTTCCGTTACTTACAATCTTCTTCTTAACTGCGCATTCTCCCCCTCCAGTAATTCGTTTTTGGTTTTTAATGCTTGTATATCCAAACGTACTCTCTGATGCGCAAATCCAATCTTTTACTTCCTGTTTGCTATCACGGATTTTCTTAGAGTTTCTTAAGCGTGACCTCCCCTATTTCACTGTTCGGCATCATCATGTTCTCTACCCCTCTCATCTCAGAAACTGCAAATAATTATAAGATGTATTATCTACCAAATCTGAAGTTCAAAAGGAAGAGATGAAGAAGAGCAATAACAACATAGGACATCAGAACGCCAAATGTTGATTATTGTTGTATCCTCAGTAATCTTTCTTTTCTTCTTCAGTTGGTGTGTAATAAAGGAAAAAATCAACAAGGGACATACGTTTTCACTCCACTGTGGCCGTTCAGGAAGACTTCTCAAAGACAGGAAGGCCAGGGTTGAGTAAGGTATTCCAACAAAGGTGAAAAAGAGGAAACCAATATACAATCTACAAATCGTATAGTATATAGAGAAATTATATTAATATTCTATTCTACCAGAAACCACAAATGAAAGTGTGAATTTCAATCCTCGGTGATATTTCGCTACCTGAGCGCGAATCATTTTAAAGTCATGCAATATTCTTCTTCCAACTCAGTACTAGAACTGGTTATCCTAAGCGGTGTATCGAGTACCGCGTCATTGAAAGAATACTGTAAGCGGGGGAAATCGCACAGGCACTGCATAATAGTAGGAGAAATAAAAACAACAAGAAAAAATCCACTATTACTCGAAAAAACTCATGAGTACAAAAAGCAATTGTTTCTGCCATCGATAATTGCGATAAACACTTGATACATCAATCAGAAATTAACAATTCTATAATTTTACAATTTTACGCACAGACGAAATCTCAAGAACAAAAACAACAAAATGCCGCATTCACCTTGCACAATTCTGATATCGACAAAGAGCAGCTGCAAGCATTGAAAAGACCAACCATTCTTCAAATTGAATCATTAATACCTACGATGCAAACACGACTCCCCTCTATTTGTTCCAGTTGTCGGAGTGCACCGCAAAGATTCAGAACACATAACTCCCGGAACACCCTTCGTCTGGTTATTGAACTGCAATAGAGCTGACTTGAGAGATTTAAATAAAACCAAAATTTGCCAAATGATATTATATTGTGGAATGTCATAGTCATTATAAATATAATGATTTTTCTTTTTCTGAGAAATTTCGTGTTATAATTTGTACGCGTATTGTACATATAGGTATCTCAATTCTATTGTGAAACCAAAACAAGTGGAACAAGATTGATGACACTCGAATTATTCAGCAAATGACATGCAAACATAATTAAAGCATTGAAAGAATTACAAAAAGAATCATATAATTAAATTAAAAAGGAAAATGAGTTCGTTCAAAGTATGAACAAGGAGAGCAGGGAAACAAAAAACCATATACCTATATTCTATAGAAACTGTAATTTGATGATAAACTAACTGCTACGAAAATTACCAGAGATACAAAAGTATTGATGGGATATAATGAGTAACAAGCAAAAAAATGGAAAGCACTGATGTGAGGACAGAATCTTTTACGCGCTTGATCTGAAGTCTCTTTCCTGGCTCTGGAACAGTTGAATATAAAATCAACTGCGATAAATGGTATAAAAGAATAAACGAACATATCTATGATTCAGTAATAAAGGATTTTGGGATTATATAACATAATTTGCTAAAGACGTTAGAGCAATATTAGTGAATATACAGGGTGAGTCATTGACCACTGCGTTAATTTTAACCATAGGTTATTGAGATCAAAGAAACACTTTTTCCATTACGGTTTTTCCATATTCAGCTACGTTAGAAAGTTATAAGTATTTTAAGTTTTCATATTGGGCAAATACCCCTCTGTAGTCCAGTTTAGTTTGAACAAAAAATACCCACAGCGTCCACTAATGAATCTGAATTGTTTAAAAACATTATTTTTCCTCTAAAAAATGATTCAATGTTATCATCATACATTTGTAATTTTCTTCTTAAAATTTCCAAATCGTGAAAAGCATCATTTCTATGAAAACATCCAAGACAAGAGGTTGTCACTTTGCTTTTTTTTTCACTCAAAGCCAGAAAAAATCATTTATGATTTTCCAAACACTGATATTTCTGAAGTTTCTTCTCCTTGACAGAGACCAGTGAACAGGTCTATGAGGTCTCTTGATATCATACTGTTAAAAATATGAAAATCTTCAACAACAATGAATGATGTCACTACGAATAATTATTTTAAAGTGATGTCATTTTTCTTGATGATTATTTTCTATACTGAATCCCAATAACAATTTACTTGGATAGATTACAAGTATTTCCAGATTTAGGTGTGCAATTATACTTGCTTGAAGAAATTGAGTTTGATCACCTAAATTTGCTTCTGAAAAAAACCAACTAGGTGTTTTTGTTAGATCATTAATATGACTCTATTCTGTTTAGACTGTAGCGGCACTCTGTCAGCGGCAGGGGAGTGTGTAGGGATCTCTTGGCGGCACTCTATATAGCCACGCATAGCTTAATTCACAGCGCTTCGGTGGCCTAGAGGTAAGCGCTCAAGTTTCACACCGACTAGGTACTAGGTGCCTGGGTTCAACTCCCGGCGGCTCCCTCAAACTTCTAACCCCTGCGTCTATGGCATGGCGCACACAAGCCATACTGATGAGTCCAAATGTGTGCGCCAGGGGCGAAACGCATAAGTAGGAATAACTTACGATCCTACAAGACTATAATTAATTACTGAATATGCGTAAATTTTTGGATTTTATAATCAGAGTATCTGTTTTAATCATGTGAACAAAAACATAAATATTGAACAATGGTTATTCATAGATTATGTCAATTTTTAATACCTTACCATAGAATATCAATTTATTACCGAACCCCAGGAGAGAAAAAATTTTGCAAAGTTTTTTAAATGAAAGATAATATCTGTAACCATTATTGATCTTTAGTTATAATTTTCCTCAAAATAACTAGAGTGCATTATAATCACATTAAAATGTGATTATTATAACGTCTCTGTGGCGGGTAGTTCCCAATAAAATAGTGTTCTGTGGTTCCTTGTTGTTTTGATTCTGTTTGAAACTGTCAACGTCTATTTGTATCTTCAAAAAAACAGTGGAAAATATTGTATTGTATTTCGATAGTTTGAAATTATTCAATTCACTATGAAATGATTATGGTCAGAAAATACATTCTATTCTAATCTTTCTTGTTTATGAGCCTATAGCTTCAAGTTTCAATATTGATTGAAATTTAATTAACCATGCATCATAACAAACATTCAGAAATATTAAAACTAATCGAATTCTATTATCTCCTATGTTTGTGAACCAGGTTGAATCGATGTATGAAATAAAGATGTGAAAAAATTTCTTTTAAGGTACAAAACAAATATAGGAGAATATAGGTTCGAAGTTTTCAAAAGCATTCCTATGTTAGAATAGATATAATTTGATGAACCCTGATAGTTTGAAGCTATAAAGAACCAGCTCTTCCTAAAGACAAGTCTTCAATTTAACAGGTCCTGACAGAAAATATATTACCTATTTCAACGGTCATCATGAAAATATACGGAAGTACATATGTGAATGATGGGAAATCTTTTTCTCTATTTATTATGCAATATTACTATGATTGAATATTAAACAAGGTGCTAGACATCATTAATAATGAATACAGCAAATGGCAATTTAGATTTTGTAGGGAATGTAAGACAAAAATTGTTCAGTGCTTATTTCATATATAGTGTTTAGTGGTGGAACCATAGACTGGAGAGATTTCCTCGACCTTTTGTAGAAATACTTGAAAAAGACATAAAATATGGCAACATTGAACAAATCTGATTATTGAATCATTTCAGCACAGAGTTGGATTTGGGAAAATCAGAAAATTTGAACAAAATTATATCGATTTAATTCCTTTCAACTTCAACTATCTCAAAAATTTAGGAGAAAAGATGACGAATGATTTTATCTGCAAAAAAGACTAATGATTTCAGGAAGTACAAGATACGAGCCTTTATTTCAAGCGATATTTGTTTTTCATACGATTTAACCAATCTGTAGAGTAGTAATGAGAAACCCACAAGATATGGAATAAATCTAATGATGCCAAAATATGCATGACTGTTATGAAAAACCTTCTACAAGAAATTATTTCAATTGTTATAGCCGTTTGAATATTACGAGTGAAAATGCAATTTTTGTATGAAATTTCAACACCCTATATCTTTTGAACGGGACCAAATTAGGAAAAATGTTATAGGAAGAAAATGTTTCTTAAGACGTCAAAAATCTATGGTTAAAATTAACGCAGTGGTCAATGACTCACCCTGTATACACCCTGTATATTTTTCTTCTTGAAAGAATGGATAATATGGTACTTATAGGAATGATGATTCTCAAATTTCAATATATTCCCTTTCGATGTGTAATCTTTATCGTTCGTAAAAGTACGAAAATATCGATTCTTGCGTCCAGTTCAAGATCTGCTGTGACTTGCTCATATAACTGAAAAAACATCTTCTCGTGATAGAACAACGCTATGATGATGAAATTTCAGAATACGCAAGATATCAATAACCAACTTATACAACTTATACTTAGACAGAATTTTGTTGAGATCCAACGAAAATTTTATGAAATATCAAGTATTTAAAGAAAAAGTCTTGGGAAATTTCAAAAAATATTCTACCGTGATGATTTCCAAGACATTTCGTAAACCTATTCGTTTCAAGATCATTTAAACATCTTTCAAGTAACAACATGATGAGATGGATATTGTAGGAATCATTTGAACCAAATTTAAGATGCTAATAGCTACTGAACTCAACGACGGATTTGGCCAAATAACCTACTAGACCGAGATATTTGGACGATACATCTATTCTGAAAATATGAAAACTGTAACTCATCTCCAAATATTAGGTTCAACTTCGGTGAATGCTTGCCCTTGAGTATATGAAAAATAATTATATCTTCTTGTGGACAACGTTTACGACAATGAAAATTTGATATGTAAGATATCAATAACATCCATACATACACAAATTCTTGGTTAAATACGTTGGAAATCTTACGAGGTAAAAAGTATTAAAAAATATTAAAAATGTTCAAACCAATATTCTTCATCTTGAAGGCCAACGCAATTGATCGAGACCATTTTCTATCCGATATTCGAAAATATTAGGTATTTGGGTAAAACGCTCTTCTACTAGTTTTAGCTTGTTTAAGCGCGCAAAAACGTCACAGTTGACTATACTCATCTGTTTAACTCCACATTTGATTTCATTTGCTGACTGTACTCGGCCGGTCGGTCTTATTGATTGAAACACAGAAGCAGAGAAAACCATAATACACCCCAAATTGGTGATATTTATTGGATCAATTACAAAAGTCAGGCAATGGGAAACCATGCATTGACACAATTTTGCGTTCATCCCTCCTCGAACAATGGATCGAATAGAGACATACAGAATGGCTAGGCAAGGTTTGTTTACTTTTGCGGGATAAAGCGTGTAGATGCATAACTCATTTTACGTTGAAATACGTTCTGAATCTATCACCGCCTTGTCAGCTGTGTTGATTCTGGACCATACGTCATTCGATTATGACATTTATCGTTGGGGTGCCTCCAGTTTCTACAGTTACATGTTGCAATACATTCTTGATTTCGCACGGACATACCGCAACGGGTTTTCTTCTATGGTTGAAAATCAATATTATTTAACGCGTGTTATGGATAAATTGCTGTCGTAAATATCGACCTCTGCTAACGTTGAATAGTTGAGTTTTGCACATTATTTCAGGGACGGTTAGTAGGAACAAAATCCTGGTTTTTTTTTACCACCAACATAATTACTAGTTTCATATAACACAATGGTCAATGAGTACTGAGCCTAGTTATTTTTGTTCATAAATATAATCTTTGGTTTTGAGCAGTGACGGCTCGTACTTACGAATGGGTCGGCCAGATGAACCATACACAACATACAATGTTATTCAAAATTCAATAAAACCTGGCACTTCCGCATGCAAAGATGCTTCAAACGTGCCTTACCAATAATTTCACTCTATATTTTTCATTTAATATAGTTTCTTGAACCTTGATGAGGATAACGACATTCTCGGAAGGAAAAACTCTTCAGAAAATCTTTAGTCGTCATATGGAAAAGTGTGAAACTTATCAAGTCCCTGCACTTCCATACTCCCTCTCTTACACTCCGCATCTGGATTACTGAAATAAATCGACGGAAACATAACAATCTTTACATGTTCACCCCTCTCTATTATTTAATAACACTGACCCCTGAGTGTGGTCATTAACATTGAAGAATATAATATGAAAATACTATCGCGATCATCGTAACCATAGGTAGGGAGGCCGATCCTAATAAAAAAGACGTAGCTGTTTTGCTACTTATAACTATCATTAGGCCCAATTTCGATCTTCAAAAAATTCCAAACACCGATTTAATTCTCGCTGTTGATTCGTGTTTCCATACCTCAAATAGTCAATGAAAAAATTACATGCGCATGAAGAAGAACTGTCAGTAGTTATTTTGAAATTTAGATATTTGTTTGTAGATTTTTTCACACTCATTGTGGTAGTTAGTTCAGTATCACACTGTTCCGAAATCCGAGAAAAGACTTCATACATATCTTGAATGAAAAATAACCCTACTATCAGTTTTCTTTCAGTTAAATTTCAACCACAATCCTGATCAACTTAAAACTAATACTTCATAATATAATCATTTGAGTCATCCAATACGTATAGCACAAACGGGAAAATGGATCTCTCGGTAAACAAGGTCTTTCATCATCATACCAGAATTTCGGACGGTCCAACACTTGACCGTTGAAATACCTTATACGCAAGATGCCTTTTTGATTCCGGGATCAGAGAGTAAAAACAAATATTAATCATCGAAAATCGCTTTATTGCTTTTCAAAATATTTTCCATTAAGATCTATACACTTTTGAATGCGTTTGAACCAATTGTCGAAGCACTTTTGCCACTCTTATTGAGATATCTCCAATTTTCCGAAAAAACAGGCAACCATTTGCTTGGAACTGTTTTGTACGTAAACGATTGACAAATTATGTGGAATCCAACGCAAACAAATTTTTTTGACGGTCAAATTTTCATGCAATATTGAATGTATGCTGGTCCCACTAATGACTAAGGTTGTCTAAATCTCACGATAAGTCACATGATGATCTTGCAATATCAGTTGGCGCACAGCATCAATGGTTTTCGGAACAACAACCGATTGTGAAAGCCCTTCACGAAATTCGACTTGGAGTGAACTAAGACCTCGGTTGAATTCATCATACCATTGATAAACACTGGTCTTTGAAGGAGCTTCACCGCCAAGAATAGAATTAAGTTCATCGATGCACTGTTGTTGAGCTAAACCTCGTCGAAAAATGTGAATAATCATCGCACGAAAATTTTCACGATTTAATTTCAGTTTTTGGCGAAATGAATCTTTTAAGTTATGTAAACAATATGTATGTCGTATGTCAAAACGTTCTGACTACCAATAACCTCAAAAACGCCAATCTTTACTATAGAGCTGTCAGTTGGCCGTTTGAACACTAGGGTTCTCCAATCCCGAAATATAAAAGGCAACCCTCGTATATTAAAATCCAAATTACAGTCGAGGGATGATTTTTCGTAATCGAATCTTCAAGAACCTCTACATGACACGTAACTCTTTTTCAGAGCACGATTTTGGGGTGTCAATTCTGATAACCTCCACTTTAACTTCCACCCTTAACCATAGACGTCAGGAGTTTGTCAGGCGGAAACAGACATGTGGTTATGTCTGCTTATTGCATATACTGGTTTGTTAGAAAATTTTTTTAACTCAATTGCTTTCGAGTATTAGGTTAACATCAAATCTTCAACGTCCTCTCGTTCAAGAAGATTATAATTGACGAATATATTTAATATGAGTGTATTTGATATTGTAGTATTAATATTTTTTTATGGTGGATAAATTTGAATTTGAATATTTTTAATAAATAAACTTATATTCATGAGAAGTAGTCAATTATTAAGGATATTTTAGATGTTTCATTTTTCATATTATTTTACAAATGTATAAATCGCATAACAATTTGTTTTTAATCCTTGTTATATTTTTTTTTGTTAATCACCATTCTGGGTAGGCATACGAGGATCGAAGCATTTCTCAACTGCTGGTTAGAAATCTTCTGACTATTCTTGTAGTCCACAGAATGATTTCCTTTTGGGCTACATCGATAAGACTTTCGTCAAGTCCAAGCCGCGTGGTATGTTGGCTCAGATGCATCTCAACATATATATATTTATAATAGAAGTGCAAATGAAACAAATATTTAATTAATAAAATCAATTTCGTGGAGTCAGGAGGTTTTGCTCTCTTCTTCTAGACTCTTGAACTACTCTTGAACGAACAAAGCTATATCTCGAATTGAAAATAACTACTTACAGTTTTCCGACGGTGCTGTTCGAAGCTAAAATTCCTCAGAGTAAAAGTTACTTTCATCACAACTAATTTCTGCCCCCAATTCCAGCACTTTTCTGCATAATACCTAATCACATACATAATCACCTAATTTCACTCCTCAATACGTTGCAAGCTGATCTGTTGAAACTACTTGTTTCATTCGCAGATGTATTCATACTGACCATATTGACAGGTAGATGGACTTGCAAATTTAAATAGTCCTAGTGTTTGCAAAACATAATATTTGAAACTTGGACGACGTCAATTTGACTACGCGTTATATAAATGAAAAAAAACATTATCTTGCGTTGAAAGAAAGCTACGACAATTAAATTTGAGATATCAGTAACGTCCATGACTGAACAAATGTTTTTTGAATATGATGAATATCTTATGGGTGTCAAGGTATCGAAAAAAAATATTTTTGGTATTTTCTTAAAATTTTCAAGCATCTCGATTCGTACAAATTTTTGTGAGTCTATTTGTTTCAACCTCATTTGAATATCTTCGCAGTTACATCTTGATGTGATAAATAATCCAGTAGTTATTGTGGAAATCAAATTTCAGATACCTGATCAATAACGTACTCGACTAAGATATTCAAAAAACTTACCTATTCTCAAAATATTAGGTGAACATCTCAGTAGTTATTACTGAATAAAAACTATTGAAAGATTGGACTACGAACTACAAACTTAGCCCAGATATTTGGACCAAAAACCTATTCTCAATATGTGAAGACTAGCTCAACTCCTTCGAAAATTATTATATATACGAAACGGCTGAATATACTTGATTTTAATTTGGAATTCTTCAGCGAGCAGTTGTAACCAATCGATAGAAGCGAAGCCAATTTTGGCTTGATATTCGAGTACACCTATAACATGCATTTGGGCAACACAATAACTCGCTTTTCCACTGGGAACAAGCTCACAATGATCTACCTTTCAACAGATTATTAAAGTATGGGAAAATACCAGATATTCTCTTTTAAATTACTCTTGAACTACTCTTGAACGAACAAAGCTATATCTCGAATTGAAAATAACTACTTACAGTTTTCCGACGGTGCTGTTCGAAGCTAAAATTCCTCAGAGTAAAAGTTACTTTCATCACAACTAATTTCTGCCCCCAATTCCAGCACTTTTCTGCATAATACCTAATCACATACATAATCACCTAATTTCACTCCTCAATACGTTGCAAGCTGATCTGTTGAAACTACTTGTTTCATTCGCAGATGTATTCATACTGACCATATATACAGGTAGATGGACTTGCAAATTTAAATAGTCCTAGTGTTTGCAAAACATAATATTTGAAACTTGGACGACGTCAATTTGACTACGCGTTATATAAATGAAAAAAAAACATTATCTTGCGTTGAAAGAAAGCTACGACAATTAAATTTGAGATATCAGTAACGTCCATGACTGAACAAATGTTTTTTTGAATATGATGAATATCTTATGGGTGTCAAGGTATCTAAAAAAATATTTTTGGTATTTTCTTAAAATTTTCAAGCATCTCGATTCGTACAAATTTTTGTGAGTCTATTTGTTTCAACCTCATTTGAATATCTTCGCAGTTACATCTTGATGTGATAAATAATCCAGTAGTTATTGTGGAAATCAAATTTCAGATACTCATAACTCCTGATCAATAACGTACTCGACTAAGATATTCAAAAAACTTACCTATTCTCAAAATATTAGGTGAACATCTCAGTAGTTATTACTGAATAAAAACTATTGAAAGATTGGACTACGAACTACAAACTTAGCCCAGATATTTGGACCAAAAACCTATTCTCAATATGTGAAGACTAGCTCAACTCCTTCGAAAATTATTATATATACGAAACGGCTGAATATACTTGATTTTAATTTGGAATTCTTCAGCGAGCAGTTGTAACCAATCGATAGAAGCGAAGCCAATTTTGGCTTGATATTCGAGTACACCTATAACATGCATTTGGGCAACACAATAACTCGCTTTTCCACTGGGAACAAGCTCACAATGATCTACCTTTCAACAGATTATTAAAGTATGGGAAAATACCAGATATTCTCTTTTAAATTTCCCCTCCTAGAACAGACTCGAACAAAACTTAAAACTGACATGGCTCACTTTGGTACTTCAACTCAAAGCCTTCTAGTCTATTCATGTATGAGGAATAAGTAAACGTCATCATCGAACATTACTTCTGCAAGAACTCCCTTCTTCAAGCAAGGCTTTTCGTAATTCATGAATACTGCTAGGTATCTACAATATGAATATTAAATGTGCTAAATTCATATTTCCAACCTCAACAATCAAGACTCCCTATGCAGACAGATCATCCCGCCCCTCTGGTTATTTCTCCCGTTCATTGACAAGCGAAAACGTGGAGAAGGAAACCGAAATAGTTATTTTATAATGCATATACGAAATACGGTCTGAGGGTGCAAGGGCGGGATGTTTTTGTGGAACTACCCTACATAATCCCCGGACTAATGGAAAACTACCCCTCCTGCGAGTGTTCCACCTTTTGTGCCTTGTTCCATTGAATAAAATATACAGTTATCCCTCAATTTTCTGGGATAGCTACCCTCTCACTAATCCCGAATTGAATTCGGTTGTTTTAATCGACTGCCTCAGCTTGATTTTGACTTTGACTTCTATGATGACAACAAAACATACGGAATAATCCCTGAGTGACAGATGGCTACAATGGAAAACTTCTGAAAAATTATACTCTTCATTTTTATTCGGTCACTCTGTTAGCCATGACTTTAGATTCTTGGGTTGGTACTCTTTCGACCCGAAATTTTTTCATATAATGACCACGACGTTTCCGGTTGCCAAGTGTTATTTTGTTATATTAAGAGGATCCGAGAGATTATCTGTCTGTACTTTTTTCTTTGTTGTCAAACATCTGGAAATATATTCACTAAAAACTTTGATCTTTTTGGTTTTAAAAAACCAAAATTAGTGTCAAAAGACCAGATACTGAGTATCAAAGAGAACTCTTTGAATGAGGTCTGCTAACGGTGGTTAAGACGATATTTTAACGTTTTCAATTTGTGCAAGTCTTTAAAGTTATTCAATGTATGTGAGAAGAAAGAAATCTTTCGTTTTGTGTTGATCAAAGTTTTATTGAAGATACATGTTTCTTGAATCAGAAAAATACTTACTGTAGAGGCATGTTGCCTACATTGAAAGTCCATCCTTGAATTATTTTGTATGTTTTTCATTGAACAAATACATTGAATGAGGTCAATTATAAGAAAAATGAGCTGAGATCGTTCCTCAATGAAAATTTTTTTTTATCATTGTGAAGGGTTTTTTAATTGACGCGGATAGATTTTGGCGGGCCTCTTTGTTTTGGTAACTTTTTTCAAATATTTTGTTTATTATTCAGGAATTTATGCCAAATCACCATGGCAGGTTACATGGTTGAATAAAGCGTACAAATGATGAAACTTCTTCATAAAATGAGTATTCATTATTACAAACAATGCTGACATTATGCTCTTTTAACGGTAGATGTGGTGTGGTGGCCCTCCACAGTCGACTCGACACCGTTTGGTGAATAAATTTGAAAGGACCGATTCGGTAATGGATCAGCCACACCTGTACGTTCAAGAAACGCAAGATCAACCGCGAAAATCGCCGTAGTTCGCCAGAGTTCACAGCAGAACCCGAGGCAGTTAATTTTCCACCGTGCACAAGAACTCGACTTGTCACAAACAAGTTGGCAAATTTGGCATCGGGGTTCAGGGTTACACCAGTACAATATTCAACTGACCCAGGAACTCAAAGTTCATGACCACAGACAGCGCCGTTTTCCGCTGTCTGGGCCTCATCTCGTTTTGAAGAGGATCCCAGCTTTGAACGAAAAATCATCTTTAGCGACGAGGCGCATTTTTAGATTAATGGTTTTGTTAACAAGAAAATTGCCTTATATGGGATGACACAAATCCACAAGAGGTTCTCTAGGTGATAATGCAACCCCAAAAAATTACCGTTTAATGTGGATTCTGAGCCGGCGTTGTAATTGGTCAGTATTTTTTCGACAACGACGTTGGTGAGACGGCTACCTTGAACGGCGAGCACTATACAACGATTATGAGCAAAATACAGTCTCAAACTAGATGAAACCGATTTCTATCAATTATACGTCAAAAAATGATAAAAAAAAGTTGTCCTAGTAACAGATTAATTCTCACCCAAAATTCAGTTGATAATGACAGTTTATCGATATCTCATTTTCATGTTACTCTATTCATATTCCAGTTATTCGATTTATAATGGTGAAGAATGCAATTCTAGCGACCACACATACCTCGTGCAGATTATGGGTCATAGACAATACAGACGTTCTGTTTCATGCACTGGTACATTGATAAAATTAGACACTGTTCTCACAGCTGCTCATTGTGTAGAAAATTTCAGGAATAGTATATTCGCAGAACCTAAAGTTATTCTTCATACATGGAAAGGTAAATAGTATTAGTTACAATTATCACTATTGGTATACCTACAGAGTTGGGATGAAGTACGGAAACAAACATATTTTTCAAATAAAGAGTATAATCCTATTAAAATTTTGCAGATGAGTTACAATGACACAAACTGTATCTGATTTACAATTTTGAAAGAATAGTATACTTCTGGTTGAACCGGAAGTACCATCAGCTTTTTCGATTTATTTGACATCTGATATCTCTACAGATATTGAAGGAGCTTGGTAATTCGAATGCGCACTCTTTGGTTGAAATCTATAAAAGAGAAAAGAAAAAATGAATTTATTCAGTGCAGACTAATGAAAAGCATTTTTCAACAAATTCAAATCAAAAGTTCAAATGCCCTCGCAATGTAACCATTCTGTAAACAAATTCCTGAATAATTTTTTCCAAGTCAGTATTTTTTGATCTTCAAATGCAAACACTTGATTTTAGATGACACAAAACATAAAACTGGCCAAGAACGGACAGGACACAATGATTCTTCTACGGCCGTTCCATCGTTCTAAAGGATTCGCATCCAGGAAATCTCTAATCTTTCTGTAGGATCGTACTTATGCGTTTCGTCCTTGGCGCACACATTTGGACTCATCAGTATGGCTTGTGTGCACCATGCCATAGACGCAGAGGAGAAATTTGAGAGTGGGAGCCGCCGGGATTCGAACCCGGCACCTAGTCGGTATGAAACTTGAGCGCTAACCTATCGGCTACCAAAGCGCTGTATATTGTTGCTATGTGGGGCTTCATGGAGTGCCGCCACATGAGATCCCTACATTTCTATCATAATGGAGGAATTTCCCATCTCATTGAACATTTTGTGGTTATTGAAGAGCAGGAACTATTTAGTGATTCACAAAATCCAAATACTTAAGAACAATCAAATATCTGTCTACAAAAAAATGGTTCTATGAGCCTAATTTCGGGAATTCCCATGCTATCATTTGAGTTCTAGTAATGCTGCCTATGTGTGTGAGGATTCTGAGTTGATCAAAATCGTGAGTTATGGCGATTAATTGATCCATTTACGGCAGTTTTAAATAACATATCAAAGATTACGGATAGATATCTATCTTCGATTTGTCTGCCTATCTATTTTTGTCGCTATCTCTCCGTGTTTAGCCTTTCGCAAACATGGTTTACTAGCTGGTAACTTATGCCCTACGCCTTTACCCTATTGCCTTAACTTAAGAATTTCAGATCTCGTCCATACTGGTTGGAAACTAATCCTTACACTAAAGAAATATAGTTATGTTTTATGCTCCATGCAGTCAGAACATAGAGTTCAATACAAAGAAAAAGAGTTTTTTCTATTGAAATCTTCTTCTCCCCGTTAGTTCCCTTTCCGCTTATCCTCTTCTGCTCAATTTATAATTAAATTTACCACCATAAAAATAATGCCTTCTACGCTATATGCCCATGTGTCAAAATACTCGCTTGGTATTAGATGTCCTTAAATTGTCTCTTGAAGTTGACCACTTTTCGGGTAAGTGAAAAAGTTGGGGAATGAGTATGAACGGTAGCATTGAAAGCATTTGTTTGAGCTTTGAGTGACAGGAAAGGTTAAGGGTACCAGCCAGTATAAACGAGCTCTTAACCTTACCTATCCACGGAAGAAGATAGATAGTCCCTCCCAGTGGATCTATGAGGGAAAAATCGGCTCTACTCTCAATAAAAGTGCAATGGCTCGGTGATATGTTCATCCGTAGAGTCGAGGCCCGGACAAGGGAAACATAATTTTTTGTGTGCTTATTTTAATGGTTATTGGAAAAACAAACGGAAAGTTCAAATTCCAATGACTCCTCGAGTATACAACTTTTATACATTTATCTCTGTTTGTTCGAATTCGAAATCCTAGACTCTTATAAAATCTGCAAACATAGACAGGAGGTTTCATATCAATTGAAAAAGTTGAGGATATGCTATTCAACCGAAAAGTATATCATTATCAAGTTTTTTTATCAAATGCATTTTGTGCCATTACACTCACCTGCGAAATTCAATAATTATTGTCCATTTGATTCGAAAGGTTGTCTTGGTTCCATAATTTACGCCTGCCCTGTTCACAAGGTGAGTATTTGTCTACTACATACATCAATTGTAGCGATACTGTCTTAAGAACCAAAGAAATACTTCTTAAAAATACTTTTTTCATGTACCATTTATGGAAATTCGGTTCTGTTTAAGAGATTTAAGAAATTTCATTCAAAACATTGATTTAAGCTAATATCTTCGTAGTGGATAATCCAACTGAATTCAAATTTTGTAGAAGGATTTCAATAACAAGGGCACATATCTGATTAAGCACATTTGCTTGATCCTCTAAGACAGGTTTTCTTAAACTTTTGGATCCACCAATCCTTGTTGGAGTTTCCCTATCTGGGCGATCCCCTTAATTGCTAAGGCTTAAGTAATTGATACACAAAAAAAAACAAAAACGAATCCCGCTTATCAAGTCACCATTATATAAATCTTATCGAAAACCCCTTCTACAAATGGCTCACCTCAAGGGGTTCGCGAACCCCACTTCGAGAAACCCTGCAATAAGGTCTTCTAGTCAATGCATTACCGTCTCGTAAAACTATCAAAAATTTCAATAAACAAAGTAATTACTAAGCACCTTTCAGCGTGTTCTGTCTGTTTGACCGTTCCTCCAGAATATATTATTTCACGTTCTTCAGATATTTGATGTTAAATGATTTGATATTTAGGTAAAAATGGAGAAAATTTTTTTCCTGGGTCCTACCCTAAGGGGAAGAAAATGATTACTATGAGTATTTGCTCATGAAATGTTCAATAATATTGAAAATAAAATTCAAAAGCTTATATGTTTGCAACAATACTAAGCTGGAAAAGCCCAAACCAAGGTATTCAGCATGATTTTCTATCTGAAATATTTTTTGGATATAAAATTATGAAATATTCTGGGAAAAGCAACAAAAACGTGTATTTGAGTGCTTCTTCTAGTTTAAAGAAACTAATAGAGCAGCTTGCTATCGTTTCACCAAATATCTGTAATTTTCGAATAAGGAGCCGAAAATGGTCTCAATCGATTGACTTCCTGATGCAGATTCCAGGGTGAAACTTGAGTATGTCAGTCCGTCTGACCGTATACTCTATGATCCGAAGGAGATGAGATAGATGTTTCATATTTTCAGAATAGATTAGTTTTCCCAATATCTCAGTCGAGTTCGTTATTGGGCTAAATCCGTCGATGGGTTCAGCAGTTATGAGCATCTGAATTCCCCAATAACTCAATTAAATTCAAGCTTTAATAACGCCGAACTTGGTTTAGACGAATACAGTATATATAGAAAAGATAGAGACGGAACTAATAGCGGAAAACAGAGAGGTGGCGGGGTCTTGATCGCCGTAAAGGGGCATATTTGTTCTCGTCAAATATTTCTTGGCCGCTCTAATATTGAGCAAGTATTTGTGATGATTAGTATTGCATCGAAAAGTTTTTTGTTTTCTAATGTATATATCCCACCGAGTTCGGCATCATCTCAATATGCTGCCCATTGCGACGATCTTGAGGTTATTTTAGAGCAGTATCCTTCTTGCCAATTTATCTGTTTTGGGACTATAACATGCCTGGGGCTACTTGGGACTTCGATATGTTAGGGGTTGGTAGGGGATCTTCCAACCAGGGGATCCTTAGTTCAACTATGTCCTCTTTGGGTCTTTTTCAGATGAATCACATAAAAAACTGTAACAATATTTCTTTGGATCTTATATTTGCACCTCAATCAGCTGATAAAATAGAAAAGGTAAACGATATTATTTTACCTTTTCTTTTTTTAATGAAACATCTCCAGATATTTTAAAATCAGCTCACACCTTTTATAATTTCAAAAATGGCGAATATGAGAGTTCAATATCATATTTGGATGAAGTTGACTGGTCAGTCTTAGGCTGGTTACATACACATCGATTTTGGACGTACGATAAAAGTTCGTACGAACATTTATCGTACGTCCAAAATTTATAGTAGCTTTCAGACCTGTCGATTTTGTATCGTGGACGTACATTTTTGATGATTCGATTCAGTTGCTTATCAGCATGAACCCTTTCAAGACTCGTGTTCCTACTATGTGGTTGTTGTACCGTCGGCGTAAACGAAGGCGTAAAACCAGGAGTCAGTGGGTTCATCCTATTAATCAGAGAAGACTAGATGCAGGGATTTTTCACACGCTTTATAAACAATTTCGAAGTGACGAAGAAAAGTTTTTTAATTATTTTAGAATGTCAACAGCAAGCTTTGATGAATTGTATGAGAAAAAACTAAATAATTTCAACACACTGCATTACTTCCTTCTCTGATGGCGGTTAAATCGCAACTTGTAAAGCCAAGCAAACTTCGGTCGTACGAACGAAATTCGATGTGTGTGAAGACGCCGTTTTGATTACATGCGCCACTGTTATCACGACCACTAGACGGCGGTCGTGTATAGTCGAGACATTGGACGACCGCAATACGGCGTCCGTACGATAACTTTAGAGAAACTTTTGAGAATCGATGTGTGTGTAAAGACACAATCATTTCTTTGCGCCACTATTGGAATTTGGTCGTACGAATTTTTATCGTACGTCCAAAATCGATGTGTATGTAACCAGCCGTAGAGGCATACAAGGATATCGAGAGTTGTACCGAGGGATTCTACAAAATCATTATGAACGCTATCAAGTAATATATCCCTGAAAAAGTTTAAAAAGTTTTTTACTTTCCCATGTTGGTTTTCCACCGAGCTGAAAAAATTGATTTCTGAAAAAAAACAGCTTCATAAAAGATATAAACAAACTGGAAGTTTAGACGATTATTTTTTGTTCACAAGACTGAGAAGCGAGTGTAAGGTAGAAACTGATAGATGTTATAGAAAGTATGTTGAATCGGTCGAACTTGAAATTTCCACTAACCTCAGATATTTCTGGAAATTTATTAATGATAAGAAAACACAGAAGGGATTTCCCAAATCTATGTATTTGCGACATGAGGTGGCGAACGATGATGTCAGCATTGCACATCTTTTTGGAAAATACTTTTCTGAAATATATAAAATGTCAAAACCTGATGTGTCACGGGTTGTAGGTTTCAATAACACAGTCGACGTTAGGGTTGGTAATTTCTGTGGAACGGAAGTTATTGATATTCTCAGCACACTTCCAGAAAAAAATGATGCTGGACCAGATAAGATTTCCGCACTGTTTCTTAAAAAGTGCAGATATGTCTTGTCGGTTCCTCTGGTTTTTTTATTCAATTTGTCGGTTGATTCAGGTGAATATCCAAGCCTCTGGAAATTAAGTTATATCACTGCAGTATTGAAGTCAGGTGACTCTGGTGATGTGGGGAACTATAGACCAGTAACAAAAAGCTCCTATATTCCGAAAATTTCAGATACGTTAATAACTAATAAAATTACAACAATAATCAAACATGTTTCTATCGAAGAACAACACGGATTTATTGCCGGTAGATCGGTTACAACCAATTTGCTGTGTTTCATAGACTTGATACAGTCAGCATTCGTCGAGAAGGCACAAGTTGATGTAGTCTACACCGACTTTGCCAAGGTTTTTGATAGGGCACCCCATTGGCTTCTCATTGCATAGCTCAGAGCATTGGGCTTCAGATCACCTCTACTCGAGTGGATTTCAGATCGTTTGATTGGGTTGACACAGTTTTTGAAGATTTCTCATGTTTTGAGGTAATTTCAGGCGTCCCACAAGGATCACCTTTGTCACCGCTTTTATTCTTGTGCTTCATCAATGACATAAAATTGGTCATAAAATTTTGTCACTTTCTTCTGTTTGCTGATAATATGAAACTGTTTCGGCTTATAAGATCACTAACTGTTTGCCTGTTACTTCAGAGAGATGTCGAAAACGTCTTGGAATGGTGCTTACAAATGAGTTAGAAATTAATGTGGACAAGTGTCAGACGATGCGATTTTCCCGGGCTAATTCGATGGTCTTGTTTGATTATTCAGTAAATGCGTGTATGTTGAGGTCAGTTAGCACAGTGAAGGATCTTGGGGTATTGCTAGATACAAATTTGAGTTTTATGGAGCACATAAAGTACGTATCATCAAAAGCTTTAAGAATGCTAGGTTTCATCAAAAGACATATGCAGGACTTTAATGTCTCTTCTAATAAAACAATGTACATGCCCATGTGAGAAGCATTGTTGAATATTCATGTGTTATATGGTGACCTCACTATGCAGTGCATATACAAGCTGTTGAAAGGGTCCAGAATAATTTTTTGAAATGGATAGGATACAAATGGGGATTAACCACTGATACTATTCGTTATGAGGACATTCGAGATAAACTATCCCTTACATCCCTGAAAACGAGAAGTCATAACTTTGAAGTAATGCTGGTTTACAAGATTTTGCACAATTACATCGATTGCCCATATCTACAACAGAGGATACGTTTAAACGTTCCTCAGAGAAGTCTCAGAACTTGGGAACAATTTGACATGTTTTGCCGAACCAATTATTTGATGAATAATCTTCTTGATAGAGCATTGCGGGCTGCTGGTTCGGTAGAGATAGATCTTTTTCATGTTTTAATTTTTCAACTGAAGAATTATTTTAGGAATCTTGAGAATTTTCACTGATTTTTGTTCATTTCTTCTGTTTGATATTGTTGTTGGTTCATTGTAAATATGTAAAATGGCTAGTCCGTATATAATTAAATAAATAAATAAATAAACTCCTGAAATATCCATCCGATCAATTTGTTACATGGAAGATGATTCAATGATATTGAATTGCATAGGTTTGCAAAATTTCGTGGCAACCCTCTAGTTAGAAAAATTCCCCGAGCATCTTTTTTAATACTTTTTATTACCTAGAATATTTGGAAACGATGAACAAAATTTTGAACGGATATCGAGGATATAGATATTCATCCTTGATTTTCGGCATTGTAGGTGCCATATCATTTTAAGAAGCTATAGTTTTCAATATACGAGGATTAAGACGTTCAATGAGTATATGTTTTGATTTGAATAACAACTTAACTAACTAACAAACTTAAACTACGATTATCTATGTTCATCAATGTCTCAAAAAGTTTTATCGCTTAATAGATGGTCAAAATGATAATGACCTTGAAGATGAAATTTAACAGCAGATGATATTCTCGTTATTTGAACTCAATTGTAAAAGGTATTTCGAAGAAGAGAACAAATCAATTGCAATTTGATTATCAAGAAAGAAGTTATACTATCTTTTAATGGAATTCTCAAAAGAAGGAATTTTGGACTTCGTACAAAACTAAAGAAAAACTGTGAGTCTTGAATAAAGATATAAATACAGGGTGCGTCAAGAGTCAGTTTGGCGTTTTGCATATGAGGAAAAAATCCAAAAAATTTATTTTCGGGAAAAATATAACATCAATAATTACAAGTGGCCTCAGATTTTATGTTCGAATTGTTTCCCCCCCTCTTCAAGACATCTGAGGCATCGTTTAGTCACGGTAAAACAAATTTTACGAAAAAATCAGCAGGGTGCCCTGAACGCGGTCCACTACGAAGCCATTCTTACGAATTCACGGTACAATTTATGCACCATTTTTCTGGTGGGAACTTGCTTATTTGGAAAGCGCTGGTGAAATTCTTCGAAAATTTCAGCATAACCTCCGTCAAGTTTTAGATTAGAAGTGAGCGAACAAACACGTTCTTCTTTCGTGTACTTTACAAGCGCAGCCATGGTAACGAACGCACTGTAAACACTACTACACGCGGACAACGCACTACGTTTCAGCTGCCTCCTTCCGCCTCGGCCGAGAATACGCGCTTGCGTGAATACCAGACAGTGTAAACTGACTTTTGCCGCACTCTGTATATAGGTGTATTGATTCTTCTTGTTTTAGTGACAAACTAACCCAGTGTCCGGGAAAAGTTTTCCGACCAAGGGCACATAAATCCCCCGACCTCACGTTAGTGTTTTTATCAATTTTTGTCATAAATTTTAAGCTTGAAGCCTTCAACAGGAACGGGACATACACAAGTATACAAGTCCCCATAAAACAAAAGCTGAAATGTTTCCGTCACCTTGAAAGGGGATGACTGGAAAAAATGGTATTGAATACATTTTTTTGTCAACTAGAATATGTAGTTGAAAATAATGCATGGTACGCCCTGTATATATTCACTTCAGAGTAGTACCGAAATTTTCTTTCTTACATTTGATATTTTGTTGATAATTATTTCCTTCTCTCAGGTGACATGATGATAGGAACTAAAGAAATTCATATTCACGGTAACTATGATGCAACAAATCTACAGTACGATGTGGCTATCTTGATTCTAGAAAATGCATATCCATCATCACGTGTTACAACATTAAACATTTCTCGCATAAAAGAATTCGAAAGTCCCAAACTATGTCGAGTAGGTAGGTTTTTGGGGTTCGGAAGTTCAAACTTTCGGAATATTGATGAAGCTTCAAGACCTTTTAATGCATCTTTGCATTGCATTGATCTACCTGTCTTGTCCAACGAGAATTGTAGCATTTTGAGAAGACTAGACAAGATGCAAACCTTCTTCTGTACGTTTAGCGGTTTCGACAAATCTGCCGGTGGATGCTTGGGGGATTCAGGTGGACCGTTTCTTTGTGATGGTATTCAGTATGGGATTGCTTCCGTTAATTTCGGATGTGGAGTTGAAGGAGAACCTACCTACTTCACTAGGGTAGACAAAACGTTGGATTTCATCGAGAAATATGTTAAAGGCTCTGCAGAGCGTATTGGTATTACAGCACTCCTAGTCATAGTAACTAACCCTGTCATTATTTAATTAAAGCTTTAAGTTCACGATTAAAATTTTGACGTTTTTCTGATATTATATTCTATTCTATCATAATGCTAATAGTTTCGAAAAAATGAACATTCGGGTACTTCCAGCTCTAA
This sequence comes from Micraspis discolor, assembly GCA_030674115.1. Lineage (NCBI taxonomy): Eukaryota > Metazoa > Arthropoda > Insecta > Coleoptera > Coccinellidae > Micraspis > Micraspis discolor. The sequence goes on from JARTUT010000023.1 coordinate 261,880, forward strand.
TAGCTGAAATTATTGTGGTACAGGTTCACATACCTGAGGAAGAGTTTTTTCTTCAGATTAAACGAGTTAAGAAAAACGTATTTTCAAACTGACTACATAATACTTATCCTAGCCATCGCTAAATTTTCCAGAAAAATATCAGACTTATTTTTGGCGCTCTTGTTCACCCGAACAGAGTGCCTATCATTTTGCCCGAATGTCTGTAATTTTGGAATATCGAGCCGAAAATGGTCTCAATCGATTGGGTTCGACTCCCTGATGAATAATTCGTGGCGAAAGTTGAGTCTGTCCGGCCGGCCGGCTGTCTCCTCTCTAGCATCCAAAAGAAATAAGCTAGAGTTTTCATATTTTCAGAATAGGTTAATTGTCCAAATATCTCGGTCCAGTTCGTTATTGGGCCAAATCCGTCGGATGGTTCAGTAGTTATGAGCATCTGAAATTTTGTTTCCTCAATAACTACTAGAATATCCATCCGATCAGATTGATACTTGAAATATTGTTGAGGGAGGCTGCAACAAATCGGCTCGCAAAATTTTGCAGAAATCGTCACTCTAGAAAATATTTTTCGGATTTCAATGAAAATTCGTGAATATATTGAGGTGATCGATATCTTACTCATCCTCAAATTTCATTGCCGTAGCTCTTTCCATCTAAAAATATGATCATTTTTTTCATTTTCTCAAGAGAAAAGAGAAATGACATACGTCTCGATGATTTTCTTTGAACGATGGCATCAGAGATCATTATTCGATTGACAAATGCCGGGCTCATTAATCAGTGTCAGTTGGCGTAATATTAATCAAAATTTTTGATAACGGGAAATCATAGAGATAGAATTCAATCTCGATGGCTGAAACAATATACGTTGTCAAAATTCAGAAAAGCACTGACGTAAGTTCTTAGGAAAAGGGAATTATAGCTTCGAACAAAACTTGGGGAAAATTATAAATAGTTATTTTTAATTTGAGATATAGGTTTGTTCATTCATTAGGCTTTCATATTTGCATCACATTGTCCCATAGTACGGCAAAAGACTATTGTTCACCTGATCAGAGTGCTTATAGATTTGTTATGGTTTGAATATTTACTCGCAAGTAGCTCAATAAGAGTGCCAAAGCAATCTGACCTCACGTCAGTGCTTTCTTAATTTTTTTTATAATTATACGTGTACACAATCTATACTTTAACAAAATCGTAAACCTAAAATAGCCTGTACATTAAAGATATTCGAAAAAAAATTCGCTAGGATGGCTTAAGATGAGTAACTGAGTAGAATTAGATTTTTTTTTAATTTCTTGTTTGTCTGTCTGTCTGTCCCTTTGTTTGCATGAACATCACACAAAAACTACTGGGCACTTTTACATGAATCTCCTTGAATTGTGTAGTCTGAAGTCCGGTTTAACATTTATCATAAAATATTTATCAAAATTGTACCCTTGAGGGGGTCAACGTTTGTATGGAACTACGTGATTCCGTGGTCTAATTTCTTTGAAATTTTTCATGGATATTCTTTAAAGTAATTGGTGGAGGACCACATATTTATTTTTTTCAATTCGGCGGTTGTGGGGCGGCAATAGCGCTGGTGAGATGCAGAGCGGGGGCAGATACCCGAGTGGACAACCGGAACGCGGCAGACGCGTGAAGGCAGACGTTGTTGATGGTCGGGTCAAATATTGAATTTTGCGGGTGAACTTTTCACTATTCTTGGATGGTTCAAATCATTATGATCTTACTAATATCTTATAAATGTGGAAGTGAGTTTGGATGTTTAGTTGTTTGGATTGTTGCTCAATCACACCAAAACTACTAGACCGATTTTGATCAAACTTTGCATTAATAGTAAAGTCTATGTTTGTTTCTGCGAAAACAGAATTTGGAGCATATTTATCCAAACTTGGAAATAGCACTTCGCATGGCTCTGTGCACAGCGGTGACAAATTGTTCAGGTGAGAGAAGCTTTTCTTGTTTAAAACGGGTAAAAAACTATCTACGATCTACTTTAAGTCAAGAAAAGCTTAATGCTTTATCTCTTTTGTGCATTGAGTCAGAACTTATGAAAAAGATATATCAAATTTTGCAAATATGAAATCTCGCAAGAAAATAATGTAAAACTTATTTGATCTCATTGTCTGTCACCATTAACTGATTGTTAACATGTTATATTTTAATAGAAATTGTGTGTATTGTTTTTATACTGTTAAGTGCAATAAAAAATATGTAACAATAACAATGTTTTCTAACCATTCATTATTTTGTCTGTGTTCATATAGTGTAGGTATTTTTAAGTCATGCCTTTTCCCACCTTATGATTAGTACATGCTGCTATTTTTAACCCCCGACTCAAAAAGAGGGGTGTTATAAGTTTGACGTGTTTGTCTGTCTGTCTGTGGCATCATAGCACCCGAACGAATGAACCGATTTCAATTTGGTTTTTTTTTTATTACAGGTATTTTATCGACGAGTGTTTTTAGACATGTTCGATGAAAATCGATTGAGCCGTTTCAGAGTTACTGACGTTTCACGCCGTTAAAGTCGGGGTTTTTTGTTTTGCCTGTCAAATAAAGTTGTTAGGTCAACATTAAACTCTTCAGTACATAGCGGGTTGCAAAAATAATCTAGTAACTGACAGAAATATCATTAAGTTCACAATCATACTAATAACGGGATTAAACTAACGTATTGAATTTCAAAAGTCAGTAGGGGCGGCAAAAATTGAACAGCCTACTAGCGGCAAATTTGTAATTCCGCCACTGTAACCATGAAACATAAAACGCTTTACTGCATTAATGTTTGCTGTATTTTTGAATTATCCACCATTGTCTTATCAGTCAAGTTTGTTATTGGACCAAATTAGTCGAATAAATCAGGAGTAATGAGCATTAGATCTGAAATTTGGTTTCCCCTATAATTCCTATCCATTGGATCGAGCTGTAACTTGAAAGATACATGAATTACATGAATGAATAGGCCTGCAAATTTTCGCGAAACTCGATATGATATAAAATTTTTAAAATTCCCAAAAAAATTTGTTTCAATAAATTACACCTCATGAGATATGAAACGTATTTGAATAAAAATTAGTCGTAGCTTCCATCCACTTAAAGTTATAATTTTTTTTCATTTAGACACTTATGAGAGAAGGGGAATGTCAAACAGTTCGTCAGAATTTCAATGCTCGATGCATACACATATAGGTATGTAATCAGTCTCAGTTGGAGGAAAATTAATCGAAATGGTTCATTACGGTAAAACAAAGTATGTTATCAGAATTTCGAAAAGTACTGACGTGGGTTTTTTGAAGAAAGAAATTGCTACTTCGAACAAAACTTAAGGAAAATAATGGAAAGTTATTTTTAATTTGAGATACAGGTTTGTTCATTCATCGTGGTGGTCTTATTTGTATGGCAATTGTTGCAGTTTAATTTTGTGTATGCCCTGTATAATATAATACGCGAGAGATAACACCCGATTTCATTCCATCATCCCGATGTAGAAATCACGGAATCGACAGACGGCGCATCTAAGAAAGATGTACCGGCGTTTATATCGGAAATTAAAGACATATGATATTTTCAGTATGAGTTAAAGCGTAGGCGAATGAAGAAAGGCAATTTGTATTGTTATTTTTTTTGATATTGAAGTTTCGACAAATTGTAATCCAAAATTTTGGGATACAACATTTACCTGCAAGGTGCTTAAAATTTTATTATCTGGATTGATAATAATTTTCCGGAATCCGGGATAAAAGCAATCGAACATTAACAGACAAAAAAACCCACACAACAACCGAGGCTTTACCGTCAAGGGAACCATCTTTCTTTGCTGGTCTCTTCCATGCCATCTTCTCCTTTCAACTTTGGAGCAACTTTACTCTTGCCAGGAGTTTAAGACCAAATCACAGCAACATTCTACCCCAGGCTGAGTATCAACCCATTTATTGTTTATCTCAAAAATATTGTAACTTTGATCCTTGTGAACACTGAAAAGGCGCTATTATATTTCTCTCATTATTTATGATTGAATGGACAATGATTATGATGAAGTTGCCATCGCATATTCATAAGACTTAATTAATTTATAATTGTAATATATCTGGGTTCGAACTCCGTAGGCCATACTTTTACACATTACGTGTTTCTATCGTTCACTCTAGTTCACTCTAGTCATTATTTTGTTATCCTGGTGAGATAATATAAGGCATTGCTTGTTTGCATATTTCGTGCTTATTTGTTCATTATACCTAGCCATTCAAGAAAAGAATCAACCCCCAACCCGACTGAGCTGGGGCAAGTGTTCTCCTTAACGAGAAAGGAGGGCACTATAAATTTTTGTAAGTATTCTGGTAATTTCAACGAAAGAATGCTACACAATATTTCGGAGTATACTCTAGAACAAGCGCGCAAAGGCTTCTGATCTCACTTCAGTGCTTTTCTGAATATTTCTATTTACTCTTGTGCATGAATAAAATTGTGTTTCAAATAACTGAAATAATAAATCAGTTCTTATTTGGATATGAATAATACTGTTATAACCCTAAAAACTATTTTTGCGTGCTTCTTCAGTTGAACAGTAGATAAACACGTCTCTGACAGAAAAGTATTTCAGAGATGTGAGTTGAAATAATTACTCGCCAGTGGTTTTTACCAGCAGCGCCAAAGCTGTCTGACATTACATAAGTACTTTCTAAATTTTTGTAGGTACGTAAGAAATAGAATGACTCATTTTCAATTTTTCACCCTATATCAATTATATATTTCTGCGTTGGATCGAACACAAATGATCCTTGTATAAAAAGATTTCAGGATATGAATGACTTTTGTAGCATTCTTTCGCTGAAAATACCCAGAAAACTTACAAAAATTTATAGTGCCCTCCTTTCTCGTTAAGGAGAACACTTGCCCCAGCTCAGTCGGATTGGGGGTGGATTCTTTTCTTGAGTGACCAGGTACAATAAAAAAGTGAGCATGAAATATGCAATCAAGCAATGCCTTCTTGTATTATCTTACCAGGACAACAAAATAATAATTAGAGTGAACAATCGCGATGAAAAACGTGATGTGTAAAAAAAAAAGCCTACGGAGTTCGAACCCAGATGTATTACAATTATAAATTAATTAAACCTTATAAATATGCGATGGCAATTTTATCATAATCATTGTCCATTCAATCATAAATAATGAAAGAAATACAATAGCGCCTTCTCAGTGTTCACAACGATCAAAGTTCAACAATATTTTGAAATAAACAATAAATAGGTCAATACTCAGCCTGGGGTAGAAAGTTGCTGTGATTTGATCTCAATCTCCTGGCAAGAGTAAAGTTGCTCCAAAATTGAAAGGAGTAGATGGCATGGAAGAGACCCGATTTCTACGAATTATGGCATATCATTTTCACGAAATGAAGATTTCAGCAATAAATATTAGAAAATTAATCTACAGGTTGAACCTAAATGATAAATAGGATAACTGTCGAATATTTTTTTATATTGTCATATATTCTGAAGGCCACTATGCTACCTTTATTTTTTCCCAGGGCCAACAATCCCAGACCAAACAATGGCTGTACTTTATAGCCAACCTCTAAGTTATCTATATCTTTCATACGGAAGGAAATAACATAATGCCGTGGAAGATGCATCTTGAACGGTCCATCCTCACCTCGGTGCCATGACGAGTGAAAAATGTGGGAGTTCCTTGACGACAAGTTGGAATAACCCTAAAAGGACAATGCCCTAATTCCACCCGCAGGCCGCTACTGAATGGATCATTGTGTGAAAGGGGCTATAATTTATATTTTGAATTCTAATAGGGGAAATATTGGACATGATACGGATACCGTAAAATCACATTAAATTTTTTATATCCGGGATCAAAACCACGTGTAAAAATCTTGACGTGTGAATAAGGATTAGATCTATGAATTATTACTTCCGGATTGGTTATTTAATTGTGTTATGGACGACTTTTCGTGCTAAATTAAGATATATTCAAGAATGTTCTGAGTTCAAATGTATAATGATTTATTCTCACTATTACAAAAGTTGCACTCGTCTAGAAATTGAAAAAAAAATTTCAATTTACCTCAACCAATATCGAAATCCTTGATTGTCAACAGTTGTTGACCCATATATTCTCAAATGCAGCCCCTTATCTGATATGAAATGCTATGTATGGTAAGTACTGTAAAAGTTCTCTCTAAATTGAGTTTCATAATTTATCTAACTCATCATATATATACCAGGTATACCGGTATGAAGTGAGCGTCAAGATACAAATGTCTCGATAGGAAACATAGGAACGAGCATTTATTTTTTTTGTTTGTTTGCTATGACATCTGTGAAACATATTTAGTATACATCAAGTCATTGAACAGACAACATCATATATTTTCATCGTGTAAAAAATGTCGAATTTTGTACCAGAAAGTGATGATTTGCGGAAAGCATTATTTTTTGTTTCATTTGAAAAACACAGCCGCAGAGTCGCATCGAATGCTTCTCGAGGCATACGGTGATCATGCTATATCAGAATCAACATGTAAAAGATGGTTTCAACGGTTCAGAAATAATGATTTTGATGTGAGAAATAAGGAACATGCAATACTACGGAAAAAGTTTAAAGACGCCGAGTTGCAAACGATATTGGATGGAGATGGCTCTTTGAATCAAAAGCAAACGGCAGAAATGTTAAATGTTGCAAAACAAACAATTTCTGACCATTTAATAGCTGTGGGAAAGATTCAAAAGTGTAGAAAATAGATACCACATGAATTGAATTTAAGACAGATGGAAAACCGAAAAAACGCTTGTGAAATTTTGCTTCAAACACACGAAGGAAAATCGATTTTGCATTGCATTGTTACTGGCGATGAAAAATGAATTCATTTTCAGAATCCGAAATGGATAAAATTATGGATCCGGGACAACCATCAACATCGACTGCAAAACCAGATCAATTCTGCAAGAAGACAATGCTGTGTGTTTGGTGGAACCAGAAAGGTGTGGTGTACCACGGGCGCCTAAAACCTGGTGAAACCATTAATACTGATCGCTACCGACAAAAAATGATCAATTTGAACCATGTATTGATCGAGAAACGACCAGAATGGGCTAGAAGACACGGCAAGGTAATTATGCTCCATGACAATGCACTCGCACACAAATCAAAACCGGTTCAGGATACAATCAGAACACTTGGCTGGGAGCTGCTAACTCACCCACCGTATTCACTAGACTTGGCTCCTTCCTACTACCTTTTGTTTTGATCGATTGGACACGCATTGGCTGAGCAGCAGTTTGATTCCTACGAGGAGATCAAAAATTGGGTGTCTGCTTGGTTAGCTTTAAGCTTACAATTTTATTGGCATGGAATCCACAATTTGCCAAAAAGGTGGTCAAAATGTGTTGAAATCATTGGCCAATACCTTGAATGTAATGTTTTTTAATTTTCTCATTGAAAATTAGTGTTTTTTTGCACAAAAAAACCCTCATTTCATACTGGTATATGGAAAATCTTCAATTTTCATACTTTACCTCAAAAAAATTAGATTCAAATCAATAATAAATAATTTGTCTAGATTTTTATTGAATCCAGTATCCTTACTTAAATAAATAGATTTAGTTATGGAGATTATTGAAAATAAGCTCGTTGCAACTGAGCTAATACACAATTACAACCATAAAACTACCGCGGTCAGACGTTTTGGCTCACTTGCTCTTAAATCTTTTTCCCTCACTTTGTATACTGATACATCGGTCACAATGATAAACGAATCTATATCTCATTGAAAAAATTAATTTGCTGATATTTTGATGATATTACCGTAAAATTCAATGAAATATCCAAGCAATTAAAAATAATTTTATACTTCCTAAATTCAATTCACCTCAAAACCAAGTTTTCAACGGAAGTTGAATCCAACAAGGTAATGAAGTTTCTAGATTCGATCACATGTAGACATGGAAACATATTCGATTTTTCCAACTACAGAAAAAACACAAATTCAGATGCCATAATACAATATGTTTCAATCTCGAAAGTAATAAATCGACAGCCCTAATTTATCCATCATTTACAATACCCTTTTCAAGGAATAACCTACAGTCAGAAATTGATATTATCGAAGATATTGCGACTTATAATAATTTTCAAATTAACCTAGCAAACAAACAGATTGAAAATAAAAGGAAACAAAGAAGCAAAATTCTTCTTCATACAAAATACCAACAAAGAAATTCATCTATAATAATAATAATAATTCTTTATTAATCCCTTTGATATTACAAATAAGAATGTATAGGACAGGTCAAATGAAATAAGTTCCCAGTAAAGAGAAAGTAATTAGAAATAATCAAAACGAATACAATGAAACTAGTATACAAAATTTATGCATTTATATAACCCATTTTGAAGAATTATCATCACAGAACCAAAATTATTTTGCCAAATTTGAAGTGAAAATATTTTCGCCCCAATCTAGGAGAAATATTATATTCAAAATCAAAACTGCACCCCGCCAAAACTTCAGGTATTTATAAAAATCAGTTGTAAAGATTACAGTGCGGCATACAGGGTCTTTCACGAGGAACCTCACCCATATTTATACGGGAAAATACTGAACGTATTTTCATGAAATTCAGCACTTATAAGTATTTCACGATGCTGATGAAATCTAAAATATTTTCAAGGCATGAGCACTGAGCACCTCCGGTTTTTCCGGAAATGACGTCAACTTCCGTTTTTCAAATAACAACACCATTTTTTTATTGCAGAAATAGGTTCCTTAGAAAATTTCAAGTTATTTTGATGTAACATTTTTCAGTTTTGGTTGGAAAATTGACAAAATCGTGAAAAATCAATTTTTTCAAATAAGAACCCCATTTTTTTATGGCATATATTGAATCTACGTTAAAAAATAATGTGAGTGTATGCATCACACCCTTGCCCTAAAGTGGATATTTTCTGAGTTATTCACAAAAAACTGTTTTTCGTCTTGAATTTTCAGCTATTTCTTTTCCCTTCACGCCAAAAAGATGAAATTTTCAGGAACTGTTATTTAAACCATGTTTTCGATTTTACTACCCTATTATGCAAGAGAAAAAAGTTACAGGTTGTTCCTAAATAGATGGCGAATTTGGATTCGAATTTGTATCGCGAACCTCTTTATTTCAACTAATCGGCCATCGGGTTCTCTCCAGTGATAAATAAATCATTCCTTGTGAACCATATGCAAAAACTTACCATGTTTTACATTCTTTTTTTTTTTAATGATAGATATCATTAATTATATCTGCCGAATTCCCAGTAGCATTTTGTGTTTACTATTAATTTGGTGATAATTCGTATTAAGTTATAAAATCGATCACTATGCCTAATTTTACCAATGAAGATTATTTAAATCTCATTCTACTTCATGGAGAATGTAATAAAGTTGTAGATAGAACGATTCCACTGTTCATTGAGAAGTTTCCTGACCGACACAGACCAACGAGAGATACCATTAACAGAACCATAACAAACTTGAGAAATGTCGGATCTTTCGTTAAGAAAACTATACACAGAGAAAAAAGTGTAGTAGAAGATGAGAACAACTAAATTACAGTTCTTGCATATTTTCGTGTGAATCCTCAAAATTCTCTCAAAGATGCCGAGATTGCTCTGGGATTATCTCAATTGAGTGTGGAGAATATGAAAAAAATTTAGAAAGCACTGACGTGAGGTCAGATTGCTTTGGCGCTCTTGTTGAGCTACTTGCGAGTAAATATTCAAACCTCAACAAATCTATAAGCTCTCTGGTCGGGTGAACAATAGTCTTTTTCCGTACTATGGGACAATGTGATGCAAATATGAAAGCCTAATGAATAAACAAACATTTATCTCAATTTGAAAATAACTACTCATAAACACCAAATTTTGTTCTATGCTTCTCCGAAAAACTTACGTCATTACTTTTCTGAGTTTTAACAACGCTATCAAATTGTTTCTCTATGATAAAAAATTTTTTGATTAATATTACGTCTGTGCTTCTCTGAATTTTGACAACGTCATCGACATCAAATGCTACCTCTAGGAATTCTATGAAAATTTTGATTGATATTACACCAACTGACACTGATATCTAGGTCCGCAAGTTGTCAAACGAATATCGATCTGTGATGGCAAATCTTTCAATGACAAAGCTCGGACTTCATGACATTTCTATTTTTCTCTTGAGTAAATGAAAAAAATGATCATATCTTCAGAAGGGGGAAAGCTACGATAATAAAATTTGAGGATGAGTAAGATATCGGTAACCTCAATATATATACGGATTTTTATTTAAATCTAAATGAAGTTTTAGGAGATATTGAGTATTGAAAATTTTATTTTGGGAATTTTTTAAAAATTTTCTAGCGCGACGATTTCTGCGAAATTTTGCAAGACGTTTTGTTTCAGCCTTCCTCAATAACATTCCAAGTATCAACTTGATTGGATGGATATTCTAGTAGTTATTGAGGAAACAAAATTTCAGATGCTCATAACTACTGAACCATCCGACGGATTTGGCCCAATAACGAACTTGACCGAGATATTTGGACAGTTAACCTATTCTGAAAATATGAAAACTCTAGCTGATTCCTTTTGTATGCTAGAGAGGATACGGCCGGCCGGCAGGCCGGACAGACTCAACTTTCGCCACGAATTCTTCATCAGGGAGTCGAACCCAATCGATTGAGACCATTTTCGGCTCGATATTCCAAAATTACAGACATTCGGGCAAAATGATAGGCACTCTGTTCGGGTGAACAAGAGCGCCAAAAACATAAAATGCACCCATATAAATTCAATAGGGTACAGCATTTGAAAGAAACTGATTTCGTCAGAACAGAGTTTTGCGAAGCTATGATGATTCGATTTCAAGAGAATGAAAACTTTTTGGACTGTATAATTTGGACAGATGAATCTAAATTCACAAAGAATGGTTCTTTCAATAGGCATAACAGTCATTATTGGGATGAAGAGAACAACCACCACTTCAGACAATGGAACTTTCAAGAGACCAGGAGTTTCAATGTTTTTTGCGCCATCAAAAATAATGCAATTCTCGATGTTCACATTTATGATGGGACTTTAACTGGTAAGATAGAACACTACACATGTTTGCATTATTTAAAGAATGTTCTCCCTTAGGAGATAGATATTCTGACATATTGACTCAAATAATTGAGCCGCTAGTACAGAACCATAATGACTTATGGTAGCAACAAGATGGCGCGCCTCCACACAATTCACTCAATGTGTCAAATATCCTATACAGGCTATTTGAAGATAGATAGTTGGCGAACAATGGTCCACATCTCTGGCCACCACGTTCTCCCGATTTAACTCCTTTAGACTATTATGTTTGGGGTAGGATAAAAAATATTGTCTACTCAACTCCCCTGACTGATATAGAGGACTGCATAGAACGAGTCAGAAATGCGTTCAGGTTTGTTTAGATTTTTAGATTCATAGTTTTGAAACACAATTTGGTTTTTAAACACTTTTGCAGATCTCATCGTCCCGATGAAATAAGAAGAGCAACGCACGAAGCATTCCTGAGACGTATAAATAAATGTCTACAAATTAACGGTCAAAACTTTGAGCATCTTCTCTAGTTATAACTGCGAGAGTTTGCCATGATTCTCCTAATTACTATTACTATTAAGTCGGTTTCAAGAGGGGGTGAATAATCTACAGCATGGTTCAAATAACAGTTCCTCTTTTCATCTTTTTGGCGTGAAGGGAAAAGAAATAGCTGAAAATTCAAGACGAAAAACAGTTTTTTGTGAATAACTCAGAAAATATCCACTTTAGGGCAAGGGTGTGATGCATACACTCACATTATTTTTCAACGTAGATTCACTATCTGCCATAAAAAAAATGGGGTTCCAATTTAAAAAAATTAATTTTTCACGATTTAGTCATCCCTAACTTTGAAAGCGTATTTTTCACCCCCTGTATCATGAATCGCGATTTCGATTTTTAAATTGGATACATCAATCTTACATCTTGAAAAATTCTAAAAATGAAAATTTTCCATCCAAAAACCTCGCAGTTATTCTTGTTTCAGCGGAGCTCTATTTTCGATTTTTTTTCGAATTTTCCCGCTCAGAGAGAATTAACCAACCAAAACTGAAAAATGTTACATCAAAATAACTTGAAATTTTCTAAGGAATCTATTTCTGCAATAAAAAAATGGTGTTCTAATTTGAAAACCGGAAGCTGACGTCATTTCCGGAAAAACCGGAGGTGCCCATGCCTCGAAAATATTTTAGATTTCATCAGCATCGTGAAATACTTATAAGTGATGAATTTCATGAAAATACATTCTGTAGTTTCCTGTATAAATATGGGTGAGGTTCTTCGTGAAAGACCCTGTATATCGACCAAGTTGGCGAAAACATCGAGACTAGATTGGAAGAACACATGAAATCAGATAAACAGTCCTTAGTTCATAATTATATGAATATTGAAAACCCTTGTATGGACACTATCAATTTTTACAATCCTTCACTGATGCCAAAAACTCCTGGGCCTAAATTTGCTGGAAACAATTGAAGTGACAAATCTGTGAAAGAACCACAATAACTTAACTCAATACACAACAAGACCCATTCGGACATATTAAATATCCTACAGGATTAAGAACGGAAAAATATTTCAGTTTGTATACAATACCTGATGATGATTTGAAAATGGAAACCGAGCGTGTCGTAAGAATAATAAAGTGAAAACTACACAATATAACTGTTTAAATTAAATGACCATGACGAAATTTGGTAATATCTAAAATATCAATAACCTCCATGGATGCTCAAGTTTCTGTCGAAATCCGACGAATATCGTATGAGAAATCATAATTTGTAAAATTTTTCCTTGAAAGTTTATTAGCAATTTTTCAGCACGACGATTTCTACGAAATTTTGCAAACCTATTTGTTTCAACCTTATTCAAACACCTTACAAGTCACAACTTTATCGAATGGATATTCTAGGAAATATTGCGGAATCCAAATTTCAGATGCTGATAAGTGCTGAACCACTCAGCGCATTTGGTCCAAAAACGAACTTGACTGTGGCATTTGGATAATCACCTGTTTTGTAAATAAGATAACTCTAGCTCATCTCCTTCGGAAAATAGAGAGTATACGGTCAGCCGGACATATTCATTTATGACTTTATTAATTGTTTCATTTTCATTTCTACAAAGAATTTATTTGAAATAATAGTATATTATATACCTCGGGACTGAAGTAGTACATTTAATCCTGAAGGTAAAGTTTATAATTTATCTGAAGGATTAAATCTACTTCAGTCGCAAGGTATATACGATACTTTTCGTACTTCCGGTATGATTTTATTAATTATTTCAATAATTTCAATCAGTTTTTTCTCTCTTCAACTCATTTAATAAACTGTCTTTAAAATAAGTTACCATAGTAACATTGCGTTGTGACAATTATAATTTAGAAACATTGTCATTACTAGTGTCATTGTAAAGAAACATTGTTATTGATAATTATTGGTATCATGAGTGAAGAAGGTGTATCTGATATTGATAAAAGAGCAGCCGAAGTAGGTGAAGAATTGTTACCACCGAAATCTAGAAAACTATACGAGCAGCAGTACGATGCTTTTAAAAAGTGGTGCCGCTTAAAAAATGTGAGACAACCTACTGAAAATGCGCTGTTAGTCTACTTCAATGATAAATCAAAAGCGGTTTGTGCCTCAACTCTCTGGGCACATTACTCAATGCTGAAATCGGTTATTAACATTAGAGAAGATATTGATATAAGAAAATTTCCAAAATTATTAGCTCTTTTGAAGAGAAGAAATGCGGGATTTAAGCCAAAGAAGTCAAGAATTCTCACGTCTGAGCAGGTAGATCAGTTCTTACGGGAGGCTCCGGATGATAAATATTCAATGCTTAAGGTAAATTTGGAAATGTAATATTCAGAAATTTTAAGAAATCAATTTTTTTGTAGGTTGCACTTATTTTGGGCGTTGCGGGAGCTTGTCGTGGAAAAGAGTTGGTTGATTTAGAAATCGACGATGTGAGAGATTTGGGCGATTCCTTCCTTATTGCGATTAGAAACACAAAAAATAAACTTGACCGAAATTTTGTGATCAAAAATTCAGAAAACAGTTTTGTGGCGATATTTCGAAAATAGGTGGCATTGCGAAAGACAGGGACACCTCATTCAAAATTTTTTGTTCAATACATCAACAAAGAATGTACTACGCGAGTAGTAGGAAAAAACATGTTTGGTACATTTCCACGGCAAATAGCAGTTTTCTTGAAATTAGAAAATGCGACGTCTTATACGGGACATTGTTTTAGACGCACATCTGCGTCTTTGTTAGGATGGAAATCCTCCTACGTGGCCGAGGGATATATTGAATCGTCTAGTAAAAATAAACAAAAAATTTCAGATAAAATATTTGGTCAAGTCGCCGATTCGTCCACTATAGTTATGCCACAGTCCTCATTCTCGCTTCCTGTTTCCGCAGGATCTTCGAAACAAACACCAGTTCAATATGATAAGGACCTATCTGTTACTCGTCAGTTACCTGCTGCATTAACCCAGGAAAGACTGGTCAATATAACGAACTGTCACAATATTAATTTGAATATTAACGTTAATTACCATTCTAATTAATTGTATTTTTCAATAAAATATCCCTTAAATTCGTTTGTTTGTGATTTAATCGTTCCGGGAGTTTCGTCAATATTTAATCCCAGAGGGATTAAATGTGACACTTTAGTACCTGTCAAAAGGGAGTGAAGTTGTCACTTTAGGCCCGGAAGTACGAAAAAATTCTATATCTCTGATTAGCTCCGTCATACGAATCAATTAACATTCCCTTCAAGAGATCTTGAAATTTCCGGTGACATTATTTAAAATTTCACAACTTTGTCCCCTTTTACAGCTACCTTCAATCAAATTTCCATCCAAAAAATCAGTTAAGCCAAATTTTAGATTTCCTTATTTCCTGTGTTATCGGGATCTAAGAGTGAACAATATAACGGAAAAAAAATGTTTAGATTGAGATGTCAAATCAAGAAATATTATTCATAAATTAAATTTATTTAGTTGAGGATGAACTGAATCGAAATCTCGAAATTGAACAGCGAGTAAATTGAAAATATTCGAAATCAAAAATAAATAAAGAGAAATATTTTCAGTTTAGGAATTCATCAGATGTATCCTTCCGTTTCAATAAAGTTTTATAACTATTGAAAACTTGATATTTTATGGGTTATATGCCGTCTATATTCTCTATTTTTTTCCAAAGGAGATGAATTAGAGTTTCCATATTATTAGAATAGGTTTTATTCTACGAATTTCTCGATCGAATTCCTGATTGCGCCAAATCCGTCTAATCGTTTAGTAATTATGAGGAACTGTAAATTTGGTTTCCTCAAGATGTCCTGAATATCCATTATATCATTTTGTAACTCAGAAAATATTTTATTGAGGTTGAAACGACTAGGTTAGCTTGAATAATTTCGAGAGAATTAAGAAAATCTTCAGTAAATTCACAAAACATTTTTTTACACCTACTCGATATCGCATAAGATATTGATCAGAGATTTTGAATTCATATCCAGGTTATCAATATTGAGAAAATCCCTGAATTTTAGCATTGCAATATCTTAGAGTAAGAAGTTATGAGTTTTTCATGTACGATGGGTTTCCAACTTAAAATGTGTGAATTTCATCGACAGTCTAAGTTAAACCATTGAGTATAAATCTAGATAGATCTAGATTTATACTCAATGGTTAAACTTATCTACGATGAACAAATTGTCGAAACTATTTTCATACCAGACTTCATTCTTAAGAATATCTTGAAAATAGTTGCTTTGACGACAAGATTTAATGACCAGAAAACAGTGTTTTCGTAAGTTGGACTTGAATACAAAAGGTATTTCAAAGAACAAGAGCTTATCGTTAGAAAAATATCAATTTCTTTGAAGGTTTTCGATGGGGTCTACATTTTTTTGATGTGAATGTTAGGGCATCGAACAAAACTGAAGAAAAACTTTGTGTAGTCATTATCAATAACCATATCCTGAATTAACATAAGAGCATTTCTTCATTTTTCGCGATTGTTTTGTTATTTTTTCACCAAAATTCTCCAATATAGAGCCAAAAATAATCTCAATCCATTCCTGATGAAGAATTCGAGGTGAAACTTGAGTATGTCAGGCCATATACTATTTATCTTCCGAAGGAGATGAGCTGATGTTTTCATATTTTCAAAATTGGTTAATTACACTTACAGGGTGTCCCTAAATTGAACGTACAAACGAAAAGGGTAGATTCCTTAAGTGAGTTTAAAAAAAAAGTCCCATAAACATAGGGTCGCGTTGAAGTTTGAATTTTTTTCAAGTTTTTTTCTCATAGTATCTACACTTCACAAGATATTCAACTGAAATTTAACATAGATATTACATTTGAGAGTTCTCACCACGTGACTTGGCAATTTCGATAGAAGATCTACAGGGTGATATCTTTTCTGGAACACTACCACCTGTTCTTCTGCAGAACTTTTTTTTGGTGAACTGTTAATTTAAAAAAATGTGAAAAGAAGCATTGTTCTTATACTAAACTTTTCAGTTTTGGTTGGAAAATTCTCTCTGAGCGGGAAAATTCAAAAAAAAATCGAAAATAGAGCTCCCTGAAACAAGAATAACTTCGAGGTTTTTGAATGGAAAATTTTCATTTTTGGGATTTTTCAAGATATAAGATTGATGTATCCACTTTGAAAATCGAAATCGCGTTTCATGATACAGGGGCTGAAAAAATCGCTTTCAAAGTTAGGGATGACAAAATCGTGAAAAATCAATTTTTTCAAATTAGAACCCCATTTTTTATGGCAGATCTACGTTAAAAAATAATGTGAGTGTATCCATCACACCCTTGCCCTAAAGTGGATATTTTCTGAGTTATTCACAAAAAACTGTTTTTCGTCTTGAAATTTTCGGCTATTTCTTTTCCTTCACGCCAAAAAGATGAAATTTTCAGGAACTGTTATTTGAACCATGCTATAGATTTTTCACCCCTTCTTGAAACCGACTTCAAGTTACTATTAGGAGAACCATGGCAAACTATCGCAGTTATAACTAGAGAAGATGCTCAAAGTTTTGACCGTTAATTTCTAGACATTTATTTATACGTCTCAGGAATGCTTCGTGCGTTGCTCTTCTTATTTCATCGGGAGGAAGAGATCTGCAAAAGTGTTTAAAAACCAAATTGAGTTTCAAAACTATGAATCTAAAAATCTAAACAAACCTGAACGCATTTCTGACTCGTTCTATGCAGTCCTCTTTATCAGTCAGGGGAGTTGAGTAGACAATATTTTTTATCCTACCCCAAACATAATAGTCTAAAGGAGTTGAATCGGGAGAACGTGGTGGCCAAAGATGTGCACCATTGTTCGCCAACCATCGATCTTCAAATAGCCTGTATAGGATATTTGACACATTGAGTGAATTGTGGGGAGGCGCGCCATCTTGTTGATACCATAATTCATTATGGTTCTGTACTAGCGGCTCAATTATTTGAGTCAATATGTCAGAAATCAGTTTCCTTCAAATGCTGTACCCTATTGAATTTATATGGGTGCATTTTATGTTTTTGTCATATTCTCCACACTCAATTGAGATAATCCCAGAGCAATCTCGGCATCTTTGAGAGAATTTTGAGGATTCACACGAAAATATGCAAGAACTGTAATTTCGTTGTTCTCATCTTCTACTACACTTTTTTCTCTGTGTATAGTTTTCTTAACGAAAGATCCGACATTTCTCAAGTTTGTCATGGTTCTGTTAATGGTATCTCTCGTTGGTCTGTGTCGGTCAGGAAACCTCTCAATGAACAGTCGCATCGTTCTATCTACAACTTTATTACATTCTCCATGAAGTAGAATGAGATTTAAATAATCTTCATTGATAAAATTAGGCATAGTGATCGATTTTATAACTTAATACGAATTATCACC
The DNA here is from genome assembly GCA_030674115.1 of Micraspis discolor. Classification (NCBI taxonomy): domain Eukaryota; kingdom Metazoa; phylum Arthropoda; class Insecta; order Coleoptera; family Coccinellidae; genus Micraspis; species Micraspis discolor. The sequence continues at coordinate 279,908 of JARTUT010000023.1, forward strand.
AAATTAATAGTAAACACAAAATGCTACTGAATAAAGAGGAATTTGGCAGATGTAATTAATGATATCTATCATTAAAAAAAAGAATGTAAAACATGGTAATTTTTTGCATATGGTTCATAAGGAATTATTTATTTATCACTGGAGAGAAAACCGATGGCCGATTAGTTGAAATAAAGAGGTTCGCGATACAAATTCGAATCCAAATTCGCCATCTATTTAGAAACAACCTGTAACTTTTCTCTTGCATATTAGGGTAGTAAAATTCCTGAAAATTTCATTTTTTGGCTTGAAGGGAAAAGAAATGGCTGGTATCATGAATCGCGATTTCGATTTTTAAAGTGGATACATCAACCTTACATCTTTGGAAAATCCCAAAAATGAAAATGTTCCATCCAAAAACCTCGAAGTTATTCTTGTTTCAGCGGAGCTCTACTTTCGATTTTTTTTTTCGAATTTTCCCGCTCAGAGAGAATTTTCCAACCAAAACTGAAAAATACTACATCAAAATAACTTGAAATTTCCTAAGGAATCTATTTCTGCAATAAAAAAATGCTGTTGTAATTTGAAAAACGGAAGTTGACGTCATTGCCGGAAAAACCGGAGGTGCTCATGCCTTGAAAATATTTTAGATTTTATCAGCATCGTGAAATACTTATAAGTGCTAAATTTCATGACAATACGTTCAGTAGTTTCCCGTATAAATATAGGTGAGGTTCCTCGTGAAAGACTCTGTATATTGGTGAACCTACTGAAGTGAGATTCACTAGTGTATTATTGAAACACATCCTTGGTTTCCGCTATAAGAGTTGCACTAAGCGCAAAACAAACAAAACCTCTTTCGGCATGCTCCTTATGTTTAGCTCCCCATATTAATTTTTTCATCTTTAATCTAAAAGTCGCCCGCTACGCACGCTTGTGATATTGTCGAAAATTAATAACCGCAAGAATCTCCAAAAGTGTTTGCCTACCATGAGAGCCTTTTGTATCACCCGCAAAGAGAGTGGCTAAACCATACCGTGCCTCCTAATCGCACTTGTCGAGTAATTTAACTCTCGAGTAATGCCCCCAGTTATTTGTTCTGTTCAATAGAACACGCGAGAGTCACGTGCAGACGGTCATCGACGGTCGCTCCAATTGGGAATATTTTCGATAGGTCTGATTACTTTTATAAGCTTCTGATGAAACTGTGAGGAATTCTGTATAAGCAGAACTTCACTAAACAATGGCGAAACAGGAAATGAAAGTGGAGGGAATATGCGAAAATTTTCAAGTAAATGATTTGTTGGCGAGAGAGATTGTTTCGAAGTAACGGCGTGTCCAATGAGATACATATCAAAGTATCACCATTTAAGTTCTGAAAAAACAATTTAATCGATTATTTCATAAATCGTTTTAGCCAGGCTTATTCTCTCATTCTCCATTTCTATTCTACGGTGTGGAATTGGGTCTTTATTTTCCATAACATTCAAGCTCAATTTCACGATGAATATGCATTCATATCAATCCTTCTTCAAATGGTAGTTAAAAGTTTAAGGCGCCTTCTCTTTTAAGCGCATTATCTATGATATCAATAAAATAGCCTTATTTATTTATATAGTTTTCATAATTTTAGAAATTTACTAATCCAATTACATATCTCGGTCAAGTTCGTTATTAAGCCAAATCCTCGAATGGTTCATGAGCATCTGAAATTTGGTATTCTCTGTGAATCCTAGAATTTCCATCCGGCACTTTGTAACTTGGGAGATGTTCGAATGAGGTTCAAAAAAATGGGTTAGCCTAATTATCTGAAAATTGCCAAGCTAGAAAATTTCCTAAAAAATGTTCCTAATCCAAATAGGTAATTGATAATAATGATTTTTTTTTTTTTTGCAAATACATCTAGGTAATTGATAATAATGATTTTTTCCAATTGAATATAAAGTAAGATATACAGGGTGTTCGGCACATGGACCGTCAAATTTTTTTGGGGCGTTGGTAGGGTCATTTGCTTCCTTTTCAGTCTTGGAACCTGGGTCCTCCGTATTAGCATCCAAACGAGTTACGGAGGTATGATTTTTATTAGGAAATTTTTTTCTAAATTACCCAAAATGTACCCTTCTGAAGCCCCATAACCTTTTTGCGTGTGCTTTTATATGCACGATGATTTTTTTTTTATTGTATTAAGTCTACATGAGTGTGTGTTAGAAATCATAAAAAACGTATTTATTGTTACAGATAACACCACAAAATTAACACGTGGGCCATTAGGCGTTTTATTGCATCACATTGTCCCAAAAAAATTATAAAAGTATGCCAAAGCACTTTCTGCTTTCTGCTTCTGCTTTCTGAATTTTTAATGCCTATTAATAGAAAACATCTCCACTGCTTTGGCTATTGAAATTTCAATGAAAAAGTTACAGCTATTTCAAACTTAGTTTACTACTTTTAAAATGTTCTGTGGTTTATAACGATGCTAACCATATGCTATTTACGTAAGTCAATAAAAAAAATAATACTGCAAATAAGGTTTTAGTCAGAAGAGTGAAGAAAGTCGCACCTAAATAAAAGTACGGATTTCGACACAACACAATGTAAAAAATACTGTACGTCTTAAAGGCACTACCAATAATTTCAACAGCATGAGGAAACAAATTGATGAAAGTTTATCTCATTGATTTAAAAGTAATGAAAAATGAAGACGTGATCAGCTTTCTTAATTTTTTGTTGAGATATGACTGTAGACGATCTTAAGAAATCTGAAAGACGATTGAACATTTATTTTTCTTCTGAGTAAATCCACAGAAGTCTGCAAGATATGTCCCAAAATCTATAGAAATATAATTTCAAAGTTAGCTGTTTCAATTCTTCATTTGAGACACCAGATGTTCCTTTCCAAGAATATGCAAACCATCTATAACTCATATGATGATTCTCATATATTTATTTTTGAAAATGACTCAATTGACGGTTCCTGAAATAGCGAATCACTGATATTCCTAATAATTTCGATAATAACTCCTTGTTACCTCCAAAGCTCTACTTTATGGTTTAATAGAAATTCAATAAATTCCGAAGTTCCTATAGATATTATTTATGCAAATCATCGTTTTATATATTGTATAAATGCTATAGCTCCGCAAGCTACTAGACACCGCCTTCGGAAGATTCTGGCTAACGGGATGCTAAAAATGGTCTGCTAGCTTCACTCCAGAGTTATTCTACAGCACTATTTGAGAAGTGACATGTGGTGAAATAGTGTTAGTTTTCATATTTTTGTGATTTGATGGTTTCGCGTTTGCTGTGTCTGGAGTAAGATTGTCTCCGATTATTGAATGACTTTCACCATCGCGAAGGCGAATTGGATCTGGCTGGGCCGAGTGAGTTGTGTAAAATTTCCTAAATTAATGGAAATATTCGAAGTATTTGGGATATTATAAATCTGTCATAAGTTAGCAAGATTTTTTGAGATATTACTGTGAAAATAAATAATATGTTATCAATATAGTATCAGTAGAGCATTTGCATGAAATAGTATGAAAATCTTGATTTATACCAATACATACATGTATGTGGTTTATTGAACGGATGTTGAAGCAGTTTCAATCTGTTTTCTCCAAAGATTTTCACCTTGAGAATGCTAGAGAAAAAAATAGTATATAACATTACTAGCAAGGTAAGAGGGTTTTTACTGGCGAACGAAGGATATAACTTACCCCTTGAGCCAGTAAAACCCGTTACCTTGCGTGTATTGTTTTATATTTTATTTGTTTCTCATTTGTAGAAAGGTAAGATAAATTCCAAAAAAATCTCAATAATTTGTCGCAAATGTCATAAGCTACATTGTAAAAAATAGTTCCTCATCTCAAACCATATTAATTTGTCTCAAGTACTCCGTACGTTTGAATACAGCCAAATGCATAAAGTACTTGACCCTACCGCCCTCTACGGTTGAGAATGGCGTTTACCCTAAATAAAAGTTTCTTGAGTTAAGAAACTGATTAGTTTCAACCAAGCTCAGAGTTTTTGACTCAGGTGGTAAAAAAATTTGATCCAACGGTAATATTTATTAGTATGTAACTATTGAAACATTTCGTAGAATAAAATTTTGGTTTCATGTAAATAAATATTACATTTCACTGAAACTCGATTTGTAGTTGAATGGGTCGAGAATTCAGTCGATAAAAATGATAATATCTCTTTATGTCAAGTGAAAGTTTTTTGGGTTAAGAAACTGATTGATTTGAGCTAAATTGAAGGGTTTTTGACACTAGCAAAGGAATAAACTGATAAAACAAAAAAAACATTTGTATGTAATTATTATTTTTCTTCACAGAACAATAATTTCTCTTTTATATTAATAAATACCGCAATACCGCGGCAGACCATGAATATTGTATGGAATGGGAAAGGCGTCTAGAGTTTCGTTGGAAGTTGCAGAGACGGAGCGAGTATACCTCAAGCGTCAACCGTCTGCTTTTCCAAGACACGTCGTAAAGACAACAGTTCTCATCACGTCGGGGTCACCAATGTAGAATCGAAGGAATTTATCCCTTCTTATGCGTTTCGTACCTGGCGCACACATTTGGACTCATCAGTATGGCTTGTGTGCGCCATGCCATAGACGCAGGGGTTAGAAGTTTTGAGGGAGCTGCCGGGAGTTGAACCCGGCACCTAGTACCTAGTCGGTGTGAAACTTGAGCGCAAACCTCTAGGCCACCGAAGCACTGTGAACTAAGCTATGCGTGGCTATATAGAGTGCCGCCAAGAGATCCCTATACACTCCCATGCCGCTGACAGAGTGCCGCTACAATAGCTATAGTCCAGGCAGTGGGTTATCATCTCATCCCTGTCATCATCCAATACCAGATCACCCGGTTTTCCACCAACACAAAGATATTTGGTTTTCTCTAAGTTGACATTTAAGCCCCACTTCTCGTATTCTTCAATTAGCTTACGCATCATGTATTCCATGTCATCTTTATCACCGGATACAACAATATTGTGAGTAAAATGCACAAATAATTGCATTTAAATTGGATATATTTAGTATAAAAGAGATAGAGTTTTGATTTAATTGCAGCCAATATAAAAAAATTGCTACAATTAATTCGTTTTATTAAATCAATTACGCAATATTTTTTTTACAAATGTCACTTCATATTGCAACAATTATATGTTCAATTTTATTCAAATATTTATAGTTTTCTTCAAGTAAATGAGGCGAATAATATAATCTCACGAGATTCTTGTCTCAAGAAACTGTAGTCGTTGCATCAACTGACAGAATTTACGACAACCGTACCTTCGTTCTATTGAACAAATAAAAATGAAACGAACGAATGGTTTCGTTAAAACCTATTTAGAATAATGTATTTGTATCAATCAATTATGGATATTGAGACAAGTGCATAAACAATTTCTTGTAATTGTATGTTTATGTTGAATAGACAAAATTTTCTATGCTGAAAAGCTGCTTGGAAATGAAAGAAAATGCCCCTGTTCGCAGGTTTGTTTTCCGTAAAAAATTTATTGAAAAATATGACGTTTAGTGGTCATTTGCAGATTTCAAAAGGTAATAGCTTTTCTGAAACGAAATAATGAGCGTTATACGCCAAAAAAGGCCAAGGTATTAGGTAAAGAAGAGGCTAAACAATTTCTTTTACATGCTCCTGACGACCAGTGGTTCCTGGCGAAAATTGTAACAATATTTGGGATTATTGGATGTTGTCGATGTGACGAAATTCTCTCCTTAAACTTGAATGATGTAGAAGATATGGGAAAATACGTTATTGTGACTTTGCTCCAAAAAAAATTAACAACAAGAAGATTCACCATAACCGATGATGGCTGCAGCTTCAAGCCCTGCATGTGTAAATCTTCGGCCTCCTGGAACAGAAAGCCTAAATTTTTTTTTGACATACCGATATGGAAAGTGCATTTCCCTTAATGCTGGCCTGCACACTATTGGTGGTGTCCCAAAGCAAATAGCGAAATATTTAGGTTTAAAAGATCCAGAGTTATACACCGGCCACTCTTTTCGCAGAACTGGAGCCAGTATGGTTGCGGATTCGGGTGGAGATATTTTAGCGCTTAAGCGTGCAGGAGGGTGGAAGAGCACCGAAATTGCTATGAGTTATGTTGATGATTCGGTCAACAAAAAAAAATCGAAATGTCTAGCATATTATTTCGTAGTAAGGACGTAAGGAGTATACAAATGTTCTGCAGTCCTCGAGTACAGCAGTTTCTTAGTCAACAGATGGTTCGTCATCGTCAGTATCAACTCTTTCATCGTCAAAAATCTGTGTTACTGGAAATATCAATTGTACCATGATTTTCAACATATATGAAGATAAAACAAAATATTCTAATGTAAATAATACTACTAACTTGTAAAAAAAGTTAACTGTCAGTTTTACAAGATAGTGACATGATAAAATAAATTTTTTTTATTTATATTGTATTTTTGAAAACTGACGTTTACAAATGAGAAACAAATAAAACTACTAACACGATTACAAAACACAATAAATTTTTTTTCGATATCTAAAACTGAGAATATATTTTGTAATCAGCTTAAGTTAACTACTCAAAACAGAGCCCACTGCGTAATCAATAATAAATGAATGGGCAATACCTTTTATCGCACCAGTCCGGTACGTCCACATCATCATCACTATGAAGATATCACCATATCCCATGCAACCAGATCAGATCCGTACAGAGTTGTTCTATGAAATTCACATCCCACCGTTCACTTCGGAAAAAGCTTATACACGTGACCCGCTAATGAAATCGCCCACGTGGCGTTTTATCCGATAGATCGAGAAAGTTGGTAACGGTCACGTGCGGCCCCATCTTCCTTGACAATTGACAGCGTAACGCGACTCTGTGCACGCTATTTAACGGCGGCTGCCAGAGCGAAAATTGAAAGCTATTCGGTGTGACAATTAGGACAAGGACCATCCATAGTGGAGTGCTGTTTGGTTTTAGATAAATGAGAGGGTTGCTTCCTGCTGAATGATGCCACTCGTACGAGCAACCTGGCAATTAACAACAAGGTTAGATGTGGACGCATTAGACAAGGTTCTGATAGTTGGTTAAATATTTTATTTTGAGGAAAATCACGGACGATGACTTCGTTATTTATACGATACTTTCCAAAAACACTTTTTGGTGAGAAAATCACCTGTATTCCTTAGCTGATAAATAAATAAATAAAAAAATCACAACTAGTGAATTTCACTCTTTCCTCTATCGTTAAGATAGAAATGTACCAATCAGGTTCTTGAGATCAAACGAAACAGTGTTTTCTATACCGTTTTTCCAAAATCATTTTTCATTATTTTCCCTCTTAGAAATGATTCACTCACTCATATTCCATCAGAAGAGGTCCATATTTAGGGGCAGATACAAAATACTAATTTTTTTCGAGTAGAAGAATTTAACGACATAAATATATATGTTTAATCATTATTTCTTTCTACTACAAGTTGATAAGCTACCTTTCTATTGTGAAATTCATAAAAATCTCAGAATTGATGGATATTATCCTTAAACATTTGTAATTTTCTCCTCAAGGTTTTCAGATTATGAAAACCATCACTTATATGAACAATTATATATATACAATTACAACAAGTACAAATCGTGAGGTTGGCAATTTTTTTTTCACTTGAATCCAGAAAAAATTATCTATGATATTATCACTGATATTGATATTGATCTTTAAATACTTTCCGAAATACTGACTTGTGAAAAGGTGGATGAGATCTTTACATATAAATCTAATATCAAACCATTAAAAATATGAAAATTCTATACTAAATCTTCGAAAACATTTAATGATGTCAGTGTATGTATAAATGCATATAATTCACTTAAAAATTCTATTTTTCATTCTTCCTTTACTTATTTATCTTCTGTTCTAAATCCCAATTACTTATATTCTTTCGAAAAATTAAAAGCATTCACAAATTTAGGTGTACAGTACCACTTGTTTCAAGAAATCTGAGTTTAATCGAGCAAATTCGATTCTGGAAACGTATTTTTTAATAAAATAATGTATGTTATAATGAATCTTTTCTGCTTCGGTTATAACTAATGACGCACTCAATGTGCGTAGATTTCAGGTCACTATTTGGAAAAGGTTAATTCATATATAAAGAAAAAATTTCAATCTTTCACAATATAATATAAGATCTCCTACAGAACCCCAGGAGACAAAAAATTAATAATTGCCAAATTTTTTTAACCTGAAAGAAAATATCTGTAATCATTATCGATATTCAATTATAATTGTTTTTTGGATAAGTTGCATGAATTATTGCCATTCCATATGTAACATTAACATTTTATTATAACTTATCTATGGTTGGCAGTTATAACTAATATAATAGTGTTTAATGTTTCCTGGTAGTTTCGAATTTGATTGACACTTTTGAAAGTAGTTATTTTTTGTGTTCTCCAAAAATGTGCCAAAGTTATTTGAAATCATTGAACTCAATATAAAATGAGAATTATCAGAAAATGCATTCTAATCCCTTATGTCAACAATAAACACATTGAATTGTGTTGTAGTTTATACCTTCCAGTTTCAATTTTAATTGGGGTAATTGAATCATAACAAACCTTCAGGTGCTAAAATAAAATATTATATTCAAGTCAAATTGTATTATCTCATCAGTTTGTAAACCAGGTTGTATCAGTGTTTGAAATAAAAATGTGAAAAAACTCCTATTTACTTCCAAAATATTTCACAAAACAAATAAGGGAGACTGATTTCATTTTTAAAGATCATATGAGCTTAATTTGAAGCATTCCTATGTTAGAATAGATATTACTTGATGACACCTGAAAGTTTGAAGCTATAAATTTCTTCATTAACGGCCGGTTTCTGAACACAAAATAAACTCAGTTTATCTATTCGATAAACTTAAACGAGAGATAACTGTCGAATTGAGTTTCTGACTACCGCGCCGACAGATAAACTACACATAAACTGCATTTATCTTAACTCGTCCCGATGACGGGTTATCTCGACGTTAACTATTAATGTTTACATGACGATTCCAAGATAATCTCAAAATTATTATATATCTCCGAAAATTCGAAAATTTAAGTTCATAGACAACTCAAACATGGAATTGACAAAAGAAATATTTTCAAGTTCCTCATCAGATGAAGAAATTCATCAATAATATAGCAATACCTCGACAGATAAGGATTCGTAGATCTCCGATGGAAATCATTCAGATGAAGAGTTTAGGTAAGTAGTATTAATAACTGTCATTTATTGCAAGCAATTGGCCATCGACCTGAGGTCTTTCAGCCTATTAAAAATACACAGTAATATAGTTTTACAAAAATCTAACATTAAACATTTCTTATTTGTTTATGAAAGTGTATCTTGGATGTTTTCTATTAGAAATATTCTCGTAATATGATTTTTTTAAGGCAAAGATACCGACTGAACAAAAGCACAGTGGGATATTTTGTGATGAACTGAACCCAGTTTTATCCCCGATCTCATAGAAAAGTGGCATTATCTGTTTTAGAACAAGTGTGCATTGCTCTACGGTACTATGCCACAGAATCAACTCGTAATTAAATAAGAAATCTCAAGTTTACGGGACAATTATACATTTGGCCCATGATGACGCAGGTAATTTTGGGCTCGTTAACGGCCTCCAGTCGTGTAATGAGCGAAATGGCCAACATGGCACTCCGTGAATGTGCGAAGGACTTCCCCGCCGGCGATCCTCTAGCATACAGAGTGGTTTCATATTCTGTATCTCCAATACGATCACGTTCCAAAGTTGGTTCTAGTTGACATTAATTTATTTTAATTCAAATTTTATTACTTTCAGATACCAATTTATAAAATCAATAATGATATGATATTTATATATATTTGATTTCCATAAAATTGTCATTAATTCTTTATAAAAGAAATTACAATTCTTATATGCACAAATATTTCATTACAAATGGTTTTCAGTATGGCGTAATATAATCAAATTTTTCTCAGAAACTGAGTGTTCATCTGCGAATAAAACTACTTCGCATGAAATAAGAAAGAAATGTTCGAAAACTTGGAAAATTAAATTTTTTATTAGATATATTTCTTATTGGTTATTTATCAATTCATGTGAAAAGCTTTTATGAAATGCTGTTGAGGTTTTTCGAATTAAAAGACGAGTGTCTTTCGTTTCAATTTAATGCTTTAAGAAAATGAGTATCAAAACTATAAAAAAATAAACAATTTTCTGCTTGCGACGTTTCAATTAAATTATTATTATTTCATGACGATCCAATTGTGTTAGAAGATAAAATACTTACTTTTAAATTAAAAAATTCACCATAATTGAGATGGGAGAGTTTTAAATCGCTTAACGAATATTTTTAAATGAAATTTTTTTTGGGTTTGGGTGTTAAACTGGAAATAGTTAAAATTATTAAGGCCATTTCCATTTTTTCTTCGTAATTACGTTACGTGAAAATGGAACACCAAATTCTTGATATTTTGTTCGTCACAATGATCTACATAATTTATAACGTGGAGATAAATTTGCAGGGTAACGTCAGCACAGATAAATCTAATATCAAACCATTAAAAATATGAAAATTCTATACTAAATCTTCGAAAACATTTAATGATGTCAGTGTATGTATAAATGCATATAATTCACTTAAAAATTCTATTTTCATTCTTCCTTTACTTATTTATCTTCTGTTCTAAATCCCAATTACTTATATTCTTTCGAAAAATTACAAGCATTCACAAATTTAGGTGTACAGTACCACTTGTTTCAAGAAATCTGGGTTTAATCGAGCAAATTCGATTCTGGAAACGTATTTTTTAATAAAATAATGTATGTTATAATGAATCTTTTCTGCTTCGGTTATAACTAATGACGCACTCAATGTGCGTAGATTTCAGGTCACTATTTGGAAAAGGTTAATTAATATATAAAAAAAAAAATTTCAATCTTTCACAATATAATATAAGATCTCCTACAGAACCCCAGGAGACAAAAAATTAATAATTGCCAAATTTTTTTAACCTGAAAGAAAATATCTGTAATCATTATTGATATTCAATTATAATTGTTTTTTGAATAAGTTGCATGAATTATTGCCATTCCATATGTAACATTAACATTTTATTATAACTTATCTATGGTTGGCAGTTATAACTAATATAATAGTGTTTAATGTTTCCTGGTAGTTTCGAATTTGATTGACACTTTTGAAAGTTGTTATTTTTTGTGTTCTCCAAAAATGTGCCAAAGATTTCAAGTAATTTGAAATCATTGAACTCAATATGAAATGAGAATTATCAGAAAATGCATTCTAATCCCTTATGTCAACAATAAACACATTGAATTGTGTTGTAGTTTATACCTTCCAGTTTCAATTTTAATTGGGGTAATTGAATCATAACAAACATTCAGGTGCTAAAATAAAATATTATATTCAAGTCAAATTGTATTATCTCATCAGTTTGTAAACCAGGTTGTATCAGTGTATGAAATAAAAATGTGAAAAAACTCCTATTTACTTCCAAAATATTTCACAAATCAAATAAGGGAGACTGATTTCGTTTTTAAAGATCATATGAGCTTGATTTGAAGCATTCCTATGTTAGAATAGATATTACTTGATGACACCTGAAAGTTTGAAGCTATAAATTTCTTCATTAATGGCCGGTTTCTGAACACAAAATAAACTCAGTTTATCTATTCGATAAACGAGAGATAACTGTCGAATTGGGTTTCTGACTACCGCGCCGACAGATAAACTACACATAAACTCCATTTATCTTAACTCGTCCCGATGATGGGTTATCTCAACGTCAACTATTCAATGTTTACATGACAATTCCAAGATAACCTCAGAATTATATCTCCGAAAATTCGTAAATTTAAGTTCATATACAACTCAAACATGGAATTGACAAAAGAAATATTTTCAAGTTCCTCATCAGATGAAGAAATTCTGGAATTCATCAATAATATAGCAATACCTCGACAGATAAGGATTCGTAGATCTCCGATGGAAATCATTCAGATGAAGAGTTTAGGTAAGTAGTATTAATAATGTCTTTTATTGCAAGCAATTGGCCATCGACCTGAGGTCTTTCAGCCTATTAAAAATACACAGTAATAAAGTTTTACTAAAATCTAACATTAAACATTTCTTATTTGTTTATGAAAGTGTATCTTGGATTTTTTCTATTAGAAATATTCTCGTAATATGATTTTTTTAAGGCAAAGATACCGACTGAACAAAAGCACAGTGGGATATTTTTGTGATGAACTGAACCCAGTTTTATCCCCGATCTCATAGAAAAGTGGCATTATCTGTTTTAGAACAAGTGTGCATTGCTCTACGGTACTATGCCACAGGCACTTTTCAAATTGTTATAGGAGATGATATCAATGTTCACAAATCAACGGTATCTAGAGTTATTTTCAATGTGAGCAAGGAAAAAGCCATACTATCTGAAAGATTTATATGTATGCCAAAAAATGATACCAAAATTCTAGAAACTGAGATGGGCTTCTATAACATAGCAGGCTTTCCCAATGTACTCGGTTGCACTGATTGAGTCAATACATGCTACTGTCGAAGGAAATGCATTCAGAAGATTAATAGCAATTCAATATTTAAGGTGAGTGGCAGGGTATACAAACAGGTATTCTTTTCAAATCTCGTAATTTTGTTCGTATTTAAGCTTCTCATTTTGTGAAGTCATCTGAGACACAAATTGCAAATATTCAAATTGGTACAATGGTATGAAATTATTACCTTTATTAATCAGGAGAAATGCCATAATTAGTAGGAAAAAATATATGCATATTTTATAGCAAAAAGTGTGTGATAACCGAGGGATGCCTTAACTGAAAGCTTGTTTTTGCAACTCAGATAACTGTTCCCTCTTTCTCGAATAGAATTCCTCTTTCTTGGCCTTCAGATTTTCGATATCAATCTGTTTTTGTATTAACTCCACTTTTCTTGCTGTTAATAAGTCCTCATTGGCCTGCTTTACATTTTTTCTTTTCATAATTGTGTTTGTTGTTGTAATGAGGGCTTTTTTTTTGTTGCAGTTAACCCTAATCGACTAGATACTGGTCTTTTTTCACCTGGTCGCCTTCTAGGAGTTTCAGGAGTCGCCAGAGGTCCATTATGTGAAGAGGGTTCTTCCTGTGAGACCATTCCCTCCTCAGGGAAATTCAGTTCCATATCTGCAATGTATTTTGGATGAATAAATATCTTTTGTATTATGGTTACCTGTTTGATTCGAATATCTCAATTCTTGCGAATCTCACTTATATAAGAATTACTCACTTTGCTCAGTAGCACTACAGGATGATTGTTCCTGCAACTACTGAACCATACCCTGCTGGCTGGTTGAAGGCATGTTGATACAAATCTCAGGGCATGCAGGAAGTAGCACAATGGTAGAGTCTGCTGATTCCATCTCTTCCTAATCTGAAATATGTTATTTTGTACTTCATTCGAAATTACATAGTTTATCATATGCAGTAGTTCGTTGAAGACGCAGTAATTATAGTGCAATCCAGATTCCTTATCATACTCACTAAGTTCATAATACCCAGCTGACGAGTCATAAGGGTTTATTAGGGGTGTGAAGTGATGCTGCAAAAAACCCATTACTTTGTGTTTACCTATGTATTTGAAATTTGATTTTACCTACTTTGTCGTCGGCGAAATTTTTTTCGCTCTTTTCTTTATATTATCATATAAAGCACGCAGCTGTTTCTAGCTCCGCGGACCAGTGTCTCCAGCGGCGTTGAATTTTACTCTATCTTCTGCAAGGCTTGTTTTCTCAAATTCAAATTACTGGCATCCGTCTTTTTATTGTCGATAGTACCAATAAAATCTTTAGCAATGTCCAATAACAATATTTTTTCACCCTCAGTGAAATTTTTAGCCTTTATCGACTCATTTTGTTGCGTAATTGTTTTTTTCGTTTGTTTTTGAATTTGAATTCACAATCTTCCACGCCAAAAAAACGTCACAGAATGTTGAATCCATCTCTTGATTCTGTGTTCTGCTTTCGATACGATTTGTAAATACGAATTTTTTCCATATAGGATTATAAGAGAATGATTATTTTATAGTTGTAAATTAGTCTGTGTTTGAAATTATATTGAATGTTTAAAAATATGTCAGGTTTGATTACAGTGACATCTATTATCGCTTTCATGAACTAACTATACTGTCGATACCGTGAAGTTATCCATTCGATAGCTAACCGAAGCATAAATTTGACATCAGAAACCCGTGCGGCGTTTATCGAGCCGATAAATATTAACGGCTGGATAACCATCTGACTTTTATCTGTCGAGTTCAGAAACCGGCCATAAGTCATGTTTTGAATTTAACACAGTGGTACCCAAACTTTTTCGTGTCATAGACCACTTTTAAAATTTGATTGAATCTGGTGGACCCCCATAACTTCGTCAACACGAATTGCTTATCCTTGAAAAAATGAGTTTTGACGATGAATTAACATTTTTCGATAAAAAAGGTAAGAATTGATTGCTTAACAGGGTTGTTAATTCGATAATGTCGTTAGTAATGTCTAAATTTTATTACAGTATGAGAATAATATGATACGCTTGGAACTAACAGAGTTCCATCTGAATAGCATGCTATTGGTACGACCATAACCTCGTTCTCAAACGATTGAGAACTGTCCAAATTCCTCTTGGAAGATGAATAGCTGGAATTTTTTCAGAAGGATCAGAAATGAGGTCTTAATTGAACATTTCATAAGAATTCCACTAAATCTTCCATAACTCTTAATCACTCATGTTCATATTGAAGAACATATTATACCAGAATGATTTACGTGACTTCAGTCTTGTAATTCTATTTTCTGGAATGTATAAAATCATTGGAAATAAATTAGGAAAAGAATGATATTTGCTCCAAGAATTCAGAGCTGCAGTCTGCGAATAAGAGGAGGGATAATGTTGGACAAAACTGATAACCAATGCCAGTAATTATTATCATCGATGTAATAAATTCGGCATTGATTTTTTGTGTATGTGCACTATTAAACCAAACAGAGGAACAATACTCAGGTGTAGAAAAAACATAGACTAGAGATGCTGTGCGAAGAGTGGAAGCATCAGAAGCCCAAGATGATCCTGCTAATTTCTGAAGAATATTATTCCTAGTTTTCAGTTTCAGGCTCAGATCATCTAAATGAGCCTTGTAATTGAGGAATTAATCTAATTAAACTCCTAAGTATTTAGGATAGAAAGTATGTTCGATAGGAGAATCATTGAAATTTACAGCTAATTTCCTTTATTTCTCATGATTATTCAGATGAAAACAAGATACTTCTGCTTTGTTGGGATTGGGACATTATCGCCACTCAATAAAATAATGCTTCAAAATCTCCAAATCAGATGATAGTATGTTCTCCAGAGTATCGAAATCCGAATTGTGGTAAGCAATAGCAATGTCATCAGCATAAACAAATTTCTGAGATGATGTCGTGGCTTAATCACTGAGATTTAAATTGCTTACTATGCATTTCATCAATTTATTAATTCAACGTGCCAGGAACACTAATGACCTAGTTGTCAAAAGGTATATTTAATCAAAAAAATGTCGTATAGGCATGTTACCGGCCTATAATCGATGCGCCGTCGGACATGAGATCTCGTAGATCGGTCGTCAGTTATTTTCTGAAATACTTGGCCAAAATGATCGAACTTTATAACATAATATTTATCATCAAATACAATGTCTGACATTATTTGAATCCAAATCGATTTTTGGCGAATTTCAGGTTATTTCACCACGGCTATTCTTTTCTGATTTACGCGGCAAAGATAGGGATCATGTTATTTTCTGCCTTGTATCAGTATTAAATTTTCACATTTTCTGTTAAGGTTCGATTGTGCATAAATCTATGTCGAGAATGTTCCGCCACCTAAGCTCAAGTTGTCGTAAATTTCAATTATATATACCTTGGGACACAAATTTGATTATAAATTTTTCATCAGGGAGCCAAACTCAATAATTTGAGATGCTTGTTTTAAAGATTGGAGTAAGCGCTAAAAAATTATTCTATTCCATCAAATTGTGTGGCAAGAATTTCTAAGGACAAGAGTGATTATATTTCTAAGTTAGCAGAGGATTATGGTGCAGAAATTATTCTCCTTCATGGATACATACGGACACTGAAGAAAATCTTCGTGAAGAGGAACTATAAGAGGTTATGTATTTATTGATTATCTCCTTAGTAGAATTTACGGTTTAGCTTATTATGTTAAAAAATCATCAGTTCATAATATCGAGTTGATCTGAAAGGCGAGTTTGAGGGTGTTTTCTTTATCTCTTTTAAATTTTGTAATATTTCCATCGTGAATATTTATAAACCTCCGAATACTATTTGACCAAGAAATTTGGGTATGAATCTTCTCACCTCGTAATGTAGGGTTATAGTAATAATGATAAAGGGGAATAGCTTTAGCTGGCTGGATGGAAGACAATAATTTGACATTTGATGGAAAAGATGTATGTACCATCTTTTCATTCCTCTAGATGGAATAGAGGCTATAATCCTGATCTCTGTCTAGTGTCTTGTGATAGTACTTGCAAACCGCTTTCTCTCTAAAACGAAAATTCTAGCAATTTCCCTCATAGCCAGTATAGACATATTCTGTTGACATGAACATTAGCGATAAAGAATTATGGAATATTGAGTGGAACTCTTATGAAATGTTCAATAAAAATCTCATTTCTGATCCTTCTGAAAAGATTCCGGGTTTTGATCTTCCAATTGATTGGTCATACCAATAGCATGCTATTGAACTCGATTCCCAGCGCAAGTTGTGAATGTGGATATGAAGAAGAAATAATACCTCAGCTCATCAATAACTGCCCCATATATAAATTTCAAGATAGTTTTAGGGCGCTCTGCACTTCTCTTTTCTTTTTCAGATTCGATATGTGCAACTTGAAGAAACCTATGTGTTGATTAATAGAAGAACACTCTTCAAGAAAGAAGTCCCTCAAATATATTTAAGCTTATTTTGTACACACAACAATACTTAGCGGGGAGCTAAGGTTTTTTTTTCACTGGGGATTTTTCCCTAGGTTGTCATACCCCGAATTGTATGGCACCCCCTCACCAACCGTTTTGTTTAAAAGAATATAAAGATACCTGAGGCCAAAATCTGTTTTGATCAGGGTAAGACAAAAGTTAAAAAATATATATATATGTACAAGAATAAGCTCCCAGAAAGCAGGAGACTTGATCAAAAAGAGTTAACTGGGTTCAAGATTCCAAGGACTGGTATTTTTGAAAGATGAAAAAGAATGGAAACAATCTTAATGAAACAGAAAGATGTTGCACCAGTGTAATCTGCCCCAATCAAAAATCGAATCCACATCTTCCCAAATATTTTCCTCGCGCACGCTAAGCCTCAGACAGTGCATCATAATCTGTCAAAGGAAGCCTTTGGGTGCCCTATCAACATCGTGCAGGCCATAACAATCCCCCTGCTCTCTCAAGCAGCTTACAACCCTCTGATGCATCTGGCTTGACTGTAACAAATCCGAGCGATAATCTATTAATGGCGAATCTAGGTTCCCTAGTTAATCTCACCTACAAGGAGAACATGCAATCTTTGCTCCAGTCCTAATTGAAATAATTAATACTAGAAAGGTGTATCTGAAAAAAATGTGCAAAAGCACTGATGTGTGGCCAGGAGCTTGTTTGCGCGCTGGTTCTAAAATCTTTTCCCGTACTCTATAACAGTGTTATACTAATACAACCACCGCAATGAATGAATAAACCCATAAACTCAAATTAAAGATTAGCACTAACAATTTTGCTTCAGTTTTGTTCGAAATTCGAATTCTCTTCTCTTGGAAACCTACCGAAATATATTATTATATATCAAATTCAAATTTTATGTGTCAGTTCGCCACACCATTGGTTCATAAAATTTCTTGCGGTGGTTGTTCGAAGAATTATATTGGCCCAACCAGACAACTTTTGAAAAATAGAATGAAGTCTGCATAAATACGATTGTCATAAAAAATTCATATCGAAAGATACAAAAACAGGCCTTGTTACCCACTACTCCGATAATAAACACCAGTTTAATTTTCAAGAGGTTTCTTTTTAGATGAAGATAGAAATTATACTAAACGAAACATCAGTGAAATTATATACATAAGCTTCAATGACACTGTTAATTGTCGAACTGACACACTAAAGTTGAGCTTGATATACAGGGTCTTTCACGAGGAACCTCACCCATATTTATACGGGAAACTACTGAACGTATTTTCATGAAATTCAGCACTTATAAGTATTTCACGATGCTGATGAAATCTAAAATATTCTGAAGGCATGAGCACCTCCGGTTTTTCCGGAAATGACGTCAACTTCCGTTTTTCAAATTACAACACCATTTTTTTATTGCAGAAATAGATTCCTTAGAAAATTTCAAGTTATTTTGATGTAACATTTTTCAGTTTTGGTTGGAAAATTCTCTCTGAGCGGGAAAATTCGAAAAAAATCGAAAATAGAGCTCCGCTGAACCAAGAATAACTTCGAGGTTTTTGGATGGAAAATTTTCATTTTTGGGATTTTTCAAGATGTAAGATTAATGTATCTACTTTGAAAATCGAAATCGAAATACAGGGGGTGAAAAAATCGCTTTCAAAGTTAGGGATGACAAAATCATGAAAAATCAATTTTTTCAAATTAGAACCACATTTTTTTATGGCAGATATTGAATCTACGTTAAAAAATAATGTGAGTGTATGCATCACACCCTTGCCCTAAAGTGGATATTTTCTGAGTTATTCACAAAAAACTGTTTTTATCTTGAATTTTCAGCTATTTCTTTTCCCTTCACGCCAAAAAGATGAAATTTTCAGGAACTGTTATTTGAACCATGCTGTAGATTTTTCACCCCTTCTTGAAACCGACTTCAAGTTACTATTAGGAGAACCATGGCATACTCTCGCAGTTATAACTACAGAAGATGCTCAAAGTTTTGACCGTTAATTTCTAGACATTTATTTATACGTCTCAGGAATGCTTCATGCGTTGCTCTTCTTATTTCATCGGGAGGAAGAGATCTTTAGTAGACAATATTTGTTATCCTAACCCAAACATAATAGTCTAAAGGAGTTAAGTCGGGAGAACGTGGTGGCCAAAGATGTGGAGCATTGTTCGCCAACAATCGATCTTCAAATAGCCTGTATAGGATATTTGACACATTGAGTGAATTGTGTGGAGGCGCGCCATCTTGTTGATAGCATAGGTCATTATGGTTCTGTACTAGCGGCTCAATCATTTGAGTCAATATGTCAGAAAATTTATCTCCTTAGGAGAACATTCTTTAAATAATGCAAACATGTGTAGTGTTCTATCTTACCGGTTAAAGTCCCATCATAAACGTGAGCATCGAGAATTGCATTATTTTTGATGGCGTAAAAACATTGAAACTCCAGGTTCCATTGTCTGAAGCGGTGGTTGTTCTCTACATCCCAATAATGACTGTTATGCCTATTGAAAGAACCATTCTTTGTGAATTTAGATTCATCTGTCCAAATTATACGGTCCAAAAAATTTTCATTTCAGCAGAATATACGTTGTGAAAATTCATAAAAGCACTGACATAAGTTTTTAGGAAAAAACCATGGGAAAAATTGTGAGTAGTTATTTTTAATTTGAGATATAGGTTTGTTCATTCATTAGGCGTTCATATTTGCATCACATTGTCCCATAGTACGGAAAAAGACTATTATTCACGTGATCAGAGTGCTTATAGATTTGTTATGGTTTGAATATTTACTCGCAAGTAGCTCAACAAGAGCGCCAAAGCAATCTGACCTCACGTCAGTGCTTTCTAAATTTTTTTAATATTCTCCAAACACTCGATTGAGATAATCCCAGAGCAATCTCGGCATCTTTGAGAGAATTTTGAGGATTCACACGAAAATATGCAAGAAAAGTAATTTCGTTATTCTCATCTTCTACTACACATTTTTCTTTTGTATATAGTTTTCTTAACGAAAGATCCGACATTTCTCAAGTTTGTCATGGTTCTGTTAATTGTATCTCTCGTTGGTCTGGGTCGGTCAGGAAACCTCTCAATGAACAGTCGAATCGTTCTATCTACAACTTTATTACATTCTCCATGAAGTAGAATGAGATTTAAATAATCTTCATTGGTAAAATTAGGCAAAGTGATCGATTTTATAACTTAATACGAATTATCACCAAATTAATAGTAAACACAAAATGCTACTGAATAAAGAGGAATTTGGCAGATGTAATTAATGATATCTATCATTAAAAAAAAAAAGAATGTAAAACATGGTAAGTTTTTGCATATGGTTCATAAGAAATTATTTATTTATCACTGGAGAGAAAACCGATGGCCGATTAGTTGAAATAAAGAGGTTTCCGATACAAATTCGAATCCAAATTCGCCATCTATTTAGGAACAATCTGTAACTTTTTTCTCTTGCATATTAGGTTAGTAAAATCTAAAACATGGTTTAAGTAACAGTTCCTGAAAATTTATCTATAATAAATAAATAATAAATCTTTTTGGCGTGAAGGGAAAAGAAATAGCTGAAAATTCAAGACGAAAAACAGTTTTTTGTGAATAAATCAGAAAATATCCACTTAAGGGCAAGGGTGTGATGCATACACTCACATTTTTTAACGTAAATTCAATATTTGCCATAAAAAAATGGGGTTCTAATTTGAAAAAATTGATTTTTCATGATTTTGTCATCCCTAACTTTGAAAGCGATTTTTTCACCCCCTGTATCATGAATCGCGATTTCGATTCTTAAAGTGGATACATCAATCTTACATCTTGAAAAATCCTAAAAATGAAAATTTTTCATCCAAAAACCACGAAGATATTCTTGTTTCAGCGGAGCTCTATTTTCGATTTTTTTTTCCTGCTCAGAGAGAATTTTCCAACCAAAACTGAAAAATGTTACATCAAAATAACTTGAAATTTTCTAAGGAATCTATTTCTGCAATAAAAAAATGGTGTTGTAATTTGAAAAACGGAAGTTGACGTCATTTCCGGAAAAACCGGAGGTGCTCATGCCTTGAAAATATTTTAGATTTCAGCAGCATCGTGAAATACTTATAAGTACTGAATTTCATGAAAATACGTTCAGTAGTTTCCCGTATAAATATGGGTGATGTTCCTCGTGAAAGACCCTATATAATAATATATTGGATCTTTTCCAAAACAAATATTCAACACAGTAATTTGGGAATTCTACATTTTTTTAATATCATATTGTGGACTCCACCTGTAGTTGAATAGGTCAAAAATGAAATAAACATCAGTTTCAGCACTCATTGAGATTGACACATTGTGTTTTGATGATCTATATGTTGCCTCGAATATTCAGACAACGTTTTCCTACTTTTCTTTTTGTGTTCTATTCCAATATGCTCAACAAGTAAGCATTAAAACCTTAGGTGTGAAAAAACATAAGTTCAACTTTGATAATGTGTTTTCGGTTTTATTATGTGTGTCGATCAGATCCAAATAAGAAAGGAAAAAATATAGAATCAGTGAAATTTTAATGTGTAGTTTGAATTGTGCATTTGATTACCAGTTGTTTTGTGTATATTTGAATTTTATTATGAAATCGTTCGTAATCGATTATTCAATTTCAACGTTGTAGATATTTGTACTATATTCAATCTCCATAAATTTCTCTTTGGTAGCCCTGAAGAAATTGAAATATATCAACGAAACGTTGGCATTAGTTGAATTTAGTTTTTTGACCAAACTCTTTCCTAATAGTTCTTTGAAAATCAATTATAACTTGTAATAGTAGCACATGCTAAACTGTGAGCGATTATTTTCAATTCAAGATAAAGGTTTTTTTATTCATTCCCATTCCTTATGGTAGATGCTCTACAGTACGGAAGGATTCTAGAAGAAACGCGTAGTAGCTCCTTGCCTCAAGACAGTGCTTTCCACCTTGTTTTTGCGACATAACTGGATTTATCCTGCACATTCTCTTATGTCTGCTAGAATCACTGAATTATATTTTATTTAATTCTATTCTAATTACTAAGTCCTTCATAAATCTAAAAAATGCCAGAGCTAAAAAGTTTTGAATTGAATTCTCATCATTATTATAAAGGGTTTATCACACTAGCAATGAATAACTAGATTATTAATATAAAAAGTCGGGAAGAATTATGTCAAAAGCCGTTTGATATATTTTATCAATGAAATTAATTTTTCTCTCTCTTTCTCTAGATTTCAACCCCTATTTCGGTGGCTGATCCACAAAGACCGACGGCTGCGCGAAGCATTGTTCCATGCCGGAAATGGTTTTCGGAGAAGTTTTATGGTTGTGTCTATACTTTTTTCGGCATTTTGTATAACCATAATATATTGTAGAGGATTAAGTCGCTTATTCTTCCTAAGTTGTCTTACGTCACGAATACGAAATTGACCGTGCCATCAAAACGATGAATAGAAATCTCTGATGGAATACAGATTTAATCATGAACTTGATAAAAATATACTGGCGTTGTACACATGCGAATACCTGGTTTGTTTTTGCGCATTTTTTATAGTTTACAAAATTCAGAAAAGTACTGACGTGAGGTTAGAAGCTTGTTCTAAAGTCTTTTCCCGGTCTTGGCACAGTTTAATACAAACAATTGAAATAAAATAACCACTAGTAGCTTTCCTCCAGTTTTGTTCGAAGCTCCAATTCCCATCTCTTCAAGATTGCTTATGTTTTCAATAGAAACCGATATCTTCCTTCCAGTAAGTTCTTTTATTCTGAAATAGCTTATTTATTCAAATCCAAATTGCAAAAATCTCGTGGTAGTAACTTAAACTTATGGGCAAAGCTACTATCATTGAGATCTTCTTGAGGAAAACTCAAAGTATGAAACCGAATCAACTAAATTTAATTCGAAATTTTATTTGACAGATGCGTTAAAAGATTCTTTCAATCTTTCAAGTACCGATCGATAATTTTAATGACAATCGTATTCTAGGCTGCTCCGTGAAACCAAAATATTTAATCATCAAACTTTTTCACAAATTAAAGAAACACATTTTCGTACAATAATAAAGTACAATGCTGAAATTCAAGGATATCCTCTATATCAATAACCTTGATGAACTTTCTGAATTTTGTGGATCTCTGAAGAACAAGCTTTCGAGGTATAAGTATTAAAAAAAAAAAATTATTAGTATTATTAGTATTTCTTGTTTAATTATTATATTGCGACATGTATTTATACCACGGCGACAATTAGTGAGTGTCTATTTATTTATTCCTCTGAGGTTCTTCCTAAATATTTTCATTTCTAATTCATGAAAATTTGCCTTTCTGTGGCTACCTGAAATAGCACCAGCTCAATTAAAAGATAATTAAAAACGAAGCTTGCATTTCCTCAGGGAGACAATAAGTTCTCTAAATCCTACAGAGAATACTCGGGGAAAGTTAATTGATTCCTTCATTTTGTCATCCAATTTTAGCAGAGGTGAGCAAGAGGCTTGCAAATAAAAATTTAATTCATTGAAAACAACAAAAGGAGTAGGTACATTCTTCATAATCCAAGAAAATGGTTTCATTGGGGACATAAAAGAAAGAGAAAAGAATGGAATGAATCCGAATCCATTTGCTTAATGAATATCCATCCAGTATTTGTTTTCATTATGAATTGCGGATACGACTAAAATGGCATTTGGAAAGCACACAAAAGGAATAAAATTTTGAGAACAATTAATTACCATTCGTGATATGTCAAATTCAGTTCCGAAACATCGAATGTCACTATCATAGAAAAGAGAATTGCCACCAATAGAGAAACCCATCTGGTATTCATAGACCTTGAAGAAACACAAATAAATCATACTTTGATCAAAGCTATGAAAGAACTGTATAGAGAAAGCAAGGCGTAAGTAAAAGTCGGAAAGTGAATATCTTCAGGATTCACGGTCTCAAAGGGCCTACGACAAAGTTGCTGCATTTCCCCTACATTGTCGCAGTATTTCAACTGCTTCTTCAGAACATCTAAAAAAAGTACATACGTAAAGAATCTATAAGTTATATAAATTAAAGTTGTGGTTTGTTACAAAGACATGACTGTAAAATGGAATAAATAACTTACACAATGTTGGTTTTTTTGAATTGAGAGTTTAAAATAGTTTAACTGACATCCAAAAAACTTCACAATGTGATGAGGAGATTTCTTTCTTTTACAAGTTTTGAAATTAAATTGACATAGTCATAATTATGACATTTATCATAATAATGTATAAATTATAGATTTGTATAGTAATGTTGCGAGGAATCATATTTTTTAATATTAAAATTTAACTATGTAGAGTGATTATGACTCAGTTATCTCTGAATGTTTTCTTTTTGACAATACCTATTTTGCATATGATGGAAAATTTTACAAACAAACATTTGGAACTCCTATGGGTGCTACTATTTCACCAATTATAGCACAATACATCATGGATGATTTAATATCCGAGATATTAAAAAATATTTCAATTAAACCCACCTTTTTAAGGAAATTTGTTGATGACATCATTTGCAGTGTTCCGATAGACAAAATAGAGGAACTTCTTACTTCATTCAACTCATATGATACTGAAAAATATATCCAATTCACAATTGAAAAGAAAGATTGCAATAAAGCAGTACCATTTCTTGACACGAAGTTAATAAGAACTGAACAGATCAAAGTAATATTAGATTGGTACACAAAAAATTCAAGTTCTGGAAGATATATCAACTTCTATTCCAATCACAAACAAAAAATCAAAATAAATTTTATACTTGATATGAAGAATAGAATTTACCGAATATCTCATCCGTCGCTTTACCAAAAAAATATCAAGAAACTTTTCGATATACTTTTAAAGAACTCATACCCCAAAAAATTATTGAATAGCTTATTATATAATATACCAATCAATAATCAACTAACAAATACTTCAACATTCAGAGAAGATGGACAAGACAACATGTTTTATGCAGTCCTTCCCAAGATTGATCATCTAACTGATAACCTCAAAAGATTGTTTTCTGGTATTCCAAATCTGAAGATAACTCAAAAATCCATCAAATCAACAAGAAACAATTTCTCTCGATTGGAAGATAAATTACCTAAAACAATGACCACAAATTTAGTCTACAAAATAAACTGCCAAAACTGCGACCTCTGTTATATAGGACAAACATCCAGAAACTTAAAAGGCCGTCTCACATCACACAAGAGTGACTGCAAATTGAGAAAACCAAGATGTGCACTTTCGCAACATGTAATAAAAACTGATCACAAAATCAATTGATCATCGATAATGTAGCTATCTTAGACAAATACGACAAAGAAAAATCACGAACAATTCTAGAAATTGTGATAAACTCACTTGTTGGCACTTAAAGTTAATCTCATATTTCGGAGATTAGGGTTGGAAAGGAAATCACCATGGTAGTTGTTCTACGTCTATTCTGTCATTGCTATCAACGCTTGCATAAATATATTACAAAGGAAGTTGACCTACTTGTAGATGCATGGTCATCAATAGCATCAATTGGTATTTGCGAGTAATACAATTTAGGAATTTCATAATGCCTTGAGAAAAAACAATTTATTGACCTGCATAATTATAATATTGCGAAGAGAGGTAAATTGGATTTTTTATTTGATTTATAAGAATATTTATGAGTCCCTTACAAAATGATACGAATTTCTCAAGACCCAAAAACAATGAACAGAAGATCAGACATCAACAACCTGAGCAATATCTTTCCTATTTAATTAAAACAGATCTCTGAATGAAAACATAACGTAATATTCTTGACGCAAGTTCTCACTCAAGATATTGTGTACTATTTTCAATAATTGTGTTTAGGTGTGGACATGTCTTTCAAAATAGTTCAAACCGAAGAACCAGGAAGAGATATTCCTTCTCTTGCAATTGTTCCTGAAGCTTAGGAACAAAACGGCATCCTTTATTGGCCCAAATCGAGGAATGCAGCGGGTGCAGTACGAAATCCGTTTTCAAAGCCCGTTAAAGACTGAAAACAGTATCCTTGTATTAAGAAGAGAGACAAATTTTTGTTATACATGGCTGCAGAAGAAGAAATGTCTAATGTCTGCAATGCTGCAATATCTGGACAGTGATATAGATCATTGAATGAATATTTCTGAAAAAAAAGGATTAAATGGAGAGAATTGCAAAAAAACTGGATAATAGATATTATATAAATAAATAATTTCAATAAGGACCTAAAGAAATTTCTTTCCCGAAAATGCAGTGATGTCATACACTTTGAAGTAGTTATGAAATTGTTTTTAAAAACACCTTTTTATTACTTATTCTCATCTTGATTTATAAGGGTACTCAGTTATTGGACATACATGATTTTTATGTATATAAAGGACTTGATAAAAACTTGAAAACACTGAACACTATCGGTTACATTACGAAGTTGCAAACACTTCTATAGAACGCCCTATAATAACTGTATCACGTTGCTCCTGATGTTTCATAGGCGGGTTTCTGTCACCTTTATAAACCCATATTATTAACCTTTTGGTACTATAACCTGAAGTTTTTATGAACAGTTGAAAATCTATAGTTTATAGAAACTTTTGAGAATCAATAATTTTTGCAACTCCTATACGAACTTAAACACCTCAGGTATTTAGCACACCCCTATTATGAATCGCTAATAACACCAATTTCAAATTTATAAATCTTCCGGTTACCAAAAATGTTACTTGGGTAGATAATAGGGGTATGTAAACAAGTACCATCGTCGTTCATTTCCTACTGCTACTTGTGGATTCGCCCGATATACCTTTCCTACATATACAGGGTGTTCGGCACATGGACCGTCCAATTTTTTTGGGGCGTTGGTAGGGTCATTTGCTATACCTTTTCAGTCTTGGAACCTGGGTCCTTAGTATTACGGTTACGGAGGTATGATTTTTTTATTAGGTTTTTCTAAATTACCCAAAATGTACCCTTCGAAGCCCCATAACCTTTTTTGCGTGTGCTTTTACATGCATTTTTTTTATTGTATCAAGTCTACATGAGTGTGTGTTAAAAAAAACGTATTTATTGTTACAGATAACACCACAAAATTAACATATGGGCCTTTTATTATAAATATTATAAATAAATTATCAAAGTATGAAAACATCTCCACTCCTATTGAAATTTAAAAAAAGTTACAGCTATTACAAATTAAGTTTTATTTAAAATGTTCTTTGGTTTATAACGTTGCTAACCATATGCTATTCACGTAAGTCAATAAAAAAATAATACTGCAAATAAGGTTTTAGTCAGAAGAGTGAAGAAAGTCGCACCTAAATAAAGGTACGGATTTTGACACAACACAGCGAGCAAGGAAATTTTACCTGCCCGTTTTAGACGCGTGTGAATTATTATAACTATTTCTGTCCTTAGGTTGGATTGGGTTAGTCACCGCTGACTTGACCCTACCGTCATTCGAGATTTAACTGTCTCTGCTGTTGGATGTGTCTGTGTCGCTTTGTTCAGTTTTTTAAATTTGTATTTTTTTGTTTTTGTTACTTTTATCGACTTTTTGCTACTGTTATTTTAATTTTGGTTGTTGATATGCCTAATTTCACCAACGCTGAGTATGCTGATATGGTGATGGCATATGGCAAGGCCGATGGTGTTGCTCGTGCAGCTCAAAGGATTTATCAAGCCAAATTTCCTGATCGAAGATTACCCCACCACGAAACATTCTCGACGATTAAGAGAGACTGGAAACTTAAATTTTCAAGAGCCTCGGGTCAATGTGAGGCAACACCATGTAGCAGTTGTGGATCAAATACTTCAAGCCTTTGAAGAAGATCCAACTACAAGCATTCGTGTCGTTGCTCAAAGACTCAACTTAACGATTTGGAAAGTTTGGTCAGTACTTCGGGATAAAAATCAATACGCTTTTCATTACACCCCGGTACAAGATAAATGAACTTTTTTTGATAAATTTGTCCTTTTGACTGCGAAAAAATTTCCGGCACATTTCCTGAGAGAAGTTCGAGATCACCTCGACAACTCTTTTCCAAATTCATGGATATGCAGAGCCGGCCACATACCTTGGCCCGCAAGATCTCCAGACCTAACACCTTTAGATTACCATGTCTGGGGTAGAGCCAAAAAATTGGTTGATTTCACAGAGGTACCTACAAGAGAGGTGTTGATTGAACGCATAAACGCGGCATTTGTGGTAATGAAAGAAGAAATGTTGCTAGCCACTACAACGGTCGAAATCAGAAAAAGGTGTCGGGCTTGCATTCGGAGTAGAGGAGAACAATTCAAACAGAATTTACGTTAAAGAATCGTGTTATTTTACTTTGTAAATAAACAATCATACAAAAACTGTATTTTACTAAAATCTGTCCTTACTTTGCTATTTTATCTAAAACACTGTTTGTAGTATTTTTTTCTTTATTGACTAACGTAAATAGCATACTTTTAGAACCGCGAAAAACCAAAGAACGTTTTAAAAGAAAATTAAGTTCGCAATAACTGCAACTTTTTGTTTTTATTTCTTTTAGAAGTAGAGATGTTTTCATACTTTCAATTTTTTTAATAAAAGGCCCTCGTGTTAATTTTGTGGTGTTATCTGTAACAATAAATACGTTTTTTTTCAAACACACACTCATGTAGACTTAATACAATAAAAAAAAGTTATGGGGCTTCGAAGGCTACATTTTGGGTAATTTAGAAAAACCTAATAAAAAAATCATACCTCCGTAACCGTAATACTAAGGACCCAGGTTCCAAGACTGAAAAGGTAGCAAAAGACCCTACCAACGGTCCAGAACACCCTAATTTGACTTCCCGATGAATATGGTGTTTAAATTCTACGAAAGACAAATTAAAACAGAAATTATCAAGTTACAAAAATAATGAGCTCAGAAATGAACAAGAAGTAGCAATTTAGGAAAAATAAGAAAAAAATATTCGAGAAATATTTTAAATGAAACACCAACTCATTGAATACTTAAAAATGAAGTTATCAAATTAATAATCACAGCCGACTGTATACATGAAAATCGAAACTTCCTGGTAACTGCAAAAGAGGATAAAAAAAGGCTCAAAATGATATGACACAATAAAAATATAACAAGTTATGGTGGAGTAAAACGTATTTTTCACTATAACTGGCCACAAATGAATGAAACTCATTTCAGCAATAGAAACGACAGACTCCAACTATTCTCTACTCTAGATGAAAGGAAATTATCATTTTGCATCCTTATGAAAAATGATATTCACTTTGCCCTTTAGTAGTTGTGCCCTGGTGCTACAGCTCATGAGTCCAGGAATAATTTAATAAAATTTTTTTACATAACAACAAGGTGCGTTGACCTACAGGAAAACCTAAACTTAATTCACATGGGAAATGAGTCGATGGTCTTCCGGGTGATCTGATAAAAATGAACGTAGTATACTAGGAACATATTGAATCACAACCATTCAGAATATCATCTACTTCTCCCAAATGTGATCGATTGGAAATATCATCGATACGTTCTAACCACCACCAAAAAAGGAAATTAATACAAAGATCCCTGAGGTATTCTTAACAACCACTTGTTTCGTAACAATGACTTGTAAAAGTGAAAAGCGTGAGTGCTATCGCTGATCAAGAAATCAAAATGGATTTACAATTAACTGATCGGTAGCATGCTGCGCAGGGATTTAAGGAAGCACAACATGTAATTCAGATGTCATTTCTGTATACCCCCCATGTGACAGCTAAGGTGGGATAATACTTGTTTTGTAATGTCATTGTACTTGCCTATAGAATATTTATCAGACGATGTGGAGTGTTACTCATACCTGCAGTAAAGTTATACAAAGAGCTGAATATTAAAATTGTTCATACTTTTTGAAATAGTGTTCAAACTTTGTTGTTCTACTTGACTTCCTAATAATAAATCCAGGATCAAACCTGAGTCCAGCGGGTCGTATACCCTCTATCTTCCGAAAGAGATAAGGTAGTGTTTTCATATTCTCAGAATAGGTGAATTCTGCAAATATTTCGATCAAGTTCATTATTAGGCCAAATCCGTTGAATTTTTCAGGAGTTATTTGCATTTGATTTCCTTAATAAATCTTAGAATATTCATAGGATCAAGTTGTATCTGGGAAGATGTTTGAACGAGTTTGAAACAAATTGACTTGCAAAATTTTGTAGAAATCGATACGGTAGAATATCAAATTTTTGTCAATACTTAAACCTCATTAGTTATATATCGTATTCAAACAAAAATGTGTGCATTTAGGGATGTTATTAATAGCTTACAGATTCTCATAGTTCATCGTCGAAGCTTTCTTTCACCAAAAGAATTTTTTTCATTTACTCAAAGGCAACTGTGAAGAGTTGTTTTGATTCGAAATATAACTTTGTCCATGTATCATCTTCGTCGTATTAGTCTAACACTTCCAGAGTACTCTAGATCACGGGCGCAAAAACTCCTGCCCTCACACCAGTACTTTTCTAATTCTTTTTTATTGTCAAGACAAGTAAGTATTATTGATATATAAATACATTTATCGTTATTTTGTACCAGATATAAAAATCTTACAATCTTTCATTACAATATCAATGAAGCAGCGAGAAAAACAATAGGCCCTAATACCTGTTGTTATCTGATTCCAGAAACTATTCAAGCCTCAATTCAGTTCAAAAATCTTTGACATAATTTTACATCAATGAAAAAATGGTTACCAGTTTTGTCTAATATTGTCCCTCCCCATATTCGCAGACAGTCTGCAGCTCTGATTCTTGGAATAAATATCATCACGTAAACCATTATGGCATAATGCGTTCTTCAATATGAACATAAGTGATAAAGAATTATGGAAGACTGAGTGGAACTCTTACGAAATGTTCAATAAGTATCTCGTTTCTGATCCTTCTGAAAAAGTTCCTGGTTTTGATCTTCCAAGAAAAATTTGGACAGTTCTTAATCGTTTGAGAACAGGTCATGGTCGTACCAATGGCATGCTATTTAAATGGAACTCAGTTCCTAGCGCAAGTTGTGAATGTGGAGAAGCAGAAGAAACAATACCTCATCTCATCAATAGTTGTCCCATATATAAATTTCAAGATGGTTTTATGGCTATTCATGATGTTTCCAAGTCTTTCTTGGAATGGGTTATAAATTTTAAACAAATATGATACGTATTTTTGTTATTCAGTTCTTTTTTCTGCTATTGTCATTTTATTTCCAGATTCAATTTGAGCACCTTGAAAAAGTCTCTGTCTCCATCAATAGAAGACCACTCTTGAAGAAAGAAGTCCCTAAAATATATTTCAACTTATTTTTGTATTTTCACACTTAGACGGGGAGCCAGGGTTTTTTTTACTGGGGTTTTTTCCCTAGGCTTTTATGTCATAAGCCGAATTGTATGACACCCCGTCACTAACCCCTGATCTATATGCTTTATTGTTTGCTAACTAAATATTGTCAGCCAAAAGTTCAAAAGAATATATATTTATATCAATGAAATCATCCCGAGGAGGATAAGTATGTGAAAATGAAAATAAAGGATTAAGGCCCGTTTGCACCAACGCCCCTTAAAATGTCGCTTAGCTAAGCACCGCTTGAAGTTAAGGGTCGCTTAAATTCATCTCCAGTTGCACAACTGTCACTTAACAGAAACTTAACTAAGCGACGCTCAACTTTCTCAATCTAGTGACATTTCAGTATTTCATTTCTCCTTAGATCAATAAAGCGATTTCATTGGCTACACGCAATATTTGATGTTCTGTGGTTAAAGAAGTTTTAAATATTTCGTCTATTCTATGGCAGAAATATTTGTTTATAAATTAATATATATATAAACAAGCCCGATATGGTTTTAATTAAAAACTGTATACGTATAGACGCCTAGGAAATTCCCTTTCCACAATTTCTACTATTTCCAAGTCGTCATGAAATGCATCAAATTCATTAAAGTCCATCATACAAGTTAATAGCGTTGTTCGAAGTATATATTACAATTACAATCAATATTATTTTAGTCACATCACATTTGATCGAAAATCACAAAGAAATACTAGACAAATATTTGGAAAACCTTAGACTATAGAAATAGACTGTAGTCTGAGTGGAAAACTAAAGAAATCAAATTATTTTAGTTTAGAATCATAGATAAATACCAAAATAAATATACATTTACCTTTGATTTATGGGTAAAATCCGCCCTTAAATAGTTAAGTGGCTATGAATGAGCACTTAAATTTAAGGCTCGCTTAAGGGATTTAAGTGCCGCTTAACAGTTGGTGCAACGCCATTGAAGTTGAGGATTCAGTTTAAGGGACGCTTAACGCTAAGTGTGGTTGGTGCAAACGGGCCTAAAAAAGTTTTACACTAAGCAATTCAATAAATTTTTTTAAACGTTTATAATTTTGTAGTTGTTGATGTCATCTCTTGATATTTACCAGTGTACAGTGGGAATCTATACTAACCAATTCAGTTATTTTCTGACCGGATTGGGGTAAGGGATTTAGAATTGCCCACATCCCGCTCTCATATTCAAAATGTACTGACAGTTATTGTTGCACTGTAAAAAATAGTTCCTCATCTCAAACCATATTAATTTGTCTCAAGTACTCCGTACGTTTGAATACAGCCAAATGCATAAAGTACTTGACCCTACCGCCCTCTACGGTTGAGAATGGCGTTTACCCTAAATAAAAGTTTCTTGAGCTAAGAAACTGATTAGTTTCAACCAAGCTCAGACTTATTGACTCAGGTGGTAAAAAAATTTGATCCAACGGTAATATTAATTAGTATGTAACTATTGATACTTTTCGTAGAATAAAAATTTTGGTTTCATGTAAATAAATATTACATTTCACTGAAACTCGATTTGTAGTTGATTTAAAGGATCTTAGTTGAATGGGTCGAGAATTCAGTCGATAAAAATGATAGTATCTCTTATGTCAAGTGAAAGTTTCTTGGGTTAAGAAACTGATTTGATAAAACAAAAAAAACATTTGTATGTAATCATTATTTTTCTTCACAGAACAATAATTCTCTTTTATATTAATAAATACCGGAATACCGCGGCAGACCATGAATATTGTACGGAATGGGAAAGGCGTCTAGAGTTTCGTTGGAAGTTGCAGAGAGGGAGCGAGTATACCTCAAGCGTCGACCGTCTGCTTTACAAGACACGTCGTAAAGACAACCGTTCCCATCACGTCGGGGTCACCAATGTAGAATCGAAGGAATTTATCCCTACTTATGCGTTCATCAGTAAGGCTTGTGTGCGCCATGCCATAGACGCAGTGGTTAGAAGTTTTGAGGGAGCCGCCGGGAGTTGAACCCGGCACCTAGTACCTAATCGGTGTGAAACTTGAGCGCAAACCTCTAGGCTACCGAAGCGCTGTGAACTAAGCTATGCGTGGCTATATAGAGTGCCGCCAAGAGATCCCTATACACTCCCCTGCCGCTACAATAGCTATAGTCCAGGCAGTGGGTTATCATCTCATCCCTGTCATCATCCAATACCAGATCACCCGGTTCTCCACCAACACAAAGATATTTGGTTTCTCTAAGTTGACATTTAAGCCCCACTTCTCGTATTCTTTAATTAGCTTGCGCATAATGTATTCCATGTCATCTTTATCACCGAATACAACAATATTGTGAGTAAAATGCACAAATAATTGCATTTAAATGGGATATATTTAGTATAAAAGAGATAGAGTTTTGATTTAATTGCAGCCAATATAAAAAATTGCTACAATTAATTCGTTTCATTAAATCAATTACGCAATATTTTTTTTACAAATGTCACTTCATATTGCAACAATTATATGTTCAATTTCATTCAAATATTTATAGTTTTCTTCAAGTAAATGAGGCGAATAATATAATCTCACGAGATTCTTGTCTCAAGAAACTGTAGTCGTTGCATCAACTGACAGAATTTACGACAACCGTACCTTCGTTCTATTGAACAAATAAAAATGAAACGAACGAATGGTTTCGTTAAAACCTATTTAGAATAATGTATTTGTATCAATCAATTATGGATATTGAGACAAGTGCATAAACAATTTCTTGTAATTGTATGTTTATGTTGAATCAGTTGTTTCTTTCATTTCGCTGAAATGTGAAAAGTTTCAAGCGAATGTTTTAGCTGTTCTCTATAATCAACTAGGTTGTTTTAATCAAGAAAAATAGTTCATTTGGAGTAATCAATTTTAGATTAATTCAAATTAAAATGGTTTGATTGAAAAAAAAATTCTCAAACTCCTGAGGAGTTTGAGCGCAGAATTTTATTTTTTACAGTGTGTCATTCCTATAAATTTCCAGCAAAAAATCATCCAATATCTTCAGCCAGTATCCGAAATATGTGATAATTGGTATTCGAGAATATGATGATATTATGAAACCTGCATGACCCAATCTAAATTGAAATGCTGTAGACACAGTAATAAGGCTACAGTTATAATCTAGAGCTAGATCTATCAAAAACAATCCGAGGGGTCTGAGAAATCTAGCAACAATTTTGCGTTCTGTGGCACTGAATCTCTGTTAAAAACTTTGAATGGTCATAAATTTCAAGCAACAAAGATAACGTGAAATTTTTCATAGAAAAACCCGGGTGGAATTATTATTCTCACTAGATGCACCATTTCTCATTGTACTTCTCTATGCCAACGTTTCGACAGACATCTTTAAGGTAAATAAATTAGTTTCTGAAAATGTAGATAATATTCGAAAATTTTCCAATATTCATTGATTGTCAAGACTAACATAACTTTAAAATTAGATGAACTTTGCGTGTTTTGAAGACTTATCCAAGTTAGATCGAACAATCGGCCATCACACTTCTGGCAACTTGGTGGAACACTTATGAGATCAGATGTGATTTCCATAATTCCTTCATTAATTTTTCTTCCTGTAAGTTTATCTCCTTTGGATATATTGATGTATCACTTCATTTAATTCGTTACTTCCAATCACAGCATGTTGCACCATTCTCGATCTATCGGTGTCCAACACTTGTTGAAGCCTCCGATTTTCTTTTATACTTACATTCAAAGAGATCTTCGATTCTCCGGTAAAAGTTCTTCCGCATTCGCATAGTAATTCATATATGCTATAGGAACTTCGTACTTTGGTTTTCTTTCGTAAGTTTAAATTTTGTTAGTTTTGAGCTTATTGCATCTTTTGTCTTGAATGTGGTTTTTGCATCATATTTGTTTCCAATTCTTCCAATTTTTTTGGGCGAACCTCATGTATGTTTTTAAACATATCTGCTTGTGTTGTGTCATTATGAGGTTCAAGTTAATTTTGTCTTATTTGTTTCGTTCTTTTCAATATTTATCTGGCATAGTAATTACTTTTGAACGTTTTTGTGATGTTATGTATTTCTTCATTTTTATCAAGTGTGGTAGAGATATATTTGTTGCATTATAATAGAAACATTTCGCCGCTTCCAATTTATCGTTGAGTTGACGATTGGAATTGAATGAATTTGTTGTATTCCTCTAAGTTTGGATGGTTTTTGTATCTCTTTCTTCCAGAAGTGAAATAGTTATAGCCTTGCTTTCATCCTTTCGGTACTATACCAGATTTCAATTCTTTCTCATGTAGTGTAGTATAGGCGCGGCCTATAAATCTTGAGTCACTAGTGGAAAACCCTTTGAAAACATTAATATATTCCGATATATGAACCTAGAACTTTTATTTTCAATAGCGAATAAATCTGAAAAGATATTTTTATCGAATAATGTTCGAACAGTGTTCGAATTAATCAGTTTCTCTAATAAATTTTCCTGTCAAATTATAATAAAAATTAACCTTCCTGTTGAAGGGGTGGCAACCTCCCTCAAGAAACAATTCCTTTTCGGAATTATATCGATTTTAATCGCAATTCTTCATAACACTAATTTCATAATATACAGGGTGAGTCTTTAACCACTGCTTTAAGTTTAACCATAGATTCTGGACGTCAAAAGAAACATTTTCTTTCAATAACATACTTTCAAATTTGGCTCCGTTCAAAAGATGTTGAAATTGTCGAAATTTCATAAAAAAATTGCATTTTCACCCGTAATATTCAAACGACAATATCAACTGAATTGATCCCATGTAGTAGGTTTTTAATAACAATCATGCATATTTTGGCATCAATAGATATATCTCATTTCTTGTTGGTTTCCTACTACTACTGTACAGATTGGTTAAATTGCATGAAAAACAAGTATCACGCTTGAACTAAAGGTTCGAATCTTGTACTTCCTAGAATCATTAGTCTTTTTGCAGATAAAATCATTCATCATCTTTTTTCCTAAATTGCAGCATTTTTGTGATAACAAGTTGCCATATATCTCCCTTCCGCCTTTTTGTCTTTTGAATTTCGCGACTATGTACAAAGCGCCACAGAGCTCGTAACCGGCAATACTAGACATATTTTGAAAAGTCTTGACATAACCTACAAAACGACGCTATGCATGATTAGTTTGTATATTACGTTCAACAGTTATAGTCGTGTAAACATGGAGTTCACTAACGCTGAAATTCGCGCAGTTTAAAAGTTTTCCTTCGTTAAAGCTTTCCTCCGTGAGATTAATGGTGTTTTGAAGGATGGTACTCTATTAGTTAGAACCGTGGAGGAATGGTTTCGACGATTCAGAGCCGGTGGAAACGACACCATGGATAAGCCAGCCGGCAGAAGACCTGTGACGACAAATATCCATCAAATCATGGAACACATGATCCCGCATATGGCATCTCGTGAAATCGCCTAGGAGATAGGAGTTAGTTACCAAACCATTTTAAACCATCTGCAGAAGGCTGGATACAAAAACAAAACTTGATGTTTGGGTGCCGCATGATTTGATGCAAAAAAACCTTCTGGACTGAATCAACGCCTGCAATATGCTGCTGACACGGAACGAACTCGACCCATTCTTGAAGCGGATGGTGACTGGCCACGAATAATGGATCACATACGACAATATCAAGCGAAAACGGTCGTGGTCGAAGGCAGGTCGTCCCAAACAGTGGCCATGCCGGGATTGACGGCCAGGAAGGTTTTGCTGTGTGTTTGGTGGGATTGGAAGGGAATCATCCACTATGAGCTGCTCCCATATAGCCAGACGCTTATTTCTACCATCTACTGCGAACAACATAGCGCCAAGTGATTACCACCTGTTCCTGTCCATGGCGAACGCCCTTGGTGGTGTAAAGTTGAACTCAAAAGAGGGTTGTGCAAAGTGGCTGTCCGAGTTCTTTGTAAATAAGGAGGAGAGCTTCTACGAGGGAGGTATCATGAAGTTGCCGTCTAGATGGAAACAAATTATCGAGCAAATATTTGAACTAAATCCGATCACTGTAACACTTTTTATAAAGCATTGAATAAAGAGCAAAAAAGCGGAAGCTAGTATTTGAAGTTGAAAGGAATTAAATCCATTTGCTGTATTCAATATTGATGATGTCTAGCACCTTGTTTACTATTTAAACCAGGGTAATATTCCATAATAAATAGAGAAAAAGATTTCCATCACTCACATAGGTACTTCGGTATATTTTCATGAAGACCGTTGAAATAGGTAATGAGTTTTCTCGTTGAATTGAAGACTTGTCTTTATGAAAAGCTGGTTCTTTATAGCTTCAGACTTTCAGGGGCTCATCAAACTATATCTATTCTAACATAGGAATGCTTCAACTTAAGATCATATGAGTTTTAAAACTTCAGAACCCAGTCTCCTAGATATGTCTTGTTAGTTTATAGAAGTTTTTCACATCTTTATTTCATACACCGATTCAACCTGGTTCACAGACTTAGGAGATAATAGAATTTGACTTTGTTATAATATTTCTGAATATTTTGTTATGATGCATATATAAATGAAGTTCCTTCAATATTGAAACTGGAATCTATAGGCTCATAAACAAGAAAGATTTGAATGCATTTTTCGACCAAAATCATTTCATACTGAATTGATTATTTTCAAATTATCGAAATCATCCACATTTTTCACATTTTTTTTTAAGAAAGCTACAATTAACTGTAGAAAGTTTCAAACAGAATCTAAACAACAAAGAACCACAGAACAC
Organism: Micraspis discolor; assembly: GCA_030674115.1. Classification (NCBI taxonomy): domain Eukaryota; kingdom Metazoa; phylum Arthropoda; class Insecta; order Coleoptera; family Coccinellidae; genus Micraspis; species Micraspis discolor. The sequence goes on from JARTUT010000023.1 coordinate 318,075, forward strand.
TATTTTATTGGGAACTACCCACCACAGAGACCTTATAATAACATCTTAATTTGGTAATAATTCACTCTAGTTCTTCTGAGAATAATTATAACTGAATATCAATAATAGTTACAGATATTATCTTTCATTCAAAAAAATTTTGCAATTATAAATTCTTTCTCTCCTGGGGTCGGTAATAAATTAATACTCCATGGTAAGGTATTGAAATTTGACATTATCTATGAATAACCATTTTTCTATATTTATGTTCTTGTTCAAATAATTAAAACAAATACTCTGATTATTAAAACCAAGAATTTACGCAAATTCAGGACATGTTCAGCAATTAATTATAATCTAAACATTATAGATTTATATTAATGACCTAACATAATTTTTCCATTTAAAAACATCTAGTTGGTTTTTCAGAAGCAAATTTAGGTGATCAAACTCAATTTCTTCAAGCAAGTATAATTGCACACCTAAATCTGGGAATACTTGTAATCTGTCCAATTAAATTGTTATTGGGATTCAGTATAGAAAATAATCATCAAGCAAAGTACCATCACTTTAAAAATATTAACATTATATTTCATATTCTTGTTTCAAACTGTCCGTCTACTATACAAAGAGTACTGTCAGTGTGAATTTTATGTAAATGTCCCTTGGCAATAAATATTTTTTGTGATTATGTGAATAATTAAACACAAAATTAATAATCAGTATAATTTATTTATAAAACGGAAATTTCAAGTTTTTAGATTTTTATGACTGGACATGATGTGAGAAAACTCAATTCCTGATGGTAATTCCAATAGTAGAGCATATTTTATTCGTGGAGATAATACCGGAAGAGCCAATAGTGCTCCACTATGAATGATATCAAACCGAATCAATATGGTGGTTCCATCGTAAGTATTCGTCAATTTGTACTCCAAGAAATCTAGGGAGCCACTTGTAGTTACTGACGAGTTTTCACAAGTGAAGACAGATCGTTTTCCACCGAAATTTGTCAGTTTGAAGTGAATGCATACTATTTTATTCTGTGTTAACAATCAAATTATTCCTACGCCACCAAGTGGTAAACGTTTGAAGTAGTAGGGCTATCAGGTCCTCAAGCTCCCCAAAGCTCCCCGCAGTTACCAAAATGATGAATCATCCGCGAAAAGTATGATCAAATGAGCAAGAACATAATCCGGCAAATCATTTATAAACATAAACGTGCCTAAAGAAGTTTTCACTTCAAAAAGAGTTCACAACTCCCAATTCAATAGTATGCTGATCATCTAATGAACGAGTGGGACTCCACGTCAGTGCATGTGGCATTCAAATGATATTCGAAGTTGAAAAATTTGTCTTGGTTCATGTGATTTCTGATTGCCTTTTGGACGAGAGCTATTGGCTTCAAGTGTCAACAATTTTCAATCAATTCAAGTTCCAATTGATTTATCAGTGATTTAGATATTGGGATGGGGATCAGAGTGACAATATGTTGGCGCTTTTCATATTGAAATAGAGGTGAAAAATATCAGTTGAAACCGTTTATTGAAGTAGATTGTTTTTGACAGTACGTCATTTCTATCGAATTTTAATATTTTCCCACTCTTCCGGGTTCGAACCTCACTCTCGAACTGAATTTTTTCATTCAATAAATAACCAATAATCTATTATTATTTGTAACTGGAAATATTTTTTCAACTCTTCTTTATTTGCTGCCAAACTTCTTGCATCTTCCTGCGGCGTAGCACTCTCGCCTTCCAAATCTGCCTATCAGCTCTCTTCCTCCATTCTACGGTTCCTCTTAGATATTGCTTTCTGTATAACTCTCATCAAGGTAAATTTTGGTGGAAAAGACACTTCACTGTAGCTGTTGGGTACATGGTTTTAACGAAACGTTCATAATCACCTGTGATGGGTCCTACGATGACTGAAAAGAGCTTTGCCACATTCTGAACATTCGAAATTAGTGCTGAAGGGTTTCTACGTCTGATTGATATAGCCAAAAGAAGCACGCCCTTCCCGCAGCATTGGCTACAGGCGTGACATTTGGTTTATCCATGGCACAGAAGGTCTGCGACGATGAGCCTCTTGTCAGGCCTTGGGTAGCCTGGAGTCTTATTACTTATACTCCCTTCATGAGCTCTTGGGTTTGTTCACGGCAGAGCCTCGTTTTTGGATAAATGTGCACCACTTGAAAGTGAAGTTAGTATTTCGGTAGCAGGGGCTTGAGTTCGTATATTTACCCCTTGCTCTGGCAAAGTAGAAATTTAAATTCTCAGTGGACAATTAATAACTTCACTCATTATAAAAACTTAGCTTAAAATTAATACTACCATCACAGATACTTATAGATGATCACAGTGGTGTGAATCCATGGAGAAATATAATCTGTAACATCATTTTTAGAAAATCTCTTATATCTTCTGGAAATTGAACGCTATGATGATGAAACTTCAACATATGCTAAGTACCTATTTTGTTCATAAAACCCAAAATTTTGTTGTCTGTTCTGACTAATAACTGATGAGGTAACGAGTATTGAGAAAAATATTTTGGGATTTTTAAAAAAATGTTCTATCGAGCCGATTCCTTCGAAACTCAACACACTCCTTTCTGCCAACGTTATGTAAACATTTTTGAGTTTGAAATTGATTAGAGGAATATTCAAGGAATTATTACATGAACCAAATTTCAACGAACTCAACCGAGATATTTAGACAATCAACCTATTCTGAAAATATAAAAACTCTAGGTCCCTTCGTTCGGAAGATAGAAAGTACGCGACCGGCCGGAGGACCAGGAACACTCAAATTTTATCATGGATTCTTCATAAGGAAGTCAAACCCAATCGATTGAGAATATTTTCAACTCGATATTCGAAAATTAAAGACATTTGGACAAAACGATAGCTCGCTGTTTCACTAGAAACAATGTAACCAAAAATGTAACCTGGTACCATATTTCACGATGTTTCTTCATAACTCAAATCTGCATAAAACATTTAACAACATTTGAAAGTAATTTCCTACTTGGAATCTTTCAGAGCTGCACCATACACTGACCATAGTTAACTGAATGATGTTTATAGGGCGACTATCAAGAGCCGAAACGTAGAATAACGATAAAATAGCGCGCCAAATTGTCGTGATCACAACATCATATGATTGAAAAGATGGCAACCATGTCGGTTGACCTAACCACTGTAAGGTGGATAATATTTACCCTCCGGAGGACCAACCGTTTGCAGTGTAGTAATGGAAGTATACTCGAGGTGGACCTACATACTGTAGTTTGAATGGTTGACCTATGGATAGGAATTCTGAAGGAAAATGAATAAAAAAAGTCACTGATATTTCGTTGGATTCGTATTAAGGACATCAAATTATGTAATATACTTTGAGAATATTCTGCCTATACGCTTTCTTTCTGGTGGAGGATATATGTCTGCGTTTTAGGATGAGGACCTAAATATAGCGGGATGTAAATATATATATATAAACAAGCCCGATATGGTTTTAATTAAAGACTTTATACGTATAGACGCCTAGGAAATTCCCTTTCCTCAATTTCTACTATTTCCAAGTCGTCATGAAATGCATCAAATTCATTAAAGTCCATCATACAAGTTAATAGGTTTGTTCGAAGTATATTTTGAATGATTGTTTGGGCTATTACCATCATCTATTGTGGATGTAATGATTTCCGACGTTTCGATAGACATCTTCTATCTTTATCAAGGAGAAAAGTAAGAAACCTTTTGAAAATTATCAATTTTCAAAAAGTCAATATGACAGAAGTCATGAAAGAAAAATGAACGAGGTTATATACTCATCTGCGATATGATGATCTTTTCAAGTGGGATCGAACTATCGGCGTCCAAACAATCATTCAAAACGAGCTCCATCATCAACAATATCTCGTCATCAATTCGAAGTATATATTACAATTACAATCAATATTATTTTAGTCACATCACATTTGATCGAAAATCACAAAGAAATACTAGACAAATATTTGGAAAACCTTAGACTATAGAAAAAGACTGTAGTCTGAGTGGAAAACTAAAGAAATCAAATTATTTTAGGTTAGAATCATAGATAAATACCAAAATAAATATACATTTACCTTTGATTTATGGGTAGAATCCGCCCTTAAATAATTAAGTGGCCATGAATGAGCACTTAAATTTAAGGCTCGCTTAAGGGATTTAAGCGCCGCTTAACAGTTGGTGCAACGCCATTGAAGTTGAGGATTCAGTTTAAGGGACGCTTAACGCTAAGTGTGATTGGTGCAAACGGGCCTAAAAAAGTTTTACACTAAGCAATTCAATAATTTTTTTAAACGTATATAATTTTGTAGTTGTTGATGTCATCTCTTGATATTTACCAGTGTACAGTGGGAATCTATACTTACCAATTCAGTTATTTTCTGACCGGATTGGGGTAAGGGATTTAGAATTGCCCACATCCCGCTCTCATATTCAAAATGTACTGACAGTTATTGTTGTCATTCCTATAAATTTCCAGCAAAAAATCATCCAATATCTACAGCCAGTATCCGAAATATGTGATAACTGGTATTCGAGAATATGATGATATTATGAAACCTGCATGACCCAATCTAAATTGAAATGCTGTAGACACAGTAATAAGGCTACAGTTATAATCTAGAGCTAGATCTATCAAAAACAATCCGAGGGGTCTGAGAAATCTAGCAACAATTTTGCGTTTTGTGGCACTGAATCTCTGTTAAAAACTTTGAATGGTCATAAATTTCAAGCAACAAAGATAACGTGAAATTTTTCATAGAAAAACCCGGGTGGAATTATTATTCTCACTAGATGCACCATTTCTCATTGTACTTCTCTATGCCAACGTTTCGACAGACATCTTTAAGGTAAATAAATTAGTTTCTGAAAATGTAGATAATATTCGAAAATTTTCCAATATTCATTGATTGTCAAGACTAACATAACTTTAAAATTAGATGAACTTTGCGTGTTTTGAAGACTTATCCAAGTTAGATCGAACAATCGACCATCACACTTCTGGCAACTTGGTGGAACACTTATGAGATCAGATGTGATTTCCATAATTCCTTCATTAATTTTTCTTCCTGTAAGTTTATCTCCTTTGGATATATTGATGTATCACTTCATTTAATTCGTTACTTCCAATCACAGCATGTTGCACCATTCTCGATCTATCGGTGTCCAACACTTGTTGAAGCCTCCGATTTTCTTTTATACTTACATTCAAAGAGATCTTCGATTCTCCGATAAAAGTTCTTCCGCATTCGCATAGTAATTCATATATGCTATAGGAACTTCGTACTTTGGTGTTCTTTAGTAAGTTTAAATTTTGTTAGTTTTGAGCTTATTGCATCTTTTGTCTTGAATCTGGTTTTTGCATCATATTTGTTTCCAATTCTTCCAATTTTTTCAGGCGAACCTCATGTATGTTTTTAAACATATCTGCTTGTGTTGTGTCATTATGAGGTTCAACTTAATTTTGTCTTATTTGTTTCGTTCTTTTCAATATTTATCTGGCATAGTAATTACTTTTGAACGTTTTTGTGATGTTATGTATTTCTTCATCTTTATCATGTGTGGTAGAGATATATTTGTTGCATTATAATAGAAACATTTCGCCGCTTCCAATTTATCGTTGAGTTGACGATTGGAATTGAATGAATTTGTTGTATTCCTCTAAGTTTGGATGGTTTTTTGTATATCTCTTTCTTCCAGAAGTGAAATAGTTATAGCCTTGCTTTCATCCTTTCGGTACTATACCAGATTTCAATTCTTTCTCATGTAGTGTAGTCATTTATGTAGGCGCGGCCTATAAATCTTGAGTCACTAGTGGAAAACCCTTTGAAAACATTAATATATTCCGATATATAATATGAACCTAGAACTTTCATTTTCAATAGCGAATAAATCTGAAAAGATATTTTTATCGAATAATGTTTGAACAGTGTTCGAATTAATCAGTTTCTCTAATAAATTTTCCTGTCAAATTATAATAAAAATTAACCTTCCTGTTGAAGGGGTGGCAACCTTCCTCAAGAAACAATTCCTTTTCGGAATTATATCGATTTTAATCGCAATTCTTCATAACACTAATTTCATAATATACAGGGTGAGTCTTTAACCACTGCTTTAAGTTTAACCATAGATTCTGGACGTCAAAAGAAACATTTTTATTCAATAACATACTTTCATATTTGGCTCCGTTCAAAAGATGTTGAATTTGTCGAAATTTCATAAAAAAATTGCATTTTCACCCGTAATATTCAAACGACAATATCAACTGAATTGATCCCATGTAGTAGGTTTTTAATAACAATCATGCATATTTTGGCATCAATCTTTGTAAATAAGGAGGAGAGCTTCTACGAGGGAGGTATCATGAAGTTGCCGTCTAGATGGAAGCAAATTATCTAGCAAATATTTGAACTAAATCCGATCACTGTAACACTTTTTATAAAGCATTGAATAAAGAGCAAAAAAGCGGAAGCTAGTATTTGAAGTTGAAAGGAATTAAATCCATTTGCTGTATTCAATATTGATGATGTCTAGCACCTTGTTTACTATTTAAACCAGGGTAATATTCCATAATAAATAGAGAAAAAGATTTCCATCACTCACATAGGTACTTCGGTATATTTTCATGAAGACCGTTGAAATAGGTAATGAGTTTTCTCGTTGAATTGAAGACTTGTCTTTATGAAAAGCTGGTTCTTTATAGCTTCAGACTTTCAGGGGCTCATCAAACTATATCTATTCTAACATAGGAATGCTTCAACTTAAGATCATATGAGTTTTAAAACTTCGAACCCAGTCTCCTAGATATGTCTTGTTAGTTTATAGAAGTTTTTTCACATCTTTATTTCATACACCGATTCAACCTGGTTCACAGACTTAGGAGATAATAGAATTTGACTTTGTTATAATATTTCTGAATATTTTGTTATGATGCATATATAAATGAAGTTCCTTCAATATTGAAACTGGAATCTATAGGCTCATAAACAAGAAAGATTTGAATGCATTTTTCGACCAAAATCATTTCATACTGAATTGATTATTTTCAAATTATCGAAATCATCCACATTTTTCACATTTTTTTTTTAAGAAAGCTACAATTAACTGTAGAAAGTTTCAAACAGAATCTAAACAACAAAGAACCACAGAACACTATTTTATTGGGAACTACCCACCACAGAGACCTTATAATAACATCTTAATTTGGTAATAATTCAATCTAGTTCTTCTGAGAATAATTATAACTGAATATCAATAATAGTTACAGATATTATCTTTCATTCAAAAAAATTTTGCAATTATAAATTCTTTCTCTCCTGGGGTCGGTAATAAATTAATACTCCATGGTAAGGTATTGAAATTTGACATTATCTATGAATAACCATTTTTCTATATTTATGTTCTTGTTCAAATAACTAAAACAAATACTCCGATTATTAAAACCAAGAATTTACGCAAATTCAGGACAGCAATTAATTATAATTTAAACATTATAGATTTATATTAATGACCTAACATAATTTTCCATTTAAAAACATCTAGTTGGTTTTTCAGAAGCAAATTTAGGTGATCAAACTCAATTTCTTCAAGCAAGTATAATTGCACACCTAAATCTGGGAATACTTGTAATCTGTCCAATTAAATTGTTATTGGGATTCAGTATAGAAAATAATCATCAAGCAAAGTACCATCACTTTAAAAATATTAACATTATATTTCATATTCTTGTTTCAAACTGTCCGTCTACTATACAAAGAGTACTGTCAGTGTGAATTTTATGTAAATGTCCCTTGGCAATAAATATTTTTTGTGATTATGTGAATAATTAAACACAAAATTATCATAATCAGTATAATTTATTTATAAAACGGAAATTTCAAGTTTTTAGATTTTTATGACTGGACATGATGTGAGAAAACTCAATTCCTGATGGTAATTCCAATAGTAGAGCATATTTTATTCGTGGAGATAATACCGGAAGAGCCAATAGTGCTCCACTATGAATGATATCCAAACAGAAGCCTTCAGAACAATAGGACTTTCATTCAAAATTTGCAGAGAATGTTGATATACGGTTCACTATCTCTCAATTGGATGGATATTGGACAGGTGAGAAGCAAAAAAATTGGATAATACTCGGGATGATGCATTGGAAGAAATTAGAGAATATCCTGAGAGTAGTAATAGATGCGATATAATATTTCGCAATCTACAGTATAACCCAGCATGAAAGATCAAGGACTATATCCTTATCATGGAGGGAAGTATCAACATTTTAGGCTAACAGATTGGCTTCTGTTAGTGTCATTTTATTCACCGATCATGAAGTCACAAGGGATAGGATTTTCAATTCCCACAACACTCATATATGGGCAATAGAAAATCCTCATGCAACAAGAAAATGGGTCATCAACATCAATTTGGTGTGAATATATGGACAGGGGTTGTAAATTGCTAACTCATATCAAGACGGCTGACAAGAGATATATACCTGGATGTTCTACAGAACGTTTCGAATGATTTATTAGATGAAGTGCCACTCCATATTTTGTGCATGTATTGAGCAATGTGCATTGATGTGAACACATGATATAATTTAGTCTTTCATCAAAATTACCGTAATACAACACCCTCTGTAAATTTTGAACGAAAGTCCTCTCGTTTGGAAGTATCATATTTGGCTATCGTTCATGGTTGAGCACTAGCTTTTCTGGCTTTAACTCCGCATATAAAATATGCTCTCAACATATCCACCCTCTCTATATTTGAAAACATTATTGAAATTCTCAAATATAATTGAATTCAAATTTTGAATTTCAATTGTTAATTTCTTCTTTTATATCCCAGTAGTAGCCAATAGTAGCCAATAGATCCATCGATATGGATAAATATATACATAGTTCCACTACACAATCTATTTTATTCATTGCAATTTCTTCAATCTTATCAATAATTTTCTTTATTTCCTATTTAAATTAATATTGTAGTTTATTATTACCATCATTAAGGTAGGAAAATCATAATTTTTTCATAGCATTGTGTATCTCTATGGACGTAACAAAAAGGTGATTATAGTCTATGGTATGAAATAGTTTAAGCTGTTTTGTTTCTAGCTCAGATGATTAACCAATAACAAAAAATTTACAAAATAGGCTGTTTTTTTATCTGTGATATGTTTTTCAAAAGAATATTTGGAAAAATATCAATAAATTTTTGTGTTCAATCAGAAATGTTGGATGTCAATAGAAATTATGCGAATGAAATTAAAACTACATATTATAATATCTGTAAATAGAATAATGCCTCAAGTTTTGTGAAAATCTGTGGAAAAAAATTCCATCTTAATATGCTAGCACTTGAACAACCAAAACTGGCGTTCTTATCAAATGAATGATATTCGTAGTGACATCATTCATTGTTGTTGAAAATTTCGAAAAAGATTTTCATATTTTAACAGTATGATATCAAGAGACCTCATAGACGTGTTCACTGGTCAATGCACAAGAAAGTCTGTCAAGGAGAAGAAACTTTAGAAATATGCCCGTTTCATAAGTATGTTTTTATTTTTCATTCTCCTAATAATCTTATGCATTCAACTAAATATGGAAAAACTTTAAATATTGTAATTAAGAATTTTAAATATCGAAAAAACCTATATTGTACAGTGCTTTATATTTTCTAAAGTTGAGGTCAATACTAAATCTCTGTTTCCATTTGTATATTTTTATATATGCCCAGCATCAATTATGTTAAATTTTGAATAAACTTGTTTTGATTTGATTTGCTAATAACTGCTGAACACTTTAACAGAATTGGCCCAATAACAAACTTGATCGAGATATTTGGAAAATCAACTTATTCTGGCCTGCCGGAGATACAAACCTACTCAAGTTTGACCCCAGATTTTTCACCAGGAAGTCGAACCCATTTGAGACCATTTTCGGCTCGATATTCAGAAAAAACAGACTTCCGGGCAAAACAATAGCTGTTCTATCATTCAAAATAATCAGGAAATAGGAACGAGTTCCCTAAGATGATGAAAATAAATGAACATAACAAAACCACTAACATATTTCATTCATATTGGGTTCATATTGGTAGTAAATTTTATAATAAAGGAGAGCTTTCATGACCTTTCATTCATTTTGTGGTTATATGACAATGACAAAAATGATTTATGAAACCTACTTATCTTCCGAAACTCATTTTGTGTGCAACCAATATGAACAAACCAAAACATCATTACGAATGACTAGTCGTTGTTGGAAAAACGTCAAATTTTGCATTGGAAGTCGTAAAATCATTAGAGAGTACAATCATGATGTACGAGTAAATAGGAATTACCAACAGGGCATTATATTTGCTGTGGTGCACCCAGATAATTCGGTCTGCTCCTTCTGAGGAAGTACCTCTGGGGTTTCTAATTATCCAAATCGTTAGGCTCAAAGAATAGGATGGGCAGAACCGTTGGATTTCGAAAGGTAAATCCAATGACGAATGCCCATATTATAACATGTATTCTGTGACACTGGCATGGAGTTGAACTGAAATGAATGCAGGTATTATTGTGGTACATTGTTGTCATATCATTTTTTGTTCCAGATGTATAATTAATTTTTTATTTCAAATAGATCAACATGCATAGATTTTATATTTTGAAACTTGAAAAATATTCAATATTTTTCAAATTGAAGTCAGCATTTTTAATAGGATAAATGATTCTGAATATACGTCACAAAATGCTTGGAAACATTTCCTATTCTCAAACAGAAATTTTTTTTTTTTTAATTCTGGGTTTTTGTAGAAAAACTTGTAAGGGCAATGACGTGAGGTCAAGTGCTTTTGCACGCTTGTTCTGAAGTCTGTTCCCGGACTCCGGAACAATGCAATTCGAAAACAGAGATAATTGGTCTGAAAGAATTAGTAAACATATACATCTTTGATATTTTGAATTAGCCATAAACAAACTTACATAACTATATCCATTTCATTCAAACCACAAACAGCCTTCATTAAAAACCCAACATTCAATGTTATAAGAATTCAATGGATCTTAAAAAGAAATAGACTATATTGTAGTCGATATCTCAATATAATGTACAATAGAATCAAAAGATGTCTCTTTTAAATATCGCTGAATGTATTTTTTTCTTTCCTAAAAAATAGGAGGACTTATGGTAATAAAGAATAACGATTCAATAACTTCAGTTGTCTAATGCCTTATAATGAAAGTTCCCAGATATAAATGAAAAAAAAATCAACGAACTCGACCTATACAGGGTGTCTACTATAATAGGTGCCAGTAAGTGATAGTACAAGTTATTTGCAACAAAAAATGTCCTAGACACTTTTTCGAAAAGTTGATAGTTATCGAGTTATTTGACACTTCTTAGTTTTTCGAAATTTTTTGCTTTCCTCTTTAAAAAAAGAATATCTCTGTTATTCTTACAGCTACATCAAATCTGACCATATCATCGCAAAGGGCAGTAAAGGTACTATAAACTTGGTAGTTACTAATATTAAAAAATGTTTTATACCGGGTGTTGTAAAAGGGTAAATGTAAAAATTGAAAAGAGTGCAAACTTAGTGGTATTTTCTGTAAGCTGTACCATTGAAAATTGGTTAATAAGTGGTGGTTTTTTTTTTTAGGAAAAACTATTACATGTAATAGACTTTTGAACGGTATATCAACTTTTCACTTAATTTTTTGTTTTTCCAACCATATCACTGTTTTAAGTCAGAAAAACATAAAATTCAGAAACGCAAATTTTATAACAATTCATTTCAAAGCATTGTAGGTTCAAAACAGTCATAAATATTATTAATAGTAACATAAAAAACATTAAATAAACTTTGAATGAAACTGAATGAACGTTAAAATCAATGTTATTGCAAAACCGAATTAAAAACTATAAAAACTGTTTAAATCGCCTACCCCTTTGCTCAATGCATTTTATACATCTTTTTCGCTAGAATACACAACCTTTCGAACTTCATTACGTTTTCGACGCATTGTATCACAACATTCCTGAATTCTGTTGATTAGTTCTTCTCGATCATTAATGCGATTTTTACACACATTTTCTTTCAAAGTACCCCAAACATAAAAGTTTAATGGGGTAAGATCGGGGTTTCTAGGTGGCCATCTCAAGGGGCAATATCTTCCAATCCATTTCTCCCCAAAGCATTGATTTATCCAGTCCCTCACAATTCGACTATTATGGGCAGGGCATCCATCCAGTTGAAAATAAAGTTCATATCTATCCGCTATGGAAATATCTTCAAGAATGTCAATTACGTTATTATTTAGTAAATTTGTGAATTCATTGGATTTAAGGCGATCGGGAAGTATTACCGGCCCGAATAGCCGACCTCTCATGAATCCCAAACAAACATTGACTCTTAATTCATGCTGATAAGGAGATATAACAGTCGCATGTTGATTTTCCGTTTCCCATATATGGAAATTTCGTAAATTTGTTATTCCACTTTTAGTGAATGTTGCCTCATCTGTCCATAATATTTGATCACATCCCCACTCTTCTAACTTATTTAGGTACCAACTATAGAATTCTAATCTGACCTCACCATCTACACGTAACAAATTCTGGACTTTATTTAAATGATACGGGTGTAAATTATTTTGTTTCAAAACTCTGAGTACTGTGGAATGGTGAAGCCCTAATGTGGCACCAACACTCCGAGTGGGATCTTCTCTAATAGCGCGAAGTATTGCTGGTGCTTGCTTCCAGTGCTGAGCATTTCGACATCCTTCTCTATTTCGTAAACCTCGATCCAGTTTCACCAGAGCGCCTAAAAACTTCTACAAATGCGTTTCTGCTAGGTTGTTGTCTATTGGGGAAACGTAACGCGTACTCCGGCACTGCTGCTCGCGAATTTCCGTTATCGAACCCGTAAATAAACAGCATATCCCGATATTCAATACTTGAGAAACAGTCATATTCTTTTTTTTTGTAGATGCGTATAAGTCGAATTAATTCGTTAAAGTAAATGATCTTTTTCTTAAGTTTACTTAATAACAAATTTTGTCAAATTTAAGTTAATTTGCATATCTTCGAACCCATGCAAATGTCAAGTTTGCTTAGCTCAAGATTAAATTCTGCCATATTGTTCATTTTCATTCGTGGTATTCCTTTTCTGCGGCCCCTGCGGGGCCGCCAGATATGCACCAACACACCCTCCAACCCATCTCCTCCTCAAACCTTTGTTTTTATGTTACTATTAATAATATTTATAACTGTTATGAACCTACAATGTTTTGAAATGGATTATCATAAAATTTGCGTTTCTGATTTTTATGTTTTTCTGACTTGAAACCGTAATATTGTTTTAAAAACAAAAAATTAAGTGAAAATTTGATATAGGTACCGTTCTAAAGTCTATTACATGTACTAGTTTTTTCTAAAAAAAAACCACTACCTATTAATCAATTTTCAATGGTACAGCTAACAAGAAAATACCACTAAGTTTGCACTCTTTTCAATTTTTACATTTACTCTTTTACAACACCCGGTATAAAACATTTTTTTAACATTAGTAACTACCTATTTTATAGCACCTTCACTGTCGTTTGCGATGATATGGTCAGATTTGATGTAGCTGTAAGAAAAACAGAGATATTCTTGTTTTTAAAGAGGAAAGAAGAAATTCCGAAAAACCAAGAAGTGTTGAATAACTCTATAACTATCAACTTTTCGAAAAAGTGTTGGAGAACATTTTTTGTTGCAAATGACTTGTACTATCACCTACTGAAGTTTGGCACCTATTATAGTAGACACCCTGTATATTAGTACATGTTAGTATGAAAGCTCTAGTTCAACGCCTTCGAATATTATTGCATATACGGCCAGTCCAACATACTCCATTACAACCATGGTCAAGTCAAGCGTATTAACAACTTCGTTCTGATATTCTAAAATTAGAGATATTGGGCCAAAGCGATTGTTCGCTGTAGCATAAGGAACAAATAGTTTGGTAATATTATTTGATTTTGAGTTTATTTCTACTATAATAAAATGTATTCTGGCAACGTTTCGGGCAGTGCCCTTTTTCTAGCCTGTAAAAATATCACATACAATATATAACAATTAAAACGAACAAACAATCTATAGGTATCGTAAACTGAAAAGTATTTTGTTGAATAAGGTACCGTTATATTGGATCTCTATTCAACAAAATACTATATATAACAATTAAAACGAACAAACAATCTATAGGTATCGTAAACTGAAAAGTATTTTTACTTAGTACCGTTATATTGGATCTCTATTCAACAAAATACTTTTCAGTTTACGATACCTATAGATTGTTTGTTCGTTTTAATTGTTATATATTGTATGTGATATTTTTACAGGCTAGAAAAAGGGCACTGCCCGAAACGTTGCCAGAATACATTTTATTATAGTAGAAATAAACCCTAAAATCAAATAATATTACCAAACTATTAAATATACTGGGTAAATAAGGAACAAACGCGTCAATACAATTTACTTTTCAATTTATCAATTTATAATTATTACCAACTTGTTTCATTATCATGGTGATTCTTGTAATATTGAACTCAATTATAAAACAAACTTCAGATGTTCATTCATTTCTTCATTTCTTCTTACCACCTATTTTTCGCTATATGCGCGTCGGTATGCCCATTCGTCCATCTTTTCAGCGAAGAATTAATAGCCTGAGCATTATTGACGCTCACCTGAATAGAGTGCCAGTCAATTCGTTCAAATATATGTAATTTTCGAAGTTTTGATCGGAAATCCTGAAATAATCGTTTTGATGCAATACATGTATGAAAACTCCGTGTTCAAAATAAAGTCTGCCGTCTGAAGAGTATAGGAAGAATCGGCGCATGGGTACCGAAAACTATTTCACCTCAATTTTTTATGGAATTCTGTTCAAATTACCACACTATTGATATAAATGCATGTGGCCAGAGGGCTGGTGCTATATATTTTAGCCGAAATTGTTTGAACAATTACAAGGAATTGTTATTTTTCAACCGGACAAATTTTTTTGTATTCCGTGTTGAATTACAATTTTGAAAAGCCCTATGACTTTTTACGATAAAGTTAATATTTTTCGAGGTACGAATTTGAGAAGATTGAAGAATTCTCGAATTTGGGTACATTTGGCGCATGAAAAATATATTAAAGAAAAAATAATTAGTATGAATTTATTTTTTTATTCTTTAAACGATAGTTAACAATATACTTCATTGTGATCTCAAGAAATTTAATTGTTCACAGTTGATTTTTAGGCCTTAATTACGCCGGTTTAGGATTTTACTCGCTTATCTCTGAAATATCGCCGTCTCTGCCGACTGCCGACTCATACGTTGCGTCGACTTCTCGGTGTTCTAAATCACAATTTATCATCTAAACTATCAATTTTGTCAGAATCTTTAGGGAGAGCAATGTTATCAATAATTGAATGCTCTACAATTTGTTTTGAACAAATTTTCATCAGATCTACAAAAGTTATTTATGGATGAAGAGAAACATATACCTCTGAATTATACATCTATCTGAGGGTTTTTTTCACAGAATTTCATGAAGATTTTCACCTTGTTTGAGAAGAAGGGTTTCTCTTCGTCTATTTTTGTCGTCACTTGTAAAAGTGACATAACAAGCTCTATGCTACGAAAACCTTTGTTTGTCAAGAGCAGAATTAGAAAAATTGCAAAACGGATAGCGGCATCATCGTTTCGTCGCGGAGCTGCTCATTAAACACATATATGAATGAGGCTCACTGTTTTGTTTGGAATATTACAAAAAACGCAGGATAGAGAATCTTCAGAGTATTTTTTTTCTGGGGAAAAACTAAAAATGACATGACACTCAGATAACAATAATGATAAATCACTCAAACTGAAAGTATTTTCATTCAAAAATGTTAATTGTGGAAAAAATCTCTTGCACGAATGTAACAATAATCTTAATAATGTACCAAAATAAAAAAAATAATGAGTAGCTCTTAGTAAAAAACAGCATATGATTGAATAACCCACTCTCCTGATAAAAATTGATAGATTAAAAGATAAGAAAGAAATAATGGGTCAGTACACCGAGAGACCGACGCAGCGTACGAGTGGGGAGAGACGGCGATACTTGAAGAGGTAAGCAAGTAAACTGTTGAGCACGCGGAATTGAGGGCTAAAAAACAGGTTGAACAATTAAATTTCTTGAAATTGCAGTTAAAATTATTTCTAATTATTGTTTGAAGAATAAAAAAAATTGAATACACACTTAATTTTTTTTTCTCAATATATTCTGTGTAATCATAAATATTTCTGTTGTAACTGAAGTAATTATTACACAGGGTGAATCAATTTGAAAAATTCGGTATGAATGCTAAATAAAGTTTTTAAAGGGTGAGCAGTATCCACTTCAAAAAGATTCTGTATAAATTAAATAGTGTCCAAGAAAGGTATAACTCGAATTAAATTAACTTTGTTTTTATCAGGTGATATTTTATTTAATTAGATGCTCAAAATGGATTCCATTTTGGTCTGAAGAGTAAAATCTATTTTCAAACTCATTTCTAACATTTTGAAATAGGTTTCTTGGAACATTGGAATAGTAGTTAGTACATTCTGTTATAATCCGTGAGGATCATCCAGTGAAGATGGTTGTGTTTTAATAATTGTTAAACACGCGACAATTTTGTAGTGACACAAAAGAAAAAAGTCTACGGGTGTTAGAAATGAGTTTGAAAATAGATTATTGTTTCTACTTTATCCCCAAATGGAATACATCTCGATCATCTAATTAATTAATAGAGAATTTCATAAAAACATCGTTTATTTCAATTAAGTTTTACCTTTCTTGATCCTGAATAAAATTGATAAACATTACTTATGCAGATGAATACAACTAAAACACAAAAAGGGTTGTGCCATTTAAAATTTTGGGGTTGCGGTGTGTGGAACTTGAGGAGTGACTCACACACCAAGAGCGCCAAAAAAAAATTTGAAATCGCATCAACATCAGGTGCAGTGCCGGATTCACCAATAGGCCAAGTAGGCCGGGGCCTAGGGCGAAGATTTAGAGTCATAGAGATTTTAGTCATATTAATATGACTTCTGTCATATTGACTTTTTGAAAAATTGATAATTTTTCAAAAGGTTTTTTACTTTTCCTCCTTGATAAAGATAGAAGATGTCTATCGAAACGTCGGAAAACATTACATCCACAATAGATGATGGTAATAGCCCAAATAATCATTCAACACGAGCTCCATCATCAACAATATCTCGTCATCAAAAAAATATGTAACAATAACAATGTTTTCTGACCACTCATTATTTTGTCTGTGTTCATATAGTGTAGGTATTTTTAAGTCATGCCTTTCCCCACCTTATGATTACTACATGCTGCTAATAATAATCTAGTAACGAGATGGAACTAACGTATTGAATTTCAAAAGTCAGTAGGGGCGGCAAAAACTGAATGGCCTACTAGCGGCAAATTTGTAAATCCGCCACTGATTACAACAGACTTCCTTGAGAAGCAACCTATCTAAACAATTCATTGAGAACAAAAGAGCAAAGATACTGCTGAACTTCTCTCCATCATGAAGAAACACCTTAGACAGAGATAAATTAAAGATGCCAGCAAAAGAACTGAAAAATTAAAAATGACGGTTAATATTGAAACTAGCGCCTATTGGAATATCAACTCTGAATCAGGTAGTGGACCCTTATTCTAAGTGACCTGAATGTTTTCTTCTCTTCAATTGGTATGGAATCGACAACTCAATGCTCGCCATCGTTGGATCAATCTATGCATACCCTAAAGAAATCAAGGATTGCTCGACGACAGTGTTGCCTGACCTATTTGTTCTTACTTCCTACCACAAAGGAAGAATTGATGAACATAACTAAAAACCACGGATATGCACATGAATACTAGTCTACGAAAGAAAATAATATATTACTAGCTGACCCGACAGACTTCGTCCTGTCAAAAAAATTTGTAATGTGGCAGTTTTTGTGCCTACGTATTTTAAAAAATTCTCCTGAACAGAACCGTTACCCTGGTGATAGGGCGTTGTGAATAAAAAATAATTAAATAAAACATATATAAGGATTTAAAAGTAAGTAATCGCTTTATTGTTAATCATGTGAATCATAATGATTATTATTATCATTGTAGTGCTTTGTGGTATACGATGTTTTTTGTTTGATTACCTGGCGCATAGATAAACAAATCTGATGGTTTTCCAACACGGGAACAGGCAACATACAATTGACCATGTGAGAAACATGGGTTTTCTAGATTAATACCACAAACACATGATGATTGCCACTGGGACTTGTTTATAGTCATAGCAAAAGCAAGCCGCACTGGAAACTGTAGTCGTTTAAACTCAAATAGCACATCAGTCAGAATCATTGGGATGCGCGGTATGAGAACATCTTCTCCTTTATACTTTCCTTTGAGTATAGTTGCTTCTATCACATTGTTTAGTAATTTTTTTATCGCCAACCGTGTACCGTTGCAAAGACGCGGTTGGTTGATATTTCGCAACATTATAACCACCGATCCAACCTTTAATTGAAGATTGTGAGGTGGCAATCCTGGCAAATCCAGCAAGTTTAAAAATTCCGGTGGATAGTTGACTTGATTAGTAGCCGAATCAACTGATTTATATATCCTCAATTCGCCTGTAATTTGTTCTTGAATTTTGAAATTTAATTCATTTGCATCTATGTTTTTTGCAGCCAGTATAGCTCGTTCGTAATCTGTAATTTCGAGAAACATCTGGAAACACCTTCTGAATAAGTTCATCTTTTGATCGAGTTAACTGACAAAAACTTTGAGTTAATGCAGCCAGTCAACATGTCTATAGGAAATTTGCCATTACCAATGTCAATCAGTTGTTTAGATAATATGTTTCCAGATTGGTCATTTTGCAATTCTACACGCATATTCTTGTTTAAATGAAGTACTTTGACATGTTTCCACAAATTGGAGGATTTTAGACATGCATTGAGTTCATCAGCTGGTGTTGATCGTGGAATCACTGGCAATGTTTGACGAAAATCTCCTGCTAATAAAATCATTGCACCATCAAATCGGTTATTATTGCTCCGTAGATCTTTTAAGGTTCTGTCTAAAGCCTCCAAAGATTTTTTATGTGCCATCGTGCATTCATCCCAAACAATCCTGATGCATTTTATCTCGCGTGCGGAAACTAATACAAAAGAAATGCGAGTTTCGGAACGCGACATTAAACTCCTCCAACTATGTATTCTGTGCTCCAACGCACACGCACATTGTTTTGATAGACATGATCTTTGACGTTAGGAACACACCTACATTGCTTAGACAACAGTAAGTGCTTGTAATTTAATATGAACTTTATACCATAGCAATGAAGCTCAAATTGACTACGTTTTAGTTACAAATCATTTGTGGGGGAAAAAGAAAAGGGCTATTTTTAGGGTTTTTCCAGCAATAATTCTAATTTTTCTCGCCGTAAAAACCATCCTTGAAGTTCAACGAACATTTTAAAAAAGATTTGGCCAAATTGGTTCAGGCTTTGTTGAGTTATGCGCTTACCAACACATTTTGCGATTCATTTTTATTTTATAGATATCTCAGGTCCTTCGAGTTGCATTCTAAACTAATGTTTGCAGAAGGAAAGTTCCCACGAGAACTAAAAGTCGCTAAGGTGCTGCCTGTCCAAAGGATGGATGCTATGAATTCCTGCCAGTTATAGGCCAATTTCAATATTAAGTAGATTTTATTGCATCGAAATTTTTTGAGTAATTTCTGAAGAATAGATTTCTAGATATTCTGGTCTTAACTTGTGCCATCATGGCTTTTTCCAAGGGAGGTCAACTACTACTGCTCTACTAACCAGTTCGATGGAGGATTTTGCTGGAGCTTTGAACGAGGCATCGTAAAATACTGGTTGGTGATTATTTATCATAGTGTAAGAGGAACATTGAATGTATTCAGTATTCAGATTTTATCTAAGTGAAAGAGAATATGCCTAAGTGAAAGAGAACCAGTGGTCGAATAGAAGGACAGCTTATCGAAGAGGAGAAAAAATCAATCTTAGGGTGCCACAGGGATCGATAGTGAACTGTTACTTTTTGACGCTCAGGTGAACAGAGTGCTTATAGATTTACTCAAATGTTTGTATTTTCCAATATTTGAATGAAAAAGGATTCAATCGTTTTGTGAGGATTCGCTGAGAAACATTACGTGATTAAATTCGAATATGTCGGTCCATCCTTAGGCATCCATCTGAAGGAGCGGGAGTGCTGAAATTTTCAGGCTAGGTTCGTATTTGGATCGAATCCGTCCAATGATTCAGATTCAGATACGTATTAGCTAGACATGGGTCGGACTTATCTATCAGTGTCAGTTGGGGGAAAATTAATAGTAATGGTTCAATATGGTGAAATGATGTAGGTACGTTGTCAAAATTTAGCTCTGACGTAGGTTTTTAGGAGAAGGGAATTTAAGCTTCGATTAAAACTTAGGGAAAACTATAAGTTGTAATTTTGAATTTGTGATATAGGTTTTACTCATTGATCGTGGCCTTTTTGATTCGTATCACATTGTTTCAGAGTACAGGAAAAGACTCTTGTTCCCCTGAACACCTGAGTGCTTATAGATTTGTTATAGTTTAAATATTTACTCGCAAGTAACTCAACAAAAGCGCCGAAACCAAAGCCATCTGGCCTCGCGTCAGTGCTCTCTAAATTAATTTTAATAAATACATGACATATAATGAATAACCTGAAAACATTTTTAGTACTGGAACCTTTCTTTACATTGATGACTCCAGTTTTCTGAATGCTGCACCTTCGGAAGATCAATTTGAACCACAGGCTCAATTGAATATATCAATGGAGAAGGCCAAAGTGAGGTTCTGTGCAAACGGTTTGATGTTGAATACAGATAGAACTCAACGACTGGAATTTCAAACGGGACAAAAAAGCTTGAATACGATCTGCCTGCTGTGTTCGACATTTGATAAAGGAATAAAATGGAAGCCATATGTAAGTAATTTGAAGCAAGGTTATCACCTCCCATTTCCTGAATTTGTCGAATGAAAGCGTGAACAATTGCTGACACGGCACTGCTTGCCCACTTCAGAAATGTTCACTTTGTTGATATTGCTGAAACAGAAGAAAATGATTGGAGCTTCTACGTGGGCTGAAAAAACCCGGGCCTAACATATAGATGGCATAGATGTCTAAAAGACAGCTGTTAAAATTTCATATTCTATTCATAAGGTGGTGAGTTATTGTGCTAAGAGTACAATAAGTAACATAAAATACATAAAAAAATCCACAAAATCGTTTCGAATAATCGGAAAGTGAAGTTGCTTGGGTTAGCTGACATCCTGAAGATATCAAAAGATCTTGTTGCCTTCATATTGCATGAGCATTTTACTATGAGAAAGCTCTGTTCAAAGTGGGTGCCGCATTTGCTCACTGTTGACCAGAAACGAGAACGTGTTGAGGATTCTAAGTACTGTTTGGCTATGTTTGAACCTAACAAACTGGAATTTTTGCGTCGATATGAGACAATGGATGAAACATGGACCCATCACTTCGAAATTATCATTATTTGAGTGGACAAGTGGTGAACCGCGTCCAAAGAGCCCGAAAGCACAACAATCGGCTGGAAAGGTTATGTTCTTGGTATTTTGGGAAGTTCGTAGTGTAATATTCATAGGCTGTCCTGAGAGAGAAAATACCATTAACATTGAATATTAAATAGCGTTATTGGAGCGTTTGAAGGCCAAAATTGCAAGGTAACGATCGCATTATTATTATTATTATTATTGGAACTCTTTATTGCTGCTGATGTTTTACAATCGAATTTATACAATATGCAATGGGTGGGCATATTGCGAAGCGATGTCTTCCTGCCAACTATCAATCTTAGCACAAGAATAACAATTATTTCACATGAAAAAGTTATTGAAATAATTTTAAAGAATATAATATAAAATCTAATATGGCATATGGCCAAAAAAAAATTTATTATTTCATCATTAAACATAATCTCAAAAAAACAGTACGGGTTTGTGCAGAATAGTTCTACAGAAGATGCAATAAGAGATTTAACGCAACATATTTACGATAGATTAGATAAGGGACTGCCACTGATAAGTTTGTTCCTGGATTTGAGGAAAGCATTCGATAATGTCTCACATGAGAAACTGCTGGAAAAATTATATTCGTATGGCTTCAGAGGTACAATGCACAAATTACTGACAAGTTACATGACAAGAAGGAAACAGATGGTACAAATAGGAAGCGAAATCAGCAGTGAAAGAGAAACAACTTACGGAGTACCTCAGGGAACAGTCTTGGGACCTCTATTGTTCGTTATTTATATAAACGGCCTCCTGAAGATGAAGAATTGTGGAAACATTATAAGTTACGCTGACGACCCAGTCATCCTTTATGAAGCAGATACATGGACAGGATTGAAGCTAAAGATCGAAAGAGAATTTCTGAACATCAAGAATTGGCTAGAGTCAAATACATTAACTTTGAATATGCAGAAATCGTTCTACCTACCCTTTTCAAGCTACGAGTCAGGACTTCCGAATTTGGGACCTATAAATATCCATCAAACAAATCTTAGTATCTCAGAAGCGAAGGATGGTTGTATGAAATATCTTGGCATAAAAATAGATAGGCATATGAGATAGGACTGCCCATGCCAATACGTTGCGAAAAAGCTACGAGGCCTTATGTGCAAGTTCAAGTACTTGCAGAGACTAATAGACGTACGTCACTTAAAAACGGTGTACTTTGCTCTAGCACAATCTCAGATAACGTATGGTAACGTAGGATGGGGTGCGAGCTTTGTTGTTGAGCTGGTAAACATTGCCCAAAAAATAATACACAATAAGAGATTTACTTACCCGACACACGAACTGTTTGAAATGTCAGGTATCATGGGCGTTAAACAGCTGTATTGCTTGAAGATCAGTGAGCAAGTACAACAAGGAAAGATACAGCTATCAACTCTGAAACACGAACACGGGAAAGACAAAAATTACGCGGATATAAATTACCTCGAGTGGAAAGAAGATTGGGCAATGATCAAGTTGATATCTAGCTCCTAGAATATACCAGCATATTCCTAAGACGATCATAAACATTAGGAATCGGAAAAGATTTCGTACACACTTGAGGAGATGGATATGCGAGGAAGGGCGAGATAGATTTCATGACCTAATTAATAATAGATTATAAACATGAAAAACTATTACCACCGACACAAGACGCATTTCACCGGAATAAGACAGGCATACACAGATTTGGATACAAAAATTGTCAATTATCTCCCGACATGGATACTTTTTAATTTTCATAAGGGCATACAAAATTTTAATTTAATTTCGAATAGAACACACAGGCAATATTCTGTTTTGGATGAGCCTCTGTTCTTGATTGTTTATTTGAATTGGACATTCCTTTCTATAATGTAATTAAATGTATTATTATTATGTTCAAATATATTATTATTACTATTATTATCATTGAACT
This sequence comes from Micraspis discolor, assembly GCA_030674115.1. Lineage (NCBI taxonomy): Eukaryota > Metazoa > Arthropoda > Insecta > Coleoptera > Coccinellidae > Micraspis > Micraspis discolor. Next base: position 341,657 of record JARTUT010000023.1, read on the forward strand.
ACGAATCACTCCTACATCCATTGTGTTCGTCAGATTTGGCTCCCAGCGACTACAGGCTGTTCGCAGACCTGAAAAATATGTTCGCTGGTAAGAAATTTTGCACTAATGGAGAGATCATCGCTGAAACTGGGGTTTATTTTGAGGCAAAAGAGAAATCGTTTTACAAAAGTGGCATTTAAATATTAGAGCGGCGCTATAATGATTGCGTTGCTCTCGATGGAGATCTCGTTGATGAATAAAGCTAATTTTGAACCAAGAAAAACCATGTTTTCTTTGTTAGGCCCGGAACATTTCAGCCCATGTGTAATAAATAGAGCTCCAAGTGCAACGAGTGGACTATTCAAGAAACAAAAAATACTTACGGTTATTTTGGTTCTTATTTTATCTTGTAAGAAATGTATTGACAATAATAAGTCACATTTTCTTACTAATCACCATACTTACTTGACAAGACGAAAAGATCATTTTGCAATAGAACACAATAGATCGAAGAAGACTCAAATTGACATAATTCAGTTGTGTATCTAACCATACAACAAGTTTTCCGATGCTATCATGGATGAGCATACATAATTATTCCAACGTTAAATTTGATATTTCATGAAGACAGATTTTATGCTATTGACGAGTTTTGTTGTTTCAAGTTATGAAATTTTTTAGTGTATTTGTACATAGTCATGACTGTTAAGTTTAATGATAAAATGAGTGTGATATTCATTCTGATAGGCTAAGTATTTGTTCTTTTCTGAAAGTTAATTATATATCATTACATTTATTACACAATTCGATGATTTATCGGTCTTATAATTACTTGTACCAACCAACCTTGATTTCGTGACTTTTTTTTTCACTTACTTATTTCGAAACTCCAAAGTCGCCCCTAATATAATTATTGGATGATTCCTAATTATATTGGAGTATTCAGATCATTATTGGGAAGAAAAGTGTTAATCTATTACCACCGTATAAATTCTTTGACCATTAGTCACAATCTACAGAGTCATTCATTCCAAAACATCAATCACCCTGATTAACTGGACTGCTGATGACTTGCAACTAAACAGGTGTTGTCCGAAATCGAAGAACCATCACGTCCAAATACAATTGAGACGCAACAGACATCAAGCATCAATGGAGAACAACTTGTAAATAAACATATTGGCGGTAGCATGACCAAGCCAATCTGCCAAGAATAAAAAGGAACTCTATGGGTTTACCCATCTCATTTAGAGCGCATTATTGTTGCTACCTCTGTGAACGAACCCGCTGAGTTATCAGCACCATAGATCGAATATTTCACATTTCTATGGATATTGTGACTGAGGGTGGACAATCTGTGAATCATATAGCGAAAGATGAGTGGAAATAATCAGAGCCTGATTATGTGAATTCAACAAGAGATTATGTGTTCTTTCTAGATGATATGCTATAAAAAAATTCGGGGAATGATTAAATCTTTGGAAAACAATCAAAATAAACAATTGCTCGAGTAACTCTCAACGACAACTTCATTTATAGAATGAGAAAAATAACATGGAAATTTGGTAGTTTCACATTAGTATCTGTAAGGAAAAGAGACGGCTTCCCTTTGGCGAAGCCCTTGGTAAGATTGTATGAAATAGAGATATTAATTTATTTGTCTAATAATCATGGACTCCATTATATGTCATACGCCAGTCAAACGATCATACATGTTTTTCTGTACTTGATTTTTAACAGATCACCATATTGGTCACGAAAATGTGAGAATATTCGGGACTTTTCTCCTCATTGAAAACTATACCATATTGAAAGGAAATTAGAATAATTCACTAGTTCGAGTACACTCGTAGACAGAAGCACTGTCGAAAATTTATCTTAGCACTTCGAATGGGAATCAATAATATTATATTATACTAGATGAAAACCCGGCTTCGCTCGGGTGAAATTTGACTCATAATACACATCTAGGAGCAAAATGTAGATAGATGTTTCTGTAGTCATCGGCATAATTCTTAAGTACGTGTTGTTTCTATACTTCCAAAAAATACAGTACGGTAATTATTGTTATGATTGTACTTTAATGCAATCCTTGCCTATTTAATTAACCTATCTATATAGTAATTCAATTATCAATGAAGTAATTCGTTATAATTAACCTATTTATATAGTTTGTTATAATTAACGGTAAGTAACCTATCTATATAGTAATTGAATTATCAATGAAGTAATTCGTTATAATTAACCTATTTATATAATTTGTTATAATTAACTGTAAGTAACCTATCTATATAGTAATTGAACTATCAATGAAGTAATTCGTAAAAATGAAGTATCTTTTTGTACATGTAACTCCTAACCAAAAAGAAACCTGGCAATAACTAACCTTAGGCCTATATTACTTAAAGTAGGCGACCATACGTTTTTATCAAATCGCTAGTGCCTTGAAAATTCGCAAAACGGACACAACCGTCAACGACGTCTGCCCTCACGCGTCTGCCCGCGTTCGGGTCGCGCACTCAGCAATGAGCCACTTCTTCCCCACCGCACCTACCCCGTTCCTCCCACTCCCCGTTCGCCTGGCACCGCTGCCGGTATTTATCATCGAAACGGTATTTATCGCCGAAATTGCTATGACTCTGCATTTTAAATCTGTGATATCTTCGAAAATATTTATTTAATTTACATGCTGTAAAAAGCCATATTGATCTTTATTAAATGCACAATGTATTTAAGATACTTAATTGGATAAGGATTAATACTGTATTGCTTAAAATCGCTTCGTAAATAAGCCATTATTTCTCGTACAATGTAAAGGATAAAAAATGGTTATTGTGGGTTATTCCTAAGAGATAAACATATACCATCAGGGACTTTTTTGTAGACCTTTTTAAGTTGTACAATACTGTAGTGAATTGTTTTGATGTATCTTGTAGGATTCAGTCAGCGTTTGCAATGTAAGCGCAAAAAATGTGTTTTTTTTTTACGACCTCACATTAGAAACCTAAAAAATTGTAGCCTATGTGTTATTCTGATGTATAAGCTATATTGTGGTGAAGTTTCATTCAAATCCATTCAGTAGTTTTTACGTGAGAGAGTAACAGACATCCATACATCCATACTTACAAACTTTCGCCTTTATAATAGTAGTAAGATTTATATTATTTTATGAATAATATCTTTATATATAATTGACACTCAGGATATGGTGAACTCATAGAATAACAATAATTTATTGATCCCCCTTGACAAGTAATTGAATGGAACAAGTCAAACAAAGCGAAGAAAATAGACAATAAAAATCAAGTATGTCAATACCTTGCAGTAGGTAATCGTCTACTGGCTAATAACATCTTTTCTACAGCTCTCTTGAAGGAATTACAATTCCTAACTGAATGACATGCGGCAAGTGATTGTTACAGTTTGATATATGGTAGATTTCTCAAACTTGGTTGTTTTGTGTTTAGGGATATTTTAAGTTCACTCACTTCTTGTGTTATAGCTATGGAAAATAGGAAGTCCCTAAAGGTACGCTTATACGGACAATTTTTTCACCAATAATTGGCTGGCAACAGAAATGGAAAAACCTGCAGCAATTAACTGAATCATACAATTTCAAAAAATTGCTGGAATCATTTCGACGATATTGCTCGAAATTGCTCCATACATTCTGTATTTATATTCTTGACAATTGTCAAAAAACAATCCCCGAATCATTTGATATTTTTTCGTAAAATAGCACTCCGATCTACAATTTTACGGCACTGAAAAAAGCGCACAAAATAAACTCTTTTATCTTCTCGAGGGTTTACTCTATGATGATGAAATTTCAGAATATGCAATATATCGAAAATCTCCAAAAATGCACGATTTCTTGTTTAAGTTTGACAAATAACTTATGAGCAATCGAATATTTCTAGAAAAAAATGTCGGGAATTTTAGGAAATTATCTAGCCAGTGAATTTTCACAAAATTCACCTGACCCTTTTCTTGTACATTATTCGGGCGATTATCAAGTTGCCTAACGATAGGATTAATATTGTAGAGGTTATTGAGGAAACTAAATTTCATATGCTGTAACTGATGAACCATGCGACGGAATAAAGAACTTAACTGAAATATTCTGAGAATTAACTTTACCAAAAATATGAAAACTCTAGCTCATCTCCTGGGGAGATAGAGAGTATACGACCGACCGGATGGATGGACATACCTAAATTTGATCACGGATTCTACATCAGAAAGTCGCACCCAATTGTTTGAGACCATTTTCCGTTCGATATTCGCAAATTACAGACATTTAGAAAAATGTCCAATGTAGCTTGTGCCACTAGTTTTCTAAACTAGATCAAACGCACAAAAATGAAAATTACATCTACAATGCAGAAAAGTAAGAAAATTAAGGACTTATGATATCCTGCCGTTCAACCGACAAAATCCATTTCATGAACCTACATGGTTCAACCGGATGAACCTCTAAAAACAGGATTTCTCTCTGGAATCCATCCACCCACCGGACAATCGATTTAAATTCTTCAAAGCTGCCGTCTACGTTGAACTGGTGGAAATTGGGCACGATTCTTTCCAAATCTAGTTATAGCACAGCGAGAATTCACGCAAATTACCCCCGTCTTTTGATGTACGGGCTCACAACTTCATAACTTCCTCCTATTCATCGAAGCCCAAAGGGACTGACTGAATCTGTGAGAAAATTTAATTACAAGAAGCGCTGAAAGACGATTTCAGAAAACGGTATTGGTACAGGGAGAATTTTCTATTTATTCGACTTCGCTTGGTTATTAATTCAATTGACTTCGTATCAATTCAATGTAATCTGGACTCTTTAAAACACTTCAGTAATTTTCTGTGATAGTTTGATTATTAGTTTTATCATACGGAATTATGGGAAAATCTATACTGTCTATATGCTGTTTACATATTTTATATGTGGCGACCTCGGTAGCGTGATTAGGTAGAATCCTTTAAAAAACAAAACGAATCTGCTGTCATATTATTGAATTTTCAACGATGAGTTGGTTCTTTTTTCAATAAGTACTCCATAATATTGTGAATAAATTCCGAGGTTCCAGAAGTACCATCTATCGTACTATGAAATTACGTATTGAAGTATGAAGTAATGCTTCGTTGATTGCCAAATGCATTACAATGCTTTACAATATATTGTAATGGAATATTCCATGAAATTTTTTTCTTTCCAAAAAAGTGAGACAAGCAGTGGCGGCTCGTGACAATATAGTACTACAACTACTGACAAACTACTGAGCAGGTTTGTCCGATTAACTAAATAAGCCGAGATATTATAACGAATAATAATATAATCTTAGTGTTCAGATTTCAGATAGATTCAGTCTCTCATAAACGTCTAGTTTGTACTTAATTTTGTGATACCTTCTCAAATTTTGTGGAAATGCCCCTCCTGAATAGACCTACGAAATGATTTCCCAAGTATTGAAGTGCAACTAATTTCTCGAATGAATTAAGTCAAGTAAAAATTTAATAATGTAATTTCGAATATATAGAATATTGCATTATTAATAATCTCTTATTGTTTTGATTCACAACGTTTGATGAACACATCTTCCATCGTTTTAATTTTCTGAGACAATATTTAAGATGAATTGTTGAAACAAATGTGATTGTCACTATGTTTTTAGCACGTAAACCTTGATAACGATAAAAGATGTTTATCGAAACGTTGATTCTAAGATCAATATGAGATGGTGGTTATTGTCTAAATAAAAATTTCACACGATTTGTATCATCAAAAAATTCTCGTCAACATCTCCCAAAACTTACTGAATGTCATATTGTAAAATATTTCAGATTGGGTTTTGTTTTCCACATGAAAATATCGACTACAAAGTCACACAAATTTCATTTCCAATTTCAAATTATCGTATAAATAATAAGAATTTCATCTCTTGAATAGAAGAACAATTGTAATACCTAGGATTCATATTCAATTGTATATCAATTCTCCACTCCAATATGTTCCAATTGTTAATATGCGATTCAAGAGAATCAACGCATCTGCAAATATTCAATCTCAACTAGCAACGTGATTCCACTTCCAAGAACTTTAAAACGCAGTCGAGCACCAAGGTCACCCGAGATCGTAAAATTTCCATTTCATGAACACCTGCAGAGTTGCGACGTTGCCAGACCCACCGGATGCTAAGATGGGCGTTATTTGGACAAGTCGGGTATACTTTCGATATACACGAAATCGACCAGAGCGCCACCACGAGGAAGTCCATGAAAATCACCTCCAATAAACATTTCCCAAAAATAGGTCAAAAATTCGTCCAGCTGAAAGTAGGCGCAAACGAAAGAGGGCGATAAGTTATGCCGGTTAGTGATGATCTTTGGACTTGGTAAAGTGGCATCCGTACATCGGATGCTGTTTTACCGTGGATGCCACTTGAACCGGACATTTAACATTGGTTGCGCCTACTTGTACCGCAGGTAAATATATATATATATGAGAAAAAATTAAGGTCATTAGACCAAGAGAATTGAATAAATCAATCAAAGTTTCAATTAGCCCGCTTTGATTGATTCATTTATATATATATATATATATATATATATAGGGTTTACGTGGTGAACAAAGTTTATATAGTGAACTCTACTTCGTCAGTTGCATAACAAATATATTAAAAAAATTTCTTCACTAATGCTTGGAATTTTTTATGAATCCTCAAATTATTTACATACATATTACTTTATTTTATTCAGCAAAAAAAGCCATTGATTTAATTGTCCCAATATATTATGAGCTTATTTTTCGATATACTAAATTGCTGAAAAAAATATGCAAAACCATTATTATGCGTTATTATTAATAACGAAATAAACTCTAAATAAATAAAATAAACTCTAAATAAAAAATTAACACTGAATGAAAAAAATTAAAAAGGCAGTGTAAATAGGATTTATTCTGAAAGTTATAAATGAAAATTATTCTAAATTGAGTTCTCAATATTAAACTTTTTTGTAAATCAATGGAATTCTACGATTTTTCTGATCAGCGAAATGATCTATAACCAATATCTATAATCAATAAAAATTTTTTCGTCCTGTGATTTTATGAATTCTTTTTCGATCGAAATTTTAGCCATATTACTCAGCCGCGCCTGTCCAGTTGTATTCCTAATATAATTTTTAATCCTTTTCAACGCAGAGAAACTTCTTTCTGTGAAAGCAGTTGTCAAATTTTCCGAATTTTGAAGATAAAAATTGAAATAGATCATCAGCAGAACGCCCAGAACTAACATTATAAAATCCCATGAAGCGCTCAACAAGTTGGTCATCTATTACATAACGAAAAATGACAGCTTATCAGCTTATGTCAGTTGTTTCATCAACTTGCCAAGAAAAAAACAATGATTGTGAAATTTCGTCCTCGATTTGTTTATTCACAACAAAAGCAACCGAATCAATTAATTCATTTTGAATGGTTTTAGATGTACCAGAAAATACCGATTTACTGTTGGTGTCATTTTCTAAAAAGGTTTTTAAATTCGTGTCAAATTTACTAACAAGAACTACCAATTCTTTGAAATTTCCGCGATTTAAAGACTCATTCCATTCATCGTGCAGAGGTGCATCGTAATATCTATTAAACTTCTTAGAATTTGTCGATTTTTTTTGACTCTAGCATTGAAATTTTCAATTTCTATTTGACGCGCATTGTCTATTGCTGTGGCGAAATTTTGTTTTTGCTTTCTCATAACGGTAAGCTTGAAATTAGATCAAATATGCTGAGCACTTTTATTGTGTAGCGATAGACCCCGAGATAAATTTTTCAAATCATTAAAAACACTTTTCAACCAAACTCTGTCGGAATTTTCATTAGTTCCTGAGAATAAAATGCACGGCCAACAAAATATTTTTTTCAAAGTAATACTTCCAGTAAGCCAGTCGTAGTTGTCATACCACGTATTTTGGAATCCCCGATTTGATTTACCGACCCCACCACTAGACACTAGAGATTTCCTCAAATCTGGAACAGGTCGCTTAACTTTCTTAATTAAATTTAATTTATCATCATACGAATGAGTCGAAAAATGTTGCTTATTTATTAAACAATTAACAATATCACAAGTACACTGAACATGTTCCTTAGGAATTTCAAAAGATTTACTATTACTAGATCCCGCTGAATCCATTTCGCGATCTGGTAGTCACTTTCGATAAAAAAGATTTATATTTCAGAAAAAATTCACCTAAAAAAGATTATAATCATACGCGATACACAGCAAACGCGATACCACTAAATAACGACAAAGTGAACTAACCCTATTTCTCTATTTCCCGCTTCCCGATTAACTCGAACAAAAACCTGAGGCCAGCCTCTAATTTCTCGAGAAGCCGCCTTCAAAGCCGTAGATATGTTCTCACCACTTCGACGCAGATAACCCGCTGGACATCGCAGAAACGAAACGATCTCAGATCGGCTAAGATCGCGCAGAGGCCAGCCTCGGATTAATCCTAGAACTGCTTTCCATTACGTTCTCGTAGGTCATCGAAAAATGATACACTAATTCAGTCAAAGAAGCCTGCGTTAGGCATGCCTCCAACCGTTTATTCAAAGAGGATTTGATTTGTTACGAATGTACAAGGAACGTGAGATTGGGAAAAATATTGAGAAAAAAAGTGACGATGAAAGGGAATGAAGAAATATACGGTTCAGAATTTTTTTGATGAGGCACTGCCTCACCTGCCTCATAGGACAAGCCGCCACTGGAGACAAGAGAGGAAAAAAGCAGATCTATACAGTGAGAAGAGTTTGGTAAGTATTTGTTTGATCGTTGGTGAATATGGTCCTTCTCAATAATGACAGCCAAAACATTTCCATCAAATATGTAAGAAACATTTTATAAGAAACGAGAAGAGTGCTCAAATTTATTTAATCCAATGATTTTTTCAAGGATTAGTGTCATTTCAGTTATTTATGTCAAATCTCATTCTATTTATTATAGGAGTATAAAAAAGAGGATAATTCCACTAAAGACATGGGAAAATATGATCGAGTACAAATCTTATGTCCATGAAGGAAATAGCACATATATTTCATAATGTAGTTATTCAGGGTGGCCATTTGAAAACGAAACAGACGAGATTACAGACGAAATAAGTTTTTTCGATAGAAATGCTCGGACAGGTCGATTTCTGTTTCGAGGAGGACAACTTAAGATATAGGTTACGGATGCATAGCGCTTCAACCCGTGCTGCTACAACCCCCACCCCCAATTTTTGAATAGGGAAGATGGGGTGAGTGATACCTCAATTCAAAGGTATTTTTATACTGATTTCAGCACAGTAATTGTTTTTTCATTTTATGCATTAGTTCTCGAAATATTCATGCGTTAGTTAATTTTATCACTTAAATTAATTTTTTGCGAATAATTGACATTTCGTGCTTCCGAAACACCAAAATTTCCGTACTTGTCATACCGTACGTGTTAATGCTACTAGGGTCAGATGTTCGACTAGCTGTTTTATTCACTGAAATCATTCTCCAACTGTACGGTATCAGAACGATTTGAAGTATTGATCTAAAAAATAAGACTTTTCAAGTTAAGTAAATAATTTATCAAAAACACACATCAATTAATCAAATTTTCAAATTGTTCACCATTAGCTTCCATAGAATGAAATAAGTTTCGTTCGAAACGATGGCGCACATTTTGCAGCAATTCTGGAGTGTTTTGACGACATTCGCTAACTATACGTCTTCTTAAATCTTCTATGGAATCGGGCTGTGTAGAGTAAATTTTACTCTCCAAGTGGCCCCAAAGAAAGAAATCTAGTGGTGACAGATCTGGCGAGCTGGCTGGCCATTCAGTGGAAACCCTACTTCCAATCCACCGATTTGGAAATCTTTAATCCAGATATTCTCGAACTGGTAAGGCGTAGTGTGGAGGAGCTCCATCCTGCTGAAACACAATCTGATCTTCCACATAATTTTCAGCATTGTTTTCAATAATTTCCGTCAAAATTGGATCAATGTGAAAACATATTGAAGCCAACTGAGAAAACACTTCATAATTAAGTAGGAAATCGTTTCACGAATTGGGACTGGAATATTTCTGTGGCATCATGGTTTGATTTTTTTACCTGGTAATCAGATTAGAGATATGTACGTATTTGGACTTTTTGGAGATTTCTATCGATCAAGTGTTACCGCATGTTATTGGAAATACTGCAAATTATATCGAATATAATTTAGATTGAGTTTCCACAAGATTGAGCTCCTTCGCAATACGCTTTGTTTGTTCGACATCTTGATTAAAGATTTCTATGTTAGTGGATTGGAGGAAGGAAGCCACAGTTATGGTTGTTTGAAGCTCAAAATGTCGATTGTTCACAAAAAAATACTACAAGTGCCATGAAAACACCACTTCATTTTCAAATACTTAGTTAAGAACGGGAGTGATCTTAGCCACAACCACAAAACCGATAAAGGTCGCACACACGATCCGACTTATATATGTCAGGGTTCGAATATATAATAAATCTATTCGAAATGTTACTTGAATTAGGGTTGATCACTGTGGAACTAATGTGGAATATGCTTTCAATATACCAGAAAGCTTATCGAATGAATTAAAGTGAGGAAACTTGGAAATTCATCTATCTCGAGATACAAGGGGCGAAGAAAATCGATACATTCGAAATTTTCACTGAATGTCGGTGTTATAACGAGCTCAAATTATATTTTCATATATGAGATAACCTTAAAGATGAAGTAAGAAAAAATGGACATCCGTCAGTGACGTGCTACAGGAGTCGAAAGTTCTGTTATGAGTATTCAAAAAGTTCGAAATTTTCGATGAAATCGGTTTTGTCAGGCAAAGAACGCTATTGAAATATATTTCTATCATTGAAACAAGCTATCAGACGGAATAAGAAAAAATTGACATCCGTCAGTGACGTGCTACAGGGGTCGAAAGTTCTGTTATGAGTATTCAAAAAGTTCAAAATTTTCGATGAAATCGGTTTTGTCAGGCAAAAAACGCTATTGGAATGTGTTTCTAACATTCGAACAAGCTATCAGAGGGATTAGGAAAAAATGGACATCCGTCAGAGACGTGCTACAGGGGTCGAAAGTTCTGTTATGAGTATTCAGAAACTTCAAAATTTTCGATGAAGTCTGTTTTGTCAGGCAAAAAACGCTATTGGAATGTGTTTCTAACATTGAAACAAGCTAATAGACGGAATAAGAAAAAATGGACATCCGTCAGTGACGTGCTACAGGGGTCGAAAGTTCTGTTATGAGTATTCAAAAAGTTCAAAATTTTCGATGAAATCGGTTTTGTCAGGCAAAGAACGCTATTGATATATGTTTCTATCATTGAAACAAGCTATCAGACGGAATAAGAAAAAATGGACATCCGTCAGTGACGTGCTACAGGGGTCGAAAGTTCTGTTATGAGAATTCAAAAAGTTCGAAATTCTCGATGAAGTCCGTTTTGTCAGGCAAAAAACGCTATTGGAATCTGTTTCTAACATTGAAACAACCTATCAGAGGGATTAAGAAAAAATGGACATCCGTCAGAGACGTGCTACAGGGGTCGAAAGTTCTGTTATGAGTATTCAAAAAGTTCAAAATTTTCGATGAAATCGGTTTTGTCAGGCAAAAAACGCTATTGGAATGTGATTCTAACATTGAAACAAGCTAATAGACGGAATAAGAAAAAATGGACATCCGTCAGTGACGTGCTACAGGGGTCGAAAGTTCTGTTATGAGTATTCAAAAAGTTCAAAATTTTCGATGAAATCGGTTTTGTCAGGCAAAAAACGCTATTGGAATGTGTTTCTAACATTCGAACAAGCTATCAGAGGGATTAGGAAAAATGGACATCCGTCAGAGACGTGCTACAGGGGTCGAAAGTTCTGTTATGAGTATTCAGAAACTTCAAAATTTTCGATGAAGTCTGTTTTGTCAGGCAAAAAACGCTATTGGAATGTGTTTCTAACATTGAAACAAGCTAATAGACGGAATAAGAAAAAATGGACATCCGTCAGTGACGTGCTACAGGGGTCGAAAGTTCTGTTATGAGTATTCAAAAAGTTCAAAATTTTCGATGAAATCGGTTTTGTCAGGCAAAGAACGCTATTGATATATGTTTCTATCATTGAAACAAGCTATCAGACGGAATAAGAAAAAATGGACATCCGTCAGTGACGTGCTACAGGGTCGAAAGTTCTGTTATGAGAATTCAAAAGTTCGAAATTCTCGATGAAGTCCGTTTTGTCAGGCAAAAAACGCTATTGGAATCTGTTTCTAACATTGAAACAACCTATCAGAGGGATTAAGAAAAAATGGACATCCGTCAGAGACGTGCTACAGGGGTCGAAAGTTCTGTTATGAGTATTCAAAAAGTTCAAAATTTTCGATGAAATCGGTTTTGTCAGGCAAAAAACGCTATTGGAATGTGATTCTAACATTGAAACAAGCTAATAGACGGAATAAGAAAAAATGGACATCCGTCAGTGACGTGCTACAGGGGTCGAAAGTTCTGTTATGAGTATTCAAAAAGTTCGAAATTTTCGATGAAGTCCGTTTTGTCAGGCAAAAAACGCTATTGGAATGTGTTTCTAACATTGAAACAAGCTAATAGACGGAATAAGAAAAAATGGACATCCGTCAGTGACGTGCTACAGGGGTCGAAAGTTCTGTTATGAGTATTCAAAAAGTTCGAAATTTTCGATGAAATCGGTTTTGTCAGGCAAAGAACGCTATTGATATATGTTTCTATCATTGAAACAAGCTATCAGACGGAATAAGAAAAAATGGACATCCGTCAGTGACGTGCTACAGGGGTCGAAAGTTCTGTTATGAGTATTCAGAAACTTCAAAATTTTCGATGAAGTCTGTTTTGTCAGGCAAAAAACGCTATTGGAATGTGTTTCTAACATTGAAACAAGCTAATAGACGGAATAAGAAAAAATGGACATCCGTCAGTGACGTGCTACAGGGGTCGAAAGTTCTGTTATGAGTATTAAAAAAGTTCGAAATTTTCGATGAAGTCCGTTTTGTCAGGCAAAAAACGCTATCGGAATGTGTTTCTAACATTGAAACAAGCTAATAGACGGAATAAGAAAAAATGGACATCCGTCATTGACGCGCTACAGGGGTCGAAAGTTCTGTTATGAGTATTCAAAAAGTTCAAAATTTTCGATGAAATCGGTTTTGTCAGGCAAAGAACGCTATTGAAATATGTTTTTATCATTGAAACAAGCTATCAGACGGAATATAAAAAAAAATTTAGTAAGCACTGACGTGAGGTCAGATTGCTTTGGCGCTCTTGTTGACCTACTTGCGAGTAAATATTCAAACCTTAACAAATCTATAAGCTCTCTGATCGGGTGAACAATAGTCTTTTTCCGTACTATGGGACAATGTGATGTAAATATGAAAGCCTAATGAATAAACAAACCTTTATCTCAATTTGAAAATAACTACTCATAATTTTAACCAAATTTTGTTCTATGCTTCTCCTAAAAACATACGTCATTGCTTTTCTGAGTTTTGACAACGCCATCAAATTCTTTCTCTATGATAAAAAATTTTTGATTAATATTACGTCTGTCCTTTTCTGAATTTTGACGTCATCGACATCGAATTCTACCTCTATGAATTCTACGAAAATTTTGATTGATATTACGCCAACTGACACTGATATCTAGGTCCGCAAGTTGTCAAACGAATATCGATCTGTGATGGCAAATCTTTCAATGACAAAGCTCGGACTTCATGACATTTCTATTTTTCTCTTGAGTAAATGAAAAAAATGATCATATCTTCAGAAGGGGGAAAGCTACGACAATGAAATTTGAGAAGGAGTAAGATATCGGTAACCTCAATATATATACGGATTTTTATTTAAATCTTAATGAAGTCTTAGGAGATATTGAGTATTGAAAATTTTTTTTTTGGGAATTTTTTAAAAATTTTCTAGCGTGACAATTTCTGCGAAATTTTGCAAGCCGTTTCGCTTCAGCCTCCCTCAATAACATTCCAAGTATCAACTTGATCGGATGGATATTCTAGTAGTTATTGAGGAAACAAAATTTCAGATGCTCATAACTACTGAACCATCCGACGGATTTGGCCCAATAACGAACTTGACCGAGATATTTGGACAATTAACCTATTCTGAAAATATGAAAACTCTAGCTGAATTCTTTTGGATGCTAGAGAGGATACGGCCGGCCGGACAGACTCAACTTTCGCCACGAATTCTTCATCAGGGAGTCGAACCCAATCGATTGAGACCATTTTCGGCTCGATATTCCGAAATTACAGACATTCGGGCAAAATGATAGGCACTCTGTTCGGGTGAACAAGAGCGCCAAAAATGGACATCCGTCAGTGACGTGCTACAGGGGTCGAAAGTTCTGTTATGAGTATTCAAAAAGTTCAAAATTTTCGATGAAATCGGTTTTGTCAGGCAAAAAACGCTATTGGAATGTGTTTCTATCATTGAAACAAGCTATCAGACGGAATAAGAAAAAATTGACATCCGTCAGTGACGTGCTACAGGGGTCGAAAGTTCTGTTATGAGTATTCAAAAAGTTCAAAATTTTCGATGAAATCGGTTTTGTCAGGCAAAAAACGCTATTGGAATGTGTTTCTAACATTCGAACAAGCTATCAGAGGGATTAGAAAAAAATGGACATCCGTCAGAGACGTGCTACAGGGGTCGAAAGTTCTGTTATGAGTATTCAAAAAGTTCAAAATTTTCGATGAAATCGGTTTTGTCAGGCAAAGAACGCTATTGATATATGTTTCTATCATTGAAACAAGCTATCAGACGGAATAAGAAAAATTTAGAAAGCACTGACGTGAGGTCAGATTGCTTTGGCGCTCTTGTTGAGCTACCTGCGAGTAAATATTCAAACCTTAACAAATCTATAAGCTCTCTGATCGGATGAACAATAGTCTTTTTCCGTACTATGGGACAATGTGATGCAAATATGAAAGCCTAATGAATAAACAAACCTTTATCTCAATTTGAAAATAACTACTCATAATTTTCACCAAATTTTGTTCTTTGCTTCTCCTAAAAACTAACGTCATTGCTTTTCTGAGTTTTGACAACGCCATCAAATTCTTTCTCTATGATAAAAAATTTTTTGATTAATATTACGTCTGTGCTTTTCTGAATTTTGACAACGTCATCGACATCGAATTCTACCTCTATGAATTCTATGAAAATTTTGATTGATATTACGCCAACTGACACTGATATCTAGGTCCGCAAGTTGTCAAACGAATATCGATCTATGATGGCAAATCTTTCAATGACAAAGCTCGGACTTCATGACATTTCTATTTTTCTCTTGAGTAAATGAAAAAATGATCATATCTTCAGAAGGGGGAAAGCTACAACAATGAAATTTCAGGATGAGTAAGATATCGGTAACCTCAATATATATACGGATTTTTATTCAAATCTAAATGAGGTCTTAGGAGATATTGAGTATTGAAAATTTTTTTTTTGGGAATTTTTTAAAAATTTTCTAGCCTGACGATTTCTGCGAAATTTTGCAGGCCGTTTTGTTTCAGCCTCCCTCAATAACATTCCAATTATCAAATTGATCGGATGGATATTTTAGTAGTTATTGAGGAAACAAAATTTCAGATGCTCATAACTACTGAACCATCCAACGGATTTGGCCCAATAACGAACTTGACCGAGATATTTGGACAATTAACCTATTCTGAAAATATGAAAACTCTAGCTGATTCCTTTTGGATGCTAGAGAGGATACGCCGGCCGGCCGGCCGGACAGACTCAACTTTCGCCACGAATTCTTCATCAGGGAGTCGAACCCAATCGATTGAGACCATTTTCGGCTCGATATTCCAAAATTACAGACATTCGGGCAAAATGATAGGCACTCTGTTCGGGTGAACAAGAGCGCCAAAAATGGACATCCGTCAGAGACGTGCTACAGGGGTCGAAAGTTCTGTTATGAGTATTAAAAAAGTTCGAAATTTTCGATGAAGTCCGTTTTGTCAGGCAAAAAACGCTATCAGAATGTGTTTCTAACATTGAAACAAGCTAATAGACGGAATAAGAAAAAATGGACATCCGTCATTGACGCGCTACAGGGGTCGAAAGTTCTGTTATGAGTATTCAAAAAGTTCAAAATTTTCGATGAAATCGGTTTTGTCAGGCAAAGAACGCTATTGAAATATGTTTCTATCATTGAAACAAGCTATCAGACGGAATAAGAAAAAATGGACATCCGTCAGTGACGTGCTACAGGGGTCGAAAGATCTGTTATGAGTATTCAAAAAGTTCGAAATTTTCGATGAAATCGGTTTTGTCAGGCAAAGAACGCTATTGAAATATGCTTCTATCATTGACACAAGCTATCAGACGGAATAAGAAAAAATGGACATCCGTCAGTGACGTGCTACAGGGGTCGAAAGTTCTGTTATGAGTATTCAAAAAGTTCAAAATTTTCGATGAAATCGGTTTTGTCAGGCAAAAAACGTTATTGGAATGTGTTTCTAACATTGAAACAAGCTAATAGACGGAATAAGAAAAAATGAAATCGAAAATTTGTAACTTTTTGAATACTCATAACAGAACTTTCGACCCCTGTAGCACGTCACTGACGGATGTCCATTTTTTCTTACTCCGTCTATTAGCTTGTTTCAATGTTAGGAACACATTCCAATAGCGTTTTTTGCCTGACAAAACGGACTTCTTCGAAAATTTTGAACTTTTTGAATACTCATAACAGAACTTTCGACCCCTGTAGCACGTCACTGACGGATGTCCATTTTTTCTTATTCCGTCTATTAGCTTGTTTCAATGTTAGGAACACATATCAATAGCGTTTTTTGCCTGACAAAACGGACTTCATCGAAGATTTTGAACTTTTTGAATACTCATAACAGAACTTTCGACCCCTGTAGCACGTCACTGACGGATGTCCATTTTTTCTTTTTCTTATTCCGTCTATTAGCTTGTTTCAATGTTAGAAACACATTCCAATAGCGTTTTTTGCCTGACAAAAAGGACTTCATCGAAAATTTTGAACTTTTTGAATACTCATAACAGAACTTTCGACCCCTGTAGCACGTCACTGACGGATTTCCATTTTTTCTTAATCCGTCTATTAGCTTGTTTCAATGTTAGAAACACATTCCAATAGCGTTTTCTGCCTGACAAAACGGACTTCATCGAAAATTTTGAACTTTTTTAATACTCATAACAGAACTTTCGACCCCTGTAGCACGTCACTGACGGATGTCCATTTTTTCTTATTCCGTCTATTAGCTTGTTTCAATGTTAGGAACACATTCCAATAGCGTTTTTCGCCTGACAAAACGGACTTCATCGAAAATTTTGAACTTTTTGAATACTCATAACAGAACTTTCGACCCCTGTAGCACGTCACTGACGGATGTCCATTTTTTCTTATTCCGTCTATTAGCTTGTTTCAATGTTAGGAACACATTCCAATAGCGTTTTGTGCCTGACAAAACGGACTTCATCGAAAATTTTGAACTTTTTGAATACTCATAACAGAACTTTCGACCCCTGTAGCACGTCACTGACGGATGTCCATTTTTTCTTAATCCGTCTATTAGCTTGTTTCAATGTTAGAAACACATTCCAATAGCGTTTTTTGCCTGACAAAACGGACTTCATCGAAAATTTTGAACTTTTTGAATACTCATAACAGAACTTTCGACCCCTGTAGCACGTCACTGACGGATGTCCATTTTTTCTTATTCCGTCTATTAGCTTGTTTCAATGTTAGGAACACATTCCAATTGTGTTTTTTGCCTGACAAAACGGACTTCATCGAAAATTTTGAACTTTTTGAATACTCATAACAGAACTTTCGACCCCTGTAGCACGTCACTGACGGATGTCCATTTTTTCTTATTCCGTCTATTGCTTGTTTCAATGTTAGGAACACATTCCAATAGCGTTTTTTGCCTGACAAAACGGACTTCATCGAAAATTTTGAACTTTTTGAATACTCATAACAGAACTTTCGACCCTGTAGCACGTCACTGACGGATGTCCATTTTTTCTTATTCCGTCTATTGCTTGTTTCAATGTTAGGAACACATTCCAATAGCGTTTTTTGCCTGACAAAACGGACTTCATCGAAAATTTCGAACTTTTTGAATACTCATAACAGAACTTTCGACTCCTGTAGCACGTCACTGACGGATGTCCATTTTTTCTTGCTTCGTCTTTAGGGATATCTCATTGATGAAAATATAATTTGAGCTCGTCATAACACCGACATTCGGTGAAAATTTCGAATATATCGATTTTCTTCGCCCCTTCTATCTCGAGATAGATGAATTTCCAAGTTTCCTCACTTTAATTCATTCGATAAGCTTTCTGGTATATTGTAAGCATATTCCACATTAGTTCCACAGTGATCAACCTTAATTCAAGTAACATTTCGAATAGATTTATTATATATTCGCACCCTGACATATATAAGTCGGATCGTGTGTGCGACCTTTATCGGTTTTGTGGTTGTGGCTAAGATCACTCCCGTTAGTTAAGAATATTTCGAGAACTAATGCATACAATGAAAAAACAATTACTGTGCTGAAATCAGTATAAAAATACCTTTCGAATGAGGTATCACTCACCTCATCTTCCCTATTCAATTCAAAATTTGGGGGTGAGGGTTGTAGTAGCAAGGGTTGAAGCGCTATGCGTCCGTAACCTACATCTTAAGTTGTCCCCCTCGAAACAGAAATCGACCTGTCCTAGCATTTCTATCGAAAAACTTTATTTCGTCTGTAATCTCGTCTGTTTCGTTTTCAAATGGCCACCCTGTATATGTTGACAAGGTAGTTTGCGAAAGCTCCTAACTGATGTACTGTACAACTGCACATGTATTAAAAGACATAATATAAATATTAACCTAATTTCAAGGATTAATTGTATCTGGAATAAGACATTTCAAATGTTATAAGTGAAATCAACTTTTTAAATTCAAGGTATTTTTGATAAAACTTACATAGATAAGTTATTGGGTCGAATAAATCTATCTCGAATGGATAACTAGGCAATGTAAATTCTCGTTCCCAAAAATTTTACTTGCTGTACAATTCTGGGTAAAGGAACCAATAAAACTATTTGTTCTAAAGCGACGTTTCGATGAGTTTTATTTATTTTTAGATAATAAAATTCATCAAAACATCGCTTTAGAACAAAGAGTTTTATTGGTTCCTTTACCCAGAAATGTACGGATGGATAACGTTTGAGTGTAACTTGCAGTTATTATTCTACTGCAATCTCAAATCGTGCTGTTTCAAATCTCGCAAATCTTAGAATTCAAAATTATTTTTATTGAATATTGTTATTCGACTCAAATAATATCTAGTTGAATATCTTTTACCTTCGCAAATAGCAAATGAATGAAATCAATTACATATATAGAATCCGTAGAATATTAATTTATAATTGTAATATAGAAATTCAATGTGATATTACTATATTTACAAGCATATGTCAAATATATTTTTCTATCGAAGAAACCTTATCAACTTTGACAACTCCCTTTGCCGAAAGGTCCGGTTTTATTATGTCTGATTGGCCATTAAAAGTTTCATCTGTCTGTTAAAGCAAAGTCTCAATTATAACAAGGCTCGCTTGAAAGGTCTGATATGGATATTCTCAATTGCTTGGTCTAGAACACTTGATTTATACAACCTTGTATTGTACTTGCCTTCAATAGCTTTATTCGGGCTTAACCTTCTGGGTGTTCCAGAACCATCAGGAATTTGCGTATTTATCTTGGTGGTTCTAGAATAGTCAAATCGTCAACTCGAATGGACTTTATACGAGTATCAGAGGCTCACTTTCGCCGATGATAGTATTAATAATAATAATAATAATAATATTCACTTTATTTAGCATAAGCTATCAATTACAAAACAACATAATTATTAATTCAGATAAAATTCTTTCCTATTGATCTCCTATTTATAACACTCCACAACAATTTTAGCACATAGACGTCTAAAAGTACCAAAATTATTACAATGTTTAACCTCATTTGGTAATTTATTAAACAACAACAATCCCCCATAAAATAAACTCCTTAGCATACTACTTCTATTAAAAAAATCAACATAAAAGTTTCCAACATTTCTTGTCTGGTAACCATGTACTGAACTAACATAATTAAGTCTCTCAGTTAGATATAAAGGCAACATTTTCATTTTCATTTTATATACAAATTGAAGAGTTCTATAAACAATTCTTTGTTTGACCGTCATGATATCAAAGACTTCAATCATCAAATTGATTGGGGTATATCTGTTACAACCTAAAATACATCTCATAGCTCTATTCTGAATCTTTTGCAAAGCACGCATTCTTGTTTGATCAATATTAAATAAAATTGTCGAGCAGAAATCAAGATGCGGTGATATTATCGCTTGATATAAAGTTCTTTTGGTATAAAAAGACAATGATTTACCTATTCTGTATAAAAAGTTAGTTTTCTTTGCCATTTTACTAATAACGTTCATTGCATGTTTTTTGAAACTTAACTCCTCGTCAACTTTGTTCTGCCGGATGGGGTTGAACATAACTCTGCAGGAAATGATTTATTCTAGGAGAACTTTTTATTGATTCTGGGGTTATTGATCATTGAATGTCTGACCACAGAGGAGTATTTTGTAACATCAACTTGTAAATAAAAATTAATTCCACGCATAATTCCCTACCGCTATTTTAGTAATTTCGTTGAATCAAGAATTCCTAAACCGTTTTTTCCTTGGATAACTTCCACTGTGATAAACTTAATGAGGTTGAGAGACAGAGCACTGTCAAGACATAAATTCACAAATGATTCAGCTGATTTTAGGTACTATTGCTGTAACATCGGCTGTGCGAAGAGAAAAGTTTTATGGGCCAGACCCGATCTCAGGGTTCACGGTTTTTGGAGATCCTCTAAATCTTTGGAGGCTGATTAAGTGGTGGGGGTGCCCGATTGCTTTGTTGACCCTCAGGAATTCAGTGATTATTTTCGCTCAGTTTTCAGTCCTCCAGATTCTCGTCCTGATACAACTGGCTACTATGGTTCATGTAAATTCAGACCAGATATGGAATTTTCGATAAGACTTGTAACTGTGGAGGAGAGTTGGTCTATTGTGCTTGGTCTGGGGTCGAACGCGTTAGGAAGTGATGGTAGATCTACCAAAATGCTTCAATTGTCCATCAGTACTACTTTATCCTTCATAATTCTTATCTTCAATATTCGCATTGAGTCGAAGTATTATCCGGATGCATAGAAGTGCTCTATTGTAAATCCATTACCCAAAAATCAGTGTCTTGCCGGTTAAACATTAATTCTATATACATAGAAAATGGAAGAGATTTGATTTTGGAATATTTTATTGGATATAAGTTACATTTCCTTTATGTCAAAAGTACAATTATTAAATTGCATTGCGTGAATCACATGTTCCTTGAACTATTCGGTACAACAGACTAATTTTCTTGTGTTGAAATACTATTCTCTGACATGGACACAACTGCTGTTGATGTGCCTGGTCGCAAATCGGGTGTTATTTCAGAACACACGTTCTGAACACTTTTTTAGCAATTTCTGTTCTGTGTGCCATTGATTCATCAACATACCCTTCAGAGACCGTTGATGATTTCCAACCGCCATGTTTCTTTAGTGTCATCAAGTCTCCCCCAGATTCAACTAAAAGTGTAGCAGACAATCTTCGAAATAAATGACCTGTATATGAGTTAGCATTTTCAAGTTGAAGAAAATTAGGTTTCAGGTACCTTATAAACCCACAACCTTATTTATACATTTTCCATTGCAATATGCATAAAACAGGCGGCGATCTGTTGCCGCTGCTGGACGAAGGGCTATGTACATTCGGTAATATTTAATATATTCTTTTCTTCAGTAACTACAAATCTCATCTAATCTTACCTGGCTGATTTCACAAATTCGACAAGCTCCTGCAATCCCAAATACAACAACCTTGGATATTAATTAAACTTCATCGGGTGCATTATTTAAAAAATCACTAATTTGTGTACTAGTAAAATCGCAGCTTTCTTGGGCGTGTAACCTTTCCCATTAGTTTGAAATATTTTGAAATGTCTCCATTATTAT
This sequence comes from Micraspis discolor, assembly GCA_030674115.1. Lineage (NCBI taxonomy): Eukaryota > Metazoa > Arthropoda > Insecta > Coleoptera > Coccinellidae > Micraspis > Micraspis discolor. The sequence continues at coordinate 363,815 of JARTUT010000023.1, forward strand.
TGGATCGTAACATACTTTTAATCATTGAATAATTCGACCACACTGTTGATGGCGTTTGTTGTTGTGCCAGTTCCAAATAATAGGTCAATTACACTGTCTCCGAGAAAGAACTGCATGTCTTTTTCATTTTCCATTCCATAAATCTTGAATACGCGGTTTCGTAAATTTTCCCCGATTTAGCTGGCAATAATTTTCGTGACGCTACTTGCGCTGCTTCTATCAACACCGGTGGAGTCAGAGAAAACTCAGAATCAAGTATTTTTAGCTTTATAGTATACAAAATAACGACTAAACAATTACTGAGTTCGCAATTTTTGAATCAAATCACAAAATTAAATTGACCGATATTTGAATTCACTGAAGTCTTCCTTAACAACGCAGGTCTAATAGCTTACTAGTTTAAAAATTCAAATTTCATATCGATAACATTCTGACTTAAATAAATTGTAATAATATGTTTTTTCACTATTAAATGGTGGTTTTTCCTGTCACAGAAAAAAATAGTGTATTATACACGGGAAAAATATTAGATTTCAGCTCTCGGTTTTTTGTCTTCCTTCACTTCGCGTCGAGAGACAACATAACCTCGAATAAAATCTAATACTTTTTTCTCTTGTATAATAACAATTTCTCGTAAATGGTTGATTTTATCGACAATGAATAAGAGTATTCTTTCTTTTGCTTACTGGTCAAAGTATTCCAATCTATTTTTTTAACACCTTATCGTACATGGTGTTAAAAATGTAAGCAATAAAATGTACAACCCTGTCCGCCCCTCATAGACTGAACAAGCTTATTATGTTTTTAGGGTAGTATTTTAAGAAGTCCTCACTACTGCTTATCGTATCAAATTTTCATTAAATCCTGTCTAGTAGTTTGAAAGTTATCCAAGAAATTAATTTCGTTACTATCAGCTTTGGAATAATATTCTTTCCATAGGTGAGCTGTTTTTGCTGTTGTGAAGTAATTCGTAATAGTCTGTTTGGTCTATTATGAAATTTACTCCTAGTCCTTTGCGATCACGGAAGCATCGATTATACTTGGCTTTAATATTTTGTAATCTCTCTCCATCATAGTTATCTTCATTAAAAGCGAACACAATCTTGTAGTAATCAGCAAGTATTTCGATTTTCTCTTCATTTGTTTTATACTTTATAATATTCACTACTATAGTTGGTATTTTCTGATGAAATTTATTCTTTTTTTAATTAATTTATTTAATTGCATGTCTCAATCCATGTACATTCTCTATAATGGTGTATCATATTCTAGATGTTTTTATTTTTATATTTATATCTCTCTTAAAATTATTATCTTTATTCACGCAGTTTTCTCTGTGTACTTTTCTTTTAAATTTTGTCAATTTTTTTAAACATGGAAGGAATTCATAAAAGGAGGTATGTTTATTACTAGACTTAGTGTATCTTTTCATAGTTTCTGATAGACGATTGTTGAATACTTCGATATATTGTTCATCAATTGGTGCATTCTCGCAATGTTCACGATATCGTAATGAGCTCATTACAGTACTAAAAACAGTGCTGTAATTAACTCATTACAGCATTGTTTTCATATTTTTCATTTTGTGGTTGACAACACTGACATCTTATCCTTTACAATGTCCACACGCGTCCATTGCATGTCAATTGTTAATATTAGACCATGTATAGATTTGAATGGACTATTTAAATTCTATAATTTGTCAATTTTCGTATCAGTCACACCAACTGCGAAAATAAAATACAAAAGGCACTAGGAGGTATAATCTGAATTTTTCTTAGAATTCCAATAAATTTCCCACAATTCTAGACTGAAATAGAGAAAAGATCGTATAATACTCGTTGCAGAAGGCAATTCCAACACCCATTCGTCAAAAACTCCCTCCTTCGTCGCTCGTGTCCATTCTGCAACTTGTATTAGAATACACTATTTTATGTCTGTTGTATGAAGTATCAAATCAGGCGTACTATCAACATTACCATCAATTAAAAAGGTTGGTTCTGTCTCGGCTTCGCTGAACTATCCACTTGGTATGGAGTTGTTTACCTGTCTCTTCTTCGCAGTTGTACTTGCGTTGAAATTTCCTATAATAATAGAAAATTTAAACAGTGCAGCCTTCGTGAATACAGTCTCATCAAGAGGACACCATGAATTTGAGTGCACAAGAAAGAATTAAAAATTATCGTTTTTGAACGGAATTGAGAAGTGTATTACCTAATTCGTTGGATTATTTATGGATGGTGGATTTTCTTTAATACATTTCAGTGATGGATAGCACTGTACTGTACTTCCTCCATTAGGATTTTGCTCTTTATAGCCAATTTTTTATAGTTGTTCACCATCGAGGTTGAATAGTGAAAAGATGATGAATCGAGAAAAATGGGATCAGTTCAGCCATATTGGTGGCAATTTCAGTCAATTTTTGACATTTTCTCCTTTTTTTTTTCGGCTTTATTCATCTGAATAAAATACAAATGATATTAATGAATGCAGTCAAATTTCACCCATACGCTTCAAGTATATCAAGTATCTGATTGGAAGTTTGAAAAATCTTAACCGAATTTCTCCGCCATATTGATGCTACTTTTATATAAAACAAGTGGTGCCATTTTTTCCTTGATAGATTGCATGTCATGTCGTATCCTCTTTATTCTATCTCGATGTTGTCCAGTTTCTATATTCAATGGTTGATTTTTGATTCAACAAACATGGCATATGTGACGTTATTTTCTTCAATAAACTTATCCACAAGATGTTTTTTTGTTATGGAACTCTTTATGTTGTAGAGAATTCTAATTGTCGATGTGAATTTTCCTGCTAAAATGGTTGTCCATTGGCTCTGTTGGAGAAGGTTCTTCAGAGTCTTCCACTTCAAACATCAGTATAAGAAATCTGTTATTCGAAAAGACAACTGTTTTCTCTGGTTCTTCTGTTGAGAGGCTTAATATCAGTATTTGGGGTACCTTCTGTGGATTTTTGGGTGTTTTGTGCATTTAATTGACCATGCTATATGATCCTCAGCTCCATAAGACAAGCATTTTCGGGCATAATTAGTTTTGCTTGGATACATATTGTGTGGACCTTGGCATTCAGAGCAGTTTGTCTAATTCTTGCAGTTCTGTGATCGAATTGTAAACAATTGTTGAACGAAATCGTAGCAGAGCCTGAGGAAGGCTGGGAAATACTAGATAAGGAAAAATTCATTGTTGGAGAGGGTCGAATACTTCGATTTGACCTGTGATAATTTTTACAAATTTTGTTTGTTTTCCAAGAGATCTCGAAATTATCTTTTTGCAGTACTTATGTTTAATATTAAGGGACTGAAGATGCTAACTGATATCTTAATGTTTAATACTTGTTTACACATTCAATATAACTACTGAGTATGTCTGTTGAGATTCTCTTTCGTTGGGTATTATCTTCTGTGAATTTGTTCTCTTGTAATAACCAATTTTCTTTTCGATTTTGAGCTCAGTAAGAGTTTACTACAATATTAATTAATTAATACATTACTATATAATTTGAGAATAAAACCTTGTTTTGTTAAGGGGATAATATGACGGAATTTTAACAATCCAAATGGTGAACATTTAGATTCTATCAATCTCAACGTTATCTATGTTTATATGAAATAAATATGAACATTCAATCTTCTTTATCTCGTTCATTTTAGAAGAAAAATTTATATTTATTCTTTTCATAGGGAGATATGTTTTAGTCTTCAGCATATGTTGTGGAAAATCAAGTTATTCATTGTTGGATTTGGTACTGTCTATAGGACAGATGTTGATTGTGAATTTTCTTTCTGTGTACTCATTATTGGAATATTTATCTGTATTTGAGGTTGTTCGAAATTAATTTCAGGGTATTCATAATAATTTTTCTCCTTAGTGTTTCCAGCGATCCTTGTATATTGTCTATCTCTGATGTTCCAGAGTCAGGGGAAAGATTTTAGAACAAGAACATAAAAGTACTTGACCTCACTTCAGTGCTTCCCTACATTTTTTATGTTTGATATGTAATTTCTATCTCGCAATATTATACTCGTTTATAAGGACCGAAATATGCAATGAAAGAAAAGTTTGCTTTATATTATTATTAACTTGTGAAATAATGTTTAGAACCCCGGATATTTGTATTCCTCTAGTTCTTAAGAATCAACCCCTCAAGCCTCTCACGAAAAACAGAGCTCTAACAGATTGATAAGAGCAATTACACGTTGTTCTACCATCTGTCAAAGCGGACGCAGAGTCCCGAATCCTGTAGCAACGTCCCTTGGGCAATCCGCGCACCAAAACGCTACCGTGAAATTGTTTTAACAAATCCCGTCCTTGGAGGGCATTAAGTTACTTGACAGTTCGCTGGGCTCATTCCGTCATTGATTGAAATTTAATACAGCTTCAAGGATAGAATCGATACAGGGTAATGCGATGCCTTCGTGAGCTGTAATAGGGGACGGCTAACCTAAATAATGAGAGAAGTGTGTTCCTATACGAAATATGTTCTATAATGAGATATTATTTCTCTTTCTACCTTTCCTAAGTTTTTTTAAGATCCTGATAAAAATTGTCGTATACGATCATATTTTCGTTTCTCGGGTGTTTGTAAGGAATTTCGTCAAAGTTGCTTACTCATCCACATAGATCTCAGGAGAGAAAACTGATATGTAGTGATCAAATTACCTACGTAAAACTTCATAATATTTTCTATTTTGTGAATGTTTTCTCTGGTGTTTAACACGCTTGGCGGTGTAATACATAGATTTTTGTTAACACTCATAACTAGAAAAAACTTGAAGCCACTGAGGTCAAATTTCTTTGGAAATGATATTTCTTTGATTGAAAGGTGTGTTCATAATGTTGTTTTCTGAAACATGAATAAAATACTTCCCAATAATGGTAACCATCAAATATGCATTAAACATTTTATAGAAGATTTGAGAATAATGAACTTAAGAGTAGTAATCCTTTATTAAATTTATCAATTTATCCTAAGGTTGGCTTACTTTCAGTTACCTACTTATGTCCAACCTCATTCAACATATTTCAGGAGTATGAAAAAGTCAACGATGCCATTAAATATATTAATTTTATTATTAATATACGATATATTATTATCTGGTTATGCCTGTCAACAAAATATTTTCAGAACTTGTATATTACAAGTACACAATATGCATTACATGCTACAATAAAAAAAAAATTTCATATATGAGATAAATTGGAATTGGAAAAAGACATTAGAAGTATTTTTATTCTAATCAAATTCTGAAATTGCAGTTATTTTTGACAAAATTTACAGAGATATGTTATTGGGTAGAAGAAATTCATTATGAAGGAGTAACGCTTTAGAATATCCTTGGAAATTATTCAACTGCAAATTCGAATTATGCAGTTTCAGGTTTTGCAAATCTTGGAATTCAAAATTATGTTTCTATAATCTAATCAAATGTAAGCATTGCTACTCGACAACAAAAAAGAGAATGAAATCAAATACATGTAATATGTTATAATTAAATTTCCAATTGAGAATATAACTTCAAAGTGAATTAACTCATATATTCCCAAGTATATCTTAAATATTATAGTTTTTACTTCATGAAAACATTGAATCATTATTAAAATTGAGAACTTCCGTTGGCTAAAGTTTGGTTTTGTAACGTCTAATTGATTCAACTGTCGGTTGAACCCAATTTTCAATTCTGACAAGGTTCACTTGAAAGACCAGTTCAATACAGAATTATAAGTCATGCTCAAAATTTCTAGGTATCGACTGATTTCAGCTCGTCCAAATTGTATTCACACAAGCTTGCAGAAATCGCAATATCAGGTAGGTAGGTATGAAATGCGCATTTTTTTGTGAAAATAAAACACTATTTATTAATGGGACGGTAAAAAACATTTCATTCAAAATATTGGACATTGTTTTCTACACATTTTGATCACCTTTCTGGCAATTTGTGGAGACCACGCCAATAAAATTGTTCGTTTTTTAAAGCAAACCAACCAGACACCCAATTTTCTTCGACTTCCTCGTAGGAATCAAAGTGCTGCTCAGCCAATGTGTGTCCCATTGATAAAAACTAATGGTAGTCGGAAAGAGCCAAGTCTGGTGAATACGGCGGGTGGGGTAGCAGCAACGAGCCAAGTGTTTCGATTGTATCCTGAACCAGTTTTGCTTTGTGTGCAGTTGCATTGTCATGGAGCAAAATTACCTTGCCGTGTCTTCTGGTCCATTCTGGGCGATTCTCGATCAATACATAATTCAACTTGATCATTTTTTATCGGAAGCTATCAGCATTAACGGTTTCACCAAGTTTTAGGAGCTCGTGGTACACAGCATCTTTCTGGTCCCACCAAACACACAGCATTGTCTTCTTGCCAAATCGATCTGGTTTTGCAGTCGATGTTGATGGTTGTTCCGGATGCAAAATCGATTTTTTTTCGTGTCTTTGAAGCAGAATTTCACAAGCGTTTTTTCGGTTTTCCATCTGTCTTACATTCAATGCATGTGGCACCAATTTTCCACATTTTTGGATTTTTCCCATAGCTTTTAAACGGTCAGAAATTAATTGTTGTGCAACATTTAACATTTCTGCCATTTGCTATTGATTCAAAGTGTCATCTCCATCCAATATCATTAGCGATTAGGCGTCTTCAAACTTTTTTGGTGGTCTTCCACGTTCTTCATTTCTCTCATCAAAATCATTATTTTTGAACTATTGGAACCATCTTCTGCATGTTGGTTCTGATAGGGCATGATCATCATATGCCTCGACAAGCATTAGATGCGACTCTGCAGCATTTTTCTTCAAATGAAAACAAAAAATTGATGCTTTCCGCAGATCATCACTTTCTGGTACACTTTTAACACGATGGAAAAAATATGATATTGTCTGTTCAATGACTTGATGTATACTAAATATGTTTCACAGATGTAATAGCAAACAAACAAAGAGAAAATAAGCTCGTTCACAACAAATGTTCCCTATCGAGACATTTTATCTTGGCGCTCACTTGATACAGGTATACCTGATATTCATAAAAGGTTCCTTATGATGGAAGCTGCTAACATAATCTTTTTCTTCTTCTTCTAATGCATATTCACTAATGAATATTTGCGACCACACGATTCATTTCTATTCCGTCTCTAGCTGTATGTATTAGGCTTTCCATTGTTGGCAAGCCTGTCCACTGTCTTATGTTACGTAGCCATGACATCCTCTTTCTTCCCATTCCTCTCCTTCCTTCAATCTTTCCCTCGATAATCAATTGTGGAAGCTGGTATTTCGGGTTTAGCATTATATGCCCTAGGTATGCAGTTATTCTTTTTTTGATCGTCAGCAGCAATTCACGTTCTTTATTTATTCTTCGTAGGACATTTTCGTTGGTCACTCGGGTCGTCCATGGGATTTTTAGTACTCTGCGATATACCCACATCTCGAAGGCTTCTATTTTATTCATTGTGACCACCTTTAGTGTCCAGCTCTCCACACCGTACAGTAACACCGACCAAATGTAACACCTCACAAATCTCACTCTCAGGTTTAGGTTAAATTCCGCATTGGTAAGAATACGTTTAAATTTCATGAATGTGTTGCGGGCATTTTCTATACGACATTTTATTTCCAGGTCAGATGTCCAGTCTTCAGTAAGCCATACTCCAAGGTATTTAAACTTATTTACACGCTCAATTAATGACCCATCAGATGTTAGTTTTGCATTATTGAGTCTGTCTGGTTGACGAGTAATGACCATATATTTTGTTTTTTTGGCATTTATTTTAAGGCCCATTCTCTCGCTGTGTTGTCCTACTACGTCAACAAGGTATTGAAGATCATTCATATTGTCAGTAATTAAGACCGTGTCGTCCGCGTAGCGAATGTTATTAATCTATGTTCCGTTGACTTTAATACCCCTCTCAACGTCCTCAAGTGCCCCTTGGAAGATGTTCTCAGAATACAAATTGAATAACAGAGGTGAGAGAACACACCCTTGCCGGACTCCTCTGCAGATTTCAACATTATTGCTTTGTTCTCCATCGACCTTTATGTGAGCAGATTGTTTCAGATAGAGATTTTCAATGCAGCGAATATCTTTGCCGTCTATATCCTATTGCCTCAGAATTGTGAGTAATTTATGATGTTGAACTCTGTCAAAGGCCTTCTCGAAGTCTATGAAGCATAGGCATACATCTTTCCGCTGATCGTGGCAGTTTTGTATCAGTACTTGTGTTGCTACTAATGCTTCTCGAGTTCCCAGGCCTTGTCTGAATCCGAATTGCGAGTCGCTGATGTTTTGCTCACATTTTCTGAATATTCTCTGATGAATTATCTTGAGGAACAGTTTTAAGGAGTGGCACATAAGGCTGATAAGTCTATGATCCTCGCATTTCCTAGCGTTATTCTTTTTGGCAAAGGTATGAAGGTAGATGACAACCATTGAGGGGATATTGACCGGTTTCATATATTCTATTGAAGAGTTTGTGAAGAACTGTTACCCCCTTCGTCGTCAAGCAGTTTAATAAGCTCTGCAGTTATCTCATCGGGACCAGGTGCTTTGTTATTTTTCAGTGTGCGGATGGTCCTTTCTATTTCTGCTTTTTGTTATTGAGGGTCCTGATAGATCATCCTCCGTATCTTGGCCAAGAGTTCTGTCATCCGAGAATAGGTTTCTGATATAATTTTCCCATATTATTTTTCGCGCATTGATGTCGCCTGCGATTTCGTTATTCTCATTTGTTATGGTAGAGTTTCTTTTTCGGTATATTCCTGCCGTTTCTTTTAGTTTCTTGTGCAAGTTGAGATCATCATGTAGGGTTTGTAATCTTTCCATAATTTCGCATTCATGTTTTAACCATTCATTCTTTGCTATTCTAATGTTTGCTCTTATTTGTTTTTGAATTTTCAGGTAGTTCTCTTGGTTCCTCTGGGTTTTGAATTTTCTACGTTCGTCCATTAATGAAAGAATCTCGTCAGTTATCCATGGCTGCTTGTGTTCTCGTGTTTTATATCCTATTACTTCTTTAGCTATGTTCATTATGATATTTTGAGTATTTTCCCAGATATTGGTTAGGTCTTCATCTGATTCTATTTTTGGTATAATTGTTTCTATTTGATGGTTAATTTCTCTACTTACACTGTCCCTAAGCTCTTGTTCCTGCAGGGATTCGTAGGCTATTTTCCTTTGTGGGGTTATTTTGTTGTGTTTTGCCATTTTCACCTTAAGACAGGCCAAAAGCAAAACATGATCAGAAGGCACGTCTGCTCCTGGATATGTGCAAGCTCTGGTGATAGATGTTCCAAAACGTCTGTTAATAAGGATAAAGTCTATCTAATTACGCACTATGTTATGTGGTTTGTCTGCTGGAGACTTCCACGTGTACAGACGGTGAGGTGGTAAACAGAACCAGGTATTAGTTATTTTCATATTTTCCTCTTGGCAGAATTGTAGTAGACGATCGCCTCTGTCATTTCGCTCCCCTAGCCCAAAAGGTCCAGTAAAAAGGGAGAATATACAGGGTCTTTCACGAGGAAACTCACCCATATTTATACGGGAAACTACTGAACGTAATTTCATGAAATTCAGCACTTATAAGTATTTCACGATGCTGATGAAATCTAAAATATTTTCAAGGCATGAGCACCTCCGGTTTTTCCGGAAATGACGTCAACTTCCGTTTTTCAAATTATAACACCATTTTTTTATTGCAGAAATAGATTCCTTAGAAAATTTCAAGTTATTTTGATGTAACATTCTTCAGTTTTGGTTGGAAAATTCTCTCTGAGCGGGAAAATTCGAAAAAAATATCGAAAATAGAGCTCCGCTCTATTTTCGGATTCTCGGATTTTCGGATTTAACAATAATAACTTCGAGGTATTTGGATGGAAAATTTTCATTTTTGGGATTTTTCAAGATGTTAGGCTGATGTATCCACTTTGAAAATCGAAATCGCGATTCATGATACAGGGAGTGAAAAAATCGTTTTCAAAGTTAGGGATGACAAAATCGTGGAAAATCAATTCTTTAAAATTAGAACCCAATTTTTTTATGGCAGATATTGAATCTACGTTAAAAAAAATGTGAGTGTATGCATCACACCCTTGCCCTAAAGTGGATATTTTCTGAGTTATTCACAAAAAACTGTTTTTCGTCTTGAATTTTCAGTTACTTTTTTTCCCTTCACGCCAAAAAGATGAAATTTTCAGGAACTGTTATTAGAACCATGCTGTAGTTTTTTCACCCCTTCTTGAAACCGACTTCAATTTCTAATTTGAAAAAAGTTATTTTTCACGATTTTGTCATCCCTAACTTTGAGATCGATTTTTTCACCCCCTGTATCATGAATCGCGATTTCGATTTTTAAAGTGAATAGATCAATCTTACATCTTGAAAAATCCCAAAAATCAAAATTTTCCATCAAAAACCTCGAAGTTATTCTTGTTTCAGCGGAGCTCTATTTTCGATTTTTTTTTCGAATTTTCCCGCGCAGAGAGAATTTTCCAACCAAAACTGAAAAATGTTACATCAAAATAATTTGAAATTTTCTAAGGAATCTATTTCTGCAATAAAAAGGTGTTCTAATTGGAATAACGGAAGTTGACGTCATTTCCGGAAAAACCGGAGGTGCTCATGCCTTGAAAATATTTTAGATTTCATCAGCATCGTGAAATACTCATAAGTGCTGAATTTCATGAAAATATGTTCAGTAGTTTCCCGTATAAATATGGGTGAGGTTCCTCGTGAAAGACCCTGGATTCAAATCTGCAGTTATATCTACTAAAAAATGTAGAAAAGCACTGACGTACTGTCAGGAGCTATTGCGAACTTGTCTGGAGTATTTTCGGAACTCTGGAATAGTGTGATACTAATAATGATATTTATAACGTTCATGTAGCATAGCTCTCTGAAACAGATTTAATCTTGACAAAATCCTTAGTTTAAATATCACAATTTGTCATGCAATAAATATATCTTCAACTTATTTTTAAAAATCCTAAAATTATTATGTTTTTTAAATCAACAGGTAATTGGTGAAACTGTTGGGAATATGAACTTTTGCCTTACGCTCATGAAATTCAATACCACCAACATGGCTCTTACTGGAGTGTACCTATTAACCCACAAAATTATTCTTAAAACTCTATTCTGAGTTACCTGTTTATCAGAAGCAGAATCGAAAAGCAATGCTGGACAGTGCTCAAGATTTGGGGCCACGATTGCATTGTAGTTTCAATCCCATATAGAAACTCAAATTTTGAGAAATCCTTTGCTTAAATAAATTTTTCTAGACCACCTCCACTTGTTTCGTTCTATACTCTATGGGTAGTCATGTTCTGCCAAGTCTGACCAAAAATCGCAGTGATCCTGAAATGAATAAATAACATGTCTAAGTATCTATTAAACTCTCTTCGGACATTTGAAAGTGCCTTTTTGAGTGAAAAAAATGAGGACTGAAAATGATCAAAATTTCATAATTTATTCACACTAGTGTCAAAGTTATTAAGGAAAAAATCCGAATAGGTTCTGACAATAGTGTTTCCAACTTTGACATTTTCATTCTATGAATTGTTGAAACACTTTGGAACTAACAGGTTTATATAGAAGATAACACAAATTAATTTCATAATTATGGAAAATAAAAATAAATAATTGGAAACTATCATAAAATTTAGGGTTTTGGAATAGTTGATGTAAGTATTTTAATTTGCTCACCTATTTGCCCCCGAAACGTTCAATTAGATTATGAATAATATTCAAAAATTTTAATATTTTTACCAATACTTGCCTGAAAATCATTAACCAAAGAATTCATTAAAATAAGCAGATGAAATAATCTATTGGATGGAAAGTTATGAAAAAATCGCCGAAGATAATGATTATTATGTTTTCAACATAAATATCACACTTTGTTGCCTTAAACAGTAACAGTTGAAGCTCAGAGCTTTGAAACTGTCTGACATCATATATCATGAAAAAAACTTTAAATATATCAAATCGGTTTTAGTGAGCAACAGTTACCCAACTCATTTGATTGACAGAGTGTTGGAAGAACCAGTCAAGCCTCCTCAACCTCACATCCCTTCGTCTGGAGGGTCCATGCACCCAATTGTAAAATATGACACCCTCTTGTATGTCAGAGGACTTTCAGAGAAACTCTCCAAAATCATTAGGAAAGAAAATCTTAAAGTGTCATTTAGGAGCTCCAATACAATTGAGAAACAATTATTCATTGCCATCAAGAATCCAACACCCATTACTATGCTTTCTGATATAGTGTACAGGATAGGATGTTCAGATTGTTCTAGTGACTATGTAGGACAAACTGGGCGATATTTGAAATCGAGAGTCCAGGAACACATGAGATCTGTCCGCTTGCCCATCTCCAACCCTCAACAGAGCCTTAGCTGAACATTGCGTTAGCATGGGACATAGTTTCGACTTTGAAAAAGTTAAAATTCTAAATAGGGACCCATACTTAGGGAATCGACTAATGTATGAGATGTTACAGATAGCAGTTAATAACTCAGTTAATTCAAGATCGGATATCCAACATCCAAGCCGAATATATTTTCTCTTATTAAGAATGAACAAACACCCTGTAAAGTTTTCATCGCCTCCCGTTAACATATGAACGCGTGTTCGGGTATTTCCATCTGAGAAATCGAGAGCTCTTATATTGGTTCCACCTCCGTGTGTCGACGTATGTCTCAAATTTACTATATTGTTTATTTTCATTGCAGTCTGATAATTTCTTTCCATGAAAAATACATACCTGAGAATTGTAAACTTTATTATTTATATAGAGGATAATGGGAGGATACAATTGTTTAGTCTGTAAGTACATCTTAATTTTTTTTTTCACGAAAACCTTCAACATTATTGCTGATTGTTTATGTTGTTTTCACTTTTTGAGCTGTATCCATGTTTAATTGTTTGATGTTTTGACATTTTAGACTGTAATTATGAAGTGTTTTCTTGGTTTGTCATTCCTGCTGTTTTATACATGTTTGATTTTTGGAATTTTTCATTATATGCTCCATATTCTTTTGTAGAGCCCTGAAGATGGAAAAATATATTTACGAAACGTCGGCGAACTGACATAGTATCATTTTCCTGTTTTTTGATCCTGCTACCACCATTTAAACCTTTAAAAATACAATTTTGGATCACCAATTTGAATTTAAACAGTAACAAAGTGCAACAAGTATGGACAATTTTATGGACTACTATTAAGCAAACGCTGAATTTTTTGTGAAGTCTCGAAAGGAATCTAGAGGTGGTTTAGTCCTATTGAAACCTTAAATCTCAATAACTTTGGAACAGGGCATATCCATTCCAGCAGATTTTCTCCAAAATGCTCATAACTTAATTTCAATCCTTGGTATTTTGCAAGCTTATCTGTTGAAACTACTTGTTTCATTCGTATATGAATTGATAACGACATATTGATAGGTACATAAGCTGGCAAATTTGTAACAATTCGACAATGACAATGAAATTTGTAAATATGTAAAATTTCAGTATTTTGCTCCGAATGTCTGGTAATTTTGGAACATCGAGCTGAAAAAAGGTCTCAATCGATTGCCCCACTCCTGATGGGGAATTCGTGGCGAAAGTTGAGTCTGTCCGGCCGGCCGGTTGCATCCTCTCTAGGCATCCAAAAGGAATCAGCTAGAGTTTTCAGTATTTTCTGAATAGGTTAATTCGTCCAAATATCTCGGTCAGGTTCGTTATTGGGCCAAATCTGTTTGGATGGTCTCAGTAGAAGTTATGAGCATCTGAAATTTTGTTACCTCAATAACTACTAGAATATCCCTCCGATCAAGTTGATACTTGGAATGTTATTGAGGGAGGCTGAAATGAAACGGCTCGTAAAATTTCCTGGGCAGAAATCGTCAATACGCTAGAAAAATTTTAATAAATTCTAAAAAAAATTTTCAATGCCCAATATCTCCTAAGATTTCATTTAGATTTAAATAGAAATCCGTATATATATATTGAGGTTACTGATATCTTACTCATTACGCCAATGCACAAATTGTTGAATACTAAGCATACCTTATGTATCAAGTATTTGTATTTATGTGTGTATTATGTATATTTTTTGAGATATTTTAAAATTTCCTATTTTGTCGATTCCTACGAAATTTTGCAAGTCCATTTTTTCAACCTTATTCAAAAATCTTTCAAGGTACAAATTGATCCGAGGGATATTTTTGGAGTTATCGAGATAATCAAATTTCAGATGCTCATACCATTACTCCTAAACAGCTCGACGGCTTTGGCCCAATAATGAAATTGGCCAAGATATTTGGACGGCAAACCGATTCTGAAAATATGAAGACTAGCGCGTCTTCTTCGTTATTCAGTATCCACATTTGAATAGCTTTACACTGGGATATGAATATGAACAGGAAAGAATCACCCTTTCGACAGGTTCTTGGAAAATCTAAAAGTTTCAATCGAGACAAAATGAGACCGCCAATAATGCGTCTTTCGCTTCCAAGCAAGGATCCAACCTCTTAACTCCATGCTTCTGAGACTTCACTGAAAACGAAATAATCGAACTCAAGTGAACTTGACTTCGTAATGTCCCCCATGATTCCTCTTCTTCCATCTCTAATCCCGCTTTTGTTTTTATCCTAATAGACCATGTTCCTCGGCGATCCATGTCACACTCAATTGATTTAGGAGGGCCCCTTCGTATTGGCCTTTCGCCGATCACGTGGTGCTGCATGCGTAGTAGAGCGCGGAGACGAACCCGAGGAGGCGGGGCATCTGAAATTGATACATCGGGATGCTGTGCGACGTTGCCGCAGGCGAGATGCACCTCGAGACATCCTTGACTGGGATTTTCGTCCACGTTTACATTGTGATGAAGAATCGGTTTTTTCTTGGAATGATGTATGACTGGAAGTTGTACAATCACTAGTTGTCGATTGGTGCGAATAAGTAAGGAGGTCGGATCCTCAACCGTTTACAAATTTATGTTGGGTGATATAAAGTCGTAAAAAATACTTCGAGATTATTCAAGAACATAGTTCTATGATTTCAATTTAAAATCATCACAATCTGAATTTCATGTGATTTAACAACTTTCTTATATTCTGGATCCTGCAATCGAATATAATGAAGCATCTACCAATGGATTGGAAAAAAATCCCATGTGAGTTGTAGCGTACCTTTGGCATGATAGGTCACTTCCATTCAACTTACATATAAATAACCATGATGGTTCCGATTGTGATATATTTAGATTATAAGTTCACAACAACCATCTCCAACAAGATGATGAATTTAAGTGCTCAGTGCAAGGCCATCAGTCAGAACATTAGGTATGCCAGTACCTACCTGGCTTCCAGTTGATATCAAGCCTCTGCTTACCATCCCTTAAGCCTGTTCCTGTTATGCCATGTTCAATTTCAATTTACAAGCATGGAAATCTCCAAGACTCTGAGAAAAATGGTAAGTTTACTGAGATTTACGTACTTTTAGATCATTTGAATATTCTTTTACCTGATCAAGTAAGAAAAAGGAATCATTATTCTTGATTTACTAGCCTCATCCTCTTCAGGATCCTTTTAGGCCGTTTTGAGCGGTAATCAGAATTGAAGAACTTCAAGGCAATATGGCTATAATTAATATTCAAAACTATTCAATCTATAACTTCTACGAAAAGACAACTATACAGAGTGGGTCTTTGACTAGTATATTAATTTTAACCATGCCTAAATTCTTGAGGCCAAAAAAAAAACACATTTTTTTTTATTTTACCATTTTTCGAAATTCGGCTCCGTTGAAAAGATACGAGGTGTTGAAATTTCATGGAAAGAATTGAATTTTGCCTATATCTTCGTAGTGGATATTTCAGTTTCCAGGATATTCGATGTCGAATGATTTGAAATTTGGAAATAAAATTAGAAAATTGCTTTTTTCCTGGATACGACACTGATTAGAAAAAAAATTACTGAGCCGAAGTAATTCCAGGTTGCCAAAGGTTTTCTTTTTTGAAATCATTATCATCATTCAATTATCTCTATATGTAAAAAAATGTCACCTTCTCTGTGGTGGACGGATGAATATTAAGAAGACATACTAAAAAAAGATTCTTGTTAGTGGTGAATTATTATATTATATATATATATATTATTATTTATAAATAAAAGTTATTAGTTAATAATTCTTCCGTTTTAAATTCGATAGCGTGACACTTACTCTTTTTTTGAAATTCAAATAATCCGTAGCGCAGGTTAGGCGGTGTTTCTATTTCATAATAGAACAAAAAATCTACTAGGATGCGAACTTTGATCTTCCAACTTTTAAAACAAAGTTTCGGAATCAATTCTCAAAATAAATCAATACGAACTATTGCTTATGTTGTTTGATCAGTTTTTTTAATTAACAAGAAATACTGAATATTCATCTCAAATTCTTATAAATATTTTATCCAATTCCAGTCAATTTATTTTCTATTCTATGAAAGAGAACATAACCTTCAACCTTAAAAATTGTTTGTTGAAAGTAAATAGAAAACTATAATATGTTAATTAGATTTTCAATGCTTTGAAAAGCTATTTTTACTCTCAAAATGTACCTTGTGAAATCCATTTTCAATAGGAAATTATAACCAATATTATTACCCTGATTTTATGTACGGGTGAAATGAATAATTTCACTTTCGTTTCCCGCTTGCTGGACTGAATTAACAGAACCTTAGGGTCATTTAGCTCATCCGACCCTATCCACAGAAGTATTGCGTGCTTGTTAATAGTGGAACGGCGAGATATCGTTTTGTCCAAAGGTCGGTAATTTTCAAATATCGAGCCGTGAGTGGTCTTAAACGATTGGGTTTGACCTCCTGAAGAATACAATACTATTTCTGAATTTGTACCACTTTCGAAAATAAGTCCAAGATTTCTTTATATTTTTTCCCGTTAATCTTAAACTTCAAAATAATAAATGCCAGACGAGTAGGATGTTGTACCGTCAGTTGGAGGATCTCGCGAGATCCAGAGAGTTCAGATCGTTGTCATTACTATAGACTACGAGTTTAACAAATATATATTTACCTAATTGTGGATAACATTTCATCAGGCCTTGAACGTTCCCTAAAAAGTTATAAAAACCAGGGTTATCCATCTAGAATGAAATGAAGATGCGAATTCTCCTCATGATGCATACAATGTTCTTGGCAGTTTTTTCAAGTCTGCTTTCCAGCCAACGTTTGGCGTTAATATATTTACTTTTGTCACCGAAGCGATGTTCCTACCTGTTCTGCACTTTGATGATCTTAAGTTGTCTCTAGAGAAGATTCGGGAGGCGTGATCAGTGACTATTCGTAAAGATCCTAGACAAGATGGAATTCCACCTATTTTGTGTATGAAATTAGCCTACCGTCTTCACATCGATTTCAATAAATCTTTATCATTGTCAATTTTCCCGAACACCGGGAATTCAAATTATATTTTTCCAATATTTAATAGTTGCTAGAGAGATATATGCGAAAACTACCGACCCATTAGTATTTTGTCACTCTTAACCAAGCTATTCAATTTTCCGGTTCACAAATACATCATTTCATCTGAAAAACATCAACATTGATGAACAGCACAATAAAGTGCTAGGTATAGTATATACATATGTACACTTAACGTGAAAATCGTGGGAATGGGAAGCGCGAAGGAGGAAACGGGACATATCGATCTTGCGCCATTTAATATTTAACACCCTGCATCAATCAATCAATTTTTTAACGCGTATATGGTTGTGCAAGCAACGATATCTCATTAAACCAGTTCAGGGTCCAAATGTTTGTCAAAACAGCCTTCAAAAGGTCCCAACATTTGGCAACATTGCCGCCAACGGAAGCAGCAGCACAACAGCATTCCTTCCGTGCTTACCATCAAGTTCAAAGGTGGCTCGGTAACAACAAAAGAGCAGAAGACTGGTGATGGAAACAAACCAAGGATGGTTTAATACCAATTACCACAGTACTATCTGCCGTTCCGGAAAATTTGTTGAAATCGATTTCCTGCAAGTGCAAAACGAGTTGTCGAGGCGCGTGCGGTTGCAGGAAAAGTTGGCTTAAATGCTCAGCATTGTGCATCAACTGAGGAAGAGGATGATGTCGAAGCTTATGATTTTTTCGACGAGCCAAGTACAGAAGAAGCTTTTGAAGCTGTCATGACTGAAGTTCAAGACCTTCCAGCAAGCCTACATTCATAAATAAATAGTGGACCTAAAGGTCATTTCTTTTACACTGATCTCTTCATCATAATCTCATCGAAAACTTCTTGCATGAAAAAAATACCATGGCAACCTTTATTAAACAATCAGGTGTTCGTTAGTGACATCCATTTCTGATATTCGTCACCAAAAATTTCGGTGAGGATTATCAGAAAAACATAACATGTATGAACATCAGACTGCTTGATAGGGTATACCAGATTCCTTTTTCTATTTTTTTTTCTATTAGTGATGCGAAAATTTTAATCTTAATTCTATTTAGGTTCCTTATTTTTTCTTTCTTTCTTTTCTTCTTTTTTCATCTTTCTTGTTGTTTCATATTCTGTATACTATTTCAGAATCGGAGATCAATACCAGCCGTGATGTCTATGGAGGAGAAGCAAGCCGATTCAACTTATCTTACTTATCAAAGATGTCCACATTTTGAAAATATTTTTGATTTTGTCTAAATCCTTAATTAGTCATTTATGTAATGGAATTAATAAAATAATACATTGAAATAATAAGGGTTGTAAGGATGCAGGCTATAAATAACTAATAGCGCAAGATCGATATGTCCCGTTGCATTCGTCGCTCTTCCATTTCCAAGAGTTTCACGTTAAGTGTACATATGTATATACCTATTTCTTGCAAATTTAATCGTCTTTCAACGGAACTGGCGTGATTTTCGATATATAGAACCCAAAAAAGTTAAATGGGGGAAAACCGTCAATTTTAGTCGTGTTTTCATGATGGCGATCAAGGGGAGGGTCGTATCTGTCAGGCAAGTCGAAATTCGACTATAATTGCTAGTTCGACTAAACTTTCCCGCTAGAATTCTCTCTTGCCATAACTATAGTGCGAAACTAAATTTCACATTGCATTTGTAACCCAAACGGGGGCGCTTCTGAGATTCTCTGCCACTGCCCCATTATAGTCTAAAATAACGACATCATAACGATCAAACAGAGAGCAATATCTTAAGTAGATAATTAATTTGGAAATAAATTGGCTTCCGATATAAATAAAATCATTGTTTTTATAACGCTCTTCACCCTTTAGGGATCTAGCTTAGTTTAAACGGAATTCCTAAAATAAAAATTAAAAAGAGCACTGCCGAGGGATCAGAAGTTTTTGGGGCCTTGTTCTAAAGCCTTTTTTTGGACTCAGGAATTGCCGCCAAATGTGAGAGAATCAGCAAACCCATAATTAAATTGAAAATAAGCGCTCACAGTTTTCCAAGTTTCGGGAAACCAATTGAAGACGTATTTCAATGCCTGATTATTTTTTTCTGCTTAAACGATTCATTGTAAGATTTCTGCAGGTGCGTATGAATATAGCAGAAATCATTAGATAGGCCCATTTCTAGCTTTGGTTACAGAGAAGATTTGCAAATTGCATAGTGAATCTACAACGATTAGCACATCACTGAGGTGGTGAACGTAACCATTCTTGAGCTAGAAGATAAGAAAAATTTTCATGACTATACTTTGACAATTGTCAAAAAAATTCCGCGAACCATAAAGTTCATGTTCTTTCTATTAGTTTACGGCATTAGAACAAAAGCGCGATATTAAGGTCCTATATCTTCTTTTGTGTTTACTCTACGAATATGAAAATGAGCAACATATTAATAACCTGAAAAATCCTAGCCTGTGGATTTCCACAAAATGTTGCCGACTCCATTCTCTCAACATTTATTAGACGATTTTCATATTTCAAATCGATCGGATAAATATTGTAGGAGTCGTTGAGGAAACCAAATTTTAGATGCTCATCACTGCTTAACCATTCGACAGATTTGGTCCAACAACGAACTTGATAGAGATATTTGGACAACTATCATATTCTGCAAATATGAAAACTCATATTTTCATGATCCGTGACAAAATTTATGTAATGGCGACTCGATAAGCAGGATGCCATTTTTGGGAAGGGGTTGTATTCATTACTTTAGCCTCAACAATAAAGGGATTCGCGGAGTCAAAAGTTTGAGAAACCCTTCTCTAGCACATCGAGTCCGGGAGTAATCCTGCTCACGAATTCAAGTAGAATCGGTTTTGACTACGAATTCTTCACGATTGATTCCAAATAAAACGATTGAAATCAGTATTATCGCTGACTTTCAACCCCTTGGTGGACTAAAATAACTAAATCAAGAACATTTCAATACACCTAGAAATCAATACCTATATGAATATCAAGCCAAAGGACCAGTTCCAAATTTGGTGAAAATCTCTAGATGATATACACAAAATTATTATACGCCTCTTTTCCACTTGCTCTTTTAGAATCGAAAATTTAATGAAAGAAGTTTGAATGCACTGATTTTAGGTTAGGAAGCTTTATCGCTCTGTTTAAATTACTTGCAAGTGGTTATGAAAGCACTATTTATTGCGTAGTGCCTAGATACCTAAAGGAATAACAGGAATAAAGATCTCAAATTAAGTAGAATGTCGTAACACAATGTAGATAATAGTACATTCATGTTTATAATAATGATCTATGACAACTAAACCTAATAAATGATTATATTCATGAAGGATAGTGTGCATAAATCTACAGCCCAAGACGTCGAGTTTCTTTGGAAGTGGGTAGACAGATATGGATCTATGACTCGCCAAAAAAGTTTGTCTGATTATCCCAGGATTAGAAACTTATACATATACATATAGGTAGATCATCCTCATAAGGTCATCACAGTCTTGACACTCCATGTAAAATTAGATGAGCAAATTAATTATTTTCACAAAGCTACGGGTGTATCATGGTACAATGAGACAAGTATGATCTGTAAGCTTCTTGTTTTCATCCGTATCTGAGATCAGATATCTGTAATATCATCTGAGTCGCAAAACAGTAAACAATCCTTGGTTTTGAGGTTAATATGATGGCAGTAAAATATTTTTCCAACATGATTGATATTAAGGAAGTAGAATTAATCAATGTTGATTAGTATGAATAATAATAATAAAAAATTTATTTATAAAAATTTGAGTGTTTCACAAATAATTAAAATTCCAACAAAGACAACGCCTGTCCGTGGGAAGAACTACCAACCAATATCTACTTCTCTAAATGTTGCAGAAAATACATAAACTACAAAACTTAACAGAATGTGCATATATTGTTTAAAAATCTTAAACCACATTGGGTAGGCAAGTTAGACAGCCAACAACAAAAACAGCAACAATAATGAATGAGTGAAGGAGTGAATGGATGAATGTAGGAAAGATTTACACAAATTTGAATAGGTTGGATATCTCATTTCCAGGTCGGCTCATCAGAAAGAGCCTCACCTTTCTCCCGAACACCGCTGCAGAAATCGAACCCCTAATATTCAGTATTGAATATGTATTCAAAAGCCCGTTGTGATAATGTTTTTGTGGCATATTGTGTTCTAAGCATCTCATTAACTCTCGAACGCGTGTTGTGACAATTATCAATGTAATTGAGCCTTTCCTCTTACGAAATGTGACAATCACAGATTTGAGAAAATTGAGCTGCCTTGTGTCTAAGATTCCAGATTCTTTATATAATTCATCTGATGGATATAATCTTAGTTTTCCCGTTATTGAGTATTTTTTGTTGCGTTAGTTCAAATTTTTGTATAAAGCACTGGGCTGCAGTACCCCAAGCAAGATTTCCATAAGTAAGCTTAGATTCTACAAGGGCATAGTATACAACACTCAATGAGGGCAAGTTCAAAATTTGTTTCAGTTGTTTGAATTTGTACAGTAGATTTCTCAAAGCCAACACTACTGTATCAATATGAAAAATCCATTTTAAATGGGTATCAATTGTTATTCCAAGATATTTTATTTGCTCTCTCTTATTCTAATCTCAGTTATATTGTCACTTTCACTTATCATCAACCTGTCGTAAGTGGGAGTATTATCTGCGCCGCAACTAAACGGAAGAAAGCAAGTTTTGTCGAAATTCATTGTCAAAATTTTTTTATTGAATGCATCCATCAAAGAAGCAAAATTGCTCTCCACCATTTTTTTTAGATGTTATTAGGTATTATTAAGAGTATTATTTCTAAATCGAAGGTGTTACTGCAACTCAGTGTTGTTAGTTGCATTCATTTATTTTCTATTCCAAAATGCTTGTTCGTTTCATGCGGCCCACGTATGTTCATTTCTTTCTCTATGG
Source organism: Micraspis discolor (assembly GCA_030674115.1). NCBI lineage: Eukaryota > Metazoa > Arthropoda > Insecta > Coleoptera > Coccinellidae > Micraspis > Micraspis discolor. The sequence continues at coordinate 386,197 of JARTUT010000023.1, forward strand.
ACGCGTAACATATGTTGGAGCTATATGACAGTGCCAGACGAAGGAAGTACGAAGTAGTAGTAATTCGAAGATAGACACGTCGACGCTCGTTCGATGCAGTGCAAGATTTTTCTTCGTTTCTTCGCAATTTTTCTCGTTAATTTCTACAAATTAGAACTCTGGTGAAAAGGTGACTGTTCTGGCTCGTGAGTGACACGTTCAGCCGTGCTGTAAACCAGGTAGGCAATCGTCGATACTCCAACATTTCGTATTCAGTCATTTTTTCTCACCGGAATTTCATTATTAATTTCTCTTTCTTTTTCATTTGATTTCAAAGGCCGTGTCGTGCCATTTTGGTCCTTCTTGAGCCGCATATTTTCGAACCGCGTTTTCAAAATTATTGCGATCAAGCATTTTGGAATTTTTTCATTTCGTTTTTTTCATTTGCATTTATTTCATTCGGTCAATGTTTATCTAACCTCAAAAACTTGACAAGATATCGAACACATTCATAAATTCTTTAATTGCTGATATTTCTGCGCATGTTGGAGAATTTGGCTTTCATTTTCGGAACATAGACAACTCTTCGTTTGTTTTTCTCATCTATGCTCATAACCTTGATTCAAAACATAAACAAAGATTGACATTCTTGTTTTTGTTTATTTACATTTCATTATTTTCATTCGTTTATTTTCAACTCGATTTTCAATTTAATAGATTCAATCTTAATTATTTGCTTTATTAATTAATTTCGTTCTTTTCAATCGGTTAGTATATTTACTCTTTTTCGAAATTACTCAAAACAAAATTCATATTGTTTTCTGCAGTATACCTTGAATAATAATAATGGCGACAAAATTGAAACAACTCAAAGCTCGTCGTCAAATTTTTATTGATGATCTCGAGGAAATTCTCAATTTAGCACAATTCGCTGTTACTGATGAAAGTTTGCACGTAAGATTCAAATTAAGATGTGAAATACTTGACGATATTCTCGTGGACTTTCAAAATCTACATACGTCAATTGTCTCTATGATAGTATCTTCCGAAGAACCCGAATTGAACACTGAGAAGGTTATTCGAACAGCCTTTATGGATAATTATTACACCATCAGAACAACTTATGTTAATTTATTTCCTGTAGTAAACATTCCAGTAAAAAACCAAGACAGTTGCTCTATTAGTTCGCCAAATGTTAAACTTCCAAAGATAGTATTGCCCATTTTCAATGGGAATTATAAAGAGTGGCCTACTTTTTTCGATATGTTCCAAAGTTTGGTACATGAAAATTCTAACTTGAGTCAAATAGAAAAGTTTCAATACCTCCTTAGTTCACTTTCTTCTCATGCTTTAAATTTAGTTAAAGGATTTCCATTGACTGCTGAAAATTATGAAAGCGCTTTTCAGACATTGGCGGAAAGATATCAAAATAAAAGACTTCTCGCTAATACGTGTTGGAAGGAAATCTGTAATGTTCCAAAGCTACAGGGTGATTCAGCTAAAGACCTTAGGCGAATTCTAGAAGTTTTTGCGGAAAACTTATCGGTATTAAGGAATTTAGGTTTACTCGTTGACCAGTGGGACTTTGTTTTATTTCACATTCTCATTCAGAAATTAGATTCAGCAACGATCAAACGTTTTGAATTACAAGAATGTTCAACAGATATTCCGTCGTTTGTCAATTTGCGAAATTTCCTGACAAATCAGTGTATAGCCTTGGAGGCAGTAGCTCTTTCTCTTCCGTCGAAAACTCATTCAGTTTCGAATTCTCAAGTTTTGAAATCTAGTTCTCTCTCAACGAATAAAAGAAATTCGACTCTTCTCGTTCAAACGGAAACTGAATCATTCAAGAAACGTTTAACCTGTAATTATTGCAAGTTAGCTCATAGTATTTACAAATGTCCATCATTTTTGGAACAAACTGTTCAAGATCGGTTCAAGATTGTGAAGAACAAAATTGGTGTATCAATTGCCTCCATTCTGGACATAAGATTAACAATTGTTCTTCAAGGTCAAATTGTCGTACTTGCCACGCAAAGCATCATACCCTGTTGCACATGCGCAATAGTGCGGAGAATGATTCTTCATCAGAGACGTTTCATTTCAATGCTGCAAATTCATCGGATTCAGGCTCAGCTCAAGTTTTAACCAATGTTTCTTCAAATTCTACCGTTCTCTTGGCAACCGCTGAGGTCGAAATTCGTGATGCTTGGGGTAGATATCAGAAGGTCCGAGTTCTGTTAGATGGAGGCTCTCAAATAAATATTATAACTCAATCGTGTGTAAATAGATTAGGCTTGAAAATTTGTGGAGCTTCATTTTCGATAAATGGAATTTGTGAAAGCTCATCTTCTGCTAATTGCAGCACTGAATGTACTATTCGTCCATCAGGTCAAATAAATCCATTATTTACATTCGATGCCGTCGTGATTCCGAAGATTTGTGCGGAAATGCCGAGTTCTTTCGTAAATTATTCGTTTTGGAATTGTGTCCATAACAAGAAGTTAGCAGATCCGAACTTTTCCATTCCGAAATCAATAGACCTTCTCCTCGGAGCGGATATATTCTCTTTAATAATTCGACCGGGTCGTATCGAGGGTAACGGTTTAGAACCAACAGTACTTGAGACAGTATTTGGTTGGGTTTTCATGGGAAAGATTCAATCACCTAACATATCAGTTAACAATTTTCATTTGTCATTGTCTGAATCAGGTTTAAACTCCTCGTTGAAAAGATTTTGGGAACTTGAAGAAGTTTCAGAGAATGTCATTGTATCACCAGAAGATCAATTTTGTGAGAACTTATACACTCAGAACTATTCTAGAAATACATCTGGACGGTACACTGTGGCATTACCATTTAAACCTGATCAGTCAACACTTTCATTCGGTGACACATATTCTCTCGCACTACGTCGTTTTTATCCCTTGAACGTAAACTTATTAAAAACCAGAATATATACAGGGAATACTCTACTTTCATGCAGGAATATTTAGAAAAAGATCATATGTCATTAATTTCTACGAGTTCGGATTATGAAAATACTTTTTATATCCCTCACCATTGTATAATCAAACCAAACAGTCCATCCACAAAGTTGAGGGTTGTTTTCGATGCGTCAGCTCATGTACCCGGTCATTTATCTTTAAATGATGCTCTATTGATAGGTCCTAAATTACAAAAGGATATTATTGCCATTTTGATGAACTTTCGTGTTCATCGGTTCGTTTTCACAGTTGATATCAAACAACTGTATCGCCAAATATTAGTCAAAATTCTCGGTTTGAGGTGGTTTCCTTCGTCGGACGAATTTTCTTATTTTGCGGAAACTACTGTTCAGGTATGTACCAAACGTACTATACTTTCAGAACTTTCTCGAATTTTCGACCCTTTGGGGTTCCTTTCTCCATTTACTTTTCTTGCTAAACATTTGATCCAGCATCTTTGGAAATTAGGTTTGCAGTGGGATGATACACTTCCAGACGATGTTAGCCGTCGCTGGAATCAGTGTAAATCCGAATTAACCGAATTGGGTAAATTAAAGATACCTCGGAAACTTGCATCGAAATCATTTTATCGTTGCGAACTTCATGGTTTCGGAGATAGTAGTGAACGTGGCTACGCAGCCGTGGTATATTTCAAGTTTTTCAATTTTGACGGCTCCATTGACATCTCTTTCGTAGGTGGTAAATCAAAGGTCTCCCCATTGAAGAGAATTTCACTTCCAAGACTGGAATTGTGTGCTTGTCTCTTATTATCAAAACTCATTAATGTGGTTTCCTCTGTTTACCAATCAGCCTTTACAATAGATGACATTTTTGCTTGGTCTGATTCAATGGTAGCTCTAACATGGATTAAGTCTTCTCCTCATCGATGGAAGACATTTGTAAGCAATCGTACTACTCAAATTCAGGACTTAGTTTCAACAGAAAATTGGTATCATGTTCAATCGAAAGACAATCCAGCTGATTGTGCTTCACGCGGCTTAACGCCAATCGAACTGTTGAACTGCTCTTTGTGGTGGACAGGCCCTGACTGGCTTCGTTCCAAACATCTCACCTTCGCAAATGATGAAATAGAGAATTCTCTTCATCTTGTACAAACAGAAGAGCGTCACCTCTCTTTGTCAACTTTCATTTCTCTATCGTTTGTTGATGATTTGCTCTCCAGGTATTCATCTCTGTCCAAGGTTCAAAGGGTGGTAGCTTACATTTTCAGATTCGTTAACTTCATAAAGAACTCTAAAGCTCCTAGGATATATAGATTTTCCGCAGTTCATCTCAAAGATGCACTTTTCTTCATTATAAAACAGGTTCAACGGGTTGTGTTCAAGGAACAGATCGATAATCTCATCTCGGGAAATCCCATATCTAAATCACTTCGAAAATTGAATCCATTTATTGGAGAAGACGGTGTTCTCAGGGTGGGCGGTCGTCTGTCTTTCTGGTCTGGCCTATGATCACAAACACCCAGCTTTGCTTCCTTCATCTCATCGACTTACTGAGCTCCTTATTCAGCATTTCCATAAAATATATCTGCATCCAGGTGCTCAGACTTTACAGTTCCTTCTATCTCAACAGGTCTGGATATTATCAGCCAGACGAGCTATAAACAAAGTTATTTCTCGCTGTAACACGTGTTTCAAGGTCAATCCCAAAATGTCTCAACCTCTCATGGGTAATTTGCCACCCTTGAGAATTAATCAGCTCAAACCCTTTCAATGCGTCGGAGTAGATTATGGTGGCCCATACTTCATAACTATGTCTAGGTCTCGTGGCTCCAAATCGTTAAAGGCGTATATATGTCTCTTTGTATGTTTCACAACGAAGGCATTGCATTTGGAGTTGGTGTCAGATTTAACTTCCGATGCTTTTCTTGCTGCATTGCGTCGTTTTATTGCTCGAAGGGGTAGATGTAACCACATCTTTAGTGATGGTGGAACAAATTTCAGGGGAGCTTATCGGGAGCTTTCGAAATATATGCAGGGCGCTGTGTTGGAAGAGAAAATTGAGTGGGGTTTCAATCCGCCTTCTAGTCCTCATTTTGGGGGTCTTTGGGAGTCTGGTATAAAATCTGTCAAATCCCATTTATTGAGAGTAATCGGTCATCAACTCCTGACATATGAGGAGTTTTATACAGTCCTCACACAGATTGAATCTGTGCTCAATTCTCGCCCTTTATGTCCGCTTAGTAATGACCCGAATGACATATCTGCACTGACACCAGGACATTTTCTTACTTTGGCTCCATTAACTGCTATTCCTGAACCAGATTTATCACACCTATCTATCGGTCGATTATCGCGTTGGCAGCTTTTAACTCGTATCCATCAGGATTTTTGGAAAAGATGGAATTTAGAATACCTGAACACACTGCAACAACGAAAAAAGTGGTTCAATAGTAACTCGCCTCCTTATTCAATAGGTGCACTCGTCTTGATAAAAGATGATCAACTCCCTCCATTGCGCTGGCGACTTGGACGCATTGAGAAATTGCATCCTGGCGCTGATAAAATAGCTAGAGTAGCTACTGTTCGGACTACTCAAGGTGTACTGCAGAGATCAGTGGTTAAATTATGTCCATTACCTCTCCAATAGTTATGACATATGTTGATGTATATATGTATATATATTTTTTTCGCTTTATGTTCGATATCTTTTCAATTTTATATTTGCTTTGTTTCATAAAATATTCTATTTTAGGTGGGCGGTTATGTTACTGCAACTCAGTGTTGTTAGTTGCATTCATTTATTTTCTATTCCAAAATGCTTGTTCGTTTCATGCGGCCCACGTATGTTCATTTCTTACTCTATGGACGCGTAACATATGTTGGAGCTATATGACAGTGCCAGACGAAGGAAGTACGAAGTAGTAGTAATTCGAAGATAGACACGTCGACGCTCGTTCGATGCAGTGCAAGATTTTTCTTCGTTTCTTCGCAATTTTTCTCGTTAATTTCTACAAATTAGAACTCTGGTGAAAAGGTGACTGTTCTGGCTCGTGAGTGACACGTTCAGCCGTGCTGTAAACCAGGTAGGCAATCGTCGATACTCCAACATTTCGTATTCAGTCATTTTTTCTCACCGGAATTTCATTATTAATTTCTCTTTCTTTTTCATTTGATTTCAAAGGCCGTGTCGTGCCAGAAGGTAAGAGAAACAAACAATTTTTGAAATAGCATGGTTTGATTGGATTATTTTTAGCTTTATGTATGGCATCGGCCAGCTTCCCATCAATACAAGAAAAAAACTCATTAAAAAGATCAGCCATTCCGGCATCGGTTTCTACCAAGTCATTTCTGGAGTTGCGAATTCCTCGTACCGGTTTTCGTTTGACATTATTCTCGTTTAGTGACTCTACGACTCGCCATACTGAGCTACTCTCTCCACCCCTGTCTTCGAACTTTTTCCTTAAATATGATATTTTTGCAGCCCTAATGATAGATTCGAGTGTATTTTAATACTATTCGTTTCTGAAATTTGCCATTTCAGTGTTATTTTTGTATTTTTTGAATAAATTACCCCTCAATTTTATCGCTTTCATCAATCCTACCGTAATAAGAATTATTTTATTGAGTGGCGATTATGTCCAAATCCCAACAAAACAGAGGTATCTTGTTTCCATCTGAATAATCATGGAATTTAGCTGTAACTTTCAATGATTCTCCTATCGAACATAATTTCTATCCAAAATACCCAGGAGTTAGCCCAGTCCTACATTGGAAGCGCATTCAGTCTGGCCAGCCAACCCGACCCGATTTGATTCTCTTCAGAGCAGTCCCGACCAGATCGAACACTGCCTCCAATACCGCAAGACCCGATTCGAAGAATCCTCCTTGCAGATTGGCGACAAATTTTGTGTATTACAATAGATTTGAATATAGAAGGTATTTCTAAGGACAAGAGTGACTACATTTCTAAAATAACAAAGGATTATGGTGCTGAGATTATTCTCCTTCAAGAGACACATACGGATACTAAAAAAAATCTTCGTTGAAGAGGAACCATAAAAGGTTATGTATTCATTGATTATCTCCTTAGTAAAATTTATGGTTTAGCTTGTTATGTTAAAAAATTCTTGATTCACAATATCGAGTTAATCCAAAAAGGCTAATTTGAGGAAGTTTTCTTTATCTCTTTCAAATTTTGTATTTTTGTTATTCAGTTCTTTTTTCTGCTTTTGTCTTTTCATTTCCAGATTCGATGTGGGCAACTTGAAGAAGTCTCTGTTTCCATCAATAGAAGATCACTCTTGAAGAAAGAAATCCCAAATATATTTCAGCTTATTTTTGTACTTTCACACTTAGGCGGGGAGCCAGGGTTTTTTTTTACGGGGGTTTTTTCCCTAGGCTTTTATGTGATACGCCGAATTGTATGACACCCCGTCACTAACCCCTGATCTGTATGCTTTATTGTTTGCTAACGAAATATTGTAAGCCAAAAGTTCAAAAGAATATATATATACTGCCTCCAATGTAGGAGGACAATACGTTTTCTTTGTTTTTGTTTCCTCCAGACCCGTCCAGACTGTCTGATCTGGAGAAATTCCGCTTCCAATGTAGGACTGGCCTTAAATTAGATTCATCTCTCAATTACAAGGCTCAGTTAAATGATCTAAGCCCAAAACTGAAAACTAGGAATAGTGTTGTTCAGAAATTAGCTGGATCATCTTGATGCATCTGATGCATCCACTCTTCGCATAGCATCTCTAGCCCTAGTCTTTTCTGCAGCTGAGTATTGTGGCTCTGTTTGGGTTTATAGTGCCCATACAGAAAAAATTGATGCACAATTGAAAACATCCATGAGAATAATTACTGGCACCATAAGATCTACACCGGTTCATTGGTTACCAGTTTTGTCTAACATTGTCCCTCCCCATATTCGCAGACAGACTGCAGCTCTGAATTCTTGGAACAAATATCATTCTTTTCCCAATTTATTCCCAATTATTTCATATATTCCACAAAATAAAATTCCCAGATTGAAGTCACTTAAACGATTATGGCATAATACGTTCTTCAATATGAACATAAGCGATATATATATATATATATATTATTTTTGAACTTTTGGCTTACAATATTTAGTTAGCAAACAATGAAGCATATAGATCAGGGGTTAGTGACGATAAAGAATTATGAAAGACTGAATGGAATTCTTACGAAATGTTCAATAAGTATCTCGTTTCTGATCCTTCTGACAAAATTCCTGGTTTTGATCTTCCAAGAAAAATTTGGACATTTCTTGATCGTTTGAGAACAGTTCATGGTCGTACCAATAGCATGCTTTTCAGATGGAACTCAGTTCCAAGCGCAAGTTGTGAATGTGGAGAAGCAGAAGAAACAATACCTCATCTCATCAATAGTTGTCCCATATATGAATTTCAAGATGGTTTTAGGGCTATTCATGATGTTTCCGATTCTTTCTTGGAATGGGTTTTAAATTTCAAACGAATATGATACGTATTTTTATTATTCAGTTCTCTTTTCTGCTTTTGTCTTTTTATTTCCAGATTCGATGTGGGCAACTTGAAAAAGTCCCTAAAATATATTTCAGCTTATTTTTGTACTTTCACACTTAAGCGGGGAGCCAGGGTTTTTTTTACTGGGGTTTTTTCCTAGACTTTTATGTCTTACGCCAAATTGTATGACACCCTGTCACTAACCCCTGATCTATATGCTTTATTGTTTGCTAACTAAATATTGTAAGCCAAGAGTTGAAAAAAATTACTGTCGAAATTTTATGAACTTTCGTTCATTAATTATCGAGTTACACTGGTTTGAGTTACGGTATTTTTATGATTCACGTTAACTAATTTTTAATGAGGGATTATCCTCTGAAGCACTTCCTTCTTACGTTATGTAGATGTCCAAAACATATATACCTCTTTAACTATAGGTAGAGCTTACTGCTAGGCAGATTATTCAAGTGAGAAGGATAATCCATCTATTCTGTTGGCGAAACTGATAACAATAAATTTCGAAATTATCATGATACAATCGTGATAAAAACAATTAGAACAGCACTGACTTGAGGTCAGAAGCTATTGCGCGCTTGTTCATTCCCCTAGCCTAAAACAATGTAATACTAATACAACCCCCACGATGAATGAACAAACCTATATCTCAAATTATTATTAACTATACTCATAGTTTTCCTTTAATTTCAACTAAAAACCCACGTCAGTACATTTCTAAATTTGGACAATACACATTAATTCACCATATATGGAACCAAACTGATACTGAATTTATAAGTCCTACCGATATGAATCAAAAACGTATCTGAAAAAGCATTGATATTTTTTTCGGTATTTCTTAATTCCGATTTGATGAAAAATTAGTATTTTCAGAGGAAAAGTTACGGACATTTCAATAAGTTTGAGGCGAATGGGGCTTGTTAGGAGATTGGAAATTTCCTGTTGTTTCATTTACGACCGCCGTTACAAAGTTTCAATGAGACAAGAGTCGATACTGAACATAAATAGAATGTGATTAATTGACATAAACTTCTGTGATTGCTTGCCCTTAGATAAATAAAAAAATAATAAGTTCTTCTGGTTCTGGCTCGAACGTTCCTTAAATAAGGTTCGCTATTTCGGCGCTCTACTTCTAAAATGGTTAATTTTATAAAAAAATGCATGAGACATTTTTTGTGACAATTCTACGACAAACAATTTTTTTAATGACCTTCATTGACTTTTTGACCTTTAAACTTTTTCAGCCGGCACGATATCAATGTCGATATTTTAACATCTTCATTACAATGCCGTAATAAAGGTGTATACAAAAATTCAGCTCACTTAGAATTTTTTCACAGATTTACTTTAAAATAGCTAAAATGACTGGACTACTAAGCCCAAATTGAATTTAAGGAAGTAACTATCAACTTCATTGGCGAATTGGTTGGCGCAATCGTAGTTTAAATTTCATATTATTGAGCCTATATTGATATAAATCAACTACTTGTCGATTTCTCAGACAATGAATAATTTTTAAAAGCTATTCCTTCAGGTAGGTCCTTTGATGAGTTTCTAATTATCCCTCATCTGTATTATACATTGTTCAATAAGCACCTGTTTCGTTTAGAATGAAGTCCTTTATGGTTATTGTTTGTACCACTTCCTTGCGCTGTTGTCAAATGTATTTCGTCATTACCTGTTCCACCCTTTTATGTAAATATGCTAACCAAAATCTGATTCTGAAACATTCGTACCTCTCAGTATCATTCGGTAAATATATTTGGCGTGCGAATAAGCTGTTACTCCGGTTATGAATTTGGAAATGTAATCGGACTATTTTGTGTTTAATACTTTGGTGAAGTGAATCAATGCATCTGAAGAGAAAATAAATACAATAATCATACAATAATACAGGAGATCGCAGGAGCTTTTAGGATTATTTCTTGGATTTGATAATAAAACAAGGTGAGTAAATTGACACATTGAATACTGTTTCATTGAACGTGACACTATGTGTATGTATACAATCTGATGAAATTTAAAAATTTAATTTTTTTTAACTTGGAATTTTTCATTCACGAACTATCGTTTTTGCCCAAATATCATAAATCATTGACAAAATTTATACCCTGTTCCTGTTTGAGGAACCAAACGGTAATATTTATGAGAAAAACACTTCTTAAATGCTCTTCGGAGAATGTCACATTATTTTCCTTATACATCATTATTACAGCTAAAAATCATACTGAATTCTATGGTTAATGATTTTCCAGCATAGTTTTGGTGAAAATATTCAGATTTCTGAAGTGTATTTTATTATCTATTATCTAATATTAACTCTTCCAATTCTATGAGTCTTCCAATTCTTTAGATTTTTTTTTTCCATAACTATCAAAGATTTCCATCAATATTATTTTCCAATTTTGAACCTGTAAATTCCAATCTATTATAATAATATGATGCATAGTAAGGTCTAGCGCCTAAACCAATCAACCGATTTGCATTAAATTTTTTTTAAATTAACGGTAGGCATCTAAACTGATGCGGAAAAATAATAAAAATTAAGGGTGTTTGGCATGTTTTCGGTGTAGATGACGCCACCGCTCAACAATTTTTTACTGATATGGGCTTTAATTTCTTCTTCTTGCACTCCAAGTCACCATTACCGTCATATAACTCATTAAAAACATTTGTAAATTTGATTAACCTTATTTGTATTTAAATTATAACATGTGACATGTAACATCGATTTTTTTGGTGAAATTATATTGCTGAAAATTTATTTGTATTTAAATTATAACATGTGACTTATAAATTATATGGTAACATTGCTAGAAGAGGAAAAGCACTTTATTTCAGTTGTTTTATGTAGGCTTTCAATTTAAAAGGGTGAAGTGAATTTTTGTGAATAAAATACTTTGTGAATTTGCAATAGTTAAAAATTTCAAGTTTTGTTATTTGAATAAAATTACCTTAAGTGAAAGTTGAACTGTTAGGGCGAGTTAAAAAAGGTTCAAGATTACTACCTGAGTTGGTCAGAAAGTGAGCATTTGAATAATTTTATAACGATTTATATTTTATATAACGTGCTTGAAAATATAAGATGGAAACTGCGATTTTGAAAAAGTTTCATTTTAAAAGTAATTGTCAAACTTAGTAACGTTCAATAATTATAATAAACATCTATAATTTCTCTAAAAAACACAAAAAAATTAAAAATTAAGGGTGTTTGGCATGTTTTCGCTGTAGATGGCGCCACCGCTCAACAAATCAAAATTGACTTCCATGCTTCTGCATTTTCAGCTTTGACTTTCAAAGAGGAAAGACGTGTTTTGACGCGCCTAAACCAATCAACCGATTTGGATCAAATTTTTTTTTAATTAACGGTAGGCATCTAAACTGATGCAGAAAAATAATAACAAGTGCCAAACATCTATAATTTCTCTAAAAAACACGAAAAACTTAAAAATTAAGGGTGTTTGGCATGTTTTCGCTGTAGATGGCGCCACCGCTCATCAAATTTCTTCTTGCTTTAATTTCTTCTTCTTGCACCCCAAGTCACCATTATCGTCATATAACTCATTAAAAACATTTGTAAATTTGATTAACTTTATTTGTATTTAAATTATAACATGTGACTTATAAATCATATGGTAACATTGCTAGAACAGGAAAAACACTTTATTTCAGTTGTTTTATGTAGGCTTTCAATTTAAAAAGGTGAAGTGAATTTTAATTAAACCAGGGATTTGAAGACTTTAAAAATCGATTCCATTTTTTTCAGTGGAACTCGATTTGTTTATTCAGACCCATTAAACAATCTTACAAATCGATTTTTTTTTGTCAAATTACATTGCTGAAATAAACGAAGATGCCGAAAAAAGTCAAGATACATTTAAAAAAACAAATTGTTGACAATAGTTTTGTAACTATGGTCTGCTCAATCAAGCATACAGATGATGATATTATTTATGTTTTTCCGGCTCAGATACAACATGAAAACTATGAGGTGTAAATTTGATTAACTTTATTTGTATTTAAATCATAACATGTGACTTATAAATCATATGGTAATACGTGTTTTGACGAGCTTGATTTTAAGTTTGATTTTAAGCTTATTTTAATTTCCAAACCTACCGAGTAAGTTAATTTAGAAAATTATAATTGAAAAAGATATTGAAAACCCAAATTTGGATGGTTATTCTCCATTTTTGGGTAAAAATTGAAAACGGGTCACGTCCGATTTTTCAACTTTGAGTTAGGTCCAGTGTAAAATTTTAATTTACAATGGAGACACGACGACGAGGCAGACCAGTGGGTTCTCGAAACGCTACCCAGACAACCCTAACTGAAAGAAACCGACGCCGCGTTCATAACAATAATTACGCAATGTGATCAGTATTTGTAGAGAGAAGGGCTCCGGTTGAAGACGAAATTCCCGTATTTTCTGTCGGCGAAATGAGCGAATCGTGTCAATTTTGCAATGCTCTGCATTTTAGGGGTGAAAAAGGGCGAGATGGATTCAGCCAGTGCTGCCAGAAAGACAAAAGTTGTAATCAGCGAGCAGATGCAATTGAAAGAAGTACCAGCTTTGCTCAGAGAACTTTACACAGGAACAGATGAAGAATCGAAGAATTTCCAAAACAATATACGCCAGTATAACAGTACCTTTGCGTTTGCTTCCCAAAAAGTTAGCTTAAGAGAATTTGCATCAACTGGCCCTTATTCATTTTGTCTGCTTGGAACATCATAGAGCAGAATTGGTTCCATTATTCCGCAATCTGGAAACACGCCCAGATTCTGTCAACTTTACACACTTGATACTAATGAAGCTCTGCAACATAGATTCCAACATCCAGCTAACCAAGAATGCAATTCAGTGACAATGATTCGACTAGAAGAAATTCTTCGTGAAAATAACCCATTTGCAAGCGCTTTTTACACAATGGGAGAAAGATTACGAGAAGAACGTCGCAAAGCTATAGCTGAAAATCGTGAATTACCAGATATTCGAATGGTTTTTGCGCGTACAGACAACGATCCTAGAAGATGCAATTTGCCGACAGGAGACAGTGTTGCAACAATATTTGTCGTTAAATAAATGCGAAAGCTTGGCATAGAGTAGAGAGTAGATATCTTTATTTCCATCCATTAAGCAGAGTCGTAATTTCTTGTGGAACTCTTCGTTCTTTGTTAATCTTTAGAATTCATTTTAATGCTTCATCAAGGCCTCTGGAATTTATTTGATTTTACATTAAAATTTGTGCTAGTTCACTCACAGAGGTTATATTGAGGAAATTTGCCTGGCCATAAATGTCCTTATTAATGAAACACATTTTTTTAAATGTAGTTGAGTACTGTTTAAAAATTTGTATGAAAGAATAATTAAAAAAGTAAAATATTTTGAAATTTAAAAATGTGGAAAGTTATCGATGTATAAAATTGGTTCAGTCCGTCAATTTGACAGTCTGCCATCCTATGGTGCCACTCGCCGACTTTAAGACGTGAAAGTATTGGAAACAGAAAGAGATAACCAAAGAAATTGGTTTTTGAAATGGATACAAATAAATTGATTTCAATATTTGAAAATTTTATCTTTTCTCGTTATTTTTTATTAGTATTTTTGAATAGTAATAACACATCCAAAAAATTAAGACTGATTAATGAGGACCGAAAAAATGGTTACAGCTAGGCAGACTTCCTTAAGATCACCTCAAATTATTATTAATATTCAGTGATTAAACAATCCGAAATTTGAATGTAAAATCAAAAACATAATGTTGTATTCGAGACGTCCTGATGGAAAATTAAAATCATTTCGAAGCTTAGCAAAGGAGGAACAGTTTCACTTGAATTTCTCCTAAAAGAAACAAGTCGTTTTACCCCTAAATTAGCTAACATATTTTTTAAAGTCTTTTCTAATTCAAATATATGATATATTTTTTTTACCATACCAATTATCAAATGCAACAAATGCGGTACGATAAACGTGCCATAATCCATATGGCTTCAGAGAGAATATAATGATGAAATGCTTGAACTTACTTATGTATTTAATTGACTGATAAAGAACAACCACCGACAAAGTGTACAGGCTGATTGCATTTCGGTTCAGAACTTACTTTCGGAAAAATATCCTTTTCGCTGGTTAGGCTCATTTCTGTTTGAGTGGGTCTGTTAACAAAAGTACCGGATTTGCTGTGACGAAAATCGAAGAGAGGTTGATCAGGTGTATCTACAAAGCGAAAAAGTCATTGTTTGGTATCAACGGACCTTATTTCTTCGAAAAGGAAAAAGGAGCCGCGCTCCCAGTCAATGGCGACGGAAAAATAGCATAGATTATGGATCACATAATAATGAGGTGTTACAGACGACATTTTCTAACTAGAAGTGTATCATTATCAAAACAAAAAAAATAAAAATGCATAGAATGTTCAGGCGAATATTTCGAATCATTTTCCTTAGACAATTTATCATTTAATTTTGATATCTTCGAGTTCACAAGTGCATCCTCAAATTGAATCCATTGGCTTCTAAAAAATATTGAAACATTTTTGTCGCCCTTTTCTTACCTATTATATATTTTTCGGGCGCCAGCTATTCTTTGCTTATCAGGGAGAATAGCAAACCTACCAAGGTAGTTCTAGTCGAAGACAGAGTTCGGTTTTATCTAAGATATTAGCGATAATTTAAGCAATCAAATAGGCAAAAATTTGATATAATTTATTCGGAATATAGGTACAGAAAATCACCTCGGTATGTTGAATGAAAATAACGTATGTAATCAGCTATATTTCAGCAAAATAACAGATTTAAACTGACAGCATGAAATGTGAAAATAAATTAATTCGGTATATAGGTACAGAAAATCACCTCGGTATGTTGAATACAAATAACGTTAGGAATCAACTATATTTCAGCAAAATAACAGATTTAAACTGACAGTATGAAAGGTGAAAATAAATTAATTCGGTAATCAACTGTAAAATTTTAAACAGAACGCAAGAATTCAGTTATACTTGTGAAAATAACACTTTCTAGTACATTAACAATTACAAGTGAAATGCATAAAAATGAATTAATTCTGAATCAAAATCAATCTGGCTGCGAACGCTACTTTCCCGCAAATAGGACGCAACAAATTGTGATCGACGGTAATCTGAATAAAAATTTTACTGGCTCGAGAGAAGAGCTAAGAATAATTACTACAGACGCAGGGTTGCTAACTGTCCACGTGGACAGGAAGCCTCTACAGAATTCTTGTAAAAGGAATGAAATCAAACTCGGATAAATAGGGGATTTTGATGAAATTAAAATAAAGGGGTTTCGGCAATGGGGTTATCGTTTACTCACTATTTCTTTTCATTCGTCGCTCGGGATACTGACGTCCGGCAAAACCACACTGTGTGCAATCATCAAATAATAATCGAATACAGAACTATAATAATAATAATCCAATTCCGGGGGCAACACGGTCTTTTATAGTCTCCCGGGGGAGAGATGAAACGGACACATACAGATGTGGTATTTGCCGCCTAAAATCATCTTCGATTTCGGTTTATCGCGTAAAAACATATTTATCGGTTTCTAGCGAAGAGAAATTTATGTTTTCATGCCTTTTTTGTAACACCTAAAAACTCTGAAACAACAACTTCGAGTCTCAAGGCGTATACAGGGAACGGAAAATACGTAAAATAATCGGAATACTTAAAATGAAGAATGATTTTCCTATACAAAAAAAATCAAACTTCATTACAAAATAATGACATGCTCTGTGGTACAATACAACTCTGTTATGTTCAATTTCCTATTTGTGTTCTCTCCCTCTTATCATACGAATTTGTTTCCTAAGTTGGACACTCTTTTCTCTATCTGTTATTTGTTAACTATCAACATTAATATTTCTGAGTCGTATTTCTTATATTTTAGGAATTCATGAATATTAGATTTTCAATTAATTGTCAATTCGTTCGCCTGTCTAAATGATTTGGTATTGCTTCATCATCTTTTTGATTTTCATTACGAACTATAAAAAAATGTGTAATCTAATTTTTAGATTATATTGTATCACTTTTCATACTCCACAATTAGAGCTCCACCATCGGCTTTTATTAAATCCAGCTTTTCATTAAATTCCGTTTTCTTTCATTTTACTTTGTGAAAAACTTTTAAGTGAATGCAGAACATATCAAAATAATATACAATAAAAGTGAAAACAAAGATTTAATTGATACAAAACCATATTGAAGTATCGGAATCTGATCTGCGGAAGTCAGTAAAGGGACATGATGATGCTCACAATCATCTTCCATATAGCGAGAACACAATAATCTTATTAAGTCAGAGAACAAACTACAAGTCTAATTTTTTGCGAGCTTGTTCTAGTAGAACAGCGTGCTATCGTTTTGCACAAATGTCTGTAATTTTCGAATATATAGCAGAAAATGGTCTCATCTGTTGACTTCCTGATAAAGAATACAGGGTCAGTATGTCAGTCCAGCCGTATGATCTCTATCTTCCGAAGGAGATGAGCTAGAGTTTTCATATTTTCAGAATAGGTTAACTGTCCATATATCTTGGTCAAGTTTGTGATTGTCCCAAATCCGTCCAATGGTTCAGGAGTTGTATTCATTTGACATTCGGTTTCCTCTATAGCTTCTAGAATATCCATAGGTCCAAGTTGTAACATGAAAGATATTTGAATTAAGTTGGATCAAATAGGTTTGCTAAATTTAACAGAAATTGACACACTAGAAAGTTAAAAAAAATTGTTAATACCTTATATTTCTTAGGCAGTGGCGGCTCGTGACAATATAGTATGGTGAGGCACATATGAAAAAAAATTTAATAATGTTATATAGATTTCGTCCTCGATTTGTTTATTCACAACAAAAGCAACCGAATCAATTAATTCATTTTGAATGGTTTTAGATGTACCAGAAATTACCGATTTACTGTTGGTGTCATTTTCTAAAAAGGTTTTTAAATTCGTGTCAAATTTACTAACAAGAACTACCAATTCTTTGAAATTTCCGCGATTTAAAGACTCATTCGATTCATCGTGCCCCCTAAAAGGTAACTCTTGCATACAGAGGTGCATCGTAATATCTATTAAACTTCCTAGAATTTGTCGATTTTCTTTGAATCTAGCATTGAAATTTTCAATTTCTATTTAACGCGCATTGTCTATTGCTGTGGCGATATTTTGTTTTTGCTTTCTCATAACGGTAAGCTTGCAATTAGATGAAATATGCTGAGCATTTTTATTGTGTAGCGATAGACCCCGAGATAAATTTTTCAAATCACTAAAACCACTTTTCGACCAAACTCTGTCGGAATTTCCATTAGTTGCTGAGAATAAAATGCACGGCCAACAAAATATTTTTTTCAAAGTAATACTTCCAGTAAGCCAGTCGCACTCGTCATACCACGTATTTTGGAATCCCCGATTTGATTTACCGACCCCACCACTAGACAGTAGAGATTTACTCAAATTTGGAACAGGTCGCTTAACTTCCTTAATTAAATATAATTTATCATCATACGAATGAGTCGAAAATGTTGCTTATTTATTAAAAAATTAACAATATCACAAGTAGGTACACCGAATATGTTCCTTAGAAATTTCAAAAGATTTACTATCACTAGGTCCCGCTGAATCCATTTCGCGATCTGTTAGTCACTTTCGATAAAAAAGATTTATATTTCAGAAAAAATTCACCTGAAAAAGATTATAATCATACGCGATACACAGCAAACGCGATACCACTAAATAACGACAAAGTGAACTAACCCTATTTCTCTATTTCCCGCTTCCCGATTAACTCGAATAAAAACCTGAGGCCAGCCTCTAATTCCTCGAGAAGCCGCCTTCAAAGCCGTAGATATGTTCTCACCGCTTCGACGCAGATAACCCTCTGGACATCGCAGAAACGAAACGATCTCAGATCGGCTAAGATCGCGCAGAGGCCAGCCTCGAATTAATTAATCCTAGAACAGCTTTCCATTACGTTCTCGTAGGTCATCGAAGTAGATAACACGCTAATTCAGTCAAAGAAGCCTGCGTTAGGCATGCCTCCAACCGTTTATTCAAAGAGGATTTGATTTGTTATGAATATACAAGGAACGTGAGATTGGGAAAAATATTGAGGAAAAAAGTGATGATGAAAGGGAATGAAGAAATATACGGTCAGAATTTTTTTGATGAGGCACTGCCTCACCTGCCTCATAGGACAAGCCGCCACTGTTCTTAGGATATCCCGTGACTTTGGACAAAAATTTGTGCATTTTTGGACTTTATTGATATCTTATATATTTCCTTATTTCATTGTCGTAGTTTCCTTCCAACAGAAAATATAATAATTCTTTGATTTACTTAAGGACTAGTAATCACAGATTAAAGTTAATTAATTTCTTTTCATGAAACTAGAGGAAATTTCCTTCCTCCTAATACCTTCCATTCGCCTCAAACTTATGGAAAACACTTCTAACCTCTGGAAATAAAAAGTTTTCGTAAAATCGGAAAAGAGAAATGTCAATAAGTTCGTCAGAAATTTCAATTCTTGATGCTTCCATATTAATTCAGTTTCAGTTGAAAATTAATCACAATGGACCATTACTGAAATAATGTATGTTGTCAAAATTAAGAAAAGCACGTGAGGTCAGAAGCTTTTGGTTGGTTTTTAAAAGAAGGAAGTCGACTCAAAATTAAAGAAAAACTTTGAGTGGTTATTCTTTCATTGAGATATAGGCTTCTTCATTAATCGTGGCGGTTTTATTGGTACCCATCACACTGTTCCAGAGTACTGGAAAAGTGTTTAGAAGAATCGCGCAAAGCTTCTGACCTCACGACAGCGCTCCTTCTAGAGATTTTATTTCAAAAATTAAAATAAATACCTAACTATAGCTAGCGCAAATACCATCTAAAACGTTCCAATTCACATCTCATCAAAAATAAACAGAGCAAAACCCCTTATATTCCCATATAGTGCTTACGTAACACTTGCTCGCCCCAAATTCAATCAATTTCAACTTCTGTGAGTTGTGTAGTTTTTTGTAAGGAGCTTTTCAAATCACAGTCTGTTTCGCCGCACGCTGTGTATATTTTCCCTTTCCGAAACTCCAAGTTATTCCGTGGCCAACTTCAACGACAATCAAGCCAACATACATCCAGTCAGTGTACGGGAGATTCTCAACACGACCGTGTCGGTAACCAAGACTACACCTGGACTGGTCCGGTCTGCAGCGCGCAAGGCGACGAATGCGGAGGGGACGATCCAAGTTGCGCCTGCTTAACGGGGCGTGGCCTGGGCCACGAAAAGTGAGGATCAATTCGACTTATTTAATACAGCTTTCGTATTAGGAGCGTGTATATAGTTAGGAATCCACTGTAAACCGATTTGCGCTAAACTCCCGGTTTTATCTGCACTAAGTACCACGGCTTAGCTCCGGCATTGTGTTTGACTAAGTGAACAAATAGATGGAGTGATATATATTGACTTCCGGTCTGTGCGCGATCCTATCCTTCTTCGGACTTCTTTAGCGATTAATTCAGGTGGATACCTTCGATTTGTGAGTGCTTGGCGTCGAACTGTGGAAGGATCTCTCGATGGACTGCTATCGATGTTAATTCGTTGTTGAGCTACTATCTCGACTGTGGAAACGGACCCGAGGGGTTGGTTTTTAGATAATAAACACACGGTAAAGTACTTTTTGATTCCCTCTCATACATCGTAACGAGTGCTCATGCAAAAATTATGGAATATGTGAACCATTGGCTCTTGTTGGTAGCAACGGTCCTACGGATCGATTTTTGTCATTATGTGGATTGAAATCTGTATTACCTACCAGGACGAACTAGTAGTACTTAAATCTGAATTGAATAACCACTTGCAGCATAAACTGCAGCATAATACCTATAATACGAAACTCCTTATTCATTTTATATACTCGATAGTTATTGAATTGTCTCTTCTACATGTCTCAAGAAATCTTTGGGCTAGTCAATCCAACAATTCCCAAAAACAGTGCACAATACTTTTTCCGCGTTCCTACCTTACTAGTGTTGAAGAAAAGTTCCCTTTACTTAACGGCATTATTGGAAATACTTACCTAGCTAACTACCAATGTAATAGGTAATAGGCTGATATCTGCCTATTTGTAAAGTTCTCAGGCAACTTAACAAAAATACCAATGATAAAATATAAATGATATATGCCTACCTAGAAGAAAATATTTGTTCTTCATAGATATTGTCCATGTCTAATATTCATTTGAGGTTCCACCACTTCATCACTCATAATAATTCATACAAAATACAAGCTTCATTGAAAACGATATATCATTAAAATGAAAAATAAGTACCCATATATTTTTTCTCTTGTTTTGTGAACATCATGTTTGTAAACATGATCCCAGATTGGTTATTGACACTTTGTTTCATCTCTATAAGAGCCAAGCAATTATGTTTAATCCGAATTATAATATCCACCTAATTAACCACTAGCATTGACTTTTTTATCGCTGTAAGTACATAGATAGGTATTAGGCAATCTTGACAGTTACAGTACAAATCTGCCTATGTGTCCATAATTGAGCACATTATTAATTGCTAATTCACTATCGCGTAATGCCTATCTAAATGCTTCTTCATTTTGGTTTTCCTTTCTTTTATTCTTTCATTTATTCCTTATTTATTCAATTCATTACTTATAATAATCGTTTCTTTAAATCGGCTATGGTGCGTTTATCCTTTGCTTCTTCTCGGGAATCTTTTTTTCCTACACAGATACTGTATAAAGTATTCTATTCGATCTGTTCACCTTTTTTCTACATCTATATTCTAATTGCAATTTAAATCCCATATACCTTAATGAAGTAAGTTATTTGCTCTCTGATCTTCATATGTTTCTATGAAATATGGATATCTTTTTGACCTGTTGAAGCAACTTGAAGGTACTTCAGAATGTCACTTGAAAAATTTAATTATATTCTTGAAGGAACCAATGAAAACATTACCAAGCATTGAAATAATTACACAAGCGGCAATCTGATAAGTGGGCCGTTTTCAGTATAACCACATTAGGTAATTGTCTTTATGTTTTGAGCTTTTCACGGGAGTTGACGGATCTACTTTAACCTTAGCCTAAAGCGAGGCGTATAAAAAAACTTGTGTTTTCGTCCCAAGTATTTTAACTGGATGACCATCGAATAAAAACCTACTATTCTGCGCGTCAGTACTTTCCAACATTTCTTTAATATACTTAATGAAAAACTTATTTGAAGGATTATTATACGCGGATATTTTATTACCTACACCAAACACAATTTCAATTTGATTTATATCCTGTTTTTATTATTCAACTTTGTTATATGTACTTAAAGAGTGTTTCGACCTTCAAATGTCTGTCTTTGATCCTTCTCCTAGATACTATAGCCCATTAGACATTTTATATTTACTATGCAATATAGTCGAAACTTGAATATCTGCTTCCTAGCTTTTTAACTTATACTGTATCAAAAATATTAATAGTTATTTTTGTTGAGAAGCAAAAAAACAGTTGTGTTGATGAGATCTCTGAATTGGGACCCTGAGTTTGGCATTTTTGACACCCGATAATCCGACATTAGGTAATCCTATTCTTTCGAAATGATCGAAACTAATTCAATATGTAGGTTCATAACATAACCTTCATAAAGAACAAACGCGCTGTAGAAAATCATCATTCATCGGTGAATGTGCATAATCCATAATTTTGATACTCTTATAATAACAATACGAATATAATAATAAAACCATGATACCACTGTTACTCAATCTGAGTCAAATCAAGTTCCCTTACATTAATCAGGGTAATTCATGCATTCTGAACGCATCAACCGCTTCTTCAGGTGTCGTTTATTCCTCATTTTATTTTTGACGTACGGGAATAAAAAGAAGTCATCCAGTGCCAAGTCAGGACTATACGGCGGATGACTTATCAAATCGATGTTTTGAGTGCTCAAAAATGCAGTTGTTTGAGCCAATGTATGAAAGATTGATTTGTCGTGGAGAAGGGTGATCCGTCTTCGGCGGTTAGTTTTCCTGATTTCTTGGGAAACAACTGGCAAACAAATTGTTGTTTACCGCTCAGAATTGACTGTTCTACGTTGTTCGAGTGGTCCGATTGTGAAATGTCCAGTTTTTCCGACCATTTGCTTGGAAGTGCTTCGGGCGCTAGCAAATTTTGTTGGATTTGACTCATCTTGAAACACCCATTCAGTCGACTGCTGTTTACTTTCTGGCTCATACGCGTAAATCCACGATTCACCACCTCTCACGATGTCATAGACGTGCTTCGAAGCACCGCGATCTTATTTTTGGGTCATTTCTTTCGACCAATCGACACGAGCCTCTTTTTGTGCGATTGACATATTGTGTGGGATCCAACGCGAACAAATTTTTTTGAAGGTCAAATGTTCATGCAATATGCAGTATGCTGGTCCCATTAATACCTAAAGTTGTCTCAATCTCACGATAGGTCACCTATATTGTGCTTTCGGTTAGGAATTCAACTCCAAGGGTCTTTTTCATTCTTATACAATACTTTTAATAATTATTTATGTTAATTATCTTGATATTGAAATAGGTAATGGCAGACGCAGATATCGTCTTTGTCTGAGAAAATCTATTCTATTTTAGTGCAACCACTTCAAATGCAGAAACACAGCTATAGCGGTTTTCATATTGCTCAAAACTTGATGCCAATAATCCCATTCATATTTAACTTGGTATTCAAATTGTTTATGTGTTCTGAAAGCTCAGTCTTACGTATTCAATATTTATGGAATATTCACAATATCAATTTGAAAATCATTCTAATAATGATGGAAATCTGCCATATTCGGAAAAAATCGTCGGGCGTGAAGCCTTTAAAGACATTCCCAAAAGTTTCTTTGAAAAGTACTCAAGTACTCTTGATATATTTGTCAGATCCCAACAAAAATTTGTGGACTTTGTCACGGTTCTAACTCGTGAATAGGAGGACCGGTTCGGTTTCAATGCAACGCCACTGGATATTTTTCATCTGACTCGAGAAGCGAAATATTATAGCGGTTTTAGTTCGGTTATTTAACTTTTTTTCTTTCGCGCCTGCGATGGGCTAACATATGTGTGGGACATCGGAATATTATTCTTTCGTATGTCATTCAGAAATTGTTTTCCAACTTTGAAAGAGATATATCTGTACCTTATCTTTTGAATCTTCGTTTTAACGGATCAAGTTTTCAAAGTTGATATCATCTAAGTTTTGGAAAAAGGAAATTACAGTGTTTTATTACCGTACCTGCCTGTAATTTTATCGACATTCTGTCGGATCGAAACCATACTTAGTGGAAAACCATACATTAGGCCTGCATTTCATCATGTAAGTTTAAACACCTCAGTTATGAATTGTTATTTGTGCTAATTTTATTTACAATTTAAAGCTTTCTTATGTCTCACACATTGCGTTT
Source organism: Micraspis discolor (assembly GCA_030674115.1). Lineage (NCBI taxonomy): Eukaryota > Metazoa > Arthropoda > Insecta > Coleoptera > Coccinellidae > Micraspis > Micraspis discolor. The sequence goes on from JARTUT010000023.1 coordinate 410,128, forward strand.
TGCTTATTTGCAGAAGGCCTTCTTCTTCTTCTTTTTCTTCTTTCTTTTTACTACCGTTCCGAGAGCTGTTCCTGAGGATTAGGAATAAAACCTTATTCTTTCCGTTTGCGTTGTACTGGAGTTCGTGATTTTGGCAACATCCAAGTTGATGGTCGTCCTGTTTGAAATTATCTACCTTCGAAACATTCAGGTCAGATCTACACATTTATTGTTTTTTTAATGACTGAAATTTTGATGCTGCTCACTGCCCTTCCATAATAATTGTATCGGAAAATTATTACCATCCATCTGAATTAGTTTGAATCGAATCTATACCTTAAAATTATTGTTAATTCGAACACAATTTGTTCGATAAGTGTAATTATGTCATATCTATATAGTTGAACAAGTAATAACGTATATGGTAAATTTTGTTGAACATCCCATTATATTTTATGAACGCTGTAAACCATTTATAACGTTATAAAGGGCTCCTTTAATTTGATATATTTTATATAGGAAAACTCTTTCTATTTTCAATCTTACGTATTTATAAGATCTCTTACGAATTTGATTAACATTTGTTATTTGGATGATTATAGAAAATTTACCCAATTTTCGTGATTTTCTTTCACTTTTTCTGAGTGTCTATCTAGTTTTAGGAAGTTTTTTTTTATAAATCACGTGGCGCCCCAAATAAAGAAAATATATAAATTAAAATCTAACCCCGACCCCTCACCGAACGTAGAGCTAGCGGCCTTCCTAAATACTAAATCAATTTTCTAGTAATTATCTCAGTTGAAACGTGATAACTTATAAAGATTATTGATATCTTGCATATTCAGTAATTTCATCATCGTGTAATCAGGAGTAATTTTTGTGATTAAGTCACAGAAGTTCATAAAATAAACTTAATTATGCGTAGTTCTTTTATTATATATTTCTGCGAATGATAAATTTTAGGTACACATAAAGAAGTGACACATTGAAGTTTCTTAGTCTTTATTTTCTACTAAAGTCATCCTTCTTGAAAGATAAAAGTAACAACATTCCTAAAAGGGATATGACAAATTTCATTTTATTCCAATAGACTTAAGAGTAAGTTCCTACCTGCTGTGAGATTCATCCAAATATGTATATTAATTCTATGACATTAAAAACATTTTTTTATAACTCCGATGATATAATGGAAGTATATTTTTTCGTGAGATTCAGGTTTGTGGTTGAAGGAAAACTAGAAGTTTGGTCACTGTTTAATTGAGAAATATATTTTTGGTTTCTTTTATACTCTCTTTGTCGTTTGTTTCTGTATCGCAATGATCAAAAGCCCGAGAAAGGACTTTATAACAACGACGCAAAAGATCCCGTCCTCCCCTTATCCCCTTCCTAAATTTCATTTTAAGTTATAATCTTCATACAGGTAATAATATTTTGATGTTTTCTTTTATTTTGAGGCTACTAATTCTACTTATTTAGTTGGTGATCACAGCATTATAAACACTATCGTTGCATCACAGTTAATGGGTTGTGGAAGCAGTTACGTTAAGTTTCGTACAGTCGACGTGAAGTAAACTCGAAATTCATAAAGGTCTCAGTATAGGGACGCATTTCCAACAGTAGCATCCACGATGTTGAAAAAATTGCCGAGTCATCACATTTAATAAAAGGCTCTCGTGTGATAATCATATTACTTCTGCAGCGAAAGTCTACTGTATAGACTTTCATTGATTAATATTGCAATAACAATAATTCGAAAATAGTCAAAAGATATATAAAAAATTTAGAAAGCACTGACGTGAGGTCAGATTGCTTTGGCGCTCTTGTTGAGCTACTTGCGAGTAAATATTCAAACCTTAACAAATCTATAAGCTCTCTGGTCGGGTGAACAATAGTCTTTTTCCGTACTATGGGACAATGTGATGCAAATATGAAAGCCTAATGAATAAACAAAAATTTATCTCAATTTGAAAATAACTACTCATAATTTTCACCAAATTTTGTTCTATGCTTCTCCTAAAACCTTACGTCATTACTTTTCTGAGTTATGACAACGATATCAAATTCTTTCTCTATGATAAAAAATTTTTTGATTAATATTACGTCTGTGCTTCTCTGAATTTTGACAACGTCATCGACATCGAATTCTACCTCTATGAATTCTATGAAAATTTTGATTGATATTACGCCAACTGACACTGATATCTAGGTCCGCAAGTTGTCAAACGAATATCGATCTGTGATGGCAAATCTTTCAATGACAAAGCTCGGACTTCATGACATTTCTATTTTTCTCTTGAGTAAATGAAAAAATGATCATATCATCAGAAGGGGGAAAGCTACAATAATGAAATTTGAGGATGAGTAAGATATCGGTAACCTCAATATATATACGGATTTTTATTTAAATCTAAATGAAGTCTTAGGAGATATTGAGTATTGAAAATTTTTTTTTTTGGGAATTTTTAAAAAATTTTCTAGCGTGACGATTTCTGCGAAATTTTGCAAGACGTTTCGTTTCAGCCTCCCTCAATAACATTTCAAGTATCAACTTGATCGGATGGATATTCTAGTAGTTATTGAGGAAACAAAATTTCAGATGCTCATAACTACTGAACCATCCGACGGATTTGGCCCAATAACGAACTTGACCGAGATATTTGGACAATTAACCTATTCTGAAAATATGAAAACTCTAGCTGATTCCTTCTGGATGCTAGAGAGGATACGGCCGGCCGGCCGGCCGGACAGACTCAACTTTCGCCACGAATTCTTCATCAGGGGGTCGAACCCAATCGATTGAGACCATTTTCGGCTCGATATTCCAAAATTACAGACATTCGGGCAAAATGATAGGCACTCTGTTCGGGTGAACAAGAGCGCCAAAAATGGATTATTGGTTCACGGTTCGGGGATTGCTTTATGTTTGGACATCCTGCTAACTAACAATCCCTTCGTATCATTTCAGTTTTCTAGATTTAATGACATGAGCACAAGATTTGAATACAGTGTATGCAAATTTAATACCTCAAATTCAAAAAATATATGTCCTCATCTAAAACAATTTTATTATGAGCAATTTCCTTATTCGCCGAGGTTGATATACATGAAATTATCCTATATCTTCCTTCTTAATACATTATTTCCTATTATTTGTGATTGGCAGCTAAACATGAATATTTCAGGAATCATGGAGATACATGACAGTTCTGTGCGAAGTTATTATTTCCCATCTAACATCGAACTTATAAAGTAAAATTCATATTTCGAAACATGCAAAAACATTAATGTGAGAATATTTTGATTTGGCTCCTAATGGGATTGAGGTAAAATTAAATTCAATTATTAATCCACCTATTGATAATCTAGATTTTTAATTCCGTTCTTTCGTTTATTTCAAAAAATACGTCGATCACCGTTGTTGATGAACTACTTGATAAAATTATGATTGACCTACTCAATCACATATTGGTGGATGAGCCGGTGCGAGCTACACTAAATTGCTAAATTTTCTGGCCAACTATAGCTCTGGCAACGTTGAATAGTATGTTGCCATTAATTGTGAGTTAGGCACGGATAAGAGAACGTGATTGGTTACAGTTAAGAGGCAGAGTTCCATGTAGGGGTGGAGCTTTATTTCAAATGATCAGATTGCTAAATTATTCATAGGATTAATTGATAGTCCAGCCATATATCAAACGAATTATAGCCATAATCACCAAATAACAGGCTTCTGAATAAAAAACACCAAGATCGTAGCCAAATAAGAATTCCTGAGGGAGAAGTCGGAATAGTAGAAAATAATGAAATTGTTTTGACTAAAGAAAGATCCTGATATTCTATCATACAGGGTGTTTGAGTATACGTCATCAAACGACAAAGGCAAAGTTCCCAGCTTATTTTATGGAAAAATGTGCATATCCGAAATAGCATCGTTAATCAGAAACACGGGGTGTTAAAGATCAAGAATTTTGTTGATTCAAATTTTTCAAAATTTGATATTGCCGTTCAGTTGAAATTTAGTACACGCTGATTTGAATTAGTTTCTTCAATATTTTTTAAAAATACGTTAGCGTCATTATTTTTATGATTTTTTTAAATTGAAACAAGTACCAATAATGTAAAACTGTCATTTATGTTTTTCACTAGTTGAGTCTGTATTTCTTGAAATCGTTAAAGATACCAAATTCGACTATAACATACAATTGGTCAAAAATTCACCCGGTTTTTTATCGGTATACAAAATATCTTCCCTTTAACAAGGAGGGGTGAAAATCTACAGAGATACTTACAAATTCTAAGCCCTTCGCATTTGGCTTTCAATTTTTTCTCAAACTTCATAGTCATTTGAATAGACTTAGCTTTTACTAAATTTGAATCTTCTAGCAATAATAAATTATGAAATATAAAGAAAATATTAGATTTCTCAATCTTTGACATCCTGTATGTTGGTAAAGAAGCCACTTTTATAAGAACTTTTCTTCTGAAAATAAGGTGGGAAATCTCCATTTGTTATTTGATGGCGTTATTCTGATACATTCCTTTTAATATTCCTTTATATATGTTAGTATAAGAAAATTTTTTCGAAAGTAATTCTCAGGCACATAAGAGTAGATGATTTAAATTAGTCAGTTATGTTATTGTATTATAGAAATGAATCCTTTCATTTATAGAAGTTTTGATTGATTATTTGAGTAAAAATATTCATTATTTTTCCTGTTGTGATTTCAAGCCGTATTTACTATTCTCATTTATTACTTTCTATACCAACAATAATAAAATAACGGATATATGAGAAAGAGGACAAAAATTTAATAAACCCTACTCGAAAAGAAAGTGAAATCACAAGGGATCTTTTCAACTTTTCTCAATATATAACATTGAAATTGAGCAGTGCGATTCAAAAACAATGATGATAGATAACGTACAATAATCAATGATCATATTGCAACTATCAATAACCAACTCACGTTTTTCTTAAAAATCTTGATAAACACCAATCGAGAATAACTCGGTTGAATTTCAAGAAACCAAGTGTACAAATTAAAAAAAAATATATAATTTCATTTACTTTCCAAAAAGTTAGATATGCGTGTCAATAATCTCTTCACGAATTGAAATAATATGACTATCAAATCGAGCAGATAACAGATTTTTCCATCAATAAAGATTCGAATATTCTCTATTTCATATTTTTCATAGTAACTCCTAGTAAATGATGAGATTATTCAAATGTTGATTTGATACTCTTTTTTAATTATTTTATATATTATTATATTATTATTATATTATTTTATGAAAATCAATATATAGATAAATATTTTTTTTGAAAATAATCACATCAATTCTCAGAAAAATTCTACTTTTCATTCAGTGTAGATTATTGTCAAAAAATTTATTTCTTTCTATGAGTCGAAAAATTTTCGAAAACTCGAAATGTTAATTCGCATTTCTCAGTAACCATAAACTTTCGTTTCATAATTCACTGGACTCAAATCGTTGAAATTAATATCTAAAATAACCTCTCCAAAGGATCACGTGGAATTACCAAACATCCTGTTCAGTACCTTTTTAGATATTGTTTCAACTCACGAACTTCATTGTCAGCGAAAGGATAAAAGTGATGCGTGGATTTTAGCAAATCACTATGATGTTCAATACTGTCTTGAAAGGATACATTGAATTACTTTGTTTTTGTGTACTGGAACACGCTGACACTGCTGAAATTGGCAATAGAAAATTCTAGACACTTCAAAATTATAAAATACTGAACAGTCCATGAGTTCTGAAGAAAAAAACTGGATCATATGATGTCCTACGCGACAACAAAGGACGATTCCCAGCTATCTGTCTTCGGCTCAACGCTGATCCTGGCGAACAAGTTGAGTTCGGGATTAGAAAAAGAGGCAAGATACACGTAAGGCGATTAGTGGGCTCTCTCTACTAAATCCAAGGATCTCGCAAAGAGCATCATCATTATATTATGATTATTATGGATTTGGAAACCGAATCGCGACTCGCAAATCCAGTCGACTTTGAACTTTCGCGCAAATCACTCAAAAGTGACGCTGCTCCAGTTCAGGTGGCCGCCATGATTTCCAATGGAGCTTATCTATGTTGTGTTGACGTAAAAGTTTTCGCTAGTGATATGTCTGATTCGTATTTGGAAAATGTGACTGCTTGGAATGAAAACGGTACGTGGATAAAGTTTGAATTCTTGATCTAAATTTTATAACTATGGTTCATCTAAGATTACCAATATCATGGTGCAAGCACCGATAACATTTTGATTTGAGATTTCGGGAATATCAGAGATGTTTCGTTTTCTATTTAGGAAAAATGTGTCATTCTTGTCATTGATTTTGAATATTTGATTATATTGCAAGATTTTTTGTATTATTTCAAACATTTTTATAGCATCGTATCTTTGTTTCAGCATAGGTATCCAAGCGATATTCGATGTTTATTGATTATCAGAAAAAATATTGGATGCTCATTCTTACAATTTACGAATTATACTTGTGGTTTGTGGATTTACAATCAGAATTAAATTGCTGATAAGTGATAATAAACAGTATATTTAATGGTAACCATTCCGGTAAACTCTTTCATAGCTACAAATCTTTCAAAATATCAGTTGTGAAATTGACATCTTCGTCTACAGGTCAGATCATTGAAATACGCATCAACAATTTTTTCACTTATTCTCATCGGTAAATTCAAATCAATAAATTGTAACAGCGAATAACTTCTGGTCATATAAAAAAAATTCCAAATATGAGCGTTGCTAGGCGAACTCGAAATTATCTCAAATCGGCGAATTAGAATATCGCATTTTAGGTAGGCGACCGACGTCAAAATCTTCTTCCACATCCACAGATTACCTAAACGCAATAAATGCGTGTTCACAGCCTTTGGTTGAAAAATCAAAATATTGGTAAAAAGTTTCCAATGTTTCAATCGTAAAAATAAATAACATTTAGAGGATAAGTATTTTGCTACTATGTGGATTGTTGAAGTAAAAGCAAACAATTTTCTCATCCATCACTTCTTTCAATTCGGTTGGGTAGAAACATTGAGTATTAATCTACTCAATGGTAGAAAGTTGAAATAGTTTCCGTTACCAAACCTACCTTAGTGCATCCTTCGAAATAATTTCATTGTATGTTGAGATAGCAATATGACTGGGGACCTGAAGAATTAATTTAACTTATTAAATTCCATAGATTGCTCGTCTAGTTTGAAAAAATCGTCGAACAGAGTGATATCGTTTTGCTCAAATGTCTGTAATTTTCGAATATCGAGCCGAAAATAGGGTTCGTATACACGGTCATCCCAAGAAGATGAGATAGTTTTCATATTTTTAGAACAGTTTAGTTGCTAAAATATCTCGGTCTTCTGAAATTTTTTTTTTAAATTATATAATAATATTATATATAATTTACTCATAAAGTATTACTCAGAAAAAAAAATATGAATATATTAGTGTCGTGAACAGACTTTCTCGAAGGACCGTAAATATATTATAATTACCAAAAAAGATTTCGAACAGCGAAACAGCGAAATACCCTCTTATTTTATGGACTTACCCAGCTTGTGGTGTCGTAATCCTTGAGAGCGCTCTCACCATACACTGCTAAAATCCACATACAATTCGTTGAGCGATTAACGAAAAGAAAATGATTTCTCGAAAATTTGTAATGGTTAAGCCGTCGATAGCTGTATATGTGTACGTGCGTACTCAAAATCTCGAAGCATACTACTTGCTCCCTGGCCGTGCGTATCGAAACACCTGTTCGGTCCACAAAAAAAGAAAAGCATTTCGCATGTGTACAAATAATAAACCCGAAATTTAAACTGACGAATAAATGAAAATAAGGGAGTAACCCAGTACAACATTTTCCACCCACCAAAAACTTGTTAGTTTTTCCTAATTATGAAATAGGAACAAAAATAATGAAAAAATGAATATTGAAACTTCATGAAAATGAAATTGAAACTTCATGATTTGAAATATTAAAAATAAAGAAAAAGAAGTGAATACATTATGAAAATTGGCCAGGTAAAGGGCACAATTTTATGACAGGACGCTGATATGTCCCATTTTGAGTTTTTAGAGTAACTACCCGAACTACCCCGTCTTCACCAGGGTGCAACTTGATAACTCGGCCGAGAGACCATTCTAAGGGAGGTCTAGACTCATGTTTAATTACAACTAACATACCCAATTTGATACTGGGCGAAGACTTCAACCATTTTGAACGCTGCTGTAACGTGTGCAAATACTCTTCTTTCCACCGTTTCCAAAAATCGGAATTCATTCTCTGCACCATTTGCCATCGCGACAACCGATTTAACGAAATATTTGACAAATCTGGTTCCGGAAAACTATTGAGTGTCTCCATCGTCAGGAAATGACCTGGAGTCAAAGGGGTTAGATCGTTAGGATCGTCGCTAATCGCAGAAAGGGGCCGAGAATTTAAAAGTGCCTCAATCTGTGTGAGCGAGGTGTAGAACTCCTCATACGTCATGATTTGCTCACCTACAACTCGGCGAAGATGAGTCTTGACTGATTTAACTCCGGCCTCGCTCAGGCCATTGAAATGTGGCGCTGCAGGGGATTAAAATGCCAATTGATGGACAATTTTCTGGCGGCAGTTTGCGCAAATGATACAAGCTTATTATAAGCGCCCTTAAAATTCGTACCTTGATCCGAATATATATCAGATACTCTGCCTCTCCGAGCAATAAAACGGCGAAAGCTTGCTACAAAGGTATCAGTAGATAAATCTGAAGACAACTCTAAATGTATTGCTTTTTGTAGCGCAGCATACAAAAACACAAATATATGCCTTGAAGGTTTTTGTACCTCTATGTTTTCCCAGGCGTATATTAAAGGGGCCAGCATAGTCCACCGAAACGTGAGAGAATGCCTTCACTTGTGAAATTCGAAAAGACGGCAAATCGGCCATAAAAGGTACATGTAGTTGCGGTTTAGTACGAAAACAACGAACACACCTAGATAAGCAGCGATAAATTGCACTTCGTGGAGAGAGTATCCAGAAAGTTTGTACCAGAATGTTATGTAGAGTTTTTAGCCCCGGATGTAAGTTTTCATCGTGAGTTTGTTGTATCACAAGGTCTGTGAACCTGTGACGTTTTGGCAGCAAAATGGGGTGCTTAACCTCAAAGGAGAGGGTTGACTTTCTGAGACGACCACCCACCCTGATCAATCCTGCTTCATCAATAAAGGAGCGAGCTTTCTGACAGGTTTAGGCAGACAAGCATTCCCTTGACAAGCTGTGAAAATGTCCGTAAAACATTCGTTTTGAACATGTTTGACCAACACCTGGAAGGCATAATATTCTTCCTCTTTTGTCAAAATAACTGAAGTATAAATTTTGGATTTAGTTTTCATTGCAATAAAGCGTAGAATATAACAGAGAATATGTTGAATTTTTCTTAGAGATGAGAATCCTGTGAGTAAACTTCTTATAGGAGAAGTCATGACTGAAACATGCAAAACAGTTTGGGGTCTCTCTTCATGTGAGACGTCACTGTTCTGAATCAGATGAGGCTGCTCAGGCCAACTTTCTTCAGTACTTTGAAGAAAACTCGGTCCTTGCCACCACAAAACACTGTCTAATAGTTGAGAAGGAAACATTCCTCTACTTACAGAGTCAGCAGAATTAAGTTCAGTAGGGACATATTTCCATGAGGACGTGGGAATGATATCCTGTATATACGACACCCTGTTGGCGATGAAGGTCTTCCAACTATGTGGAGAAGATGCTAGCCAAGCAAGTGTCACCTGCGAGTCGGACCACGCATATATAGCATCGAAAGAGAGAAGCTCTGAATAGGCTTCTTTTACGGAAGATATTAAATCTGACAGAAGATGTGCAGCGCAAAGTTCCAATCGTGGCAAAGAAACAACACGAAGGGGCGCCACTCTCGATTTCGCAGAAACAAGTATAATCTTAATTCTTCCAGAATTTGCAATAAATCTGAAATATATTACGCAACCATAACCCGTTGTACTAGCGTCACAAAAACCATGCATCTCCAAGCGAGATACGTTCTCAGAAATCAGACATCTAGGCAACTCTATTCTGGATAATTCAGGAAGCTCTGATTTGAAGCGACTCCAAGCATCCAAAATGTCTCCAGTGACTGGGCTATCCCAATCACATTTTGAAAGCCATAATCTCTGCATAATATGTTTTGCAAGAAATATAACAGGTGATAAAAAGCCTAAAGGGTCAAAAATTCTTGCGATTTGTGACAGTATCCCTCGCTTAGTATTTGCAGAATTAGTTTCAGAGAAGGAGTAAGAGAAAATATCCAAAGTGGGATCCCACTGGAGACCTAAAACCTTTATGAATTTGGGACCGTCTGTGTCAAAACTGAGTGGCATTTGTGTGTTTGTCGTTGGAACAGCTGCAAGAATCGAAGGATGGTTGCTTGCCCATTTTCGCAACTCAAAACCTCCTCGTTTGAGTAGAGCAATCAACTCTGTTTGTAAATGAAGGGCTTCCTCAATTGATGAGGCGCCTGCGCAGAAATCATCGACATAGATCGATTCTTGTATCAGCTTAGCAGCAGCAGGATACGATTTTTGTTCCAAATATGCCAGCTCCTTAAGGGTCCTTAAGGCCAAATATGGTGCAGAAGAAACCCCAAACGTAACTCTATTAAGAGTGTACTCTTTTATTTCTTCATTTCTGGAGAAACGCCAGAGAAATCTCTGAAATCTTCCTTGTTCGGGTTGTATAAGTATCTGACAGTACATTTGTTTGATATCACAAATAAAGGCTACTTTATGAATGCGAAATTTTAATAAAATAACAAACAAGTCCTGATGAAGCTTTGGACCTGAGAAAAGTGTATCATTCAAGCTTATACCCCTCGAACTCTTGGCACTTGCATCAAACACTACTCGAAGCTTAGTAGATGTACTATCTGGTTTCATAACGCAATGATGAGGCAAATAAAAGGCTGTTAAAGACTTGTAATCAGAAATGCCAACCTCAGAAATATATTGGAGTTGGATGTATTCTTTCATAAATTCCGAATATGCTGTATATAACTGAAGGTTTTATTGAGCCGAGTCTCTAAGGAAATAAATCGTCGAAGGGCCTGTGAATATGAATCTCCAAAGTCAGGGTTTGTATGCTTGAACGGAAGGAAACAACGAATCTTCCGGAAATTTCTCGATGAACCGAGTTTTTATATATATTCTCACATTTTTGATCATCAAGAGATAGTATTGGACTAGTTTTAGTAACCTGATCCAACTCCCAAAATTTTTAAGTGTAAAATCGACCTGAGGTTCAAGGGCCACGTGACAATTCAGAAGTGAAGTGTAAACTGGTGAACATTCAATCTTTCCTTGTAAAACCCATCCAAAAACTGTTTCAAGCGCTGCTGGAGTACCTTGTCTGCCAAAGATACGCCCAGAACTCAATATAAAAGGCACCAACTCAGCTCCAATTAGCATATCTATTGGGCCAGGTGTCGAAAATCTTCTGTCCGCCATTGTTAGATCTTTTATGTGAGACCAATCATGGGTATTAAACTGTATTTTTGGCTGATTTGAACAGAGTTCTGTGAGAATAATAGATTCAAATGAGAAAGTGGGACCATCTTTACCGCATGGTTTTATTAAACATTGGGTGATACCTTTAGTTGACCAAGAAGTTTGATTATTCAGCCCTTCTATAGGAAGGGAACAACGACGTCTTTTCAACCCCAAACGATTAAAACAACGTTCGCTTATAAAATTTGCCATGCTAGCGGTATCAAGAAGAACGCGGACCTTCTGAAAGTTCCTCTACCATCCCTAATATCAACTTCGGCAGTTGAGAGCAGGACAGTTGATTGCATCATAGCGAAATCTGAAGTGCTGCATTGCAGTGCGACGGTGTCTTTGGGACCAGAGTTAGGAAATGGTGCGTTCGCTGTATTCAGGGCCATTGTTTTTGACAAATCATCTTCGACTGTCCCTGTTGAACCCGAATTGGTTGCCACGAAATCAGTTTTCTTAGATGCATCAGGTTTACGAATATTTAAATGTAGAGTTGTATGATGCCGATACCCACATAATTTACAAGTAATTGATGATGGACAATTTCCTACATGATGTGACCCACGCAAGCAATTAACACAAAGTTTATTACGTTTCACAAAAGCAAATCTGTCAGATGGAGTTTTGGCCAGAAAGATGTGGCACCTATGTAAAACGTGTGAAGCTGAGCAAACTATACATTTTTGTTGATCGACAGAAGACGTTAAATAGGCTGAAGTTGTTGAAGACTTCTTGAAGAGAGGACCTGTATTTCTATCCGAAGTGGCAACCTGAGGGGTTGTACCTTTATGTTTCGAAATAAATGATGATGTCGATGGTATCATGCATTGTACAGATTCCAAAGCCTTACAATGATTAGTAAGAAATGTTGTGAGAGTTTTATATGTAGGCATATCCATTGTGCTATGCTCAAGCTCAAATTCTGTTCTAGTTTTAGCGTCTAATTTTTGTAACAAAATATTGAACATTACGAAATCCCATGAATCAGTATCGAATTTCAAAACATTGAGTGCAGCAAGATTTTCCGAAAATATGTCTAATAAATGCCTCAACTCCTTAGAAGAAGGTTTCTGTAAAAGTTGGGCCATATAAATTTCATTGAAATAGGTTGTAGCTAAAAAACGTCTATTCTGATATCTACTAGTGAGTGCATCATACGCTATTTCATAATTGTCCTCAACCATTGGTATAGCTTTTAGTAAATTGAAAGGTTCGTTTCTCAAAGATGTTAACAAATAATGGAATTTTTCAATCTTGCTCAAACTTGAATTATTATGAATGATGCTATTAAACAAATCGAAAAATGAAGGCCACAATTTTAGGTTACCCTCAAAAATAGGTAAATTAATTTTGGGCAAGTTTGCTTTCAAGCCATTGCCCGAATTTGATATGTCATTGAGGTTGTTGCTATTGGATTTCACGGCAATGGAAGATAACTCCAATTTTTTACTTCTAATTCCGTACACATATTGATCTGCCAGAATTCTTATCCCATCTTCCTCATCAAACCTTGCATCGTCTTCAATTAAAGAAATTATAAGATTGTGAAATTCTTGAAATTCTTCATATATTGTCTCCACAAATTCTGTCCTAGCAAGAAAATTCTGTTCATAGAATTGATCATTCGAAGAACCAACACCATATTCATAAATTTCTTTCAATCGATTAAAAGGTGTTTTTCGTTTCAGAACTAATTTCCTTATTTCCGACATTAGAACCAGCAACTATACAATAAATGAATCACTAATCGATGAAAATGTGTAATCAGTTAATACAAATTGTATTGAAGAACAAATGAAGAACGTTGAGATTTCTAAATGTCAATATGAGTTCCACAATTACTAATATAATGAAAATCTTCACAAAATAAGCATAGAAAAGTAAGTGAATAGTAATTGAAGTGAAATGATTATCCTAATTTAAGATGAAACACTGTTTAAATCAGTAATCCAATTAGATGGGTATTGTTTATTATTTTCAATAACGTAAACAAAGCAGGCGAATGTCAATTATGGTTGACGAGTGAAGAGCCGATGATTCCTTGATTAACGAAACGCAAATGAGACAGAGATATATGATCTGAAAGACCGAATATACAAATAAAATTGCGCACGCTTTCTCTTGGATGACAATTCATGCGCTATAATTGAAATGAAGAACGTGTATTTTCAAAAGGGGAAATGACAGCAACGTTCAAAATGGCCGCCTTTAAAAGAATACAGTATTTCTGAAAATTATTTAAAATTATTGAAACTGATACAAACCGGCTCGATAGGGCCAAAATGTCGTGAACAGACTTTCTCGAAGGACCGTAAATATATTATAATTACCAAAAAAGATTTCGAACAGCGAAACAGCGAAATACCCTCTTATTTTATGGACTTACCCAGCTTGTGGTGTCGTAATCCTTGAGAGCGCTCTCACCATACACTGCTAAAATCCACATACAATTCGTTGAGCGATTAACGAAAAGAAAATGATTTCTCGAAAATTTGTAATGGTTAAGCCGTCGATAGCTGTATATGTGTACGTGCGTACTCAAAATCTCGAAGCATACTACTTGCTCCCTGGCCGTGCGTATCGAAACACCTGTTCGGTCCACAAAAAAAAGAAAAGCATTTCGCATGTGTACAAATAATAAACCCGAAATTTAAACTGACGAATAAATGAAAATAAGGGAGTAACCCAGTTCACAACAATTAGGCTTATTGATATCTTGCAAATTTTGAAAATTCATCTTCTAGACCGAAGCAACAAGACGGTTCGATGGTTTCTCCTTTAAGTGAAGAAATTAATTAAGTCACAGCAGTTCATAGGCAATGTTAAAAATGAATATTTCTTTTTCATCTTCTACGAATGATTAATGATAAGAATCGAAAGTTGATAATTTGGAATTTGTAAATCTTCATTGATTTAACCCTCACGCATTTTTTTTTTTAGAGAAAAATTATTCAATTTCTGGACAATCATAAAAAATGTTGCATCAGAACCGAAGAATCGCAAAAAAATGCATTAAAATGCATTTAAATACTGCAATTAATAAAAATGATTAATCATTCCATCCAAGAATGAATAAATGCTGAAAGCATATTTTTGAAAATTAATTCTGAATAATGAAATTTATTCTATGCAAAAAAATAACTGGTGGAGGCGCTTTCAGGAACATTATTCTCAAACAAAGCAAAATAAAAAAATAAAATTACACAAGCCATGATGCAAAAGAAATTTCCATAACACTAAAAATCTAAAAATGGCGGAGGTATTTTCACTAAAATTATTCTGAAAATTTATTTTCAAATAAAATTATGCAGGCCATGCTAGAAAAATATTTTGATAATATTCAAAAATATAAAAATGGTCGAAACATGTTCACGGAAATTAATTCTCGAATGAATTGATGCCATGCCAAAAACTTTCAATAACTCACCCCCCTTATGAGAGTTGCTTTTTAGTCGAGACCACTAATAAATTGAATAATAAGATAATACTCAAATCACTTCCGCACAAAATGGCGAAGGCACTACCAATAGAATAACTTTGAAAATTATCTTTAAACGTAAAAAAACTCGAATACTAACAGTACCGCAAATTTATTTTAGGGTATTCTTTCACTCAAAGTAAATAAAGAGAAATCAAAAATAAAGATTTAAGAAAACATCAATTCGACACATATAATCGATTAAAATCGCAACAAGAGAAAGAAATCAAATCTTCCAGGCATCGGACACATATGGTGGTGGCCTATCAGATACCAACATTTTGTCGCTTATTCATTCACTCACTGGTCTCGTCTAAAAACCGAAAAAACGAGCGAATAAATAAGCGTGTGGAACGCTACAATTTGGACTTGAATAAAAAAAGTATTTCAAAGGACAAGAGCCTAAAGGAATAAGTACATTACCTTAGAGAAACGCAATTCGGTAAAAATGCTATGCGGGTTGCTGGAACCACAACCACTACAATTATTATTATTATTAGTTAAACTACTTCTTTGGTTCCATACACCCGAATTTTTTGCGATAGCATTGTTAGGAGACGCTCCACGTCATCTCAGGAAAAATGCTTGAATATAGTGCACATGTCGTCAGCAAACGACAATATTTTATCAGATATTCCGTAGTAAGGAAATCATTGATATTCAAAAGAAACATCACAAGGCTCCAAAATAATTCCCTTCGGTACTCTACACTTAACTTTGATTTTTGTGCTTCTACAACTCATATTTTAATCCTTTGAACTCTTTCTTACAAATCGCTTTTTGAAAATCCTAATCAGTGGTCTCGAACCTCAAAGAACGGAATCAGTAAAAATGTTCCAAGAAAATCCGTAAATTCTTACCGGAAATCGGTAGAAGATGAAAAATACATTAAATGAACTTCATTTAATATACCAGTTTGAAATGGTTGGAATTCGAAGAATATGAAATAAAATGAAAATAAAAAGAAGACATTTCACTACTCAAAATTTCCTGTACTCGTTCTTTCATCATATCAGTGATTAAAATAAATATTTCAACATAAAAATGATTTGATAAACCTCCCTTTTCAAGTATTTCCAACAGACATTAATTTTATTCAACTTAAACTAAATCAATTTTCACTGGCCTTTAGAATTATACAAATTTTCTTATGACATAAAAATTTTTAAATATCTCTCTACACAAATTAAATCAAAATATCCATTAGGAATTTTCAAGCCAGATGTTTAGAATGTATATTATTTATGACCCACCAATTTTCCAGCACCTTTCTATATTTCTGTCGACAAAAATGTCTTCGTTCCTTGAAGTATTTGTGGATTGTCTAATTAGGGACAAAGCTCACGAAGATATTAATATACCTACGCCAAACAACTACCTGGTTAGTGGTACCCTACCCGATAGTTTGGCAGTCGAAAAATAGCTCTCAATATTCTTTTTTTGAGTTACCTCCGAATTGTAAATAATTCAGGGTCATTAATACGAAAAATATTCATGAGAAGGTGATGGTATTTCTCAAAGAGAAGTACGACAGGAATAATAGAATTACTATGTATAAAAATGATCAATGCCCATCATGAAATGTAGATAAAGGCCAAAACAATTTGAAAATGGAAAAAGCCTAAAATTTTCAACAATCTTCCCAACGAATAGAACATGTCCCATTTTTGTAGATATACCAAAAAATCGGTTGGTTGAAGACCACTGGTCTTAACCTTACTCCTAATTCCAACACCATCTAGCTTCTGCAAATGAACTATGTGACATACCGGTTCGAATGCTGATCTAAGCTAAACGCCAATGATTTTCCTATCAACGTCAGCTGCCGTATAGTATAATCAAACATAAAATTTTAGTGGATTCAAATGAAATGTGTGGATATTGTTACAGGTAATTAGGTGGAAAATCAAAATTTTTATACATGAGGAACTGACGAAAGAATTAAAATTTATGTCATTTGGTTATCGCAATCAAACTTGATCCGTCCTTATCGAATGCATGTTGAGTTTTGCATATTCGTGTTTCTCATAAAATCCCTAACCTTATATTAATTTTTTTCACATAGAATAGCGTTGATCAAAACCGATGATGAATGAAAATATACTTATTTTGCATTTCGATTTGATATGGGGAGTAGCTTTGTCCCCATATCAGTTGTTTGATTTCTGGCATCTATGAAACGACTGAAAGGAGGATTCTTGTTTGTAGTTGCACAATAATAGCCTCTCCTTTTCAACGGTTCCAGGTAGACACAGACTAGATGTAGATGGTATCGGCTCTTAGGGACTTGTAAGTTTACACCGATTTCACGCTGGTTTGCACTTGAACCACCTACCGAATTTCGCACGGATAGTGATCGAATTTCGATATGTATGACAACCAATTTGGGTAGGCGGCTCTGTCCGCACCTACTTAATATTAGGGTAAATCACTAGACCTACCTGCTGCTCACAAGGTAACTCTAGACATAATTTGGTTTATTATTTGGAAAATTGGACAAGCTAAATTATTGTAATTTTGTTTCTATCGCAGATGTGTTACAGGGAGGGCGATTCCTATTAGGAACTACCTATAAAAGTTTATACTGATTTTATTGTTTCAGACTGAAATTGATTCCCAGCTCAATCTTATGAACTAATGATTTTAATTGTTGTAGACGTATTCCGGAATTAATCAATTGGTGTAGAATCATTTTTTGACATTAACCACTCTTATATTATTCTTGCTTCTATACTACTTAGATAGAAATTTATCGTTTTCTAGGCAAAAAATAGCCTTTAAAAAGGTGACAATATGTGAAAATTTTTCAAATTTCATTTAGTGTCAAGTTTGGCAGAACTCTGAGATTTTTTCTTATCTGTGGTTCGACTTCTTCAAGTTACTTCGAAAAATAGACCTCTAATCTTCCGGCAACTCAATTGAAACTATTTTCAACTACGAATGATGATTGTTACAAATCGAAATTCGATAAATTGAACTTTGTATATCTTTATTGATCATACAAAAACGTATTTCGAGAAAAAAACTGCGAAATTCCTCGACATTTTTGAAATGAATTTGATGAGATCTGTTTTTGATAATTATAGATTTGTCGGACAAATTGGCAATATGATCAATCAATTTTTTTATTCAAAGAGAGGATAATGCGATGAAATTAGATATTGAAGAAAGATATTTTTTTTCATCTCCCTGAAGTGTTATATATAACACTTTACCATAACCAGATATCATTAATAATAGCTTTAACGATAAGATTTAGAAGATTTAATTGTCAGCAGGTGATTTGGCCGTAATTCAGACTTGAATAAATCGGGTATTAAATGATTTTCGATGGAAAAGACCTTTTTTCCAAGAGAAGTTAAGGCTTCGAACGAAACTGAAGAAAAGCGTCTTAATTTATTTTGAAATATAGGCTTCTTGATCCTTTTTCATTTATTGTGGCGTTTTTTTATAAGCATAACACAGTTCCTTAGTCCAGGACAATAATTTAGAACAAGCGCCCAAAAGCTCCTAACCCCATGTCAGTGATATTCTATATTTTTTATGATTCTGTTCTGTCATAAGAATATATTGATATCAATCTCAACTCCTTAATCGGTTGTCTAATAAAAAATCCATGATCAAAGTTAAGTTTATTCGACTAGCCGTATACGCAATACATAACATTCAAAGGAGATGAACCAATAAAAATGCTTCGATCTGGAGCTACGTTTCGACGTCTATTTAACGTCTTCTTCAGGCTAAGATCAAGGAACCGAGTAACACAGTGTTACTCTCGGTTCATTGAATATGTACGTTGCAAATATTAAATTCAATAATTCAAGCTGGTTGTATGAAATATATACCTATCTATTGTTTAGTGTTTTTATCTATTAGACGATTGTATTGATCTTATCCCGAATAAGATACTAAATAGACGTAGCTCCAGATCAAAGCATTTTTATTGGTTCCTTCAACCGAAATTGTATCTTCATCATTAATATCCAGAGGAAATTGAAATATCAACAGGATCAATTTGTAACTTAAAAATCATGTGAATGTTGGCAAGAAGTTGTTGATGCTGGAACTCGTATAGAATTACTACTTTCTTAAATGTTAGATACGCAGTCCACGAAAACTAGATAAATTATTAGCAGTTATCTGTGGTTTGAAGAATGTTTCAAGTTACATCGACCAAGTGTCTTCCAAACTTCCGGCCACTCAATTGATGCTGCCTCTTTGATTTTTCTTCTTATAGGCTTCTCTTCTTTGGATATGATAGATATTTCAGTCCATTTTATCAGGTGATTTTCATCTATAGTATGTTGGACCAACTTGGATCTATCGGTGTTTAACACTTGAGAAAGCTTCTGATGTTCTTTTATTCTCACCTTGAAGGGGTGCTTTATTTCTTCGATATAAGATCTTCTTCACTCGCATGGTATCTCATATATTCCGTTCTCTGTTCTTTGATTCTAGTTATCGGGTTTAACTTTTGTTAGATTCGCCCTGATGGTATCTTGTGTCTTGATGGCGATTGTTATGCTCTGCCCAACAAGATCAAAATGAGGAAATAAATAACATCACAAAAACACACACAAGAAATGGTTATCCAACAAAGATATTGGAAAGAGCGAAACAAATGAGAGAAAATCAATGAATCCAATACAACACAAGAAGAAATGCAATAAATTTTAAAAAGCGTCATTGAACTTGTTAGGTCTCTGCTCACTTCGTAGAACTTTGCAGATATAAAAACCATTCGCATTGAATAACTAATGTTCTCAAATCATGCGCCATTTCTTTTGCGAAGTTAGGAGATTCGTATTGATTGTGATCGGTCAACAATTGCAGCATTAGGCCAAATTAGCTTACACTTAAATGAATGAGAATTTTAGGATTGCGTCAGTCCATAAGTATGAAGATATTAGAGGGTCGAAAATCTTGACATATGAATAACATAACGTCTTCAATTTTCGATCATATTTGTGTCACTTTAAAGAAAAAAGGTACAAAAGCTTGTAACATCAATTCAGTATTCTTTTACATTTTTTCTCGAAGAACAAATATAAAATTAAACACTGCAAACCTCATCTCTACAATTTGTGCCAACCCCATCCAAATCGCCCAAATGTGCAATTCCTTTATCCTCGACAAACCAATAAACTCTCACTCAGTATTTACTTTCAACTCATTACGCTCACTTGATTCTCGTGTAGGATACCAAACATCTGCAAGAGCTGGACCAAATGAAGACGAAAAGGGAAGTCATGAATGCATAGAAGTCGAGACGAATCATTTTATTGATTGAATATCGCAGGCCGATATTGGTTTCGAAGTTTACATCCTCTCTAATGAGCCTTATACTGAAAACCCGACGATGTGTGAGTAACAGAACGCTTGATTCTCATGGAAGAGCAGGTTTTAAAGTTGCCGACGGATAAATATCTAGATGCGCCTTGATTCCTTCGGTGTTTATTGAGGGGGAAAAATTACATGAAATTCCCATATTCAGGATGAAGCGGACGACTTGATTTCTGCGGGATAACAATGAGATTTCGTCCTATACAAGGATCATCTCTGCACTGGATTATTGATAAATATCCGGGTATTTGTTTGATTCGTTTCCAATAGGTGCAGATCCTTCTGAAAAAATTCGCTTTTTTCTGTCTTCCTAATCGTGATTGTTCAACTAGTCATAAACGCACATCTATTAAATACACAGGAAATATGGCTATTATATGCTGAAAGGGCTCACAATCATTGTGAATATACGTTTCAAGCACTCTATTCTCAAATTATTTCATTCAAAATTCGGCATTCAATTGATATATACGATTTTAAGAAAGAATTATGTGATGTATCTTCATTGATACATAATTAAATGTTTTTTCTAGTCAACTTCCGGAGCACGTATAAAAATGTTTTTCAAAGACATCAATACTGACATTTAGCATCAATTCTCTAATAAATTTGTGTATACATATTTGTACTTCTGACCCCACGTCGGTGCTTTTCAATATTTTTTAATTATAGTGCTTTCCGTTTGGTTTAGTTCCAATTTGGTTCATTTGTTTTAATTGCGTCCATGAAAAAACAAATTCAGTACTGCATTTTGTATGAATTGATTTTTTAACAGTTTTAATTTATTATGTATTATTTATTGAGCCATGTTGATTTATATTTATTTTGCTTATGGAACTGGTTAATTGTTTTAATTCTTATTGTATCAATATTTCAGTGAGCATTTAGTGTTGTCATTCTCGAAAATTGCAAACTTTAATAGTAGACTATCAAGTTATGGTGATAATATAATGTTGCTCCAATGATTATTTCCTAAATTATTCGGTTCTCGCTAACGCAATTGAGTAGCATTGAATATGTTGAATAAATTTTCGCAATCGACCTGAAACCCGGAATAATTATTTATTTCTGTTTTCTTTATTTGCTTCTGGTATAAAAGGATTTGAATTCTATCACTGCTTTCAAATGTTTTTATTTGAAAATCTCAGAATTGTTCATGTTCATTGCTGGAACAAAGCCATATGTATTTCAATAAACATGACAATTCTGAAGACTTCTTAGTATGCAACTGACACCTCTAGTAGAATGGTACCAAGATGAAGCTTATGATTGAAGATTATTTTTCAACCATCTTTTGTCGATGTTCTTCTAACCAAAGTTTCAGTAAACATTTTTAACTGTTATTAAGATGGAAAATCATTTTGCACGAGTCTTATAATCGAAAATATAAGCCATCCAAATAGAGATACTCCGTTCTAAAAATATATGAAATTTTTATATATTCAGCTTCGTGTGCATATCTATCCCTTATAATCATATTGACATTAATTAATGATTTCAAAATATTCCTGATTCTTGGAATATTCATTAAATAATTATCATTTTATGAAATAATTATATTTTTCTATTTCAGATTTAAATGTGGCCAAATTCGTTAACTGCTGGGTAAGTGTTTCATCTTCTCTAATGTCAAAAAAATCTAAAATATTTACGAGAGTAGGCATATGAAAAAATATCGATTCGATTGAATGATTCACTGCTTACGGATACAACTTACATGAAATGTATTTATTTATCGTAGTTTTAGATACCTAATCACTTTGAGGTATATATATAGTAACCTTTATTTGGAAATGAAAAGTTTATCTTATTTTAAGAATGTGTTATATATTATACAAAGTTATCGGATTATTATTATGAATATTCAGGGATTTATTGAGGAAACCAAATTTCAATTGCTCATAACAACTGAATTATTTCACGTATTTGGTCCAATAACAAACTATTTGGAGAATTAACCAATTTTATCTCATCTCCTTTGAAAATAAAAGTATACGACCTGCAGGACGGCCGGATATAGCCAAGTTCTTTATTAGGAATTTGAACCCAATCGATTGAGTAGCACGATGTTCTACTAGTTCAATGAACTAGAACGACAGCGCAAAAAGTGAGAATGATAATGAGAATGAAAAAGAAAATTAATCTTCAATTTGTTAATTATTCTTGATCAATTCGATGTCATCGCATTATCCGGTCCACATTATAGAAAAAATGGGCTATTTAATTTATTAAGAAGCGACTGGAAGGGAAAATAGGTATCTCATATACTTAGTAAAGATTCAACAATAAATATACATAAATATGTATTTTTCTTGTGCTATATTATATATAATTTAGAAGTAATCTTTTTGGGGTTAGAGCACGGGATCAAAAATTAGGACTTCATCTATTTTTTGTATATTAATTAACTACATATGTTTCGGCGTACATTGAGCCTTTTTCAAGTTTACGTGCTACAAACATAGTGACAATCACATCTAAAATGTATAACTATATTATTAGGTGTTTTTTAATATTTTTATATTTTATACTAGCCTACCTGTCCAACAATTCATCTTAAAACTCAGAAAATTAAAATCATGTTCATCATGTTGTGAACGCTGTCAATTAGAATTATTCTTTAAATTATTTCTTTGTACATGCAGGTTTCCAATTTATCATTTGAAATGCCATCTGTGCATATGTGTGAAAATTGTTGAATAGAATATTTTATTTTCATTAGTTCATTTTGGTGATGTTTTCAGAACTTCGACATAAATATATTATCACAGATGCAGTGTTTTTCACTTCGACATAAATTTGATATTGTCAAAGTCAAATCTATGGTCATTCTCTCGTTCGTGCTTTTTAAGGGCTGTGGAATTTTTTGAATATTTATGGCCGTTGATCCTTTCTTTGATGTATTGTGTTGTTTGGCCTATGAAGATTCCTGGACACTCTTTGCATTTTAGTTGGTAAACACAATTTGATATTTTTCTCTCGGAGTTTTGGCTTTTAGCCTCGTGTAGAGTGGTCTCAGATTGTTTGTGGACTTATGTGCAATTTTGATGTCTGTGTCTTTGAAAATATGGTTGATTTTTTCGGACAAGTTTTTCACGTATGGAATTGCTATGTATATTTTATCTTTTTTGAGCTTTCATTTTTATCGGAATTGTAAGCTGCATGAATTCTGTTTTTAAATATTTTCTCTATCAGTTTTTCTGGATAATTATTTTGTTTCAAGATTTCCTTGGCTTTTTTATTGTTTCGATGCGATGTTTTGGTGATGTAAGTTTTATTGATCTATCTGCAATTCCTGATATAACACTTTTTATATTGAATTGGTGCTGTTGATTCATAGTTTAGGTATCTTCCTGACCATGTTTCCTTTGTGTGCCATATTGTTTCTATATTTGAGCAGTTTCTGTTCTGTATGAGCGTCATGTCTAAAAAGTTTATTTTATTGTTTATTTCTATTTCTGTTGTGAATTTCATTTTAGGATGGTAGTTGTTCAGTTCATTTAGCATTGACGCTATATATGTTTCAGGAAGTGCAGCTATGCAGTCGTCCACATATCTTTTGAAAAATACTATTTTATACTCTTTTTCTTTTTTTTTTCATTATAATCTTTCAAGGTCTTCCATTAAGAGTTGGGCTAGTAGGGCCGATAGAGGGCTCCCATGCTGCATCCATCGATTTGACTATAAAAGAATTTTCAAACTGAAAGTAGGAGTTGGATATGCAGAAATCAATGGCTTTTAGGAATTCTACTTTTGGAAGATCTGTGTGGTTTTTTATTTCATTCCATCGTTCCGAAATTATGTTTATCGCTTTATCCATTGGTGTGTTGGTATATAGGCTTACTACATCGAATGACACTAATTTTTCGTTATTATTGAGGCTTACTGTGTTTATGAATTGTTTGATAATAATATATAACTCCAAAACTACACATACAGAATGGGTCAATAATCTCACCAACACTAATATACCTGGAACAGTAATGGAAATTCTAAGTTTGGGACCAAATTACAGCATGGAATATGAAAAGAAAAACTTACCTATAATAGACATCATTTCCAGTTTAGAGACCGGAATTATAAATTTAGAACAGGAGAGACAATCAAAAATTGGAACAGATATAACAAATACCATCACAAATTTCAAAAATAAACAAATAAAAAAGGATAGGGAAAAAGATATATTAAATAAGAAAATTAAAGAAACAAAAACATTCCTCCAAAATAATCCCAACCTGACTATTCTGAAGTCAGATAAATCCAATAAAACAGTCATAATGAACCACGATGATAACAGAAACAAAATACTAGAACATCTGAACGATGAACTTTTACCTAAAAAACTCTGTAATCAACTCAAAATCCACAATGCTCTACCTCCTCAAATTTATGGGTTACCTAAACTACACAAAAACAATATCCCACTAAGACCAATTGTCAGCTGTATTCAAAGTCCCACCTACAAGTTATCAAAATATTTAGCCGAATGTATTTCACCCATTATAGGTCGAAATGCATACCACATAAAAGAGTCTTGGACATTCAAACAATTCATAAACACAGTAAGCCTCAATAATAACGAAAAATTAGTGTCATTCGATGTAGTAAGCCTATATACCAACACACCAATGGATAAAGCGATAAACATAATTTCGGAACGATGGAATGAAATAAAAAACCACACAGATCTTCCAAAAGTAGAATTCCTAAAGCCATTGATTTCTGCATATCCAACTCCTACTTTCAGTTTGAAAATTCTTTTTATAGTAAAATCGATGGATGCAGCATGGGAGCCCCTCTATCGGCCCTACTAGCCCAACTTGTAATGGAAGACCTTGAAAAGACTATAATGAAAAAAAAAAGAAAAAGAGTATAAAATAGTATTTTTCAAAAGATATGTGGACGACTGCATAGCTGCACTTCCTGAAACATATATAGCGTCAATGCTAAATGAACTGAACAACTACCATCCTAAAATGAAATTCACAACAGAAATAGAAATAAACAATAAAATAAACTTTTTAGACATGACGCTCATACAGAACAGAAACTGCTCAAATATAGAAACAATATGGCACACAAAGGAAACATGGTCAGGAAGATACCTAAACTATGAATCAACAGCACCAATTCAATATAAAAAGTGTTATATCAGGAATTGCAGATAGATCAATAAAACTTACATCACCAAAACATCGCATCGAAACAATAAAAAAAGCCAAGGAAATCTTGAAACAAAATAATTATCCAGAAAAACTGATAGAGAAAATATTTAAAAACAGAATTCATGCAGCTTACAATTCCGATAAAAATGAAAGCTCAAAAAAAGATAAAATATACATAACAATTTCATACGTAAAAAACTTGTCCGAAAAAATCAACCATATTTTCAAAGACACACACATCAAAATTGCACATAAGTCCACAAACAATCTGAGACCACTCTACACGAGGCTAAAAGCCAAAACTCCGAGAGAAAAAATATCAAATTGTGTTTACCAACTAAAATGCAAAGAGTGTCCAGGAATCTACATAGGCCAAACAACACAATACATCAAAGAAAGGATCAACGGCCATAAATATTCAAAAAATTCCAAGGCCCTTAAAAGCACGAACGAGAGAATGACCATAGATTTGACTCTGACAACTTTAAAATTCTGCATAAAGAAACCAACAGCAAAATAAGGACATTCCAAGAAATGATATACATTCAAAGAGAAAAACACTCAATAAATGATAGAACAGACCTGAAAAACCTATCCAAAATTTACTATAATATTCTTTGATAATATCAAATTTATGTCGAAGTGGCATCTGTGAATATATTCAGAAAACATCACCAAAATGAACTAATGAAAATAAAATATTCTATTCAACAATTTTCACACATATGCACAGATGGCATTTCAAATGATAAATTGGAAACCTGCATGTACAAAGAAATAATTTAAAGAATAATTCTAATTGACAGCGTTCACAACATGATGAACATGATTTTAATTTTCTGAGTTTTAAGATGAATTGTTGGACAGGTAGGCTAGCATAAAATATAAAAATATTAAAAACACCTAATAATATAGTTATACATTTTAGATGTGATTGTCACTATGTTTGTAGCACGTAAACTTGAAAAAGGCTCAATGTACGCCGAAACATATGTAGTTAATTAATATACAAAAAATAGATGAAGTCCTAATTTTTGATCCCGTGCTCTAACCCCAAAAAGATTACTTCTAAATTAAATAAATATACATATATATCAAAAATTTCTAAATATATCCTGATATTTTATAGAAACTTTTGAGAGTTGATAAATTACATTTTGTGGTAGAAACGAACAGCTTGGGCGTATATTTCATTTCTTTTATTTTCTTTCATTGATTCATTTATTCAAACTTCGATTCATTCAATATTACGGTGCCATTTAATCGGTGCGTAAATAACAGTTAAACAACTATTTTGAAATTTGAAAACTATTAGTACATAGTTGAAAATATGGGGGAAAGAACTTATTACGGATTTAACTAATTATCGGTTCACATTACATATTTGCAGCGCCATTGAATTATTATTTGATGCTAATAATGCATTAATTATCTGCTGTTTGTGGTCCGTGCTGTCAATAGGAAATTAGCAGGATTATTAATGTAAAACAGTCGAATTTTATTTTGATTTCATCAAATATGTCTTGAACTGGCCTATTTTATATCTACTTCGATTATCTATTTCCAAACGAACACCCTGAATAGAATCATGTGATATTTCAAGGATTTAATTATCGGAGACTAACCAGAGATATTATATAGAACAATGAGATACGCACTCAGAAGATTTCCGATGAATGGAACTAATCGCTTAAGTACAGCAGGAACCAATGATCGGAATGTGAAAGGAAAGTAAACGAAAATTATCGGCGCTGACTACAGTTAAGAACGTCCTTGGTGTCCTTACGATAATTATGCTGAAATTGAACGTCAAGTGGTGTGGGTCCTGAATTCATTCTTTCCTCCTAATCCAGCGTCTAAAAATTCTCATACTGACTTCTATATATACTTGATATTTAGGGATTCTTTAATAAATAATTTTTTAATTTATGATCGAAAGATCACAGTCCATTTATTTCCAATTCAGACTGGAATATAAACATAAACATTATGATGATTATCATACTCACAACTATTAATTTCAAAGTTTAAGATATAAGTTTTTATTTATATAAGTTATGTATAAAATAAAGTGAAATTAATCGTTGTGCGAATGATTCATCGTATATATATATATTTTTTTTTGAGAATTTCTTGTGCTTTGATATAAATATTTTGTTTAAAATTTCTTGGGTGTATAGCACTTATTTTACTAATAAAGGGTAATTGTTAAATTATTATTTTATACAGTTTATGTTTCCAACATGTTTCAGCGTATCTACGCCTTTTTCAAGGAATATAATACAGTCGACAATTTCCTGTAAATTACATAATAATAAATACACAAATATATCAACAAACAACACAAAGCTTTCACGTACCTACTTCATTCAAATCGTCCGTCAAGATATTATTTTCTCCTTTAAATCAAACTTTAAAAAATCTTCAAATATTAAATATTTTCGTCAGCCATAAATGAAATAATGTGACGATGATGCGCTGTCACGATTTTGTTTTTCCAACTTCTTATTCCAATTTAATGCTGCGACACCTGTACGAATTAACCAACAAGTGATAATCCCAAATCTGGTTTTGAGTTGGTTCTTTTCAATCTAGATGGAGTTAGTAGTAGAAGATTGAAAAATTTGTATTTCCTTATTTATGTTATAAGATTGAAATAAATTTGGGCCAAGTTTTTGATGTCTGTTTTATCGTTCATAGCTTCTTTTTCTTTTTTAATGTGGATCATTTCTAGTATATTTCTAGTTTTGTTGTTTTTTTCTTTTTCCAGGATAGAAAAGTTCTCAAAATCCATTTTATGTTTTTCTGTTTGTTCATGCTTTTTTAGTGCGGTCATATTTTTGCAAAATTTGTACCCACTTATTCTTTCTTTTATATATTGTGTTGTCTGTCCTATATATACTTTTGGGCAATCCATACAATTTATTCGGAAGCAAGACCCAACAAACATAATTCAGAATAAAAATAATGATCTAATAAAATCATGGGAAAGAAAGTTTTTACTACCTAAAAAATTATGTAATAACTTGAAAATTCATAATGCAAATCCACCCCAAATTTACGGACTTCCAAAATTACATAAGCAGGATATACCATTAAGACCAATCATCAGCTGTGTGCAAAGTCCAATTTATAAGTTATCAAAGTACATCGCAAATTGTTTAACACCAATACTTGGAAAAAATAAATATTACGTGAAAGATTCATGGAATTTTAAGGATTTTATAGGTGAAATATCACTAAAAGCAGATGAAAAGCTATTCTCACTGGATGTCATCAGTCTGTACACAAATTTTACAAAGATTTTTTGTATATGTGCACTATAAAGCCAAACACACTTTTAGTATCGAAAACAATCATCATAGGATTATTATACATATCGATAGCAAATAGTGATCCAAATATCACGTGTTTCACCATCCAAACATGAACAAAGGAGCCGAAGCATTGCTTATGTAATCGCAAGTTTTATACAAGTAAACAGTACCTTGAAATTACTTACACTATCTAGATTGATCATGAAAATATCCCTTGTTGTTGTACATTATCTGAAAATCATGCATACCCCACAAAGTTAACATTGCTCTGGTATTGTATAAACCGTTTGAATTATACAAAGTGCCTGCTACATATAATTCTCATATATATGGCGCCAAAAATTCAACATTCAACCAGAGCAGCACCCCAATCTAGATTGAAGACACAGACTAAGAGCTCTCACATTACCCGTTAGAAAATCAATACAATTATATCTTTAATCTGGCGTGGATTGACACTCTTTCATGTCACGGATTACGTCTATATGATGCCTTGACCGTCGAAGTAACCCGATCCATGTTTGGTAGATATTATGGGGTCCGACGTCTTAAAATGGAACAGTATAATGTCAAAACTTTCGGTGACATTTTTTTCTTGTCCCCTGACTTGTTAGGCCTAAGAGAGATTTGAATAGGTACATTTTTGTGGGAATTACAAGGAGTCGAAAATTAATTTAGGACGTTATCTTCTAGGGATTTTGTTTTACGAAGTTGAGGATTGTTGATGTGGGGCTTGACAGGGCAATTATCGAGTTCCATTGTGAAGAGGCTATAAATGACTCATTCGGTATTATTTGGGATTGAATGCGATATGAATTGACAAACGTATGCAATCAGTGAGAAAATATGATTCTTTCTTATTGCAATAAAATTTTCTCACACAGTCTTTCACTATGATATCCTAATGAGAGTTGAGTTTGTCCGGCCCTTCAGTATATTTTGACGAGAAACTATTGATAATGAAAAACTCGTAAAGACTTCTTATTTGGGCAGTATCCACCATCTTTTATTGTTCTCGTTACCAACGTTTCGATAGACATCTTCTATGGTTTTCAAGACAAATGAGCTTTCTGTAAAGCTGAAAATGCTTCAAATATTTTTCATTCTCATTTATTGTCAAGATTGACAAAACTCTGAAACTAAATCAATTCTGTGATTATCTGTGGTTTGTCGGAGGAGCACTTACAGAATTAAAAACCATTTTTATAAATGCTGCTTCCTTGCTTTTTCCTCTTCTAGGTTTCTCTTCTTGGGATATTATAGATTTATCACTGCATTTCATCTGTTGAACCAACTGCGATTCGTCGATGTCCAACACTTCTGATGTTCTTTTATTCTAACTTTCAAAGGGCGCTTTCTCCACTATAAGATGTACCGCATTAACTTGGTATTTCATTAATGTAATACTTCGTTTTTTTTTACTTTTCATTATCAAATTCAACTTTTGTTTTATTGAACCTTATAGTATCTTGAATGCTGTTGTCGTATTTATGTCTATTTTTGTCATTTTTTCTGATGGACCTTTCTCAAAAGGAATTACGTTTTTTATGGCGTATCCCATATTTGCTTCTGTTGTATCAATATGGGGTTCAAGTTAATTTTGGTTTGTTTGTTTTTATTTTTCCAAAATCTGTTTTAGGGATAGTCATTACTTCAGACTGTGTTTGTAATGGTTATATTACCTCATTTTTATTTAGTTATATTTGTTGCTCTATCGTACAAACATTTCGCCATTATCAATTATTAAGTATTAAATTAATATTTGTATGATAGACCAACAGATATATATTGCTCCTTGAAAGGAACTCGAATAAGGTTAAAACAAACGCAATCGCAAAGTTTCATGAATATCATCAGTACAGAAAGTTTTATAAATATCTCCAAAACATTTTTTCTGATAATGCACGACATCTCATAAAATATTCAAAGTAACCAAAGATGACTTAAGAACAAAACATCAAAATATATGGAAATGCATATAATAATAATACCTATCCTCACCAATTCCAAATCAACACAAACCTATTCATATCAAGCAATGATCAAAATAAAATTAGAAGTTCTTTCAGGTAAAATGAAATGACTATATTAGACTACTTTTGTCAGTTACATTATTACAATAATATTATATTAAGTGACTAGCATTACTGTTAGTTTTGGAGTCGATGTCAGTAAAGAAATCACTATCTAGTAATAATGATATGATAGTGAGAAAAAATTATTTCAACTAATGCCTTTGAGCCGGCACGGCAAAGCAATATATTTAAAAGGAACGATAAGTACTAAGAACCAACGCTACAGTGGTGCGAGCTAGTCATTATTGATGCATGATAATCCCAGAGAATCAAGACGTCAGCACAGTGTGGCACTGACGGTCTTGAAGGAGGTTGACAGTCTTAACTAAGAACACAGAACACTGGCGAGATGAGGGGATTCGCTCGCCTCTTAGACCTATTCTCGAAGGGATAAGTAATGAGAAAAAATGATGTCTACTAAAGCCTTTGAGCCGGCTAGGCGAAGCAATATATTAAAAAGGAACGACAATTACGAAGAACCATCGCTCCAGTGGTGCGGCTCAAAGGCATTAGCAGAAATTATTTTTTCTCACTACTTATTCCGTCCAGAATAGGACTAATAGGCGAGCGAATCTCCTCATTTCGCCAGTGGTACTTAGATGAATGTTAACATATTCGGTGACCACTGGTAGTATTTAAATTTGGGAAGTCATATGTTGTCGGATGAATCTACAGAGAAAGTGAGTGTGGTTCCAGTCTTCAAGATGTAGATGGCGCTCTTTCTAGACATGTCTGGTAGGTTCATCACATTATTTGTTAAGACTGGCAGCCTCCTTCAAGACCGTCAGTGCCACACTGTGCTGATGAGAGGCAGTCACCTCGAAACAGGTCCACAGTTACACGTGAGGTCTTGATTCTCTGGGATTTTCATGCGTCAATAATGACTAGCCTGCATCACTGAAGCGATAGTTCTTCGTAATTGTCATTCCTTTTCAATATAATAATGTAATACTTTGTATCCACTTGAAAGGAGCACTCCCTCCGCTGATAAACAGCTTTTTTCGCCTCGTCAATTCGCGAATACAATCATAAATCTGTATATAGTTCAATCCTTCCATGCCTGATACCTGACACCGAACGAAGCATTTTCAGGAAAAAAGTGAATTATTTTTACGCGTTTCTTCTAGTTCAATATAAAAGTATAACACCGTGCTATCGTATTGCCTAAATGTCTGTAAATTTGGAAAATCGAGCTGAAAATAGTTCCAATCGATTGGGTTCGATTTTCAGATGGAAAATCCGTGGTCAAATTTGAGTATGCCGACCGGCGCGCCGTATATATATATATATATATATATTTTTTTCTGAAAAAGATGAGCTATAGTTTTCATATTTTCAGAATAGGTTAATTGTCTAAATATCTCGACAAGTTCGTTATTGGGTCAAATACGTGGTTTAACAGTTATGAGAATCTATAATTTGGTTTCCACAATAAATTCTACAACATCCATCCGGTCAATTTGTAACTTGGAAGAAGTTTGAAAAAGGTTGAAACAAATAGGTTTGCAGACATTTTCGAGTTTGAACACTAGTGAAAATTTCCATAATTTTTAAATACTTAAATGTCATAAAATAGTCATCAGAGCTCCACAAAATTTGGAATTTATATCGAGTTCATTGATATTCAAAACATACTGGAATTTCAGCATCGCATAACATCTCAAGTATATAGATGATATTCAAATATGAAGATGTTTAACGATATAATATTTTGATTTTTGATTTAGAAACTTAGATTACAATGGTCCTTGAGATCATCGATAGCTACTTATCTTGGAGTTTTTTAAATCAATTGTCAAATATTCAATTCAATTCAGTGTCATAACTAAGTAGTCCCTAAGAAGATTTTAGGCGCTGTTTTCGAAATTTGAGCTTGAACAAATAGGGTATTCCAGAGGACAAGAGCTCGAAGGGAGATACCCATTTCTATATAATTTTCGATACTAAAGATAAACATTCTTATTGTTAGTTTCAAAGAGAAAGTAATTTGAGTTTCAAATATAACTGAAAGAATACTTGTGAGTACTTCTTTTTTATTTAAGATAAAGGTTTGTCCATTCATACACATTCTTTGTAGCGGATGTTATAGTATAACATTGTCCCAGGGTCCCGGAAAAGACTTCAGAACAAGCGCGATATAGCTCCTGACCGCACGTTAGTAGTTTTCTACATTTTAGAAGACATTATTATGTGCTGCTCCCGGTAATGAGCCTTTATCAGAAAATCTGGACTTGCATCATTTTACCCGTGATAAGGATATGTCATTAGTAATAACCGTGTAAGGGTATCTTTAGTAACAAATCGCCTTCGTAACAAAACCAAATAGAAGTCGAGGAAAACCAAACACCACCCCAAATCTAAGGCCTCGTCCCCCTGGTTAGGATCTGCATGATCCGAACTCCCTTAATAATGTTCCCAATTAGCCCAGATGCACCAGCGGAACAATTCACTCGGCTATTATCTGCGATTTCTTGATGAAATATTTCGACCCCTAGAGACTTCAGTAGGGGTAAACAGAGGGTCAGAATCGACTTAAAAAGGCATGATAGTCGTGATAACGTTAATGATGCCTCATTGGCCTGATAAAATGGTAAATGACAGGAAGGATCGCTTCTTTGAAGTATGCTCTCCCGATTCTTAGAGCTGATTAGGGTGAATTGATTCAAAGGGTGAAATTGATTAAATCAATGTACGGAGATCATGTTTTGAGTCCTTTCTGACGAAAAACTGTTGAATTAGCAGTAGTCATTTTCAGTAATCTCTCAATCAGATCTTTCAATTGAACAATTTTCAACAAATCACTTATAATCAACGAGAAAATCGCAAGTATACTAGAATTTGTATTTAAGAAACCTTTGTGTATATATTTTACATTGACAGCAATACACGAAATAGGATAACATAACTGTCAGTTTTTTTTATGTATATCTGTGATACAAATAAAGAAAGACTATCCTAAGATGCCGTTTTAAAAACTTTCTTGCCTGACCTTTACCATGAAACTTCTCAATTTCCCTTATTTTCACGCTTTTTCAACGTTTTTCAAGTTACAGATTGTTGAAGAAAAGATTCTTCTATTCAGTGATGAAACCTAATTTCAATTCGTTTTTAATAGCTTACGCGTCCCAGATATTTGAGCATCCCGCTGACTCTTAACCACGAATTCTTCACTGGAAAGTCGAATCTAATCGTTTGAGACCGTTTTCGGTTCGAAAATTACAAAGAAAATGATGTTTCAGCAGGAACAAGCGCAGAGTAATTATGTAATTTCTAAAAATTTCATTACTTTTTCCCTATGAAAAATAAGATTTTTTCCATAATGTGCTATCTCTCTGTTGCTCCTGATGATCTTATTTGTATATATTCGTGCAGGCAAGATACATCCATTTTTGGCGCTTGTTCATCTGATCCGAATTCTCATAATTTTGTCTAAATATCTGTGTCTTCGAATTTTTGATC
The DNA here is from genome assembly GCA_030674115.1 of Micraspis discolor. Lineage (NCBI taxonomy): Eukaryota > Metazoa > Arthropoda > Insecta > Coleoptera > Coccinellidae > Micraspis > Micraspis discolor. Next base: position 444,528 of record JARTUT010000023.1, read on the forward strand.
GAAAACTTTAAATGTTTATATTATTTTTTAGTGATCTGCTGATTTACCCCTTAATCTTTGTGCATAAATTTGTGAATATTCCATCAGATTGGAACTCAAATGTTTTTGCAATGTTTTTACCGTTGAACAAAAAAATCAAGGCTAAATTAGGTATTCTCATTATTCCAGATGCAACCCAGAGAGCGAACTGACATTCCCTGGATTTGGAAGTACCTGCGGTGGAAGCACCACAGGCATGGCTTACCTGAAGGCAGCACCTTACAGTGTCTCTAGCCTAGGACTTCATGGGATCCCTGTAGATTCCTTACATCCATCAATGGGATATCCAGGAGGTAAAGTCATCTTTCAATTCGGTAATAATAATTCAAGTTCCAATAATTCGTCGAATAATTACCGTGAAATAATGATACTTATGATCCAAACGAAAATAATACATATTTTATGTATTATTTTATATTTAGGAGTGTTTCCCAATAATCATAACAACGGCATAATTAATATATTTTATGATAATATTTCAACTGAAAAAAAGATCATACCTGCCCAGTTTATTAGTTGAATACCAAACAATATTTATTTACAACCGATAGCACTGATGAATATGTTATACAGATGAAAGATGGTTGAAAAAGAGACTCATTAGAAGCAGTTTTATATACTAAGTCATTCAGGAGAGTCTGTACCCGTTTATGGATCATATTGTAAACAATTACTCGTTGCAGAAATGATAAGTGAAAATCCCTTCATCCCGCAAAAGAAAACGAAAGAACTCTCTCAAATCATAAGTATTAAAATCATTATGGGCTTGTATATTTCTCTCCTTCCTCAATACTTGATACTCTATTAATTTTTGTATTTTTGTTGATGTGTGATTATTTTTGTGCGTGTTTAATTCTACCTACATATTTATTTAATTTGGGTTAATATTACTCTCATACACTACATGTGTTTATTTCAATGTAGGTACGTTGGTTGTCACCTTAGCTTGTTATTAATTCTATTATGATGAACCCTGAATGAAATAAAGATAATAATTATAATGGTTTTCATAGGATATACGAAGGTTGCCTTTTATAATTCGAGATTGGACAACCCTAGTGTTGCAATTTGCCAACTGACAGCTATTTGTGCTGTTTACACTAACATAAAAGATTCATCTCGCCTAAAAAATGGAATTGAATCGTGAACATTTCCGTACTATTGATTTTTACAACTTTCCACGTGGATTAACTCAACAACAGTGTCTCGATGAACTTAATTCAATTTTTGGCGATGAAGCTCCATCAGTGACCAGTGTATATCGATGGTACCTATGGTTAATTTAACCGAGGTCGTGGTTCACCAGAACAACGCGCCAACTGATATTGCAAGGTCGTAATGGGATCTATCGTGAGATTAAGACAACCTTAGGCATTAGTGGGACCAGCATATATTCAGTATTGCATGAACATTTGACCGACAAAAAAATTTGTTCTCGTTAGATCCCACACAATTTGTCAATTGCTCAAAAAAAGGCTCGTGTCGATTGGTCGAAATAAATGCTCCAAAAATACGATTGCAGTGCTTCGAAGCAGGTCGATGACATCGTGACAGGTGATGCAGTGGAGTTTATGGGTGTTTCAAGATGAGCCAACAAAAGTTGTTCGCTCATGAAGCGCTTCCAAGCAAATGGTCGCCTGGTTTTTCGGAAAAACTGGACATGTCGCAATCGTACCACTAGAACAACGCAGAACAGCTAATTATAAGTGCTACACAACACATTTTTGACCACTCAAAACATCAATTTGATGAGTCATCCGCCGTATAGTCCAGACTTGGCACCAAATGACTTCTTTTTATTCCCGTATGTAGAACGAAAAGAGGTCAACGTTTTTCGAGACCTGAAGAAGCGCTTGATGCGTTTAGAATGCATGTTTTGCCATTAGAGTGGCAAAAGTGTTTCGACAATTTGTTAAAACGCATGAAAAGTGTAGAGATCTTAATGGGGAATATTTTGAAAAACAATAAAGCGTTTTTCGATTATTAATATTCGATTTATTTCTAAAATCCCGAAATATAAAAAGCTACCCTCGTATGAAAAATTCCCGATTCAATCCAATTCTTCGAAATTATACTATTGTGAATTCTCTTTGCAGGCAATCAACGCAAACAACGTCGAGAACGAACTACGTTCACGAGAGCACAACTGGATGTTCTGGAAACTCTTTTTGCAAAAACGAGATATCCAGATATATTTATGCGAGAGGAAGTAGCACTAAAGATTAATTTGCCAGAATCGAGGGTACAGGTATGTAATAACTTCTTGGTGAATAAAAATTCTGATGTTTTCCAGTTACTGGAACAAAATTTGCTTGTTAATCATCATCCGACTTTTATTCAAGAAAAAAAATTTGTGAAAATGTAGAACTACAGCTATTGTTACCGTTACAAAATGGCGGGTTTGGTGAATCATATAATCTCAATTCCTAATTGATCAATATTACGTATAGAATTTCTATAGAAATTCCAGATATTTTGCGACGAAGGCAATGAACGTGATACTTGAAAAAAAGCCCTTCGTGATCTTTCGCTCAAAGCTTTGCAAACGCGGTGACCGATTTAGTCTGTTGCTCGACCACTTACTTGATCACATGAAATATTTTATTTTCTCACGCTTTGATGCTACGACGATAATGAAATTTCAGAATATTTATGTTATCAATAACCTTCGAATACGCACTCAAAATTTATTTTAAAACTTTTTAGCCTGAATATTTTACACAAAAATTGGCAAAATCGTTTATTTCGAATTACAAATTTATCAAGTGCATATGTTTCTTCTTCTTACTGATGAAGAATACAGGTTCAAACTTGAGTGTCCGTAGGGTCGACAGTCGGACAGTGAGAAAGTGAGGAACTAGAGTTTCATATTTTCAGAATAGGTTAACTGTCTAAATCTCTCGGTCAAGTTCGTTATTGGGCCAAACCCGTCCAATGTTTTAGGAGATATGAGCATCTGAAATTTTGTTTCCTCTATAAATACTTGAATATCCATCGGATATTCTTGTTTCAACCGAAGTCATTTATATTCCAAGTTACAACTTGATCCGATGGATATTCTAGGAGATATGGAGGAAACAAAATTTCAGAAATCGATACGCTTGATTTTTTTTTAAATTCCAAGAATAATTTCTGTTAATACTTTATACCTAATAAGATATCGTATTTAAAGAAAAATCTGTGCATGTATGGACGTTATTGATATCTTACACATTCTTAAACCTTATTGTCGTAGCTTCCTTCCTTTTAATTCACTTTAGAATAATGAGAAATGTCAAAAAGTTCGTCAGAAATTTCAATGCTCTATGCTTTCATAGATATGTATTCGATTGACATGGGTCGGATTTATTAATTCAGTTTCAGTTGGGGGGAAATTAATCAAAATTGATCATTTACGATAAAATACTGTACGTTTTTAAAATTTAGAAAGGCACTGACGTGGGTTTTTAGTAGAAGGGAGTTCGAGCTTTGAAAAAATCTTAATTTAATGTAATAATTGTTCATTCATCGTTACGGTTGTATTTGTATCACATTGTTCTAGAGTGAAGACTAGAACGAACGCGCAAAAGCTCTTGATATCACGTCAGTGTTTTTCTGAATTTGTTCATTAGATTTTGAAAGCTATCTTCTTGACTTTGAAAATATGAACTAGGAAGAAAATTTTTTGCACTTCGCAATAATGAGTAATGAAATTGTCTCACCCTGTACGTAGTTACACCAGGTTATATCATAGTATCATTAGACAAAGAGAAACTCTTCACGTTTCTATCGGAAATAAATAAGTTTTCTCTCTATTTCCTGGCATCCTAAAATAAAGAAGTATGTTTGTAATTAGATACGACAGGGTTGAAATCGATGAGGAAGTTGCGTGATTCTCAGGTGACACTGTTACAAAACGAAGCCTCTGATGTGTTTGAAATAAGAGCGATTCAAGTACAAAGGCACAATTGTTCTTATTACTTTACATGACTGGGGTTTCCTTAATGCTCACATGAATATGAATATTTCTTATTTTGCTTTGTTCCAATATGAACATTTTATGGTAGATTGTGTTCGAATTTCCTATTCGAAAGAAATTTGGCATGAAATAAAAAATGTAATTAAACAAATTATTGCATGACTTAAAACCTTAAATATTTTTATACTAAGTTTTTCGTTATTTATTGAATATACGAATATTCAACTCTTTCAATTTTAAAAATACTTATGGACTTCTATAGTTTCCTCAACAAAGCAAAGATATATTCGCTAATGATATAAAAAAAATGTGAATAATTCATGATGGCCGTTAGGAACATGTAAATCGTCCTATTTAATCATAGCGATTTTCCTTTTCCTCCAGGAAACTGTAACGCGCCTGTCCGTAACGCCTCGATGGCAAACAAAGCCACCCTTTCCTACGTGCCTCAGAATGAGATCGGTGGGCTAATAAGGGCCCTCCTCGGCGAGATCAATTCCGTAAAGCGGCACCCCTAACTGATTTATTACAACTTACATTGTTGTAATTTTCTTTCACTCCATATTTGCGTTTTGTCGGTGGTGCTAACCATTTTATTGTTGCCACACGTATTACGCCGATTGTTCTTTTGTTGCTGCTAATGATTGTCGAGGACGTGCTTTTTTCTAAATGGCAGCATGTGACTGTCAAATGGAAATTCCTCCGGGAATTGCTTTTATTTTGTTTGGGATATGTTGTGCATGAAGGTTTATTTTTTGTGATTTTTTTGTTTTGTTACTTGGGCGTTCAAAGTCCGTACTTGTACGCTTAAAATTAAAAAGACTAAAATTGATTAGTAAGTATTGAAAGCCGGCTAATAAAAAAATTTAATACTGAAATATAATTTGAAGCACAAATGGTTATGCGACAAAAATTTGTTTATTCACAACTGCAGCTGATCACAGGAAATAAGACTATAATATCAATTTTAGAATGCAACAAAAACTATAGCTATGGACAGGACAGTGTGGATGAAATGTCAAAACAAAAATTAACCTCCACTATAAAACACAATGAAATTTGAATTGGTGTTACTATCAGGCATCTATGTGCATCAATTTAGTGTCTTAAAAATGCTAAAATCAGTGACATAAGTACGGATTTCTGTGTGATCTAACCTAACCTAGCCTTTGTTTCAATGCAACATCCGAGTATCGAAAAATAAATGTACATTTTAGTGAAATCATGTCACATGTGTGACATGTGAACATATACAGCATATGTTCTAGTTCAATAAACTAGTAAACAACGTGCTATCGTTTTGCCCGAATGTCAGCAATTTTCGAATATTGGGCCAAAAATCGACTCAATAGATTGGGTTAAAGTTCCTGATGAAGAAGCCGTGGTCAAACGTGAGTATGTCCGGCCGTGTACCTACTCTCTATCTTCCGAAAAATATGAGCTAGAAGTATCATATTTTCAATATAGGTTAATTGTCCGAATATCTAGGTCAAGTTCAACAGTTATGATCATCTGAAGTTTTTTTTTTTAATATCCGATCATTTTGTAAGTTGGAAAATATTTGAATCAGGTTGAAACCAATAGTTGTGCAGAATCCCGTGGAAATTGTTCCAGGACATCTCTAAAATGAATTTGATGATCTGTGTTTGGCAACGGCAACCATAGATTTCTTGAATAAATGGTCAATATAATCAATCAAAATTTTTTGTGATTCAAATCAGGAGAAATCACCCCTCGCATATCACCTGGAACCGTGGAATATTCGAGTACTGAAAATATTCACTTAATGTTTTTGAAAAAGCATTTTTTTATCTCGAGCGCAGATATAAAACTGAATCTGAAAACTTTGAAAATATTCTTTGCAGGAGTTGAAAGTCTTATCAATGATTGAGATTTTGAATCGTACAAAAACTATCTCAAAAATTTTATTATCGCGATATTTAATTGTTTCTTAAACTTTCGTAGGTATGGTTTAAGAACAGGCGAGCGAAATGTCGCCAACAACAAAAACAACACACCCAACAACAAAGTACAGAGAAGACAACAAGACTCAAAACCAAGCCACCCACAAACATTGTTACAAAACCAACGACCACGCCAGTATCAAATAATAATAGCACAGGGTAAGTTGAAGTAGATAATTTTTAATTTTCATAAAAAATTTTCCAATTATTACTTTTTGTCCAAACACATAAATCAAGGATTTAAAAAGCGTTATTATGAATTGAGATCACTTATTACCGCTCAACAAAATTTAGTAGTATCAAAAGAAAAGTTTTTAGTTTTTAAAATTCCATTGTGTGGCATCAGATTATTCTTGCTTCTACTGACTGACATTCATTGATACGAAATTCACAAATCAAGATTTTTTCTCCAAATCTTAATGTTTTCAGTTCTTCCGCTGGATCTCCAGTCATACACCCATCGCCACACCTTAGAGGGAGTCCAACCTATGTCAAGACGGAAATACCAGTGACCACAGCTGCCGCAAACTCACCGTCGGTAAGTTTAAGTCAATTATTAAGTACTCTTATGGAAATAGGTATAACGCCTATTTTGTGAGGAGCAGAATGGAAAACAAAAATATCTGTTGCTGCTAATTGGCTTCGTCAAAAATTGGTCATACAGCTGCCGATTTTTAATAAACCCAATTCCTTTATTTTTGTTCCTGATGGAACAAGCCCATAAAACTCCACTAATTTCAAACTCAGTCCAACTTTCTTATAATCAGAGAGGAAAGCATCGTTTCGAAATTGTATTTCTCATTTCTGGTTAAATCCATTAATAGTTATTTCGAGTTTCTTATACGAGGTTCCTTCAATAAGTAAACGGAAACACTGTAAAAAAAAACTATAAAAAGGCATATATTTGGATCGAAGTAGTTACTGTCGGTCAAGTTCGTTATTGGGCCAACCCCTCGAAAGGTTCGGCTGTTATGAGCATCTGAAACTTTTTTGATGAATGTCAGAGCATCTGTTGCGAAAATTTGTTCGCTCCTAAAAATATCTTTTAGCTCAAAAATGTTGTACGTTACTCGCTATAGTGAAGTAGTCATCATCGCAGACACCCAGTCCCATTTTCAAATTTCGCTGTAACCACAGCTGCAATCGACGCGTAGTGCTTTCACCAATATAGTGGTCTGGAGTCTGGACTTGACTATAGAATAGAATAGGGTATTTCAAAGCTTAAGAGCTTTCTGGAAAAAGATATTTCGAACCAAACTGAAAAAAAGAGTGGTTATTTTTAATCCGAGATATAGGTTTGTTCATTCATTGCGGCGGTTATATTACCTATTGTTACACTGTTCCAGAGTATGGGAGAAGAGTCTAGAATAAGCGCGCAAAATCTTCTGAGCTCACGTCAGTGCTATCCTAATTTTTTCTACTAGTGAAAAATTAATTATTGATCCCAAAGATTATATAACAGGTAACTCATAATTTCTACTCATCGTTTCGATCATGTAGAGTGATCGATATAAATGTTTGAAAAATAATACTCCAAAAAAAGTCGCAAGCTTTTTCGTTACCCACCATTATTTCATTGCAATGCCGTTAACGTGTGCATTAGCAATAGAATCAATCAATATGGTTGCTTTTCTCCTCTAGAATTCACAGGTAGAAGAGTCCTTGAACACTATATTTCTTTTCTTATTCATTCTTGCGATGCCACTAGAAACAAACAAATTTTGATCTTGCCTCGGCGACCTGAACAAGCTTGAAAAAGTACGACAGACGCGATCCAGTTCACGACCTGTTCAATTTTAATAATATTAATAATAAATCTTTATTTTCAAACGTGAGCAGAACAGTGCTATGGAAAAAGTCGAAATCAAAACGAAGTTTTACATAAAAATTTACACCCATTTTACAATGAGTATGGAATCATACAGCATAAATTATTTAGTAACATAAACAGCAGCCTTTACTAAATCTATACAAAAAAAAAACAAATAAAAATCAATGTTTCTTCAGGAACTCCGAAATATTATAAAACATTCAGTGACTAAATAACGCTCAAGTTTCGTCTTAAAAATTTGGACACTCCAGATGCCCACATCCAGACTATTGAAAAGTCTAGGGACGATAGCATTTTAAAATTTTTATTAATATTTTAATATCCACCTGACCTTGGGCGCTTGCATCCTGCATAAGATTCCTTCCATTACTGCATATCATGCATTCTGATTCATTATTAAATTCTTTCCACGGATTCTTCCCTCAAGCGGTAGGTCGAATCTCTGTAGTTTCACTTACCATTTTTCGCACCTTGCACATTACGTTATTAAATACACTAAGATCCCAAACGAATCCATATATTAATAGCCCTAGTTGAGACTACCCTTTACGACAACTTACAACATGAATAATTTCCTTCAAGTAACTCTTCGAGAGATAATATTTTATAGTCAGAGTTCATTGTCTTTATGATTTATCAAAAAGAATATAATGATGGACCTTGTCAAAATACTAAATACTGTTCTCATTTGAAAACAGTATTTGCTGTGCTATATGCTGTGATTTCACAGCAAACTATCGTTGCGCCTTTAGATGTAGATTAGGTCACACTACAGGTTATTTGCAACAAATTAAAACTAATTTATTGCTAATATTGATAATATTCTTTTTTCCAGATACCAACTTCAATGTACACGAATTCAACCAATGGCATCTGGTCGCCCGCGTCTATAGACGGTTTCGCTTTAGAACAGCATAGATCTTGGACGTCGCAACCTGCAATGCTCAATACGACGAATGGTTCGAGTAACTCGTACAACAACTACCCTTATTACTCCAATATGGATTACCTCAGCTCGACGGGCATGAGTCATTCACAATTTGGGGTAAATAATCCACCTTTAAATTATATAGATGATAGAGGCTATCACGAGGGCTATAGGGTATGTAAACAACTTCTAAAATTGCATTTATTTGAAATTTCTCACGCTGTCCGTATGATATGGACATGTATTTAGTTTAATTATTCACCTACCATTACTCTTATAACGATATCCCTCAGAATAAAAAAAAATTAGGCCTGGATTTGATTATATCACTGAACCTACTGACATGTAGAAGAAATCTGAGGTGAAACTACCTCCCCCCGAGTATCCAGATTGCTGGTGCCTCTAGTCTTAGTGGTAGAGCTACAGATCTACTTCTTAAAACTAATGATTTTTCTATTAACAATTTAATACTCATAAACGCAATTTTTCTATAATCTAGAACCATACCGTATCCTTAAGCAATAAATAAAGGAACTCCTATTGAATATTATCATTCTAATGTATGGAATTTTCCATTTAAGGATAACGGGATAGAATCTTCCTGGAGCAAAACACGAGACGAATCATCGTGGATGTATAATTCTGGATGGGAGAGAAAATGAAAATGGCAGTATCCACGTTTAGCAGAGTTCAGCAATATTAGTTTTAAAGATGACTAAAAAAAATACCCCTTGTTCGATGAGAACAGAAGTTTCTGAAAGCCTTCTTTGGGTATTTAAAATTATTTCAAAAATCAGAACCTCAATGACAAATTACCTATAAATACATATGTATGAAAATTGTATAATTTTGAGATTTAGGTGGTGATCAGGTGTGGGGTGGCACTTTTTCACTGTACAAAAACTCATATAGCCAAATAAAGACATATAGACATCATTACTTCTTCAGGTGAGCCTCTCGCTATCAGTCAAATAATATTCAGAAAAGAAATGTTTTCTATTACCTTGAAGCAATTGATACTAAATCATTTTAAATCAACGAAATGACGATTTCATTATGAAATAACGATGTCAATTGACTGAATTTAAAATGTGAACAAAGTCCATTGACCATATCCTGTTTTATTTGGCAACACTTTTGGTGTGGACCTTCTCCACACAACAAATAGAGAATGTTTGTTGACACCAAAAGAGGTTTAGTCAAAAATAAAAAACCAGCGAAAGTCTCATCTCTGTGATAATTTGAGTTCATTTTATCTTTTTGGATTATTCCCTATTTATTGAATTGAACAAAAAACTGTGATTGTCCAAAAAATAAATTAATTCATATTATTCAGGTGAATCTCAAATGATCATTGAAAAACGTATTCATGAGTAAATATTATACTGAATATTTCCATGAATTTTTCAGCTCAAAACATTCAATTCAAATGTTAGTATGGACCAAAAATTACCCTGTACTGAAAAAACATCACCTGGTAAAGGTTCTTTGGCATTCACCTGAATAGTCTTAAGAATATAAGTACCTACAGGAATTCAAATGTTGTGAAAAATTTTTGTTTGTACTGCTTGTTTGTAATACTCACGCGAACCTGATCATTTTTGTTTATATAATGAAGGCCTATAGAAACAACGATATTATCAAGTGATAGTAACATTCTTTTGTTGGAGAATGTATGTAAATATTATTAGATTATTTTGTAAATAAACCTAAATTCTATTTTATTTACTTTATTTTATAGTTTGTTTCACTATAGATCTGATCTCAATTTTGTTTAAGCAGTAGAATTTTCCGACAATTGGTTTTACTTTATCAAACGGGTTATTGTAGAGTTGTATTTACCAAAACTAGTTCTCTCTCACTTCAATAATTTATATTGAGAATACTTGATTGAAATAAACCATTTTGTGTATAGGTATCATCTTTTCATAAGATATTTAATAAAAAAAAATTTTTCAATCTTCCTGAACATGCTTTATATTCAGAAATGAATTTGAGAAGTAGTTCTATATCCGGAGGATCTACGGTGTGTATGAAAATTCAAAAGCTTCACCGCTTAACCATAATCAATATCTGTATCTTTAGTGAAATACCTTTGTGCTCCCATGACTAAATTCATGTGATCAAAACCATTCCTGAAAGAATGTTTCTTCCATTTCAAATTCGAAATTACTTCCAAATGCATTATAAGTTTTATTGTACTTCCATATTGAAAAGGTTTCACATCAAGTTTTTTCCTCAAAATTCATATGATCACAGCATGGAGATAAACAAACAGTAGGTGTACCAGGGTCACCGAGTGTACGGAGGCACAGCGGTCCCATTGGGCGTAAGCCAGGTAATAAGAAGAAACCCTTTTGGGACATCATTCTTATTCAGTTTTCGCATTCTCAAACTATTTTCTCCTAGTCTTAAACACAAATCTGCATCTTCAAGGCCCTATCCCGAATAACAAAAAATATTACTACACATGGAACTTGCCTGATATTTCACAGCTTACTTCTTATATGGAAATCAGTTTCGACAGAACGCTTTCATCAAACCCTTATGAAATCTGTTCTTTGCTCTTTTTTTCAAATAAAATTTCTAGGTAATACTGATTTGCTAGTTTTTTATACTTTACATCTGTTGACCCACTTCGGCTTTACTATTTCGTCCACAGGGTAAAGAAATGTGATTATGGTTAAATACATTGGGAAGTCGTATTAATCTTGGTAACAAATTTCAATTACTTGACCTCTATCATTTCAAAGAAGGAAAATTCATTTGTACCCAATTTTAATTCCCTTTTAATTTCCATTTTTCCAACAGAGCTAAATTCAAAGAAGTAATAATTTTTTTTCTATTGATTTCAACAATTTATGAATAAATGTTTTAGTCGAAGACTTATCCTGTATATATTTGGGATGAGCAACAAGTTAAACGGCTAAATCCTTGTCTTGCATACCTGAAAAGTCAGACAACAATTATGAAGTTGATTGCAACAAAATTAATTGATTCTAGTGGCAGCTCAAAAAATTTTAACAAAGGCTGAAAATGTCGAGGTCATATTTCCTTTAAACATTAGTTTATTGATATATTAGCAGTTTGGTTCATAATTTACCCCAATATAAAAGTCATATGAACCTTCTGCTTCTTCAGATCTATAGTGTGAAACGATTATGTTTTTATATTCCTGTTAAAATACAATAGTTTCTCACAATTGTAGTCCACTACTGTATGCTACAATAAAATACCTTGATTTTTCTACAGAATATTTTGTCAAAAATCACATAAAACCAAGTTGTTGAAGCTCTGATTGTCGACATGAAATGAAGAAATATATATATCTTGTCCGACCAACACAATAATTTTAACGAATTTAAAGTTTGAAAAAATCATAAGAACTAGTCAAAAGTGCCAAATGGGCATCAAATGTAGTTCATCGAATATCATTAGATACTCATAAATGTACATATCGTAGGTATTTAAGTCCAGAAATTTGTAAAATGTTACGTGATCGTCAGTAATAATGTTTAATTGTAAGGCCTAAAATGTTCTTCGTTCTGTAAAAAGAAATATTTTATTCGATGAATGAAGATGAAAACTGTAGGCAGATTGAAATGAACTGAAAAGTTTATTTTTTGAAAATGTAGTTTTACTTCAAAAACCACTGCATTACAACTGTACTGTCCATATGTAGTTAATGTACATTTTTTTAATTTCTAATGTAGATGCCCTAGATGGAAGTTTGTAAATGATCTCTTGTACAAAAATTATATTGTTTAGATTTATTGAATTCTTTAGATTCAGGTAAATCATTTTGTATAATATATAATTATAAAATTGTAATTAATTTCGAGAATTTCCATTATATAATAAATTATTAAGAAGTGATTTCCTGGTATTTTTATTGAACATTTCAATTTTCTTCTTCTCTTTTGATGCTTCTTCTTCTTCTTCCAACTTCGTTTGTATGAGAGTCAAATCTGGTACAAATTTTCTGCAATTGAGGTCTTTTAAGGGGATATCGTAATAAATAATAACCTGAAAGTACATAATAAAGTAAAAATCATCACATAAATGTAGATTTTACCGTATTTTTGAAAGTAACATAGACAAAACAGGTAACAGGAGGTTCATTTTGGGCAATATTATAATAACCACTGTTGAAAGTCTGAACTGGTTGTTCCAAGTGGAATCGGACTGAATTTTTATCCTGATCTAGGATATAGGTCTGTCCATCCCAAGAACAAACTACAATATCGTCAGACCCCGAGCCAGTTACATCCAATTTTGTCAAAGCAAAAATTTGGTGATCAACAGCCATGGCCCTAAAAAATTAGATTGTATTGATTACTTCTTTATTTCATGGAAATTCATTGTACATATTGAATGAGGGATGTAATTGTCGAATTCACTATAGAGAACTTCTGAAGGAGCAAACTGAGCTCTTCATGTATTTCTATAATATGGATGTGACATTAGAGCAATCAAAGAGTTATGTTTAGTTTGACCGTTTGTAATGGTTAAAAATACTGGTAACTATGTTAAATCTTGTTCAACAACAAAAAAGTTTTCAATTTCTAAGTAAAATTTAATCACTAGACTACAGAACGAGAAATAGTACCAATAATGTTATACTTAGGAACATGGAGGTTGAGCTTTATATTTTTATAGCTGATTCAAGAGTAGATTTGATATAACTACTGCAGTTTTCCATTCATTATGTTGTACAGCTCAAGCATGTTGAATAAAAAAGAAAGATATATATTGATAGACCTGATTTCCCACCCTCTAATGTGAATATATTTTTGGAAAAACTCTCACAAATATTATCCTTTCATTCGAAAGAAAAAGATTTTTGGATATCATACAACCAGTAACGTACCAAATCGAATTAGAATTTTCAAGTAGGACAACGAAAAGAAGTTCATGGAATTAATGTCAGATCAAGTTTGGACTGATATAGCTGATGACTCACTTGTTGGTACGAATTCTCTGTGGGAAATTTTCTATAAGAAGTTTAATGCCTTATTTTCTTGCTGTTTTCCAATAAAACACTGTGTTACAATACTGACCACAAAGAGACAAATAACAATATCAGGGATCATAAAAAGTTACCGGATTACCTATTTATCTAGGTATCGGACCAATATTTATCAGCATATAAAGAGATCAAATAGAGATATGATGCTTTGATAAGAAGTGAAAAAATAAAACACCATAGAGATCAGTGTGTGGCATGTAGTACCATCCTGCTGAAACCACATGTCAGCCTATGTCCATATGGTATAACTTGGGCCGTGAAACCACTTGTCGATGTCCATATGGTACAATTAGGTCAAGAAATTATCATCGTTCGCTTTTATCAGACACCTCCTCACCAACGTCAGTTTGGGAAAAATACGGACCAAGGACGCCACCGGCCAAAAATCCACACCAAACAGTAACTGTTTGGGGATGTATTATCACCTGATGAACATAGTGTGATCCCATATACGGCAATTTGGTTTCTTAGCAAAGCCAGAGTCTCTTCGCTAAAGATGATTTTTCCCCAAAATTGGGATCATCTTCCAAACGAGACAAGGCATAGATAACGAACAAACGGCATTTTCGATGATCATGCTTAGAACTTCTTGGTCAGTTGAATTTTGTACGGGTGCAAACCGAAGTTCTGAAGCTGAATTCGTCAAGTTGAAGTTTGCGATAAGTTGAGATGTTACAGATAGCAGTTAATAACTCAGTTAATTCAAGATCGAATATCCAACATCTAAGCCGAATATATTTTCCCTTATTAAGAATGAATTAACACCCTGTAAAGTTTTCATTGCCTCCCGTTAACATATGAACGAGTGTTCGGGTATTTCCATCTGAGAAATCGAGAGCTCCTATATTGGTTCCACCTTCGTGTGTCGACGTATGTCTCTCGAAATTACTATATTGTTTATTTTTCATTGCGATCTGATAATTTCTTTCCATGCAAAATACATATTTGAGATTTGTGAAGCATATTATTTATATAGAGGATAATGGGAGGATACAATTGTTTAGTCTGCAAGTACATCTTCATTTTTTCACGAAAACCTTCAACATTATTACTGATTGTTTATGTTGTTTTCACTTTTTGAGCTGTATCCATGTTAAATTGTTTGATGTTACACATTCTAGACTGTTATTATGAGGTGTTGTCTTGGTTTGTCATTCCTGCTGTTTTATATATCTACATGTTTGTTTTTGGAAAAATATATTTCCGAAACGTCGACGAACCGACATAGTATCATTTTCCCGTTTTTTGATCCTGCTACCACCATTTAAACTTTTAAGTAATTTATGTTTTGTTTGTATCTGTGACTGGCATATGTTGCTCAGCTTCCTAAGCCAACTGACCTCACGTCAGTGCTAAATTTTTATTATTTCAGATCAAATTGAGGCTATTGGCTGCTAAAAGCTGGTATAGGATCTCAGAGACAATATGTCCTGTCGATGGTCATTTTGTAATAAAACTCTGGGTAATGTCCTCTGTTTTCTTGCGAAAGGGCCGGAGACTCTAGGAATAGAGTTCAGCTCTACCAGCAAATCCCACTCTCACGTCCTCGAAGGCAGGTCGCCTCGTAGTAGCTGGGTACAGATCGTGCCACTTAATGTACGTGATGGAGCTGACGAGAAAGGGTGAAAGGCGAGTTTCCAGCGCCTAAAAACTGGAACATATCGACTAAGGGAGCACACCCCAACAGAAAAGACTGGTCCTCCAAGGATAGGGGTTTGGTTATTTTTTTTATTTCAGATCAAATGGAGGCTATTTTTTTCTTTTGAATTTCTATCTCTTCCGAGATAGTTTATTCATTAAATTAGATTCAAAGGTGTTGAGGTAGCAGTTCTGTAAGCTTATTATTCAGTGAAGCATGTTTTTCAAGAAGAAGAAAATTCTAATAAGATGCATGCTGAAGATCAGTTTAAAAAAGGGGAATTGATCTCATATGTGGGTTTTGCCGCTGCTTGATAGATGGAGGTGCAAGGAGGTGCTAGGATTTTGATGAAGCACGTTTAACTTAAAATTATCATTCACCATTTGATTAAGCAAAAATTGAATTTTTTTTTCCAATCTTAGAATTATACTCCATTTTTATTTGAACAGAATTTAAATATCAAAAGAGCCTTGAAATATATTAGCTACTTGAAATAATTAATTTTCCAACAAACCTAATCCTGTAGAGAAAACAATGAGTGTAATATATTGAAACTGACTTTTTAGTGTTGCCTCAAGTGCCTTTACGGTCAATAAGATATTTCGATACATTTAAAACAGACAAGAGATTATGTGGTCATATTATTTGGTACGTTCACATATGCACCATTTATCCTTGTTTGTAACTCACAACATATCATTTTATTTGAAATGCTGTAATGATCAATGAAAGATTGAGTGTTTTGTTCAAATATACTGAGAAACATTTCAATTTGTTTTTTTGTGATGAATTGAAATGTGCATTAAATTAATTTTACTACCGATATTGGCCCCTGTTGAGCATCATGCGATATCTTAGGAGTAATTAATAAGTTATATTTATAAGATACAAAACTTTAGACCAATTGTAAAGGACACTTGGAACTTATTTCATAAATGATCGAAGGTAGTTCAAAATAAAAAAAATACCTACAATAATAAATGTCTGCTTTCGAAGCATACAAAATATTAACTTAGTATAATTCGAAATAATATTCTTGAGTAAGGATAGAATTGGATTCTTCTGTTTACTTTCAGTCGATATTTTAGTTTTTTTTTCACATAGGAGAGCTATGTTGTTCCTACTTTTTTTTTCACCACCTATGTTTCAATGTTGCGGAGTCCCACAAAAGAAAAAATAAGTGCCTTATTATTATCTTCTGTTTTCGCGGAGTTACCCGTTAGTTTTTTTTTGTCAAGATTATTCTTATAGTTTCATTAAAATTCGCACAAGAATATTCACTCTGTAAATAATTACGATTCTTGATACAAATATTAAAATAAATTGAAAATTATGATTGGCATAAAAACAAACTCATAAACTATGTTCATTTTGCATTAATAATAAGGCTGTTCAAACGGAAACTAGAATATTTCAATTCACACATCCGAAAGCAAACAATTCTGTATGCCAAATGTTAAAAGCAGCACCCTGTACAGTAAACAAAAAACTGAATATTGCTATCTGGCAGTAATGAGTTGAAAACTGGTTTCATTCCGAAAAACACTGAAAGAATAACGAATCAAAGCACCCACACAATATTTTTTTGAAATATTAGGCATAATGTTATGTTTGAGGTTTTCACGGATAGACATATTATAACGATACATATTGCATATTTTTATTTACACCCAAAAGAAAATATGTATCATTAGGCATAAAGTACCCTAAAAAACTCACCACAGTATAACTTCATTTCGTACAAGCATAATGGTTCCATCCAAAGTCGCTAGAGCGTAAGGTCTAGCCTGGCCATTCTTCAATGACTCACCACTAGTAAAGTCGGAACTACCAATCTTAAAATCTCCAAGTATTTCAGTGGATATATTTTGATTTCTCATTCTCGATATTCCCAAATACTGATAATCTACTAGAAAAATGGATGTCGATTCGTTTGAAGAGCTTATAGTACTTGTTTCTGAATTTTCAAAATCATGTCTGCTAGTTGTATCGGTTGGGCATTTTATTAGCATAAAGGTACCTCCAGGTTGAGCGATTAAAAGAGAAGGTTGGCCATCTTCTGAATGATGCAATGTTATGGAGCCTATTTGATTTGCACATTCCCATTTGTTTAAAGCCACCAATTTACCTGTAAATTATTGATCTTTAATCCAATCATCGATAAGTTACATCTTCTAAATAATAATCTCATACGAGGTCTGTTCAAACAGTATCACGCATCTTGGATTTCCACGGCCTAGTGTATTTCATTTTTGTAGCATTATGCTGGTATTCATGTTCCTTACTAACGCGGACAAGTTCGTCTATTTGGAATGTTTAGTTAATTGTTGACACCTGATGTCCTTGGATGTGTTATGCAATCGATTTTCACACATTCAAAAAAATTTAAAAAATAATAATTTTAATCAAAATTTGTATGCGGGCGCATTGCGAATGTTAACTGTAGCACATGATGAAGTTACCTTGATTCGAAGCAACGTTTATGGGTGGTATAAAATGATATCCTAGGGCCGAGAAGATGAGAACGATGAACAGCATGCCGGACGCACGAGCACGTCAAGAAAAGACTAAAACATTGTGAAGAATATAAAATTGCAGAGGGTCTAAACATATGGATTTCCTAATTATTTTACCAATGTTTTGGACATGAGTAGGGTCACCGCGAAATTCGTGTCAGTATTGCTCAATTTCGATCATTGCTCAGTAGATGTTGAACCCGACGTGTGCTCCAGAGGGTCATAACTGGTGACGAATTGTGAGTTTTTGCCAGTTAGTACGGTCAATAAGGAATATTACCTGCGAGTTATGCATAATATGCGTGAAGAAATCCGCCGAAAACACCTGGAACAAAATAAGTTTTGCACCATAATAACGCCCCTGCACACACATTGTTGGCTGTGTTCGAATATTTTGCCCAAACACAACACAATAATACTGCCGCAGCCACTGTATTGCCTAGACATGGCCTCATATAGCTATTTTTGTTTCCCAAAAACTACATAGGGCACTATTAAGGAGATAAAGACGGCATCGACAGAGGAGCTGAACCAAATCGCCTGAGGGAAATACTTTGAAGGAAATAAAATAGATATTCATGAATACATGATACTCTTGGAAAAAAATTCAGAATTTGCGATGATTTTTGAACATATCTCATATTCTTTCCATAAAAGGACAATTTTGATAACAGATCCCCAAATGGAATAGCGAGTTGACAAAACCGTCATGTGGTATTTTGAATGTTTTTTTTAATCCAACAATTTCCTTTTTGACGGCTCATTAAAATAATTCAATGCAATTAAAATCATATTATAATTAAAATTATTGCAATTTATATCTGGGGTTATTGACGAGAAATTTTTGATGGAACTTGGGTAGCGTTATCATTTGGGCCGTAACCATAATCTCTTCTAGTTATTTTTTTTTTCCTACATTTCATCAACAAACATCTGTCATGTCATTTTCAAGGCAAAAAATAGCTTTTTAAAAAGCTGACAAGATAATAAGTGTCAAATTGACCGAATGGAATCTCAAGAAATAGTGTATACAAAAAAAACAAAAAATACTGGTCAATATGTACATTTCAATTCCAACCATCAACTTAATACTAAATTGGGAATGGCAAAATGTTTATTGATAGAGCAACAAATATATGCTCTACCCAACAAGATATAACTGAGAAATAAATAACATCATCACTGAAAACACTCAGTTGTAATGCTTATCCCAAAAAGATATTGGAAGGAGCGAAATAAATAACAAAAAAATCAACTTGAACCCAATAAAGATACAACACAAGAAGATATGCAACAAAGCATAAAAAACGTCATTCCTTATGTGAAAGGTTAATCAGACAAAATGCGAAGAATTGGAAATAGGTCACGACATAACAACTGCCTTCAAGACACAAGATACCATCTGGGCCAATCTAACAAAAATTAACCTGATAGCGAAAATCATGTAACGAAGAATTGCATATGTGAGATACCATGTCAATGTGGAAGATCTTATATCGGAGAAACAAAACGTCCCTTGAAAGTGAGAATAAAATAACATCAGAAGTTCTCTCAAGTATTACACACCGATAGATCCAAGTTGATCCAACATGCTGTAGATGAAAACCCCCTGATAAAATGGAACGATACATCTATCATATCCAAAGACGAGAAGCCCACAAGAAGAAAAATCAAAGAGACATTCATGAATATTGCACTCAATCCCATAGGAGCACCATATTGCCGAAAGTTTGGAAACCAATTGTTGAAGTAACTTGAAGATGTCTTCAAACCACATTTAAGTACTAATTTCATCTAGTTTTCGTAGTTCTGTCAATTTGACACATATCAATGAAAATTGAAGAATTTTCTGATCTTGTCAGCTTTTTTGAAAGCTAAATTTTGCTTTGAAAACGACAGAAAATGTCTATTGAAACTTTGGAAAGAAGGACTGTAAGAGATGATGGTTAATGCCGAAAAAATAATTATACTTTAGCAAGGTTTTTACAAATTTGTCACATCCCAATACACATGTCATTGGTCCACTCTTTCCACATGATTAATGATAATTGGAAATTCAGCAGCTACCGTTCTTAAGTAACTAATACTTTATAACATACCTAAGCAAGAATCCATTTTATTTTCTTTCTCTTCTGAACTCGAACTTGAGCTGAAAGACTTATTTCTCTGCCCTACATTAGGAATCCATTTATATGAGCGTACTACACGATCTGTCAGTCCTAGAACCATTTCTATAGAACCATCTCCATTAACATCTGCTAATAATATATCCTACAACATCTCATCTGATTCATTTTATAATATAAAGGAAACACTGAGTCCGACAGTGAAAAGGAAAGAGTGGAAGTAAGGTTTTTATATTGTCATCGACAATCTGCCAACTTTTAGCGCTCTTGTTCTTCGAACAGAGTGTTTATAGATTTGCCCGAATATCTGTATCTTTCGAATATTTGGGTGAAAGTGGCATCAATCGTTTTGTTTGAGCACTGTTGAAGAATCGGTGGTCAAAATCCATTCCGTCCGTCCGTACGCAGGTGTACGTCCGAATGGAATGAGCTATAGAAACTGAAGTTTCTAGATTAGATGAGTTGGTTATTCGGCAACATCGGTTCAGTAGTTTCAGAGAATAAGAAAAATTTGTTCTCCTTAAATTACACTTCTCGAATGAAATTTCTCTTGTGATGCAGTTCTATCATACAAACTTTTATTTTCCACAAGCTGTAACTTTCGGAGATATGATCTTTCAATCTATATAATTACTCTTTGGGATATGTAGCAATATGTTCAACAGTTGGCATTATCTGGTTTAGCGTAGGTACTATGTGCCCTATTCCTGCCCAGAGGTCCTCGGTTCGAAACCGGGACAGAACCTAATTTTAATTCTTGCATTATGTGGTTGACCTTCAGTAGTTACCCTAGACAAATATCATCAAAATCATATTTGCTCATACACTTGATTGTACTGATGATTCAATATTTTTACTACCATGGCTTCCCCAAGAAATATATTCAATATAGCGCTCTTGTTTTTGGTTGAAAATTGTATCAATAGTATTAGCTAAAACCGATTTTAACCTACCGTGAGCAAGATGACTCTCGAAATTGGTCTTGAGAATTGAAAGGAAAGGTTTGAAAAAAGAAGACGAAAGCAATTCCTCTTGATACTACGCAATGATGACAACAAAAGCAGAATCTTTAAGTAAGATTATTTCAATCTTTGCATGTTTCTGGGTAGCGAAGTGTTCTTGAGAGGTGTCCATTATGACAAATATATCTTCCTTTTGAAGTTGTGGCCAAATAAATAAAAATAATTATTGAATAATTTGGCAAAGAATTTTCATAATAGTCCATCATGCGGGTACTGGTGTTCAGACATAAAGAAAAATGAGAACGACACATCGTTGTTTATGTTGAAGATCTCTTTCGGCTTGTGACAACATAAGGAGATCTGATATCATCGATAAACAAACTAATTATACATCATTTTATCGCAAATCAACTGAAGAAGTTAATTAAATTCTCTCTAGAATTTCTAATAAGCACAATATTATGCTTGAAAAATTTAGACAGCACTGACGTAAGGTCAGATTGCTTTGGCGCTCTTGGTGAGCTATTGCGAGTAAATATTCAAACCATAACAAATCTATAAGCACTCTGGTCAGGTGAACAATAGTCTTTTCTCGTACTATGGGACAATGTGATGCAAATATGAACGTCTAATGAATGAACAAACCTATATCTCAAATTAAAAATAACTACTCATAATTTTCCATAAGTTTTGTTCGAAGCTATAATTCCCTTCCCCTAAAAACTTACGTCAGTGCTTTTCTGAATTTTGACAACGTATATTATTTCAGCCACCGAGATTGAATCCTATCTCTATGATTTCCCATGAAAAATTTTGATTAATATTATGCCAAATGACACTGATTAATGAGCCCGGTATTTGTCAATCGAAGATCGATCTGTGATGGCCATCGTTCAGAGAAAATCACTGGGAATTCATGTCATTTCTCTTTTCTCTTGAGTAAATGAAAAAAATTATCATATCTTTAGATGGAAAAGAGCTACAGCAATGAAATTTGAGGATAAGTAAGATATCGATCACCTCATATATATATATTCACGATATTTTAATTGAAATCCGAAAAATATCTTATGAGATAGTGAGTATTGAACAAATTTTTTGGGGGATTTTTAAAAAAAATTCTAGCTTGACGATTTCTGCGAAATTTTGCGAGCCGTTTTGTTTCAGCCTCCCTCAACGATATTTCAAGTATCAATCGGATGATCGGATGGATATTCTAGTAGTTATTGAGGAAACAAAATTTCAGATGCTCATAACTACTGAACCATACGACGGATTTAACCCAATAACGAATTTGACCGAGATATTTGGACAATTAACCTATTCTGTAAATATGAAAACTCTAGCTCGTCTCTTTTGGATTTTAAGAGAGGATACGGTCGGCCGGCCAGTCGGCCGTATCCTCTCTTAACATCCAAAAGAGATTGAGATCATTTTCAGCTCGATATTCCAAAATTACAGACATTTAGGCAAAATGATATGCACTCTATTCGAGTGAAGAAAAGCGCCAAAAAGTATAATATACGAGGGTTGCCCTTTATAGTGTTGCAATATGCCAACTGACAACGCTATCGTTAAGCTTGATATTTTTGAGGTGTACATAGTTAGAACGTTCTGACGAGCGCTATTTGTTGTTTACAGTAACTCAAAAGATTCATCTGGCCGAAAAAATTTAAATTAAATCATGTACATTTTCGTGTGATTATTTTCTACAACTTTCGACGGGGTATAACTCAACAATAGTGCATCAATGAACTTAATTGAATTTCTTGCGATGAAGCTCCATCAAGGTCCAGTGTTTATCGGTAGTATGGCGATTTCAACCGAGTTCGTAGTTCACTATAAGACGAATTTCGTGAAGGTCGTCCAAAATTAGTTGTTGTCCGAAAACCATTGATGCTGTGGGCCAACTGATATTGCAAGATCGTCATGCGACCTATCGTGAGATTGAGACAACCCTAGGCATTAGTGGGACCAGCATACATTCAATATTGCATGAACATTTGACCGTCAAAAAATTGTTCGCTTTGGATCCCCACAATTTGTCAATCGCTCAAACAAAGACTCGTGTCGATTGGTCGAAAGAAATGCTCTACAAATACGATCGCGGTGATTCGAAGCTCGAAGCACGTCTATGACATCGTAACAGGTGATGAATCTTGGATATACGCGTATGAGTCCGAAAATAAACAGCAGTCGACTGTATGGGTGTTTCAAGGAGCCAAATCAACAAGAGTTGCTCGCGCACGAAGCACTTCCGAGCAAATGGTCACCTGTTTTTCGGAAAAACTGGACATGTCACAATCGTACCACTAGAACAACGCAGAACATTCAATTCTGGTTCGCTTTTTGCAGATGATTCAAAAATATTTGGCAGTCCAGCAGTCAAGTACACTCTTGGTGGCTGTGTGATTTCCTCAGAGTTCCCACTGCAACCTTGCAGTAGTGGTGTCCGACGACTTTCCTTGGTATAATCACATCCTACATGCTGTAAACAAGTCGAAGAAAATTCTTTATCTGCTGAGCAGATCTTTTTCCCGTTGTGATCCGGCCACCTGCGTAATCCTCTATATGTGCGCCCTAAACTCGAATATGCTCGGTTAGTTTGGTCTCCGTCTCTGGTTCATGATGCACAATTACTTGAGAGCGTCCAGCGTCGTGCGACCAGGATACCTTATGGTATCCTTATGGCTGACCCAGTTATCCTGAACAGCTCTCCATCATGAATATTCTCCTATTCTCTGAGAAAAGGGTTCGAGGTGACCTTATAATCACCTACAGAACTTTGATTGGACTTTTCAGCTCAGATTTGGGAAGAATTTTCACCTTAAACAATAGCGATCGATTACGTGGCCACAGGTTCAAGCTACGGAGGGGAAAATTTCAGAGCAATTCAGAGGAGCACTTTCTATCCAATAAAGTGGTTTCATCATGGAAACATTCACCATCTGCTATTGTGGAGGCCTCCAACGTCAATGCAACGTCAATCATTAGAAAGGTGGATTCAGGGTGCACGTCACAATTTTAATTTTTACCTTTATTGAATTTGTCAATTTATTTTATTGTGATCAAACTATATATTCCTTCTTTCTTGAGCCATGTGCATCAACTTTTATTTTGATATTCTGTGAGTTTATAGATTATAATTCTTAACTCCTATCAATAAATAATAATAATAAAGTAAACCAAATAGCTAGCTACGTCTTGAGGATCCATCAATGTATTGAAGACTGTTAAAAATATATCAGTATTATCAATCAAATTTTCCACCAAATTCTTTCAATTTCACTGGCAGACTCTGTATGTACTAACCTTAGCATTAGCAGGAATTCGCTGTACATGAACATTGCTGACCAAAATTTCTTCTTCGTTTTCAGCTTCCTTCAAATATTTATTTGAGAGATGGTGCGGCTGATCTTTCAAACCATCAGTACTTTCCCCAGAGAAAACTTGTCCATCCACCTAGAGCAAAAATAATTTCTTGTTATGAACCATCTTGATGGTAGCATGAAAAATTCAATGATCTGAGTTGAGAACGTATTTCGTCATTGTTTTTTCTTTTTAACACGCTTATATTAGCTTTTCAATGAAATAAGTGTTATATCACAACCTTCTCCAACTATGGATGATGATTTCCCTATGAATGGGTTCCATAGCAGACTTCAAACATCAGAAGATCTGAAAAATCATCACTTGGACCGCAAGACCCGATTCGAAGAATCTTCCTTGCAGATTGGCGACAAATTTTGTGTATTAGATGTGAATATATAGGATATTTCTAAGGACAAGAGTCTCTGTTTCCACCAATAGAAGATCACTCTTGAAGAATGAAGTCCTAAAATATATTTCAGCTTATTTTGTACTTTCACACTTAGGCGGGGGAGCCAGGGTTTTTTTTACTGGGGTTTTTCCCTAGGGTTTTATGTGATACATGAATTGTATGACACCCCGTCACTAACCCCTGATCTATATGATTTATTGTTTGCTAACTAAATATTGTAAGCCAAAGTTCTAAAAGAATAAATATATATTAGCTTCACTTGTATGTATGTCAGTTTGTAACTCTCCTTCATTAAAGTGTGACTGGTGTACGGTAGGTTCTAACACCAGGGTAATGAAGATGAAAAGGATTACTTTTCAATAGCTTTATTTCAACGAAAATGTTTCCGGAAAACGTGACAATGATTGTGGTAATTCGAGAAACGAATCTGCAAATAAATTAACAATCACAAAAAAAATATCAAGTTAATTATTCTAAGAAATGTTTACCTGCAACCAGGAAAGCCTTCGTACTTCACTTCGTAAAATCTGAAACTTTAGTCCCGAAAGGGCTCTTTTATCGTTTCAAATTACCTTTCACAAACAGAATTGTTAAAAAGAATGAAAAATTCGCGGCTACATATGTTGTTTACTAAGATTCGTTCAGACAGGAATTTTCAATAGTGGATAGGCAATCAAATAAAAACATATCTACTCAGGCGTTGCCGATTAGGATTTGATTTCCGAATACTATCCCGAGTATCGGTACAGTGGCTCATAACTGTGAAAAGATCCACTTCTTCCAAAGCGTTCGTTGGCCGAGCGGTCTAGTGCGCGAGTCTTCTGAGACGTCAGCTCTTGGATTAATCTATCGTGGGTTCGATTCACGTCCACGCCGAAAAAAACCGTTACCATTAATATTTTTATGACAGTCACACTAAAATAGTAAAAATATATATAGTCTAAGAAAACTAAAAAACACGATTATAAAGAATATCGGACTAAAAAGAGTTAGAAATAATTTTAAAAATCAATTCATGACAATAAATGACAGTAAAATTTACTAGTATGTTTTATATACTATTGTCATAAATTGATTTTCAAAATTATTTCTTACTTTTAACTACGTGGTACGTACCTATATTGTGATTCAATAAGTTGAAAAGTTGCGATTACATAAATGGTGATCGTAAAAATTCTTAAATTGAAAATGGGATCTTCCCACTAAGGACACAAACAAGACGTGACGGAAAATGGTGCAGTAAATTCAAATTTCATAGTGCAGGAGAGCGAATACAACATCACGAAAGATGTTAAGATTGTAATGTTCCTTATACTGGCAATACTGGTGATGGATATGGTTTTCAAACTGTATAAGGCTCACAAGAAAAATATGGAGAGACGCATTAGAAGGAACCTCAACGTATCCCTGGGTTCTGTTGCACAAGTATAGACAAGAGTGCTACATGACTACATGGTGTGAGTGAACTATTCAGGAACAACAATAAGGTTTTGTACTCAACATTCCCTATACTTTGTTAAAGAAATTAATTGCTGACTCTTATTTTACCTATGTTGAATATCCAATTAACAGTTATATGTTTAAGGTCCGAGGATGGAAAACCATCATAGATATTACAATTATTGCGTATTGGTTATAGTATAATATAGTAAGTAATATGCCCACTGATGTCACAGGCTCATGAACACTAAAAACAAAGAGCTGAATTTAAAGTTAGATCAGGTAACAGTTTCATTGAAAATACTAGCAAAAGAATTTTGAAGAAAGAAGTCCCTAAACAGAGGCAACAAGGGCAGATATTAGAGATAACCTGGTAAGTTCATTCAATGACTTAACTCAGATTTTGAGAGACACTTGGGATACTTTAGATAACGTCGATAAACAAATTTGCAAAACTTCTTTCTTAATAGTAGAGATAAAGTAGTACGCTCATTTCAAGTACTGAAGTCAAGATTAAAGTTCCAACTTCATGCCTAGAAGATTGATCCACTAGTTTTAGACGAGGACTCAAAGTAAAAACTCATTTGAAATTATGGCCACTGCAGAAAGTGAATTTTCAATTTGGCAAGTAAATTACTTCCTAATCAATTCGACGGCAAAATTGAAAATTTACGTTCATTTCTGATGCATTAGAGCTCTTGAAAGCATCTGTACCAACGGTCAAGGTAATGCAGTTGCATTTATCAAAACACGGTTAACAGGAAAGCTCGCGATCTGATCACCGAGGAAAATGACATTGATGATATAATTTCAAAATTGAGGAACGGAATAAAAGGGAAAGCTCTCGTTTATTATCAGCCAGACTTTCGAGCTGTAGACAAAATCACAAAGACCCTGCTAGTTTTGCATCCGAAATAGAAGTTTTATCGGAAAACTACAAAGGCGTATATAAGCGAGGAAGTGCCCAGAGAAGTTGCAGAAAATTACTCTGTGGAAGCCACGGTACGCTCACTCATGCAAAATTCTAATAACGAACGAGCAAAATTAGTCGTTGAAGCTGGTTCATTTAAGTCGGTACAAAAGTTTTATCGAAATTTGTGAGTGCTTCGAACAATCAACCCCAAAACAATGTACTTTATTTCGGGCAATATAGGCGTCCTAGGCGAGGTTTTCAAATCGGCGTGATATTGGAAACAGGTATAATCAGAATTACCGTCAAAATAATAACAATCCTCAGAACAAAATACCCGCAATCAAAATCGTCGTGGTCACTCGAGAGGGTACAGACGATATGGAAATGCTACTAGACAGGTAAGGTATCTCGAAAATATCGACGATAATAATTGGAAAACCAATCGGTCCCCAACGGGTCCGATTGGGGAAAAATCAAGCAACACAATGAATTAGATAATGTCTTTTCTATCAATTTGTCACTGTCAAATATAGTTATTCTTACGACTCAAATGACAGGAATGGAAAATATGTATTTTGTCGACACAGGTGCTGATATTTCAATTTTCAAAAAGGGAAAAATACGGTCAGACATTTTCGTGGATAATTCAAAAGCGAGTAACCTTCGAGGAATTACGGATGAACTCACCAAATCATTGTGTTGTAGAAACTTACATTTCAGTCGAAGAATACGATCTAAAACATGCTACATATTGAATGAGGGATGTAAATTGTCGAATCTACTATAGAGAACTTCTGAGGAGCAAACTGAGCTCTTCATGTATTTCTATAATATGGATGTGACATTAGAGCAATCAAAGAGTTATGTTTAGTTTGACCGTTTGTAATGGTTAAAAATACTGGTAACTATGTTAAATCTTGTTCACCAACAAAAAAGTTTTCAATTTCTAAGTAAAATATAATCACTAGACTACAGAACGAGAAATAGTACCAATAATGTTATACTTAGGAACATGGAGGTTGAGCTTTATATTTTATAGCTGATTCAAGAGTAGATTTGATATAACTACTGCAGTTTTCCATTCATTATGTTGTACAGCTCAAGCATGCTGAATAAAAGAAAAGATATATATTGATAGACCTGATTTCCACCCTCTAATGTGAATATATTTTGGAAAACTCACAAATATTATCCTTTCATTCGAAAAGAAAAGATTTTTGGATATCGTACAACCAGTAACGTACCAAATCGAATTAGAATTTTCAAGTAGGACAACGAAAAGAAGTTCATGGAATTAATGTCAGATCAAGTTTGGACTGATATAGCTGATGACTCACTTGTTGGTACATGAATTCTCTGTGGGAAATTTTCTATAAGAAGTTTAATGCCTTATTTTCTTGCTGTTTTCCAATAAAACACTGTGTTACAATACTGACCACAAAGAGACAAATAACAATATCAGGGATCATAAAAAGTTACCGGATTACCTATTTATCTAGGGTATCGGACCAATATTTATCAGCATATAAAGAGATCAAATAGAGATATGATGCTTTGATAAGAAGTGAAAAAATAAAACACCATAGAGATATAGAGAGATCAAGTAATAACTCAAATATGGTATGTAAGATTATGAACGAATCATAAGGAAACATTCTAACACTATTGAGGATGAAACAGAACTGCACAAATTGGTGGACAAATTCAAGAGTTTTTATTTATATTTATTCAGCCCTTAAAGTTGATGATTTGTCGGATGAGGGTTTTTAATTGCCGCGGATAGATTTTGAAATAAAACTGAAAAAGCTAATGTGAGGTATAAACAATTTTTTTTTATTTGAAAGGCTTATATATGCCTTTAAGTATTGAATATGATATCATTAAAATGCTCTCCTCTGTTTCTCATGGTGCCACGGATCCTAGTGATTCAATTTTCTATGCCTTTTCCGCATAGATCCGACTGAATTTGAACAACGGTTAGTATTATGTTCGCCTCTAGGGAATAGATGGATTGTGGTTTATTTTCATAGACTTGCGATTTCAAAAACATTCCAGCGGGGCAAGAGAACATCACGAGAACATCACATTGGTGGCCAATTCACATCACCCCAGAGAGATAACCTTAGTCTCAAATCGCTCATGAAGAATGTCCATCGTGGCGATCGTTGTGTGGCATGTAGCACCATCCTGCTGAAACCACTTGTCGCCTATGTCCATATGGTACAACTTGGGTCGTAAGAAATTGCTTATCATCGTTTGCCTTTATCAGACACCGCCTCACCAATGTCATTTTGGAAAAAACACGGACCAACGACGCCACCGGCCAAAAATCCACACCAAACGGTAACTGTTTGGGGATGTATTATCACCTGATGAACATAGTGTGATCCCATATACGGCAATTTTGTTTCTTAACAAAGCTACAGTCTCTTCGCTAAAGATGATTTTTCGCCCAAAATTGAGATCATCTTCCAAACGAGACAAGGCATCGATAGCGAACAAACGGCATTGTCGATGGTTACGCTTAGAACTTCTTGGTCAGTTGAATTTTGTATGGGTGCAAGCCGAAGTCCCGAAGCTGAATTCGTCAAGTTGAAGTTTGCGATAAGTTGAGATGTTACAGATAGCGGTTAATAACTCAGTTATTTCAAGATCGGATATCCGACATCTAAGCCGAATATATTTTCCCTTATTAAGAATGAATAAACACCCTGTAAAGTTTTCATTGCCTCCCGTTAACATATGAACGAGTGTTCGGGTATTTCCATCTGAGAAATCGAGAGCTCTTATATTGGTTACACCTCCGTGTGTCGACGTATGTCTCTCGAAATTACTATATTGTTTATTTTTCATTGCGATTGATAATTTCTTCCCATGCAAAATACATATTTGAGATTTGTAAAGTATATTATTTATATAGAGGATAATGGGAGGATACAATTGTTTAGTCTGTAAGTACATCTTCAATTTTTCATTATATGCTTCACATTCTTTTGTAGAGGCCTGAAGATGGAAAAATATATTTCCGAAACGTCGACGAACTGACATAGTATCGTTTTTCCGTTTTTTGATCCTGCTACCACCATTTAAACTTTTAGAAGTAATGTATGTTTAGTTTGTATCTGTGATTGGCATATGTCGCTCATTTTTGGCGCTCTTGTTCACCTGAACAGAGTGCTTATCAATTTGCCCAAATGTCTGTGACTTTCGAATTTTTTGGGCAAAAGTGGTATCAATAGTTTTGTTTGGACCTACTGATGAATAATCCGTGGTCAAAATCGATTCTGTCCGTCCGTCCGGCCGTCCGTCCGTTCCGTGAACACGATAACTCTCGAACGGATGAAGTTAGAGAGTTGAAACTTTCAGAATAGGTTTGAGGTATAAATATCTCGGCTAAGTTCGTTATTCGGTCAAATCGGCCGAATAGGTTCGGAATAACAAAAAAAAATTTTTTCAAATGACACTGTTCAAATAAAAATTTTTTATGGTGCAGTTTTATCAGACGTATACAAAAATACCACTCCTGACTTCGACAAGCTAATAGTTCTGGAGATATGATTTTTCAAAATTTAAATAATTGTAAGTGGTTTACAAGAGCGCCTAAGCCAACTGACCTCACGTCAGTGCTTTCTAAATTTTTATTATTTCAGATCAAATTGAGGCTATTGGCTACTAGAAGCTGGTATAGGATCTCAGAGACAATATGTCCTGTCGATGGTCATTTTGTAATAAAACTCTGGGTAATGTCCTCTTGCAAAGGGTCGGAGACTCTAGGAATAGAGTTCAGCTCTACCAGCAAATCCCACTCTCACGTCCTCGAAGGCAGGTCGCCTCGTAGTAGCCGGGTACAGATCGTGCCACTTAATGTACGTGATGGAGCTGACGAGAAAGGGTGAAAGGCGAGTTTCCAGCGCCTAAAAACTGGAACATATCGACTAAGGGAGCACACCCCAACAGAAAAGCCTGGTCCTCCAAGGATAGGGGTTTGGTTATTTTTATTATTTCAGATCAAATGGAGGCTATTTTTTCCTGATGAATTTCTATCTCCTCCAGATAGTTTATTCATTAAATTAGATTCAAAGGTGTTGAGGTAGCAGTTCTGTAAGCTTATCATTCAGTGAAGCATGTTTTTCAAGAAGAAGAAAATTCTAATAAGATGCATGCTGAAGATCAGTTTAAAAAGGGAATTGATCTCATATGTGGGTTTTGCTGCTGCTTGATAGATGGAGGTGCTAGGATTTTGATGAAGCATGTTTAACTTAAAATTATCATTCACCATTTGATTAAGCAAAATTGAATTTTTTTCCAATCTTAGAATTATACTCCATTTTTATTTGAACAGAATGTAAATATCAAAAGAGCCTTGAAATATATTAGCTACTTGAAATAATGAATTTTCCAACAAACCTAATCCTGTAGAGAAAACAATGAGTGTAATATATTGAAACTGACTTTTTAGTGTTGCCTCAAGTGCCTTACGGTCAATAAGATATTTCGATACATTTAAAACAGACAAGAGATTATGTGGTCATATTATTTGGTACGCTCACATATGCACCATTTATCCTTGTTTGTAACTCACAACATATCATTTTATTTGAAATGCTGTAATGATCAATGAAAGATTGAGTGTTTTGTTCAAATATACTGAGAAACATTTCAATTTGTTTTTTTGTGATGAATTGGAAATGTGCATTAAATTAATTTTACTACCGATATTGGCCCCTGTTGAGCATCATGCGATATCTTAGGAGTAATTAATAAGTTATATTTATAAGATACAAAACTTTAGACCAATTGTAAAGGACACTTGGAACTTATTTCATAAATGATCGAAGGTAGTTAATCAAAAAAAATACCTACAATAATAAATGTCTGCTTTCGAAGCATACAAAATATTAACTTAGTATAATTCGAAATAATATTCTTGAGTAAGGATAGAATTGGATTCTTCTGTTTACTTTCAGTCGATATTTTAGTTTTTTTTTCACATAGGAGAGCTATGTTGTTCCTACTTTTTTTTTCACCACCTATGTTTCAATGTTGCGGAGCCCCACAAAAGAAAAAATAAGTGCCTTATTATTATCTTCTGTTTTCATGGAGTTACCCCTTTTTTTTTTTGTCAAGATTATTCTTATAGTTTCATTAAAATTGAACAGCAATATTCACTCTGTAAATAATTACGATTCTTGATACAAATATTAAAATAAATTGAAAATTATGATTGGCATAAAACAAACTCATAAACTATTTTCATTTTGCATTAATAATAAGGCTGTTCAAACTGAAACTAGAATATTTCAATTCACACATCCGAAAGCAAACAATTCTGTATGCCAAATGTTAAAAGCAGCACCCTGTACAGTAAACAAAGAACTGAATATTGCTACCTGGCAGTAATGAGTTGAAAACTGGTTTCATTCCGAAAAACACTGAAAGAATAACGAATCAAAGCACCCACACAATATTTTTTGAAATATTAGGCATAAAGTTATGTTTGAGAGTTTTCACGGATGGACATATTATAACGATACATATTGCATATTTTTATTTACACTCAAAAGAAAATATGTATCATTAGGCATAAAGTACCCTAAAAACTCACCACAGTATAACTTCATTTCATTTACAAGCATAATGGTTCCATCCAAAGTCGCTAGAGCGTAAGGTCTAGCCTGGCCATTCTTCAATGACTCACCACTAGTAAAGTCGGAACTACCAATCTTAAAATCTCCAAGTATTTCAGTGGATATATTTTGATTTCTCATTCTCGATATTCCCAAATACTGATAATCTACTAGAAAAATGGATGTCGATTCGTTTGAAGAGCTTATAGTACTTGTTTCTGAATTTTCAAAATCATGTCTGCTAATTGTATCGGTTGGGCATTTTATTCGCATAAAGGTACCTCCAGGTTGAGCGATTAAAAGAGAAGGTTGGCCATCTTCTGAATGATGCAATGTTATGGAGCCTATTTGATTTGCACATTCCCATTTGTTTAAAGCCACCAATTTACCTGTAAATTATTGATCTTTAATCCAATCATCGATAAGTTACATCTTCTAAATAATAATCTCATACGAGGTCTGTTCAAACAGTATCACGCATCTTGGATTTCCACGGCCTAGTGTATTTCATTTTTTGTAGCATTATGCTGGTATTCATGTTCCTTACTAACGCGGACAAGTTCGTCTATTTGGAATGTTTAGTTAATTGTTGACACCTGATGTCCTTGGATGTGTTATGCAATCGATTTTCACACATTCCAAAAAAAAATTTAAAAAAATAATAATTTTAATCAAAATTTGTATGCGGGCGCATTGCGAATGTTAACTGTAGCACATGATGAAGTTACCTTGATTCGAAGCAACGTTTATGGGTGGTATAAAATGATATCCTAGGGCCGAGAAGATGAGAACGATGAACAGCATGCCGGACGCACGAGCACGTCAAGAAAAAGACTAAAACATTGTGAAGAATATAAAATTGCAGAGGGTCTAAACATATGGATTTCCTAATTATTTTACCAATGTTTTGGACATGAGTAGGGTCACCGCGAAATTCGTGTCAGTATTGCTCAATTTCGATCATTGCTCAGTAGATGT
The DNA here is from genome assembly GCA_030674115.1 of Micraspis discolor. NCBI lineage: Eukaryota > Metazoa > Arthropoda > Insecta > Coleoptera > Coccinellidae > Micraspis > Micraspis discolor. The sequence continues at coordinate 478,259 of JARTUT010000023.1, forward strand.
TGAACCCGACGTGTGCTCCAGAGGGTCATAACTGGTGACGAATTGTGAGTTTTTGCCAGTTAGTACGGTCAATAAGGAATATTACCTGCGAGTTATGCATAATATGCGTGAAGAAATCCGCTGAAAACACCTGGAACAAAATAAGTTTTGCACCATAATAACGCCCTGCACACACATTGTTGGCTGTGTTCGAATATTTTGCCCAAACACAACACAATAATACTGCCGCAGCCACTGTATTGCCTAGACATGGCCTCATATAGCTATTTTTGTTTCCAAAACTACATAGGGCACTATTAAGGAGATAAAGACGGCATCGACAGAGGAGCTGAACCAAATCGCCTGAGGGAAATACTTTGAAGGAAATAAAATAGATATTCATGAATACATGATACTCTTGGAAAAAAATTCAGAATTTGCGATGATTTTTGAACATATCTCATATTCTTTCCATAAAAGGACAATTTTGATAACAGATCCCCAAATGGAATAGCGAGTTGACAAAACCGTCATGTGGTATTTTGAATGTTTTTTTTTAATCCAACAATTTCCTTTTTGACGGCTCATTAAAATAATTCAATGCAATTAAAATCATATTATAATTAAAATTATTGCAATTTATATCTGGGGTTATTGACGAGAAATTTTTGATGGAACTTGGGTAAGTTATCATTTGGGCCAGAACCATAATCTCTTCTAGTTATTTTTTTTTTTTTTTTCCTACATTTCATCAACAAACATCTGTCATGTCATTTTCAAGGCAAAAAATAGCTTTTTAAAAAGCTGACAAGATAATAAGTGTCAAATTGACCGAATGGAATCTCAAGAAATAGTGTATACAAAAAAAACAAAAAATACTGGTCAATATGTACATTTCAATTCCAACCATCAACTTAATACTAAATTGGGAATGGCAAAATGTTTATTGATAGAGCAACAAATATATGCTCTACCCAACAAGATATAACTGAGGAAATAAATAACATCATCACGAAAACACTCAGTTGTAATGCTTATCCCAAAAAGATATTGGAAGGAGCGAAATAAATAACAAAAAATCAACTTGAACCCAATAAAGATACAACACAAGAAGATATGCAACAAAGCATAAAAAACGTCATTCCTTATGTGAAAGGTTAATCAGACAAAATGCGAAGAATTGGAAATAGGTACGACATAACAACTGCCTTCAAGACACAAGATACCATCTGGGCCAATCTAACAAAAATTAACCTGATAGCGAAAATCATGTAACGAAGAATTGCATATGTGAGATACCATGTCAATGTGGAAGATCTTATATCGGAGAAACAAAACGTCCCTTGAAAGTGAGAATAAAATAACATCAGAAGTTCTCTCAAGTATTACACACCGATAGATCCAAGTTGATCCAACATGCTGTAGATGAAAACCCCCTGATAAAATGGAACGATACATCTTTCATATCCAAAGAAGAGAAGCCCACAAGAAAAAAATCAAAGAGACATTCATGAATATTGCACTCAATCCCATAGGAGCACCATGTTGCGAAAGTTTGGAAACCAATTGTTCAAGTAACTTGAAGATGTCTTCAAACCACAGATAAGTACTAATTTCATCTAGTTTTCGTAGTTCTGTCAATTTGACACATATCAATGAAAATTGAAGAATTTTCTGATCTTGTCAGCTTTTTTTGAAAGCTAAATTTTGCTTTGAAAACGACAGAAAATGTCTATTGAAACTTTGGAAAGAAGAACTGTAAGAGATGATGGTTAATGCCGAAAAAATAATTATACTTTAGCAAGGTTTTTACAAATTTGTCACATCCCAATACACATGTCATTGGTCCACTCTTTCCACATGATTAATGATAATTGGAAATTCAGCAGCTACTGTTCTTAAGTAACTAATACTTTATAACATACCTAAGCAAGAATCCATTTTATTTTCTTTTCTTCTGAACTCGAACTTGAGCTGAAAGACTTATTTCTCTGCCCTACATTAGGAATCCATTTATATGAGCGTACTACACGATCTGTCAGTCCTAGAACCATTTCTATAGAACCATCTCCATTAACATCTGCTAATAATATATCCTACAACATCTCATCTGATTCATTTATAATATAAGGGAAACACTGAGTCCGACAGTGAAAAGGAAAGAGTGGAAGTAAGGTTTTTATATTGTCATCGACAATCTGCCAACTTTTTAGCGCTCTTGTTCTTCGAACAGAGTGTTTATAGATTTGCCCGAATATCTGTATCTTTCGAATATTTGGGTGAAAGTGGCATCAATCGTTTTGTTTGAGCACTGTTGAAGAATCGGTGGTCAAAATCCATTCTGTCCGTCCGTACGCAGGTGTACGTCCGAATGGAATGAGCTATAGAGCTGAAGTTTCTAGATTAGATGAGTTGGTTATTCGGCAACATCGGTTCAGTAGTTTCAGAGAATAAGAAAATTTGTTCTCCTTAAATTACACTTCTCGAATGAAATTTCTCTTGTGATGCAGTTCTATCATACAAACTTTTATTTTCCACAAGCTGTAACTTTCGGAGATATGATCTTTCAATCTATATAATTACTCTTTGGGATATGTAGCAATATGTTCAACAGTTGGCATTATCTGGTTTAGCGTAGGTACTATGTGCCCTATTCCTGCCCAGAGGTCCTCGGTTCGAAACCAGGACAGAACCTAATTTTAATTCTTGCATTATGTGGTTGACCTTCAGTAGTTACCCTTGACAAATATCATCAAAATCAGATTTGCTCATACACCCGATTGTACTGATGATTCAATATTTTTACTACCATGGCTTCCCTAAGAAATATATTCAATGTAGCGCTCTTGTTTTTGGTTGAAAATTGTATCAATAGTATTAGCTAAAACCGATTTTAACCTACCGTGAGCAAGATGACTCTCGAAATTGGTCTTGAGAATTGAAAGGGAAAGGTTTCGAAAAAGAAGACGAAAGCAATTCCTCTTGATACTACGCAATGATGACAACAAAAGCAGAATCTTTCGTAAGATTATTTCAATCTTTGCATGTTTCTGGGTAGCCGAAGTGTTCTTGAGAGGTGTCCATTATGACAAATATATCTTCCTTTTGAAGTTGTGGCCAAATAAATAAAAAATAATTATTGAATAATTTGGCAAAGAATTTTCATAATAGTCCATCATGCGGGTACTGGTGTTCAGACATAAAGAAAAATGAGAACGACACATCGTTGTTTATGTTGAAGATCTCTTTCGGCTTGTGACAACATAAGGAGATCTGATATCATCAATAAACAAACTAATTATACATCATTTTATCGCAAATCAACTGAAGAAGTTAATTAAATTCTCTCTAGAATTTCTAATAAGCACAATATTATGCTTGAAAAATTTAGACAGCACTGACGTAAGGTCCGATTGCTTTGGCACTCTTGGTGAGCTATTGCGAGTAAATATTCAAACCATAACAAATCTATAAGCACTCTGGTCAGGTGAACAATAGTCTTTTCTCGTACTATGGGACAATGTGATGCAAATATGAACGTCTAATGAATGAACAAACCTATATCTCAAATTAAAAATAACTACTCATAATTTTCCATAAGTTTTGTTCGAAGCTATAATTCCCTTCCCCTAAAAACTTACGTCAGTGCTTTTCTGAATTTTGACAACGTATATTATTTCAGCCACCGAGATTGAATCCTATCTCTATGATTTCCCATGAAAAATTTTGATTAATATTATGCCAAATGACACTGATTAATGAGCCCGGTATTTGTCAATCGAAGATCGATCTGTGATGGCCATCGTTCAGAGAAAATCACTGGGAATTCATGTCATTTCTCTTTTCTCTTGAGTAAATGAAAAAAATGATCATATCTTTAGATGGAAAAGAGCTACAGCAATGAAATTTGAGGATAAGTAAGATATCGATCACCTCATATATATATATTCACGATATTTTTATTGAAATCCGAAAAATGTCTTATGAGATAGTGAGTATTGAACAAATTTTTTGGGGGATTTTTAAAAAAAATTCTAGCTTGACGATTTCTGCGAAATTTTGCGAGCCGTTTTGTTTCAGCCTCCCTCAACGATATTTCAAGTATCAATCGGATGATCGGATGGATATTCTAGTAGTTATTGAGGAAACAAAATTTCAGATGCTCATAACTACTGAACCATACGACGGATTTAACCCAATAACGAATTTGACCGAGATATTTGGACAATTAACCTATTCTGTAAATATGAAAACTCTAGCTCATCTCTTTTGGATTTTAAGAGAGGATACGGTCGGCCGGCCAGTCGGCCGTATCCTCTTAACATCCAAAAGAGATTGAGACCATTTTCAGCTCGATATTCCAAAATTACAGACATTTAGGCAAAATGATATGCACTCTATTCGAGTGAAGAAGAGCGCCAAAAAGTATAATATACGAGGGTTGCCCTTTATAGTGTTGCAATATGCCAACCGACAACGCTATCGTTAAGCTTGATATTTTTGAGGTATACATAGTTAGAACGTTTTGACGAGCGCTATGTGTTGTTTACAGTAACTCAAAAGATTCATCTGGCCGAAAAAATTTAAATTAAATCATGTACATTTTCGTGTGATTATTTTCTACAACTTTCGACGGGGTATAACTCAACAATAGTGCATCAATGAACTTAATTGAATTTCTTGCGATGAAGCTCCATCAAGGTCCAGTGTTTATCGGTAGTATGGCGATTTCAACCGAGTTCGTAGTTCACTATAAGACGAATTTCGTGAAGGTCGTCCAAAATTAGTTGTTGTCCGAAAACCATTGATGATGTGGGCCAACTGATATTGCAAGATCGCGTCATGCGACCTATCGTGAGATTGAGACAACCTTAGGCATTAGTGGGACCAGCATATATTGCATGAACATTTGATCGTCAAAAAAAATTGTTCGCTTTGGATCCCACACATTTTGTCAATCGCTCAAACAAAGACTCGTGTCGATTGGTCGAAAGAAATGCTCTATAAATACGATTGCGGTGATTCGAAGCTCGAAGCACGTCTATGACATCGTAACAGGTGATGAATCTTGGATTTACGCGTATGAGCCCGAAAATGAATAGCAGTCTACTGTATGGGTGTTTCAAGAAGCCAAATCCAACAAGAGTTGCTCGCGCACGAAGCACTTCCAAGCAAATGGTCACCTGTTTTTTCGGAAAAACTGGACATGTCACAATCGTACCACTAGAACAACGCAGAACAGTCAAATCTGGTTCGCTTTTTGCAGATGATTCAAAAATATTTGGCAGTCCAGCAGTCAAGTACACTCTTGGTGGCTGTGTGATTTCCTCAGAGAGTTCCCACTGCAACCTTGCAGTAGTGGTTTCCGACGACTTTCCTTGGTATAATGACATCCTACATGCTGTAAACAAGTCGAAAAAGATTCTTTATCTGCTGAGCAGATCTTTTTCCCGTTGTGATCCGGCCACCTGCGTAATCCTCTATACCACATAGGTGCGCCCTATACTCGTATATGCTCGGTTAGTTTGGTCTCTGCCTCTGGTTCGTGATGCACAATTACTTGAGAGCGTCCAGCGTCGTGCGACCAAGATACCTTATGGTGTGCTTTGACCCAGTTATCCTGAACAGCTCCCCATCATGAATCTTCCCCTATTCTCTGAGAGAAGGGTTCAAGGTGACCTTATAATCACCTACAGAGCTTTGAGTGGACTTTTCTGCTCAGATTTGGGAATAATTTTCACCTTAAACAATAGCGATCGATTGCGTGGCCACAGGTTCAAGCTACGGAGGGAAAATTTCAGAGGGAGCACTTTCTATCCAATAGAGTGGTTTCATCATGGAAACATTCACCATCTGCTATTGTGGAGGCCTCCAACGTCAATCAATATGATAGGTGGATTCAGGGGTGCACGTCACGATTTTAATTTTTTTTTACCTTTATTGAATTTGTCCATTTATTTTATTGTGATCAAACTATATATTCCTTCTTTCTTGAGCCATGTGCATCAACTTTTATTTTGATATTCTGTGAGTTTATAGATTATAATTCTTAACTTCTATCAATAAATAATAATAATAACAAAGTGAACCAAATAGCTAGCTACGTCTTGAGGATCCATCAATGTATTGAAGACTGTCAAAAATATATCAGTATTATCAATCAAATTTTCCACCAAATTCTTTCAATTTCACTGGCAGACTCTGTATGTACTAACCTTAGCATTAGCAGGAATTCGCTGTACATGAACATTGCTGACCAAAATTTCTTCTTCGTTTTCAGCTTCCTTCAAATATTTATTTGAGAGATGGTGCGGCTGATCTTTCAAACCATCAGTACTTTCCCCAGAGAAAACTTGTCCATCCACCTAGAGCAAAAATAATTTCTTGTTATGAACCATCTTGATGGTAGCATGAAAATTCAATGATCTGAGTTGAGAACGTATTTCGTCATTGTTTTTTCTTTTTAACACGCTTATATTAGCTTTTCAATGAAATAAGTGTTATATCACAACCTTCCCCAACTATGGATGATGATTTCCCTATGAATGGGTTCCATAGCAGACTTCAAACATCAGAAGATCTGAAAAATCATCACTTGGACCGCAAGACCCGATTCGAAGAATCTTCCTTGCAGATTGGCGACAAATTTTGTGTATTAGTTGTGAATATATAGGACATTTCTAAGGACAAGAGTCTCTGTTTCCACCAATAGAAGATCACTCTTGAAGAATGAAGTCCCTAAAATATATTTCAGCTTATTTTTGTACTTTCACACTTAGGCGGGGAGCCAGGGTTTTTTTTTACTGGGGTTTTTTTCCCTAGGGTTTTATGTGATACGCCGAATTGTATGACACCCCGTCACTAACCCCTGATCTATATGATTTATTGTTTGCTAACTAAATATTGTAAGCCAATAGTTCAAAAGAATATATATATATTAGCTTCACTTGTATGTATGTCAGTTTGTAACTCTCCTTCATTAAAGCGTGACTGGTGTAACGGTAGGTTCTAACACCAGGGTGATGAAGATGAAAAGGATTACTTTTCAATAGCTTTATTTCAACGAAAATGTTTCGGAAAAGGTGACAATGATTATGGTAATTCGAGAAACGAATCTGCAAATAAATTAACAATCACAAAAAAAAATATCAAGTTAATTATTCTAAGAAATGTTTACCTGCAACCAGGAAAGCCTTCGTACTTCACTTCGTAAAATCTGAAACTTTAGTCCCGAAAGGGCTCGCTTATCGTTTCAAATTACCTTTCACCAACAGAATTGTTAAAAGAATGAAAAATTCGCGGCTACATATATTGTTTACTAAGATTCGTTCAGACAGGAATTTTCAATAGTGGATAGGCAATCAAATAAAAAACATATCTACTCAGGCGTTGCCGATTAGGATTTGATTTCCGAATACTATCCCGAGTATCGGTACAGTGGCTCATAACTGTGAAAGGATCCCACTTCTTCCAAAGCGTTCGTTGGCCGTGCGGTCTAGTGCGCGAGTCTTCTGAGACGTCAGCTCTTGGATTAATCTATCGTGGGTTCGATTCACGTCCACGCCGAAAAAACACCGTTACCATTAATATTTTTATGACAGTCACACTAAATAGTAAAAAATATATATAGTCTAAGAAAACTAAGAAAAACACGATTATAAAGAATATCGGACTAAAAGAGTTAGAACTAATTTTAAAAATCAATTCATGACAATAAATGACAGTAAAATTTTACTAGTATGTTTTATATACTATTGTCATAAATTGATTTTCAAAATTATTTCTTACTTTTTTAGCTGTAAAGCCTGAACAACCTGTATATTAATTCCAAATTAAAGAGAACAATATTGTTTATTCATTCAGGCTTGGTATTAGTCAATACGCCAAGCTTGCAATATATTTTGTAGGACACCAATCCGAGTTCAATGAATTCGGAATAGGAGAGAATCAATCGAATAAAGATATCCAAATGATCAAGTAGTTATTTATTCATTACATGGCGATCCTGCCCAAGAAAAATAATTTTTGAAAGTTAACAACTACGTGGTACGTACCTATATTGTGATTCAATAAGTTGAAAAGTTGCCGATTACATAAATGGTGATCGTAAAAAAATTCTTAAATTGAAAATGGGATCTTCCCACTGAAGGACACGAAACAAGACGTGACGGAAAATGGTGCAGTAAATTCAAATTTCATAGTGCAGGAGAGCGAATACAACATCACGAAAGATGTTAAGATTGTAATGTTCCTTATACTGGCAATACTGGTGATGGATATGGTTTTCAAACTGTATAAGGCTCACAAGAAAAAAATATGGAGAGACGCATTAGAAGGAACCTCAACGTATCCCTGGGTTCTGTTGCACAAGTATAGACAAGAGTGCTACATGACTACATGGTGTGAGTGAACTATTCAGGAACAACAATAAGGTTTTGTACTCAACATTCCCTATACTTTGTTAAAGAAATTAATTGCTGACTCTTATTTTACCTATGTTGAATATCCAATTAACAGTTATATGTTTAAGGTCCGAGGATGGAAAAACCATCATAGATATTACAATTATTGCGTATTGGTTATAGTATAATATAGTAAGTAATATGCCCACCGATGTCACAGGCTCATGAACACTAAAAACAAAGAGCTGAATTTAAAGTTAGATCAGGTAACAGTTTCATTGAAAAATACTAGCAAAAGAATTTTGAAGAAAGAAGTCCCTAAAACAGAGGCAACAAGGGCAGATATTAGAGATAACCTGGTAAGTTCATTCAATGACTTAACTCAGATTTTGAGAGACACTTGGGATACTTTAGATAACGTCGATAAACAAATTTGCAAAACTTCTTTCCTTAATAGTAGAGATAAAGTAGTACGCTCATTTCAAGTACTGGGAGTCAAGATTAAAGTTCCAACTTCATGCCTAGAAAAGATTGATCCACTAGTTTTAGACGAGGACTCAGAAGTAAAAAACTCATTTGAAATTATGGCCACTGCAGAAAGTGAATTTTTCAATTTGGCAAGTAAATTACTTCCTAATCAATTCGACGGCAAAATTGAAAATTTACGTTCATTTCTGGATGCATTAGAGCTCTTGAAAAGCATCTGTACCAACGGTCAAGGTAATGCAGTTGCATTTATCAAAACACGGTTAACAGGAAAGCTCGCGATCTGATCACCGAGGAAAATGACATTGATGATATAATTTCAAAATTGAGGAACGGAATAAAAGGGGAAAGCTCTCGTTTATTATCAGCCAGACTTTCGAGCTGTAGACAAAATCACAAAGACCCTGCTAGTTTTGCATCCGAAATAGAAGTTTTATCGGAAAAACTACAAAAGGCGTATATAAGCGAGGGAGTGCCCAGAGAAGTTGCAGAAAATTACTCTGTGGAAGCCACGGTACGCTCACTCATGCAAAATTCTAATAACGAACGAGCAAAATTAGTCGTTGAAGCTGGTTCATTTAAGTCGGTACAAGAAGTTTTATCGAAATTTGTGAGTGCTTCGAACAATCAACCCCAAAACAATGTACTTTATTTCGGGCAATATAGGCGTCCTAGGCGAGGTTTTCAAATCGGCGTGATATTGGAAACAGGTATAATCAGAATTACCGTCAAAATAATAACAATCCTCAGAACAAAATACCCGCAATCAAAATCGTCGTGGTCACTCGAGAGGGTACAGACGATATGGAAATGCTACTAGACAGGTAAGGTATCTCGAAAATATCGACGATAATAATTCGGAAAACCAATCGGTCCCCAACGGGTCCGATTGGGGAAAATCAAAGCAACACAATGAATTAGATAATGTCTTTTCTATCAATTTGTCACTGTCAAATATAGTTATTCTTACGACTCAAATGACAGGAATGGAAAATATGTATTTTGTCGACACAGGTGCTGATATTTCAATTTTCAAAAAGGGAAAAATACGGTCAGACATTTTCGTGGATAATTCAAAAGCGAGTAACCTTCGAGGAATTACGGATGAACTCACCAAATCATTGGGTGTTGTAGAAACTTACATTTCAGTCGAAGAATACGATCTAAAACATGCTTTTCACGTAGTCAACGACGATTTTCCGATACCAGGTGACGGAATTTTGGGTAGAGATTTTCTTGCAAAGTATAACGTTGCTATCGATTACGGCAATTGGACTATGAGAGTCAGGGTGGACGAATACCAAATAACTATTCCAATTTTGAATGGCCCCGCAGAAAATCAAGTTTTCATTCCAGCTCGATGCGAAGTTGTTAGAAACATTCGCTGTTTAGACAATATAACCGAGGATCAGTTAGTCATGAATAAGGAACTTGCACCCGGAATATTCGTAGGGAGAACCATAATAACACCATCTAATAAACTTGTTCGCATAGTAAATACAACATTAGAAGATGCCCTGGTCGACACTTCCAAAATTCAGACAAGAAATTTGAATGAATTCTATATTTACAGTGTAGAAAAGGAAAACATTGATCGAATTCCACAGTTAATGAGTGAACTCAATTCAGATATACCGGACTATGTCAAAGAAGATGTACTATTACTTTGTTCGGAATTTTCGGATATTTTTGGTTTAAAAACGGATATACTAACAACAAATAATTTTTATTCTCAAAAGCTCAAAATGACAGACAATACACCAGTTTATATAAAAAACTATAGGCTGCCCTATTCTCAAAAAATGAAATCAATCGGCAGGTCCAAAACCTCTTAGATAACAGAATTATCGAACCGTCTTTTTCAGCTTACAACAGTCCGTTACTGCTTGTCGATAAAAAGTCAACTTCCGGTAAGAAATATCGGTTAGTGGTAGATTTTAGGGGTGTAAATAAGAAGCTTGTTGCTTGGAAATTTCCTTTACCACGAATTTCGGATGTACTTGACAATCTTGGTCGCTCAAAGGTCTTTTCAGTCATCGATCTTTTGAGTAGTTTTCATCAAATTCCCTTAGATGAGGAATCGAGAGACATCACGTCATTCAGTGTTGATTCTCAATCATACCGATTTACAAGACTTCCTTTTGGTTTATCAGTCAGTCCAACTAGTTTCCAAAGAATGATGTCTATTGCCTTTTCCGGATTGAGCCCCGAAAAAGCATTTCTTTATATGGATGACTTGATAGTTATAGGATGCTCCGTTCAACATCATATGAGTAATTTGCGAAAAGTATTCGAAACGTGTAGGAAATTCAACCTAAAGCTGAACCCTGCAAAGTGTAATTTTTCAAAAATGAGGTAACATTCTTAGGTCATAAAATAACAGATAAGGGAATTCTTCCGGACGAAGCAAAATTTGAAGTCATTAATAAATACCCTATACCAAAAAGTAGTGAAGAGATCAAAAGATTCGTTGCTTTTTGTAATTACTACCTGCAGATTTATTCCAAATTTTGCAGAAATATGTCATCCTCTGAATACGCTCACTAGAAAACGGACACAATTCCTTTGGACCGAGGAATGTCAAAATTCTTTCGAAAATTAAAAAAAAGCATTGATTTGTCCACAAATTCTGCAGTATCCGGATTTTTCCAAACCATTCATACTAATTACAGATGCTTCCGAGACCGCGTGCGGCGGAGCAGTGTTATGTCAAAATTTCGACGGTAATGAACTTCCAATAGCATACGCTTCGAAGACATTCAGTAAGGGAGAAAAACACAAACCCACAATCCTGAAGGAATTAACAGCAGTTCATTTTGGCATTAAGCATTTTAGATGTTATCTATACGGAGCTAAAAATTTTTAGTAAAACTGATCATCGACCACTAGTTCACCTTTTCTCAATGAGAGATCCTTCTTCCAAATTGACGAGAATAAGATTAGACTTAGAAGAATATAATTTCGAAATTGAATATGTTAAAGGAGAAAACAACGTGATTGCAGATGCCCTGTCACGCATAACTATAGAGGATCTGAAAAAGCTAAACGCTGATAACTCACAAATACTAGCAGCAACTAGGTCAATGTCAAGGTCAAGTTGTAATAAAAGTAAAACTGATTCTTCAACAATATCATCTAACATTACTACACCCGAGTGTCGTGTTCGGGAGGCGTTGAATAATTTCGATGTTTTGAAATTACCACAAGTACAATTCACAATCTCGCGAGATCATATTACAATAACAATCATTCATAAAAGAAAGAAGAGCGCTCTCACCTTGTTTTTAATCACTAACGGCAAAATTCCTGTGTTAGCACAAATTTTGTCTGAGCTGAATCGTTTCGCCAGTGAGAAAAAATTGGGTCAATTAAGAATGAATTTGAAGGATGCCTTATTTACACAGTGCACTGTAAATGAATTTAAGGAAGTAGGTCAAAATATTTTGAAAAATGTTGAAATTGTACTTTGTAGCCCGCGAAGAGTAATTAAGGATAAAGAAGAACGACATCAATTAATGACAAAATTTCATGACAATCCTGTCTACGGTGGTCATAGTGGACAGAAAAGACTGCTCAAAAAATTGAAATCTCACTATTTTTGGAAAGGCATGTCGCGTGACGTAGCTAAATACACAAGAGAGTGTCATAAGTGTCAAATCAATAAAAAGGTAAAGGTCATATAGAACCACTAGTCTTGACTCCCACACCGCAAAGAGCTTTTGACATTGTATCCATTGATACAATAGGTCCTTTTCAAAAAATCAAACATTGGAAATTCTTATGCAGTAACTATTCAATGCGAACTGACGAAATATGTAACCATCATACCAATTGTCAATAAAGAAGCCAAAACTGTGGCGAGGGCAATAGTAGATGACTTTGTTCTGATATACGGCCCCATGAAGGAGGTTAGAACTGACATGGGCACCGAATATAAGAACGAAGTATTCACAAATGTTATTAAATTGTTAAATTCGGGTCATAAAACCTCAACAGCTTACCACAGCCAAACTATAGGCGGTTGTGAAAGGAATCATCGTGTTCTAAATGAGTTTATACGGATGTATGTGAACGAAACAGTTACAGACTGGGATATCTGGACCAGACATTTTGCATTCTGCTATAATACTACTCCAAGTACTTATCATAACTATACACCTTTTGAACTAGTCTTCGCAAGGAAAGCAAACCTAGATACTGAATTGTTCACAAAAGTTCGCATAGATCCAGTATACAATCTTGATGCCTTTGACCAGGAAACTCGTTACAGACTTCAGTTTGCCTTGAATAGAACTAAAAATTTCCTAGACAAAGTAAAGAAGGAGCGGAAATCAAAATTAGACCAAAAATCAAACAATTTAAGTTTGGTTCCCGGTGATCTCGTGCTGACGTCAAACGAAGATAGAAAAAAATTGAATTCATGGTTTGACGGCCCCTTCAAAGTAATTGAAACACAAGGTGTCAACTGCACAATTGAGGATGACAAGGGTAGGCATATTACCATGCATAAAAATGGAGTGAAAAAATATTTCCCTGCGCAGTAAAGAGGTATACCTATTGACTATTTTATTATGTCCCCGACGGTTGCAACCACCCTATTGATGAACTTTTGTGTTATTGATTAAATTACTACTTATCATGTTATTTTATTATTTAGGTATAATTGTAGGGTTATAACAATCTCTAGTTTTAGTTGAAGCGATACCTTATTGTAGTAGATAGTTAATAGTGATTCTAGATGTAGCAGAGTTGTAATATGTACCTAGTTATGTCTTTTGTTATGTCTTTATTCCTTAATTTGATTGCTTGTTTCACAATTCACATTCCTGGATGTCCTTACAATCGGCCGTTGTAACGGACATCTTCAGGAAGGGAGGTGTAAAGCCTGAACAACCTGTATATTAATTCCAAATTAAAGAGAACAATATTGTTTATTCATTCAGGCTTGGTATTAGTCAATACGCCAAGCTTGCAATATATTTTGTAGGACACCAATCCGAGTTCAATGAATTCGGAATAGGAGAGAATCAATCGAATAAAGATATCCAAATGATCAAGTAGTTATTTATTCATTACATAGCTGTTGTGCTATATGTTCTTTATAAACGTGTTTTTTAAACTATATTTATTTCATTTTAGTTTGTTAACACCTGTTTCTTAGAATAAAACCAACGGAAAAACTGTTTTTATTTACGGCCTGACAAATTATGTAAATTGTATCATATACTGATTTTGACCTTTCTGATTCGATGGAATGATTACCTGAATAGAGTACTCTCAATTTTTTTGCATAGTATTTATTGAAATTTACAATCTACTTTCAAAACTATTTACTAAATGTATTGTATGTACAGAGTACAGACTAAGAAAAAGTATTTGATATTGATGGATTCTTAGTTAAAAATTAGTCAGTCAGGTCGTTTCACGAGGTCCTTTTCAATATTCGTGAGTTGAATAGATCTTCTGTCAGTTGTTCCATCAGTTGATTGGCATGTCCTACTATAGTAGCTTCCGATAATACACGGTAGGGCAAAAAATATTCAACTTACAGAAATTATGTTTATATTTGTAACGATTTTTCGTTACATCCTGTAGTCCCTATCGCCGTGCCGCCAATGCTTCCGTACTTAACGGAAGAATGAAACCCGATTGTCGCGAAGAAGGGGGGTGGTCATTTTTCATTCCATTTTTGAATGATTTTGAAGGTCAATTAGATTTGAGAGAAGACGTTGTGAAGAGGTGACAAGAAGTGAGTGTGTGATTTCTGGTGAATGATTTTATCCTAATTAATTGATTCAATTAAATTCATCTTTTCCTTGTTCAGGAATTTCATTTATTTCTTTATTTAATCCTTGCTCACATTCAGAGAGATTGGGATTTTATTTACATTTATTTTTTCTTTCATTTCTTCAATAGCCAGAGAATACATGCTCCCTTTATTACCCTCATTTTGATTATCATTTTGTATGGTTCTTTCGGATCATTTATCCAAATTTCAATTCTAAATTTTATTATATTCATTAATTCAGAAGATATAACGAACTTATTTTTTTTCTCTTTCCGGAAAGTAGAATATAATATATGATTAAAAATATATTTAATTTTTGTTCATATTAATTATATTGCTTTTTTTTGTCATATCTCATTTGAAATTATTTGGGCTGAGAATTTGTGAAATATTTACTGATTTTTATTATCATATTGCCAGAACAGTTAGAACAGAATTTAAGTTGATTACCATTTTGACCTATACTAATTTTCATTTATTCTGCACTGCATGCTGTAGTATCAGTAGACATTGGAGGAAATCAACATCATCTTAGCAACTGACTCTTACGAAGATCAGAATATTTTTGGCTAGTATCCAACCAACGAGCCTCCACCAATTTGAAAAAGTCTCCACCAAACTGAATTGAAGTATCGGGCCATCCAAAATATTTTGGTCATTATTTACTCAGCGAGCTTTTACTACACTCAATAGCCAAAATCTACGATACTTGGGTTGAAATACCCGGAATAAACACAAGTGAGGACTCAAAATTTATGTTTCTAACTTGAACATATCCAAATTCTGTCTGGAGTCCATTACCTTTTTATAAAGCCATATTTGTATCTGTATATATATTTTTATTATAAATCAGCCTTCAGCACTAGTTGTTAACTACGTATTTTGTAAATTTCTAGTTTGATTAAATTTTAAAAATAATTTCCTTTATATTGTGTCTAAGTAAGATTTCTCTCGGTTTACTTGTGAAACCTGGCGCCCAACAAAAGTTAAGTTCTGTGAAGTTGATTTTTGAAACTCATCCCTCACCGTAACAATCTGTGCAGCCGATAGGCATACGTGCAACCATAGGTTACATATTGTTCAATTCAGTACAGAACCTAGTTTTTCACAATAAGCTTGACAGATGATATCACGTAGGTGGTGGCCGTCAGCCGCGAATGCACTCTTGAAGGCGAATTCTGATGTTTTCAACCACTCTTCTGCACATTTCGATGGGTATTGCCGCGATTTCCTCTCTGATTCTGTCCTCAAGTTCTTCCAGGGTACGTGGATGAAGTTTTTACTTTTTCGTTTATGTAACCCCGACGAAAAAAATCACATATGCTCAAAATTTGGTGAGCGCGCAGGCCACTCTACATGACCCCTCAAAGAAACAAAGAGCTGGGGGAACACTTGCCTCAATCTCGCCATTGAAATCCTAGAAGTGTGGGATGTAGCCCGGTCCTGTTGGAACAAATGTCTCATTCAATTGATTCACTCAATTCTTCAAGCTCAAGTTCAAAAAACTCTCCCAACAACAAGTAAGGACCAATAATACCAAATTGGGATAATGCTCACCATACAGTCACTTTAGAGGAGTGAGGTGGCTTCTGGTGAATTTCCCTTGCTTTCTCATTAGCCCAATATCGAAAATTCTGTTTGTCAAGAGTTCCGCACAGGCGGAATTGGGCCTCGTCACTCCTGAAAAATGTTAAATTTTCTGGAATTCCGTCCAACATTTGTTGGTAGCAGTTTCGTCGGCCGAGGACCATTCGGTCAAAACCGGTTCATACTTTTTGCTCCACCCTGTATTTTCTATTTCTGTGCTGACATATGGGACTCTTAAATCCTCATAGATGGTATGGTTGGAAACATATCAAGGGGCATAAACCAATGAACGTGGTATTTTTGATCGTGCTCTTGTGGATAATTTGAATATTTGATGGCTTAGCGCAACCCCAGAATTGGATACCATACGTCCATATTGGTTTGATGAACGCTTTGAAAATTAGCAATTTATTTTGAAGGTTCAATTTGGACTTCCTGCCTATACGCCAAACATTTTTCAGATTTATTTCATTTTAATTAGCATATATATGTATTATCTTCAGTTGAAGTGCTAGTCTAAATATATGCCGAGATACTCTGATTTGGTGCCGACTGGTATTTTCTTTTCGAATATTTTGACAGAGAGACTTGTATTTCTCCTTGTAATGAATGTTACTTGAACTGACTTAGCCTCTTTGATGCTGAGTTGTCATTTTCGATGCTACTGTCCAAGGTCATCCAGGAGTTCTTGCAATTGTTTGGAAGCTGTTTCGTTGTTTTTCTCAGATGCAAGTAATGCTATATCGTCTGCATAAGATTCTATGGCGTTATTTTCATTTTCCGGTATGTCTGAAGTATAGATATATATAAAAGTGTTGAGTAGTTTATTCAGTTTCTACCGTAATTCTACCTTCTTTAAACAGTTTTGTCTATTGTGTTCTAAAAATGAATGACATCAATTTCGAGCAACAGTGTGCTATCAGGTTTTGCTTCAGACTTGGGCACAGTGCAAGGGAAACTCTTCTTAAACTTCAACAGGCCTACGGAGATAGTGTTTTGTCACGACCCCAGGTTTTTCGGGGGTTCAAGGCATTTTCAAAAGGAAGAGGGTCGATTGAAGATGAACCACGAAGCGGAAGGCTTTCATCTTCAAGAACCGATGAAAATGTCGACAGAATCCGGGATCTTGTGCGTTCAGATCGTCGGTTGACACTCAGAATGATAGGGGAAGAGTTAAATGTTAAGAGTAAAAACATTCCCTTGGCTCCTCTGCCTCCTTATTAGCCCGACTTTTTCTCTTCCCAAAGTTGAAAAATTACCTCAAAGGAAATAATTTTGGGACAGTCGAAAAATTCACACGGCTGTAACCGACCAGTTGAAGGTTATTTCAGTATCGGAGTTCCAGCACTGCTATAAGGAGTAGAAAGAAACGTCTCCAGCGCCGTGTGGCCTCAGAAAGAAGTTATTTTGAAGGTGACAATATTGAATTGTAATTATTTTTGTATTAAAAATTTCAAAAAAATCATTCTCATTAGTTAATTTACAGACCTCGTATGTGACTATTGTTAATTCCATTCGTGACGAAAAAGTATAAGACACCAGGAATCATGTTTCTGCCTATCGGCCAGTAGGTCGGTGAACTTGGCGAAACCACGTTAAAATTGTTGTTTCTTATCACTTTCAATAGATTGCGACCTTTAGGAATTATTAATCTTGATTGCCAATGGGTATGTTTCATAATTCTGTGTACATTCTGATATTTGTTGCATGCATTTTGTGAGTAACGTATTCCGGTAGCTGCGCCAACGTGAGCAGTACCGTCTGGGTGTTCAGGGAATAAGTGAGTTATTGTGGGATCTGAAACAATGTTTTGTCGGTGGAATGTGTTTTTGATATCAGCATCAAATCTATTTTATTGAGGCTCATGAATATTTCCAATTCAGGTTTGTGGTTTGGAAGCCCATGAGCGTTCCAAGTAGCTATTTGTATAAACTAAGCCATTTGTAACATTTGATAATAGTAGATTAGGTATGATCTGGTTCTGGTTAATAAGTTGTGCCATCATGGTTTTGATATCTGATAGGAGGAATAGGATATATATCATCGTTTCTAAATAATTTGGATTTTGACTTTAAGTATGTAGTGCTTGTTGTGACTGTTGGTTTCACGTTGCTTCAGCGTAGGATATCTTGCGTGTTCTGATCGGAGCTTAGGTTTAGGGGATGTAGATAGATACCTTGCCGGAAGGTTCAGATGTATTATGTTGTTTATCACTTCTTCAAATACTTTGATTTTTGGTTTGAACGAGTTGTTTGCAGACTTGACAACTTCTGGGTGACTACCTTCACATAAGGCACAAGTGGCTGGTGTTGTTTTTGGTACGGAGCATGTTTTCAAATATGCTGCTTGTCGCATTTAACTACATAAATGGATCATTGCAATAGATTTTTGTGTGGTCGTATTCTTGACATCTAGTGCACTGTATAAATTCACGTTTTTTTTTTTTTTTCTAGGAGGTTCTATTAAAACTTTCATATTTGAGAGGAATTCTATCTTGTAAATATCTTAGTTGTTTCTTTCTGGGCTCCAGGTCTACATAAAATAGAGGAATAGATTTTTTGTTATACGATCTCGGATGATGATTATGTTTCTCACTTTATGGCCTGATTTTTCAATTAAGGGGATAATGTTGACTTGAATCAGTCAATTCGGAAGTCATCTTGCTCACGGACGGACGAAACCGATTTTATCCAGAGTCTTCATCAGTGAGACCAAGAGAATAACCCTGTAGAGTATAGCAAATAATATAATCTCAGTTTTCAGATTCCAAATAGATTCCTAACATCAAGAAGGTTCTTGAACCCCAGACATCCTGTATTATGTGCAGTGAAAGTTTTTGTTATGAACGGACCTATGAAAAGTTTCGCTGCACCAAATATCTTTCTTTTATGTTTAATCCATTAGAGCTGAAACAGTTAATCATCAGTACAGGGTTAATGCATAAAACTGTTTTCGGTTTGAGTATGATGTTTATTCTTCCGTATTTTCAAGGATGCCAATCAAATGTCACCCATAAAATGCCTAAATTGATTATTTCGTTCTGCCTGGAAGCCAGGGGTTTCCAAGTTAGAAGCAGGTGTCTCAACCATCAAGCCTAGGTAGGTACCTCCAAATCATAAGATTCGCTGGGAAAAACTCTATTGAGTAATGATTCAATCTTCTAAAGATATCTACAGAAGTTTTAGTTTGTCATGAACTGCATCATAATAAATCCTCAAACCTGCTCTGAATCTTCAGCACTCTAGCTTATTCTGTTCGAAAATAATCGTGCCTAGAGACGGACCAACAGAAAGAATCGATTTTGAACACAGATTGATACCAGTTGTATTCAAATATTCTAAAAAAAAACACTGCGCAATTCATTAACTTTAGAACAAGGTTCTTGAAAAGTATTAGTCAAATTCTCAACATCACTGGGTAATAGACGAGAGAAAGATGCATTTATTTGATCTGTTAACCAGTACAGGTGTTGATCTTGTCAAATAACAAATAAAAAAAAATCAATCCATATAAACACGATAACCAAAGATCACACAAGAAAAAAGAAACTATAATTCCTGAAAATTCCTTTCATTTAAGAATTCACATAGAGTGTAATAACACATTTTAATGAGGAAACTTTTGAGGCTCTTCTTTTGTGATCTGAGAGATCTGTTTTTGAAATTTTCAGGAACTTATTACATATTGATAATAAACTGTATGTTATATCATTCTGTATGTATGAAAAGTTTGGCTTATCCTCGCTCAAATAGTTTTTCCCCTGATGTTGTAGGGATAATACAGGTTTTTGAACTCATTATAATTATTAATGACAAAAATCACAACTTTATATATATATACGAACTGTGTAGAGTCAATACACTGTAGCTTTTAAATACAGGTATGCAAGTTCAGATTGCTTCCTCTTGAAAATGACTCTTAAAACATCTTTCCTGTAACAGAAATATTCTTTCAATATTTGGAGACCTTATCCAGAAGATAATCCCATAACTTATCCTGCATGTACATGTACATAAACGTGGTAGGAAGATGATGCAGCATCCACACCTAGTCTCTTGGATGATTCTTAATGCAAAACAGTCACAGGCTAACTTTGATGCAAGTTTACCAATATAACTCCTCCAGTTCAGTTCTATATGGAGATTCAGTCCCAAGAATGTTAGACCTATGACCTTTTACCTTTTCAATATTAATATCCTGGTATTTTAAATTTAGGTCTTCTATTCCTTCACATCTGAATAACAGGAGTTTGTTTTTGTTTGTATGTATCATTAGGATGTTTTCACTGAACCAATCATTCATATTTTTCACATCACTCTCCACATTATCAGCTACAAATATTATAGTTGTATCAATAACAGCACCGTTATCAACAAATTGCATCAAATCATTTGTATAAAGAATATACAGTAATGGACTCAATATTGAACCCTGGGAAACCCCCTCTTCACTTGTTTCAAATAAGAAGTTTTGATGGTTCCATCTCTTTCTTTATTGCCTGTCTTTTGCATCCTGTTTGTGAGATATGACTTCATCAGGTACTGTGCTACCGCTCGTAAACCATATTTTTTCATTTTGGCTCATAGTTTCTCATGATTGACCCTGTCAAAAGCTTTTGACAGATCCAAGCATAGAGTTGCAGCAGAGTGCCTCTGGTTCAGTGCATTGAGGGAGGTTTTTGGTGATTGGTACATAGCATTTATTGTTGATTTACCCCTTCTAAAACCACATTGTTTTTGTTTGACCAAGATGTTATTTTCTTCAAAGAAATAGGTAAGTTTATCGAAGACTATTTTCTCAAATATTTTGTTGATATTTGGTAGTAATGATATAGGCCTATAGTTTTCAAAATATTCTTTTTTGCCTTTTTTAAATGTAGATATCACAAGTGCTTCTTCCAACATATGAGGATTTTAACCTGTTTTAAAATCAGATTGAATATATTATTATGAGTTGAAGGTATATTATTGATACACATTTTTTGATTAATTCTACAGGTAATTCATCATGTCCAACAAATTTTTTTATTTTAAGATATATTGATACATGTCATGCCTTACAGTTGGGCCCAGAAATAAACTCCTATTGCATGATTTTATATTGTCAACGTTTAATAGCAACACGAATTCTATTTAATGAAATGGAAGTTCAACTCCAGGTAGGAACTAAGGCAATTTAAGATCAAATTAAAAATAATACGCTCTTCCTAAATTCACAGGTTCAAAAGAAAACTTAAAGAACGTGGGTGAAAAGTTGTGTCGTTTATATTGAAAAAACTCATCAAAAATGGGACCACAATACCCCTGATGTAGAGTTTTCCAACATAATAAAAAACAGAGCAATTATGAAATACAGTTTTTGAAAGAAGGAAATACTCAGGATCTAATATAATTATGTGCTTCTGAATAATGTTGCTCAAAATTATGTGGAAATTGTAAATTACAGATCAGTAATACAACTGGTCTGTCAACTGAAATGAAACTTATAAATCCAATGATTTTCTTGAATTTTAACTTTGAGGGCTGTAGGTATTTGATCACAATTTAAATTTTAGGAAAACGCAAAAATAAAATTGGAAGCAGAAACTGTAGATTCAATGGAGAAAAATTTCATTTCTATAAATCACCTAGGTAAAAAAAATTATTTGGAAACCATTAGAAGTATAGTAGAATGTACAGATTAGGTTTGCTTTTCATTAGAGAAAAACAACTTGTATATTTTGTTAGCTGCAGTAATCAAAAATTTTATCAGCGGCTGCAAACATTGAATGCAGTGAGTAACTCAACCAGTCATCAACTGAAAGTACGTTGAAGTAACACAGAAAAACCATCTATTCTTATCGAATTTGTTATAAAGATAATATTAAATTCTATTTCAAATTTCAGGATAACTCTATAAGAGAAGAAATAAAAGGTTCAAAGAGCAAATGTCATTTGTGTGAAGCAATCTATATTGATAATGATTTGAAAATTACAAGAAGAACCTGAAAATTATATCAACAAGAAATCAATAAAAATCCATTGAGAATTCTGTTAATGAAACTATGAAAAGAAATTTTCAGGTTGCTTCAAATTTATGATATGTGTGCAATACTGAGTATCTGCAAAAACATCAATAGTTTGGGTGTTCTGATGTTCTGAGAATGCACAATATGGTAGCAATAAGCAGAAAATTTAAGGTAGATCAATAAATTGAAAGAAGAACCAGTAGAAGTGACCAAATAACTTTTTTTTTTAATTGGAATAAACTGAAATATACAAATTCAAAATATTGTTAGTTAAAACCATCATGAGATTTGTCATTGCCGTTCCTAAGATTGAGAGATTAAGAAGTTCTTTCATTGCCTTTTTGTGTTTGTTTCAAATTTTCATCAAGTATAATCTTAAAATAATGGAAAAATTGATTTAATTTCTAACTCTGGAAAAAAATTCGTCATTGACTTTCAAATTAAAACATTCCCATTCTGTCTCTGACTTAATTTTCTTCCTCTTACTAGCTGTTAATATTGATATTTTTCATTTCAATCATTTCTTGTCATTTTCTTCATTCCTAGTTACTCACAAAATAATTTTTTTATGATCATTTTTTTACATGTATAGATGTTATATGAGTCTAATTTGGTATTTTTTCCTTGTTAAATTTATTGTAGTTTCAGTAATTCCATTATAAGGATATATTGGCTAATAAAAAATTGCTTATAAAAATGTCTTTTGTTTATATAAGCTTCCAGGAATGGGCCCTTTTTATCTGAATCAGATAAATGCTGAGATAACCTATGAGCATAAATAAACGGGAATCAAAAGAATGACAGCACGGATAACCAAACCTGAGCATTCAAGCGATAATTTCTGGTTATTCTTTCTGGATTTCGAAGGAATAACCAAAAAGAACCTGCAATAACCGCTAGATGGACCAAAATAATAACCAGTTACTCTGGGTTATTTGCTTGAAATACCCTTATGTACTTCCTGTTGCTCATCTATTTAGCTTCACTAATAGTTTTTTTCAGTAAGAGACAGTATTTTGTATCAAATTCACTTGTTGTTTTCCCTTCCTGTACTTCCTTCCAGATTTCTCTTGATGTTTTTATGCCAACAGTTATCCATAATTGTGTATTCACTTTGATAGTAGACTTCTTCTTTGAAAATATAAGGTTTAAATGATTTTTCATTATATCTAAGATGACATATGCTCTCTCGAATCCATCTCCTTCATGACACCTGCCATGATACTTCTGTAAGATCTTGTAAATTGTTGAACCTTATTTTTTTGTACATATTCTTCGTTTTAAATTATTTTTTTGTGAAAAACATGATCAGTTTCTGTAGTTATAAACTGAGCCATGTGATCAGATATCACAGAATTTATATAAGTCTTATTCCCAAAATCATGAGTATTAACAAAAATATTATCCAACAAAGTTCTTGATGATTTGTTATTCTAGTCGCTTTACAACCATAGCTATCGAGAAAATCCATAAAATTTTTTATTAACCACACCAAGTATTCTATCTAGTTCAGACATGAACATCTGTATACTCCCAAAGCCAGTCCTGAATACAGATTACAAAATCAGTTTTCTTGTTTTGCTATACCCACATGCTACCTCTATTTCCTTTTCCATACTTAAACTCGTGATTTCCGGAATGTCTTCAAAATCATAAATTCCATCTTGTATTAAGTAGCATGTTCCTTCATGAACATATTGTTCCCTAAAAAATTTGATTGCACTTTATAATTTGTTATTTTTAAAAAATGTATTTCGTTCTCATCCATCCAATGTTCAGTGAGACATAGTACTTCTGGAGGCTTTTCAAGTTCTTCGATTAAGAGTTCTAGTTCAGGCAGTTCGTTTCTCAGGCATTGATCATTTTGATGTAAAGCATTTAGCACCCTTGGTAGAAGGATTATTATCAACACTTGGACTTCTTGGATAAATATCCACAAAGATTTTTACACTACAAATGTTTTCTTTGGAACAGTGAATGTTTGTAGCCAGTTTTTTACAAAAAAAAACATATATCAACACACTAAATCAATTATTTGTCTATTTGACCTTTTTTCCTAGCAAATCATAAATCTAACGATTGAAAGCACAAAGGATTGAAAAACATACTCGCAATCTAGTACTATTTAAATAGTAAATAGCATAATTGTACATATTTCAGGTCTCGTAAAACAAGAAACCTTATTATTGACTAAGCATACAGAAGTGATTGATCCTTGGACTAGTTATGTCTCTAGACCCAACCAGGTCGAAACTAATCCATGAAATTGTTGGAATTAGCCACCTCCAATCTTAGGATGGTTCTGAGTCTACACAAATTCAAAATTGCATTCACAGAATTCTAAGTGCCTGGCAACAGTAGTTTTCACTAGCCAAATGATGAAAAATCTCCAAAATAATTGTTTAGTTTAGGCATACAAACTCTTTAACCACAGTTTTTTTGAATATGTGATATAGAGAATTGAAGACTTACCGTATCCACATCTTCCACTGTTGTCTCTTCTTGTTCTAGAACTTTTTTCTTTAGAACTGCTTTATATATATAGCACCAACCATCTGCAGTTATAACCACTAGATTATTGTTTTTTTCATTGAAGATATCACCTATTGCTATACAACTTACAAAACTTAGATTTGATATGACCTGGAATTTTTTTTTTCCCTGTAAATATATGACTTCCAAATTAAATGAAAAATCATAAATTCTACAATTACCTTGAAAATTGCAACTTTTCCATTATCCCCACCAATAACTAATTCATTATTTCCATCATTATCGAGATCACCTAATACAACAGCATTTCTTGCAACATTACCTCGAAACTCAAATTCAATATGGTTTACTAATGATATTGCACGCATGCTGTATTCTGAAATTATAGCTAGGCACAATAAAAATTTCACTATAAAGTCTTCACAATAGTTACGCGGATTGTAACAAGGTAGGAGGAGAAAGGTTTAATGGTAATCTAGATTCAGGTAGGGAGGTATTGAGAAATTGCCAACGTGATGGAGGCCAAACTATGCACGAAGCTTTAGCCGTAATCAAACCAAGTGATACAGGTCCAAAATTATTTGAATCCAAAGAATGACCTGTATGATCACCTTCAACCCAGCAATGACCTTCTGGTACCCTCACAATATGATTTTTATACCCTATGGTTTCAACCACGTCTCCTATAAACTCAGACTGAAGAACATCTGTGACAGTTAAGAATAATTTGATAAATACCTTGTACTCCGACCACCCTCTTTATTATATTAAGAGATGGATCTTTCGGTGATATTAGAGCAATAACATCCCCTCGCTGAATGTCGTAATCCTTAATAGCCCATTTATTCAGGAAAACATAATCTGTATTGTCAAGATCAGGATTGAGAGCTGGTTGCATTGATATTCCATCAACACGAGCTACATATCCTAGCGAATCAATCACAGTAACGCCTATCGGAATCCCAATCAGAATACTTTTGAAAATATTTGTAATTTTCATTTAAAAATAAATTGCAATTTAAATTAGTCCCCAAAGTATTTCCAATAACATTAACCAGCAGAGATGGAGAATGGGGCTACAGAACCATAGATAATGCACAGAACTCGTGCACAGAATGTCGAATTGGTCACCATAGATTGGTCATCAAGATCCAGATTCTGAATTCCAGAACAGAAGCGTTGTGAACACAGAACACTAATATACAAGAAATGAAAACTCCTAACTAAATTTTGGCAACACATCTCGGCCGCCATGTTTGGTAGAGTGGAATAATATCGACGGGAAATTTGAATTACTGGAGTGGCGGGAAATTTGAAATACTGGAGCAGCGGGAATTTCAAATTTTCTCATATATGCATAGTAAATATGCACTTACTATGCTGTTCACATTACCTTGAGGCATATACTAAATGATTGAGATGAAAAAACAAGCAGTAATAAATTTTCATCATTTTATTGTTCATTCAGGAATATAATATACAGAGTATTATTGAATAATATGAACTTATTTCCAAAACTAACAGACTAGTGTTGGATACAAATATCACTTCAAGACTTCACAAAAAAAATCACTAGAGCGAATATCACATTGAATAAAAATAAACTTCAAGAATTCAACAAAATTTATAGGAACATAAAAAAACAGTCATGCTATGTAAATAATACTTATGCTACATAAAAAACACTGATTAAAAACAAAAAACAGTCATTTTACATAAATAACACTTATTGTAGGGGCATTTAGCCATGTTTAATTTCGTAGACCTAGTTAGGACTGTATATTTTATTTATTGGATGTTGCGTACGCAGATCACAACTACAGATTCCACAACAGTAAGATACTGAATATAAAAAGTCTTACCGGTTGCCGAAAATGGGGCTTCCTTATCCTGGCAGGCTTCTTGAGGGATCCCTCGAATGCAGATACCACTGCTTCCATACGCCGATGGCAGCTCTTGTCACTTCTAGTGAAGTCACTATATTTGTCTGTTTTAACACAATTTGATGTCTGTGTCGATTGATGAGAGAAAACACTATGCAAGCGAAATAAACTAAAAATTCTGCGAGTGTCACTGTTTCGTGCACTATCAAACCAAAACCAAATTGCGGGTATTAACAAATATGCGAAAAATCTCCAAAAGTATGCGTATTTCACAATGGCGAAATAAACCAAGGAAATGCGGAAAACGTGTGTTTCACAACCAAAATCCAAATCTCATCTTAATTGTTCTTCAAAATATGCAAATCATATATTCAACATATGGGCGCGCGTAAATTATTAAAACGAAGGAAATTAGACAATTTTATATGTCAGCAACTCACAATGCAGAATCTGCACACAACGTTGCGGACGCAACATCCTCCGGGCGCGACAAATGACGTATGTTATTCTAAAGAAGCCAAAAAACTATAAACGAAAAAGAGAGAAAAAAAACATATATATTTTTTATATTACCTTTTTGAATTTTTATTTTATTTTATTTCTTAAATATATATTCATTGAGTAACAATTGCAGACCTCAAAACCGATATAAACAACTCGAATATATCATCTAGATGGTAAAGGGCACAACTTCACTACTGGTCTATCGTATAAACCTCGAGTAATCTTAACAGAGGCAACTCGAGATACCCCATCAGTACCAGGGTAGAGAGAGGCAATTCGCCCCATAGACCAACGGTTAGGAGGGTTATTGTCATCCCTAATCAATACAAGTGTTTCCACTTCAGGAGGCTGGCTCAGTATTGCTCAACCACTTGGATCGTTGCTGTAAGTTGTGAAGATATTCCCGAGACCAACGCGTCCAAAAACTTTGATGCAATCTTTGAAGCAACTGCCAACGACTCAAA
This sequence comes from Micraspis discolor, assembly GCA_030674115.1. Classification (NCBI taxonomy): domain Eukaryota; kingdom Metazoa; phylum Arthropoda; class Insecta; order Coleoptera; family Coccinellidae; genus Micraspis; species Micraspis discolor. The sequence goes on from JARTUT010000023.1 coordinate 505,852, forward strand.
CGATTCACCGACAAATCAGCCAGATCAGGCGTAGGCAAACACGATAGAGGTTCCAACGTTAGGAAATGTCCCGGAGTTAAAACGCTCACATCCTCTGGATCAGACGATAATGGACTCAGAGGGCGACTATTCAAAATCGACTCTATCAGGCATAAGAGTGTATAAAATTCCTCATAAGAGAGAAGTTGTTCTGCTATTACACGTTTTAAATGTGTCTTAACGGACTTTACACCTGCTTCCCACAATCCACCCATATGGGGTGCTGAGGGAGGATTGAAATGCCACTGGATTTGTTCGTTTGAGGCAGCATCACGCATGAATTTATCGATGTCACGGTGAGCACCTACAAAATTCGTACCACGATCGCTATAGAGATTACTACAACGTCCACGTCTCGAAATAAAACGCTGTAGTGCCGACAAAAATATATCGGAGGACAAATCCGATGCGAGTTCCAAATGCACAGCTTTAGTGCTACAACACACAAACAAACAAATGTATGCTTTCGTAGTTTTTACTCCGCGATGTCGACTCATGGAAATCAGGTAAGGTCCGGCGTAGTCAACGCCTGTATGCGAGAAAGCTTTCAAAGATGAAACTCTAAATTGCGGAAGATCTGCCATATGCGGCTGAAATGTGCGGGGATTTGATCGAAAACAACGCATACACTTTGAGATGCAAGAGAAAATTGCTCTCTTTGCAGACATAATCCAAAATCGCTGCGCCAATAGGATACATAAAGTTCTCCGACCAGCGTGAAGATACTTCTCATGATAATATCGAACAATTAAATTAGTGAGGGGGCTTTTACAAGGTAATAGTAATGCATGTTTAGCTTCATATGTTAGCGAGGAGAATGAAATTAAAAAATGAAAAATGAAATAGACCGTTGATTCAGCGATCATTTCGAAATGAAGAAACAACGTATTATAAAACAAAACCATACTGAAAAACCATACTGAATGTTGCAGTAACAGCATCCTTTTCCACTTGAAGGCCTCCTTCCTCGTGGTAGTCGATGTCCTCTATTACGTATTTCGCAAGTGTTGCTGGAGATCGTTTGAAAATATCTTGGCTATGAGCATAGATATATTTTTTTCTCGATTTTCTTTTCTTCGGGTTCGGACTCTTTTTGTTACTTTTATTTTTGTTGTTTATGCGGTGTATTTCAGAGTTGCCGCTTGTTGCTGCCTGGAGGATGTTACCGTAAAACTCATTGAGTTCATCGAGAGTTAAGATTGTTTTAGACCTTAGCAACTTCCGTAACAATTCCTTTCCTTTGTGAACCAGTGTGCTCTCCTCCACGTTAGATTCAATGTCCAGAAGATCGAATAAGGACTCCTTGTTCTTCTCCAGCCACCCTTGTCTCGCCAGCATTAGACGACCAGTTCCCCAATCATCGTCCTCCAACACCTCCTCTCTTTCAGCTCTCACATCAACGTCCTCATCGCTAACCTCGCTCTCTTCCGACGAACCAACTCTCCGTTCCTTATCCTAGCCTCCATTATCCGCATGTACCTTAGTTTATCGTACACCTGTTTGGCAGTTTTCACGCCCATTTCTTGGCTATCTTGGCTGCCATAAATGTCTGTCCCTCATATTTCGGAATCAGCCGAGCGAGTGTCCTTTCTTCTTCGTCAGTCCAGGATTTTCCGGGGATTTTAGCTCTTGGTTGGTTTTTGGGAGCCATTATTTTGTTCCTGTAGTCTGGATGTTTGGATCTCTGATGAAGACCAAGTGAGATCTTTGATTTGAACTTCTCTTTACAGATTTCACAGGTTATTCCACCGGTGGAGACCGAGGGACCCCTACATTTTCCCTGATGTCCCATGGTGGACCTCCAGTTGGAAGAGGAGTAATTGCCGCATTTGCCACAGCGGAAAATTGATTCTGCTCGAGGGTGTTTATGTTCCAGATGATTAAGTGCCTCTTTAAGTGACGTATGATGGTAAGTGCCCGATCTTTTGTTGGAACAAGCCTCGCAGTCGTGAGGAATGAAAGGTAAGTCCGTAATGATCTTTTCCTTTTTCTTTGCAGGTTCATCAACAGTGGCCATTCCGGTCCTTCCCGGAGGAGGCAATGACCTGGCCACCCCTCGTCCGAGGCTTCACTTTCTGTGATTATGCTACCAATAATGATAGACGTTGAAGGGGCTGGTAACCCCTACAACCTTCGTCGCACCGCATTAGCCTGTTTTTCAACCGTTACCAACTCTCGCCACGTGGAGGCTGCGGTGAACCATGGTCCCGAGAAACCATGGCTGGGGTCGACTAACTCCCCGAGAGAGATGTGTCTTCCGTCTACCCTACCAAAAATCTCCTTTGTTCATTATGAAAATATCTCTGTCTCACTCAGTCGTATTTCCTTCCGGTAGCCATGTTTGGTAGAGCATAGAACCCAGACTTTCATCCCCCTGGTTGTGAACTCACAGACCAGTTCTAACTGGTCTGTGGTGAACCTCTGCCAGCCGTCAAGCCCTAACAGCCGAAAATTTCCGAGGAGCTGACATTTTCCTATAGCAGCGGCGTGTATAATAGTCTTCACTTCATTATTCTATTCACAGAAATGAATGTTTCTAATTTCTAGAGTGTGGAAATGCCAGCTGCTGAAGTTTTTCAGATATTCGAAACGAAACAACTTCTTATATTCGTGGGGAAGGACATTTCCATGATCAAAATATATTAAAAACAACAAGGAATATTTCTGTGGTAATCGATGGTTCGATACAGGTAACCACCGAAGGAGATAAAAAGACTTTCGGTTGGCGAGGGGTTTAGAAATGCGATGTTTCGAGGTAGAAAGGGGAGGCGGTCTTGCGAGCGAAGCGAGTACCGTAAAGTTCTTAAGACGGCCTTTCGTTAGGTACATTTCACATGCCCTTACGACCACGCTAACATTTTCAAAATAATTTATCCAAAACACCGATTTCCCGGTTTTACGTGAAAGATGGTCCGGTAAAATTGAAAAAGGCTTTTTCCACTGACACGATCAGGAAAAGCAATTTTCATATGTGTCTTCCCCGAGAATCGGACGTATTGTATTTTATTTTCGCAGTTGTGTGACTGATACGAAAATTAACGGATTATAGAATTTGAATAGTGCGTTAAAATCTCTACATGGTTTAATATTGACAATTGACATGCAATGAACGCATGTTGACATTCGAAAGGATAGGATGTCAGTGTTGTCAACCACAAAACGAAAAATATAACTAAAAACAATGCTTCAATGAGTTCATTACAGCACTGTTTTGAGTACTGTAATGAACTCATTACGACACTGAAAAAGAGAAAAATATTTTAAATTAATTGCTGAAAATAGCTTACTTCGGCTCAAACACAAATTTCCAGATCATCAGTTACGTCTGACGTTCACAGAACTTTGTCAGATCATTCCAATTACAATATTATTTTGAAATTTTTTCAATTCAAAGGATTCGTGCCCTGGTGAGGTATTCTTTTATAGGTTAACAGTCTACGATATGTATTTATGAAATTCAAAAATTTACCCAGCATAGAACCAGTTTGGCAATCCCTAGCCATTTCACCCCTGTCGATTCCTACTCTGAAATGACAATTGTCGTTGATATTCTAATCTTCGAATTCGAAGTAATCGGCGAGGCACTCTGTTCCTGGTTACACCTTTAGACCTTTATGGAATAATTTTTATTTTACCTTTGTAAAATTCACCAAGCGCGAATCGTTGAAGTTGAAACGATTCATTTGGTTTTTTTGGTGGAAAAAGCACCCACTGCGAATCAATTATATACAGGGTGTCTCATATGCGTTGCCTATTTCTAACAGATACCTTCGATCGAGTTATTTCGGCTGTTTCTGCTTACGGCTCCTTAATTCGATTAAATATTCTGGATTCATATTGTTACGTTTTTCCTCAGCGAAATAGAAAAACAATAAGTCTTCTTTAAACTAATTTTTATTCACACTTAACTAACAATAATCAATAATTTATATACACAATTTGTCTACAGAATTTCACTAGGAACACCGTTTATTCGTCGGCAAGTTCTATCTATCCATGAATAAATCCATGAATCGGCTTCAGTCATTCATATCCGGCGCTGTTTTTCTAGAAGTTACCAGAAAGATGCTTCACATTCCAGAGTGATCGTAGCGGTCTCCTTTATGTCACATAAATATGCCACCATTAATCGTTTTTTATGTGACAGCTTTATGGCGAGCGGTCCCTTTCATCATGTTTCCAATCCCCTCGTCGGTGGATGAAGCGGAACTCCTCTGTTGTTGCGGCAGTTCTCAAAATGTTATATTCGGTTTTGTTACAACATACAGGATGTCGCATATGAATTGTGCATTCCTAGCACTGACTTTCATCAGAGTATTTCTCAAGTTTTAGTGTTTTTTCGCGTACGGGAGCTAATTTCAATAAAATGTAATACAGGGTGTGCAATTTACAATGAATTTGCGATCAATTGATATACAGGTGTGCAATTTACAAGTTCTTTCAGGATTTTTTGCAAGTTTTCGGTTTTTTGTGCTCCTTCGGGGTTTTTAGTTTTCCTTCGTGTTTTTTGCGCGCTTTCGGTTTTCTGTGCACCTTCGGGGTTTTTTGGGTTCCTTCGTGTGTTTCATCGGGTTCTTTCGTGTTTCTTCTAGTTCTTTCATGTTTTTTTCGCTTTTGAACGGGGTTTTTTTGGGTTCCTTTGTGCTTTTTGCGATCTTTCGTGTTTCTTTGGGTCTCTTCGCGTTTTTTCGCGTTCTTTTGTGTTTTTTCGCATTATTTCGTGTTTCTTTCATGTCTTTCGCGTATCTTCCTGTTTCTTCCAGTTCTTTCATGTTTTTTCTCTTTTAACGGGTATTTTCGGGCTCCTGTGGAATTGTTGCGATCTTTCGTATTTCTTCGCGTTATTTCGTGTTTTTTCGCGTTCCTTCGTGTATTTTCACGATTCTTCGTGTTTAGTCGCGTTTCTTCATGTTTCTTCCAGTTCTTTCATGTTTTTTCGCTATCAAGGAGTTTTTTTGCGTTCCTTTGGGTTTTTTGGATTCCTTTGGGCTTTTTACATTCTTTCGTGTTTCTTCAGGTCTTTTTATGTTTTCTCGCGGTCTTTCGTGTTTTTTGCGTTCTTTCGTGTTTTTTCGCGTTCTTTCGTGTTTCTTTGCTTTCAACGGGTTTCTTTGCTGTGTTTCGTGTTTGTGTGCGCTGCATTTATCTATAGTCTGTATTGATCTATGATCTATATTGATCTATGGGCTTATTGAACAACTGGCTTATGGATCTACTCACCTATAGATCCACGTGCCTATGGATCTACTGGCTTGCAGATGACTGTCAAAATGGAACTAGCGGTTTAATGTTTTTCTAGACGTCTTCCAATCACCTCCGAAAATAAATCGTGTACTAGCCTGCCTTCGGTATGAAAACTACTTTAATTTTCTACAATTTTCCACACACCCTGGAGGTACTACGAAGTTAATTTTACCACTTAAAATACACTGAATTCTGCTATCATTTAAAATACGACGTGAATCTGGGTTGGGTGTATTATTTTTTTAGTGCTAGTAGCTCCATCGTCCTATGATTAATATTGATATTTTGATATAACAAGTCGTTTGAAGTTTTTGTTTCATAGATACATGCCTAGGCCCCATCAATAGTTTATGAAAATCTGACATTATTCCTTCAAAATAAAGGCCTCACACCTATAGTTTTCTTGATTCCCCGATTGTCGAGAAGTACAATGTCGGCAGTGTAAGTCACCTGCAAAATTAACATTCAAACAAATAATGTGACAAGTTTTCGGAACTGTTAGAAATGTACCTCTTCAAATAGTTTTTATCTGGCATTTGTAAAGAAATATCTTTGAAAACATTTGTGAGGAAACCATTTCCATTCAGTGAAAAATAATCAGAAATTTTTAATTGATTCATTCCAAGGTATTTATCATAATATCTCATTAATATTTTTTATCCCATTTTGATGTTAAAAGACGACAATACAACAAGGGTAAGTTGACGTTTATCCACTGAGTCAATTAATTTTTTTAATTCACTAGTGGAATAAAATGTTCACCACTCACTTTCTGGAAATTATTCTTTCCACAAAAATGCACGTAAAACCAAAGTACCATTGGCCACAATAAACACTCTTTTCTTATAAGTTTTGGTATCTGAAATCTGAATAACCAATACGCTGCCCCCGTTATAGTCACCAGCTCGCCGATTCTACATCCTCCAGCAACACCCATAATAAAAACTACCTTTATCAATAAATATTGCTCATCTAAAAAGTATTCAGACTCCTCTCTTGTGAATACCTTCAATTTCTTTGCTACGTATCCCCTGGAATGTTGCTTCAAAAAGGCGGTGACTTGGTGAAATCTGCCGATGTCTATTTTTCCTTTCAGAGCCAACATTTTCTTAAGTTGTGAGTAGTAGTAGTAGTTTTATTATTTCTCCAGGCACAAAATGCCGTATATTGCATTTCGTACAATACTTTTGATTTGAATGGAATTACTGCTTCTGCTGCCTCATTTGCTTCTTGTATAATGCACTCAGGAACTACAACCTCATCGTCACCGCTCAACATTTTTTCGAAATAAAAATTCTGTGACGGTTCTATAATTTTCATTGACACTTGCAAACAATTAATTACATAGTACCCTATCAACCATCGATCGAAGGAAAATCTCGTTATGAATTTGAATTATACCTAATATTTCCTCTAAAAAGTATTCATTATTTGAAATTTCATCAAAATGGGATAAAATTTTGTATACGACTAGAAAAAATGAACCCACTCGCCCTACGGGCTCGTGGGTTAAACTTCCTCCTCATGAATAAACATTCATTCAACTCACTTGGTGTATAAATAACTATTATCAGTTTGGGGTAGTTCTCACGCCGAAGGCAGGCTAGTTCACGATTTATTTTTTGAATGTGACTGAAGGACGTCTAGAAGAACATGAACCACCATAGTCGTGAAAAAAAATATTTAATTTAATACTGAAAACCACGTAAAATGAAAATTTAGTCCCATCAAACAGTCTCATTCAGTGCAATAAATAATGAAATTTCGGATAACTGAAAAAATTCTAGCAGCTAGGAACGTTCATTTCCAGTCAAAAAAATTATGAAATAGGGAATATTGAACCAGCCACTAGAATCTAGGAAGCTGCCAGCGCCTCAGGCATCTTCGGTTTGTAGCAGCAATTTATTAATACTTCTCGAGAATTATAACGATGTATTCATAGAATAGGTTTTGTTCATCATATCTTCGGAAAAATTTTAAACGATATGTGATTTGGAATTTCTAATAGAATGTAATCTAATAATGAAATGGACAGAGAATACATAGACAACCTAGGGTCTCCATGAGAGAATATTCCCCGCCACTGAGGTATGGGGCGGCAATTTTCCAGCCATCCTCGGAAATTAAGGAAACATCGCTCAAAACAATCAAAACATTCCATGGTGAGCTCTGCCTGACTCATAGATATATCTATGGCCTGACTTGCCACTTGCTGTTACCTGACATCTGACACTGACAGATTATCATAATCCCCATATGCTACCTGAATGTCTGTGTTTAAGTAGAAGAACATAATAATCACTCCAGCTAGTAGCTAGTTCTGGGGTACAATTGTTATGTTTTCATTCAGTTTTTCTAGAAATTTTCATGAGCACCTGGAATTGTTTTGACCTAGTCAACAGAGGAGAGTGAAGTTATCAATCCAACTGAAAAAAATGATTAGCACTTGTAAGGTAAAGTGCATGATCAGCCTTGGGTTTGATGGGTTTCCCCAATGATGCTAATAACTGCGTTTTCAGGAATGCGGGTGTGCGTGCAAGCAATGTGGTAAAATTGACAATGATATCCACCTTCATCTTGAAATTGAAAATCTTAAGCAGAAGCTATCAGAAAGGGACAGCCATATCATAAGAATGGAAACAAATTTTTTGAATGAATCTTCAGTTGACAGTGACGAAGTGATTATTCTCAAAGATGAATTGATCACTTTGCAAGATAAATTCAAAAGGTAAATGAGTGAACGCATTTTCTTAGGACATTGAATTCTTCATGTGCAGGCTTTCTAATACAATTTTCATTCTTTATACCGTTGAGGTGAAAGTCAGCTACTTTCTATCATTAATCTGGCTATAAGTTCTTATTCTTTGACCCGGTCATAGGTGCTCTACTATCATTGGGGTTGCAGAGGTCAATTCTGAGTTCTGACAATTTCTTTCACTACATATCAACATAGGGAGTCTTCTTTGTTGTTGAAAAATTCATAACTTAGTTACTGTTTGTTGTAGCATTATGAGCTTTGGTGCAATTAATTGCTGAAAATTTCATCCACTACCTTCGGGTATGTTGGATATTTTTGAGTTTATATGCAAGGTTTGAATCAATTGTAAAATGTTATGTACATAAGAACTCCTCCGACTATATGTTTGAGAGAATTTTAAGAATTCGTCGCAAAATTCAGAGAATTGCTTAAATATGTATGGCAAACTAGACTGTTATGCTATGGTCAACATTCTCATTAAATCACAATGCATAGCATTAATTTCTTCATAAACGGATGGGAAGAAACAACCTTACAAAATGATGATCTGAAGGCATGTGATATCTATATTGAACTATGATTTTGTTTGAAGTATTCTCTTGTAACCAAAAAGTTGAAGGAAATATAGATTTATTTAATTTCCAGGCTTTCTGATGCTCACAAACGTGTCCAAAGAGTTAATCAAGGATTAGAAGATAAATTACTAAAATTAGTAGATGCTTGCGAAACTGATAAAAATGCATTGACTAAGGATGTCGCAGTTTTATCTGAAAAACTGGCAGAAGCTAATTATACTGTGAAGAAATTGACTGAAAGTAATGTAAGTACTCTTTTAACTTATGTTGTCTTAATTCATCATGATTATTTTGTATATGATTCCTAAATCAACATTTTGGTTTTGGGTACTGATTAGGAATGGAACAGTATCGATGTTAATATTTTTATCATCAAGTCAACTTGAACCGATGTTAACATCGATGTTGCAGGAAGAAAATCCAACAAAATCCTTTTATATACAGGGTGAATCTTCGACCACTGTGTTAATTTTAACCATAGGTCCTTGAGATCAAAAGAAACATTTTTTTCCCATATCGTATTTCCATATTCAGCTGCGTTAAAAAGTTATAAGCTTTTTAAGTTTCCACATTGGGCAAATACCCCTCTGTAGTCCAGTTTAGTTGAATGAAACTTACCTTCCACAGCATCCACTAATGAATCTGAATTGTTTGAAAACATTATTTTCCCTCTAAATTATGATTCACTTACTCATATTTCATCCAATGAGGTCCATATCCAGAAGGAAGATACAAAGTACTTATTTTCTGGTAAAAAAAATTCAACACCATAAACATAGATTTTTGTTGTTCTACTATAATTTCTTTCTACTTCAAGATTATAAACCATCCCTTTCTACTGGGAAGTTCCAAAAAAACCTCAGCATGCTATCATCAGACATTTGTAATTTTCATCTTAACATTTCCAAATCATGAAAACCATCATTTCTATGAAAATTTCCAAGGCAAGAGGTTGTCACTATGCTTTCTTTTTCACTTAAAGCCAGAAAAAATCATCTTTGATTTTCCAAACACTGATATTTCTGAAGTTTCTTCTCCTTGACAGAGACCAGTGAACAGGTCTATGAGGTCTTATGATATCATACTGTTGAAAATATGAAAATCTTTTTCAAAATCTTCAACAACAATGAATGATGTCACTACGAATAATCATTTTAAAGTGCTTGATGATTATTTTCTGTACTGAATCCCAATAACAATTTACTTGGATAGATTACAAGTATTTCCAGATTTAGGTGTGCAATTATACTTGAAAAATTGAGTTTGATCACCTAAATTTGCTTCTGAAAAAAAACCAACTAGGTGTTTTTGTTAGATCATTAATATGAATCTATTCTGTTTAGACTATAATTAATTACTGAACATGCGTAAATTTTGTAGTATCTGTTTTAATCATGTAAACAAAATAAATATTGAATAATGGTTATTCATAGATTATGTCAAATTTTAGTACCTTACCATAGAATATTAATTTATTACCGAACCTCAGGAGAGAAAAAAATTAATAATGGCAAAGTTTTTTTTCAATGAAAGATAATATCTGTAACTATTATTGATCTTCAGTTTTTTTCAGAATAACTAGAGTGAATTATTATTAAAATGTTATTATAACATCTCTGTGGTGGGTAGTTCACAATAAAATAGTGTTCTGTGGTTCCCTGTTGTTTTGATTCTGTTTGAAACTAGGTTTGTTCGGGTGGCAGTTCGGAACTGTAATTTTTGGTAATTTGTGGTTCCCACCCGTTCGTCTGGGACGGAACAGGAGTTCCTTGTCGTTCGTGTGGTCGAAACACTTGATTTCGGAACTGTTCGTTACTGTTCTTACGGCTCCTGATCTAGAGATGGTACAATGGTACAAGGTACAACAGAAGAAGCGATAAATTCAAATCATTGGTGGTTCAAATTTTCAGTACTTCTAATTGGCAATTAAGTTATATATTTGGTGACTCACGATATTTAGCATAGCTGTTTTTGAGTATGTTTGATGTTGTGTGTATTTCGTGATTGTAGTATCTTTATTTTTTAACCACTCAAAATGTGTTGCAAATTTAGGAAGGAAACGGAGGAATGACCTCTTTCAAGAACATAACGACTTCTTAAAACTATTATCTAAAAAATAATTACAAAGCTATGAAAATTGTTAGAAAATATTTTTATTTATTTCCCAAATGCCACCAGTTCCATATACAATTACCTAATTCTATTATATAAAATTTTCTGTACACAGTTTCCACCAAAATTACAATAAGCTAACAGAAGAATTCACAGTTTACCCAGATTCGAACTAACAAAAATAATTTCTCCACTGATGACCACTACTACATATATTGAAATTTCAAATTATAATTAAATTAAATCATTTATTTAAATATTTCATTACATATAAATTATATTTACAGTTATTTATATGGATATGTTTATGTTTATTTATTTATGACAGAAAAAAATTGTTCAATTTTAAAATTTGTAATTTCTAACGTATTTCCACCGTATTAATGACACAAAGATATTGAATAAGTTATTCAATATCTACACTATCCATGATATGATCCATGATGTACAACATAACCTTACTTTCACTTAACTATGCACTTAACGAAATCGTTTTGAAATCATCTGTTCCCACCTGTTCTCATCCGTTCGTGTCATAGAACAATTTGCGACGATTCCAAGAGTTACAGAACCTGGTTCTCTGTGATCCCAGAACAACCGGGAACTGCCACCCGAACAAACCTACAGTCAACAGTTATTTGTACCTTTCTTCAAAAAAATGTAGAAAATATTGTAAGGATAATTTCGATAGTTTGAAATTATTCAATTCAGTATGAAATGATTATGGTCAGAAAATACATTCTGTTTTAATTTTTCCTGTTTATGAGCCTATAGCTTCCATTTCAATATTGATTGAATTTTAATTAACCATGCATCATAACAAACATTCAGAAATATTAAAACTAAGTAAAATTCTATTATCTCCTAAGTTTGTGAACCAGGTTGAATCGGTGTATGAAATAAAGATGTGAAAAAACTTCTATAAAGGTACAAAACAAATCTAGGAGACTGGGTTGTAAGTTTTTAAAACTCATATGAGCTTAATTTGAAGCATTCCTATGTTAGAATAGATATAATTTGATGAACCCTGAAAGTCTGAAGCTATAAAGAACCAGCTCTTCATAAAGACAAGTCTTCAATTTAACAGGTCCTGACAGAAAATACATTACCTATTTCTACCTATGAAAATATACCGAAGTACCTATGTGAGTGATGGAAAACTTTTTCTTCATTTATTATGGAATATTACTCTGGATTCAATATTAACCAAGGTGTTAGACATCATTAATAATGAATACAGCAAATGGCAATTTAGATTTTGTGGTGAATGTAAGACAAAAATCGTTCAGTGGTTAATTTCATCTATAGTGTTTAGTGGTGGAACCATAGACTGGAGAGATTTTCCCAACTTTTTGTAGAAATATTTCATAATGACATAAAATATGGCAACATTGAACAAATCTGATTATTGAATCATTTCAGCACAGAGTTGGATTTGGGAAAATCAGAAAATTTGGACAAAATTATATCGATTTAATTCCTTTCAACTTCAAATATCTCAAGAATGGTGCAATTTAGGAAGAAAGATTTTATCTGCAAAAAAGACTAATGATGCCAGGAAATACAAGATACGGACCTTAAGTTCAAGTGATATTTGTTTTTCATGCAATTTAACCAATCTGTAGAGTAGTCGTGAGAAACCCACAAGAAATGGAATAAATCTAATGATGCCAAAATATGTATGACTGTTATCAAAAATCTTCTACAAGAGATCATTTCAATTGATATTGTCGTTTGAATATTACAGGTGAAAATGCAATTGTTTCATGAAACACCCTATATCTTTTGAAGGCGCAAGGGCCAAATTTGGCAAAATGTTATAGGCAGAAAATGTTTCTTTTGACATCTTTTGACATGTTTCTTGTCACAGTTTCAATTAGCCCGTTCAAATTTGTTTATAGTAAATTTACCGATTCAAAAATTGTCGATTGTCAAAAATTGAGAAAGAAAACAATCATACTCAAAATGAAGTGTAGAAGAAAAAATGTAGAAAAGCAGTGACATGAGATCAAGAGCTCTTGTGTGCATGTTCTAGATTCATTTCCTGTACTCTGGAACTGTGTGATACTAATTACTATGAATAAACAAACACATATCTCAAATTGAAAATAACACCTCACATTTTTTCTTCTGTTTTGTTTGAAGCTCAAATTAACTTCTCCTAAAAAGCAACCAAAAGAAGGAATATTACCTCCATTGAAAACCATTTGGAATAGCTTTCTTCCATTAAGTACTTGTCTTTTGAAATACCTATTATATTCAAATTAAAATTACACAAAGGAGGTGATTCTTTGGAATTAAATCTTTGAAACCTCTACCAGTGCACGAATCTCATTGTCAAATCTGTCAACTTCCAAGTATCAGTGAATTTTTGCCTGCCCTTGAGTAAATGATTAAATTATATCATCTGGTAGAAGAAAGCTACGAGAATGTAATTTAAGAATATGTACGATATCAATAATGTCCATACATTCACAAATTTTTGTTTGAATCCAACCAATATCTCATGAGGAATGAGACAGGAAAAGGATTTCCAACTAAAATAGAAAAGGAGTACTATAAAGTGTTGAATCTTGCAAAAAATACCCCTCCTGGTTATCATAAGATATTCATCGGATCTCAACAAAAATTTGAGTATAAATGGAAACAGAAGATTCTTTATGTCATGATGTCACAGAAGTTCATAGAATAAAGTTAATAATGGATATTTCGTTTCATGAACTTCTGCAGGTGAAAATTAAAGTATGTAAATCTTCATTGCTTTTTTTCATAAGGTATCCTATATTTTGAGAAAAAATAATAAATTTCGTTAATATTCCTTGAACGCCTTTGACAAATGTGTATTATACAGGGCGAGTCTTTGACCACTGCGTTATTTTAATTATAGATTCTTGACGTCAAAAGAAACATTTTCTTCCTATAACATTTTTCAAAATTTGGCCAAATTTTCAAAAGATGTTGAAATTTCATGAAAAAATTGCATTTTCACCTGTAATATTCAAACGACAATATCAATTGAAATGATCTCCTGTAGAAAGTTTTTGATAACAGTCATGCATATTTTGGCATCATTAGATTTATTCCATTTCTTATGTGTTTCTCACAAGTACTCTACAGATTGGTTAAATTGCACGAAAAACAAATATCACTTGAACTAAAGGTCCGTATCTTGTACTTCCTGGCATCATTAGTCTTTTTGGCGCTCTTGTTCACCCGAACAGAGTGCCTATCATTTTGCCCGAATGTCTGTAATTTTGGAATATCGAGCCGAAAATGGTCTCAATCGATTGGGTTCGACTCCTGATGAAGAATTCGTGGCGAAAGTTGAGTCTGTCCGGCCGGCCGGCCGACCGTATCTCTCTAGCATCCAAAAGGAATCAGCTAGAGTTTTCAAATTTTCAGAATAGGTTAATTGCCCAAATATCTCGGTCAAGTTCGTTATTGGGCCAAATCCGTCGGATGGTTCAGTAGTTATGAGCATCTGAAATTTTGTTTCCTCAATAACTACTAGAATATCCATCCGATCAAGTTGATACTTGAAATGTTATTGAGGGAGGCTGAAACGAAATGGCTTGCAAAATTTCGCAGAAATCGTCACGCTAGAAAATTTCAAAAAATTCCCAAAAAAAATTTTCAATACTCAATATCTCCTAAGACTTCATTTAGATTTAAATAAAAATCCGTATATATATTGAGGTTACCGATATCTTACTCATCCTCAAATTTCATTGTCGTAGCTTTTCCCCTTCTGAAGATATGATCATTTTTTTCATATACTCAAGAGAAAAATAGAAATGTCATGAAGTCCGAGCTTTGTCATTGAAAGATTTGCCATCACAGATCGATATTCGTTTGACAACTTGCGGACCTATACTCCATTCAAAGTTTATTTGTATCGCGGATGGCCATGATTTAAGTTTCTTGGGTTGGTATCAGTGTTTCTTCGGATTTCGACGTTACCGATGTCAAGCAGTTGAGCCAATTTTCACTTGTCATCTGTCACATTTGATTTTGAAGAAAATCAAAATTAATATTTTTGAAGTTATCATACAACATCCCAATCAAAATAAGAGCAGCTCCTTTAGAAATTTCTGCCATAATAATTTCAAACCTTTCGAAACTCTTCCAAGGTTCAGAAGTAAATTGGCATTTTGAGTAAATCCAAGTTTACTAGGACCTTTATGTGATATAGACAACATTGCGTAATAATCTGACAGGAAAATAGCGAACCCAACCTAACTTTTTAATATACAGAGTGAAATGTGTCAAACTTCCATGGCCAACCGAGTTACAAATAAACTTTGAATAGAGTATAGATATCAGTGTCAGTTGGCGTAATATCAATCAAAATTTTCATAGAATTCATAGAGGTAGAATTCGATGTCAATGACGTTGTCAAAATTCAGAAAAGCACAGACGTAATATTAATCAAAAAATTTTTTATCATAGAGAAAGAATTTGATGGCGTTGTCAAAACTCAGAAAAGCAATGACGTAAGTTTTTAGGACAAGCATAGAACAAAATTTGGTGAAAATTATGAGTAGTTATTTTCAAATTGAGATAAAGGTTTGTTTATTCATTAGGCTTTCATAATTACATCACATTGTCCCATAGTACGGAAAAAGACTATTGTTCACCCGATCAGAGAGCTTATAGATTTGTTAAGGTTTGAATATTTACTCGCAAGTAGCTCAACAAGAGCGCCAAAGCAATCTGACCTCACGTCAGTGCTTTCTAAATTTTTTGCAGATAAAATCGTTCTTCATCTTTTCTCCTAAATTGCACCATTCTTGAGATATTTGAAGTTGAAAGGAATTAAATCGATATAATTTCGTCCAAATTTACTGATTTTCCCAAAACCAACTCTGCTGAAATGATTCAATAATCAGATTTGTTCAATGTTGCCATATTTTATGTCTTTATAAAATATTTCTACAAAAGGTTGGGTGCAATCTCTCTAAATTGCACCATTCTTGTCATTAGAGATAGTACTGATTTTCCCAAAACCAACTCTGCTGAAATGATTCAATAATCAGATTTGTTCAATGTTGCCATATTTTATGTCTTTATAAAATATTTCTACAAAAAGTTTATGAGAATTATTCAATCTCTCTAAAATGTACCCTACTCCACCCCAGTCAGAAAAACGTTTTCTTAATGGTTTCTCCTCTATGGTTCCACCACTAAACACTATAGGTGAAATTAACCACTGAACAATTTTTGTCCTTCATTCACTATAAAATCTAAAATTAAAATAATAATACTCCGTATTAGTGTGACGTCACATCATGTTCGTAACCATAGTTACCGGTTCCAAACAAATTATTCTTGAGGGGTTTATAATATATTTCAATTGATATTTAATTGAAATTGTGTATGTAACTTACCTCTAAACAATTTTTCATTCTTAGAAATGCCTCTCAGATGCAAAAAACCGAGCAATCCAAATTAAAACTGAGTTGTTTGGAACCCGTAACCATAGTTACGTGCAGATGTGACGTCACCACTAATACGGCGTATTACAGATATTATCTTCCATTTAAAAAAACTTTGCAATTATAATTTTTTTCTCTCCTTGGGTTGGGTAATAAATTAATATTCTATGGTAAGGTATTAAAATTTGACATAATCTATGAATAACCAATATTCAATATTGGTAATCTTGACTTTAATACCGGTGAATTGTAGACGGCGTTTAAAATGAGCAACAACGTTGCCAGATCGTACGTTTAGTCGGGGTATTTGAAGAATTACTCATAGCGGTAAAATTTGAGGTTCATGAACTGACTGTAAATATTTAATATTTGGTAGTTCATATTGGTAAAAAGTTACTTTCGAAGTTGTTCTATTATATAACAAAAGCTTAACTTACCTAATCACCCCGGACCAAATATCAAAAATAAAAATCTGGACTAACCTAATAACCAGACAAAAAACCATGTGAAATATAAAAATTGGGCGATAAACTGCAAACTAACCTAATTGTCGGATCATTTCTATTAATTGATAAAGTTTCATTAAATCGCCAGTCAAATATTATGGAAAAAAAAACCATTATTTTCTAAGGACCAATATCGATTTCCCAAGATATAATTATTGCACAAGCTTTCAACAATGGCACAATGCTCGTGGCACATGCGCAATTCGGGTCAATAAATCTCACCGGTATAAAAGCCAAGATTACCCTGGGAATACTTGTAATATATCCAAGTAAATTGTTATTGGGATTTAGTACAGAAAATAATCATCAAGCAAAGTAACATCACTTTAAAATAGATATTCGTAGTGACATCATTCATTGTTGTTGAAGATTTCGAAAAAGATTTTCATATTTTTAACTAGGATATCAAGAGACCTCATAGACCTGTTCAGAAATATCAGTGTTTGGAAAATCATAGATGATTTTTTCTGGCCTTGAGTGAATAGCAATGTGACAACCTCTCATGCCTTGAAAGTTTTCATAGAAATGCTGGTTTTCATGAATTGGAAATTTTAAGATGAAAATTACAAATGTATGGTAACATCCAATAATTCTGAGGTTTTTTGGAATTTCTCACTAGAAAGGAATGGTTTATAATTTTGAAGTAGAAAGAAATTATGGTAGAAAAACAAAAATCTATGTTTATGGTGTTGAATTTTTTTTACCAGAAAATTAGTATTTTGTATCTTCCTTCTGGATATGGACCTCATCGGATGAAACATGAGTGAGTGAATCATTTCTTAGATGGAAAATAATGTTTTCAAACAATTCAGATTCAGTAGTGGATGCGGTGGAAGGTATTTTTCATTCAAACTAAACTGGACTACAGAGGGGTATTTGCCCAATGTGAAAACCTAAAATGCTCATAACTTTCTAACGCAGCTGAACATGGAAAAACCGTAATGGAATGTGTTTCTTTTGATCTCAAGAACCTATGGTTAAAATTAACGCAGTGGTTAAAGACTCACCATGTATATTTGTTTTGAGATTCATCGATTGGTATTTCTATGTCTATGACCGAAACATATGGAGTTTCATTAAATGACATATCTTACTCCTTTGCGAGAATATTTAGTAAGATGATATATTACACTTTTAAGTAAAAGAGCTGTAAAAGATCTTTGTGATTGAAATAAAACTGTTCCCTCCAAGGAAAACATGAAGACATTTGTTCTTTGATTTTTTTATATCGTTTATCTCTCATGTTTTTATGTCCCACTGTTCCAGAGTCCAGTAAAGATTTCATAAAATGTGTGCAGAAGCCTCTGTCCACACTTTAGACGTTTCTGGAGAACTAGACATATTTCAAACCTGAAAATTGCGATTATGATATTGTTCGAAGTTCTCTACAGAGCTAAAATATTTTCGAAGCCCAAAAACTTCCGGTTATACAGGGAGTGAAAATAAATTCGGCGAAAAATTTTTTTTTCAAGTTTTCCATTCCTGGTATGATCGAGTATTCAATAGTGAATACATTTCTGTTAAAACCATTGTATTAAATCGAATAGTTTTCCAAATATCCAAAAAAAAACTGGAAAAAAGTCAAATATGTTCAGTCAGTAACATGTTCATTATTCTTATTTTAATAAATATCCTTAGCGTAAACCGTTTTTACTTCATCGAAGAGGAAGGTTGTGAAAAGGTCATGCATCTTTTGGATTTCAAAATATCATCACAGGGTGTTTAAAATTTTGTGTTGAAAATTGTGATCTTAAATTGGCCATAACTTCTGTTCTTCATATTAGAACCCTATTTTTTATAATTGTGTTGTCAAAAATAATGATAGTTTTCTCACGTGATTATGCTCCTAAATTCAATAATTTCTGTGTTATTTGAGATTTTCTGGATTTATGGTGTCACGTGAGAGTCAAATTGATTGCATCTAAAAAATTCAATGAACATTTTTTGAAACCATGGGAACACTCTGTACCCATAGAAGATAAATTATCTGTTAATAATTCTCAAGTGTCAGGTGTTTTTGTTATTCGTTATCTTCATTCCTCGAACAAATTCCAGAACAAATTTAGTTTTTATGTGTTTGCTCTTTTAATGAACAATAAAGTGCGGTACTACATTTATGAAGAAAATTTAAATACAGAAAAATTTTTGGAAATCCTGAGAAATTTTGTTTCTGAGTTTTTGGATGAACTGCCGTTGAGTATGTCGACTACCGCATATTATCAATTGGATGGAGCTCCGGCACATAGTTCGCACGAGGTGTCTGAAGAACTGAATGCAATGTTTGGTAATATAATCGGTGGATCGGACGCCGTTCTTCACTGTTTTGGCCCCCACGATCTCCCGATCTTACTCCCTTAGATTTTGATTTATGGGGTAGAATAAAAAACATTGTCTATGAATCTCCTATTGAAACCAAAGAAGATTTGAAACGGCGTGTGGAGGATGCTTTCCACTCACTAAAGGGGGAGGAAATTGAAAGAGCGACTTTTGAGTTTTGAAACGTATTTTTTTTATTATCATAATTTATTTATAATCATAATTCGGTGTACCGAAGTATCGAATCTATTTAATGTGTTTCCTATTGAAGAGATGAATTCTCATTCGCTTCGAAATAAGTCGAAATACTAATTTCATCAACTGTCCTTTCTTTTTGTATTTTTTTGTAATTTGGAAAATTTGAAACATCTTTTCAGAAATTGTAAAAAACAAATGGGGATACTTCTCATTGGATACTCAACATTTTGTGTCATCCACCATGGATTTGAAATAAACAATATCATTAGGTGCATTTGAATGTATATTGCATATACAATTGAAAAAATACAATATAAGAAATAAATCTAAAATCTCATTATTAGAATAGCAACGATTCATTTTGTGAAATCAAAAATTTTCATAATGACTAATAATAAGACCTGTCTGACACTTGTGAATTATAAATTGGATGATTTATCTTCTATCTTCCATCCTTATGAATCAGATTCGAAGAATTTGACTACGTACTACATAAATCCAGAAAATCTCGAATAACACAGAAATGATTGAATTTAGGAGCATAATCATGTGAGAAAACTATCATTATTTTTGACCGTAGAATCCAACACAATTATAAAAAAATAGGGTTCTAATTTGAAAAACAGAAGTTATGGCCCATTTAAGATCACAATTTTCAACACAAACTTTGAAACACCCTGTGATGATATTTTTGAAATCCAAAAGATGCATGACCTTTTCACATCCCTCCTCTTCGATGTTTTAAAAACGGTTTACGCTCAGGATATTTAAAATAAGAATAATGAACATATTACTGACTGAACATATTTGACTTTTTTTTCCAGTTTTTTTAGATATTTTGAAAACTATTCGATTTAATACAATGGTTTTAACAGAAATGTATTCACTATTGAATACACGATCATACCAGAAATGGAAAACTTAAAAAAATTTTTTTCGTCGAATTTATTTTCACTTCTTGTATAACCGGAAGTTGTTGGGCTTCGAAAATATTTTAGCTCTGTAGAGAACTTCGAACAATATCATAATCCCAATTTTCAGATTTCAAATATGTCTAGTTCTCCAGAAACGTCTAACAGGCACTTCGAACTTGAGACACCCTGTATGTTTTCCCTGATTCATATCTGTCAACTTTTGCTTTTCTGTTCTGAAACCTGAAATCAACTCTAAAATTTTCTGCTATTTCCCCAAGTTATTGATGAATATATTTAAATACTGTTGATATGAGTATTTTATGTCTAGAGTTAGCTCTCCATACTGAAACTTTCTTCAAACAGTTTATCAATCGTCATACTCTCGTCAATTAGCTCTTCATTTAGGGTCTAAAGAAAAACAAAGGGGAAAAAGCCTTAGGCATAAAAAACCCCTGTACTACTATACATACCACTATAAGGTCAAATTATCGGTACCGATCTATTATCGGTACCGATCTATTCAATAATAACTACATTACACCATGCAATCATTGTAGAGGTAATGAGGCTAATAAGAGCATAAGCCAAGATAGCTAAGCTTAGGTGTGTCATCGGTGAAACTTAACTGCTTGGAGATCCATCGTAGGGGCAGGAGGTGCCCTTGAGTAACTTGTGGTACTCCAAAGTAACCATATTCTCCTATCCTAGATAACAAGGGTGGTGGCAGTTATTATCAGATATCAAAATATTGTGATTACACAAAACAATCAATTATACCAATTATGGGTACAACTTCAATAATACAAGAATAATAATCATGACAACTTCAATAATACATAAAGAATAATAATCATGGCAAGTATGGCAACTTCAATAAAATAGAATATGCAAAAGACTAATTATGATCACCGTCATGGTTACGGTCCCAAGGTATGCGAGCCATAACTATAAATATTGTATGAGCTAAGGAAAAGGGAACACAGGTGAGGTCATGGAGTTCCAGTAATATCTCTGAAAATATGAAGGATAGTAGCAGCGTCGAAAAAAGTATATTACCTCATGCTTTATAGCCTTGAATGGTGCGGGCTTATACCGGCATTCATGGCCTTCGATCCAGGTAGCTAAGAAATCTCATACAACAATATAGGAATGCTCCAAAATCCCGAGACCCCAAAATAGAAATATCATATAGTAAAACCATATAGATAAATAGATAGCAGTATGACCCATAGAAATAAATAACGAAATTGCTCTCACCACTTAATGATACAGTAAAGCATAAATAATCAAGAGTAAGGAATCATTAACATAAATGGCAGCAAGAAAACAACCATGAATAATAATAGGACAACATATACAAAGATTACAAGAAACCCAGAAATAAATAAATAAAGGATCTCTCACCACTTGATATAATAGCACAGTATAGGGACGAAGCAGTAGTCGCACTCCGTGGATTTTCTTACACCAAGTCTGACTCGCGCATTCCTCCCTGCGCATAACCTAATCGACCGCGAATGTAAAAATTTTCATTGTTTTCATCAATAATTCTAAGATGTCTGGAATAATGTCATTATTATTATTTTAGACATCTTAAATAATTCCTTTGTATAATTAATTCGTTCAATATATGGAAGAATATAATTTTTCTAAGATCTATTTAAAATTCAAAGAAGTTGAAGAAAAAGATGCAACCTAACTTATAAATTCAGTGGAATTTCTTTTAGTCAAAATCTACCATAAACTAGCAAAGCTCATTTATTCAATAATTTATTTTCATTCAAGTAAGTATTCTGTTTCAATTATGTGTTATTTTCAAATTAATTTTATTTATTTATTTATTATAATTCTACGGGATAACCCCTTTACAGAAAAAAATACATCTTAACAAAAAAATAACAGCCTTATTAAAATAAAAATTACTACATAACAAACTATTTTGGAACACAGCAACTACGACATCGAGTGTAACATAAAATAATCTAGTGTTTCACCTTATTCTACCCATCACTGAGGAACGCGAAAGCACTACGCTCAGCCGAGACCTGAATCTACTGAGTGACTGCTCGCAGATATCCAACTCAGGATACCTGTTCATAAAGTAAAGAGTTCTACCCAGGTATAGATGATTACCATAATTAGTACGTAACGCTCTCGGCCTGAACAACTCAGTATGCCTAGTTCTTCTAGGAGGCACATTCAAGGTTAGTCTTGACACTAGTTCAGGTGAGGAAACGCAGCCATGTAACAACTTATGCAAGAAACAACAGTCCAATACACGTCTTCTATCAGACAGCAACCACAGTCCCACCGATTCCCTAATTGCCGTAACACTCACTTCAGCATATCGTATACCCCTTTTGTGAGCAATAAATCTCAGGAATTTACTCTGTACACCCTCCAGTGATCGAGAGGCCACCACACCTCTAGGAGACCAGACCAAGGAGCCATACTCAAGAATGCTTCAGAATCAGGGAGCAAAACATAGAAATCAGTGCATTCTCAGAAAAAGATCTGCAATTTCTTAGCACAAGACCCAAAAGTCTCAACGATTTATCCCTCACGTAAGCCAAATGAGAATGAAATGATAATTTCGTGTCGAACCACACTCCTAAGTCCTTAACTGACGTTGTTCGAGTTAATCTCTCACCGCACAGGTCGTATGTGGAATGTATGTAGTCTCTTCCTCTGGAAAACGTGATCACTGAGCACTTCTTGATGTTCAAAAACATGCGATTGGAAAAACACCATTCCTTCAATCTATAGCAATCCTGCTGCAGTAGCTTGACGTCATTGTCATATGAAATAATACGGTAACTCTTCAAATCGTCCGCGAACAACAAATAGTCAGAGTTGCGAAACACACTACTGATGTCGTTGATGAAGAGGCAAAACAATATGGGTCCCAAATGGGACCCCTGAGGCACCCCAGAATAAACAGGAATATAGTAGGAAACGCAGTCTCTCAGTTTGACTGCCAAAAGACAGTTTTTCAAAAAGCTGCTGAACCACTCGTGCATAATACCCCTTATTCCCAATCTGTGCAGTTTCAACATAAGGATATTCAAATTGACTTTGTCAAAAGCCTTACTAAAATCACTGTAAATGGCGTCAGTCTGCCTACCGTCCTCCAGTGCACCGATAATATCCTCCATATAAACCAGTAAGTTGGTCATCGTAGATCTACCCCTAGAGAATCCGTGCTGCTGATTTATTATAAATGAGGAGCTCTCCCAAACTAATCTGACACACACCAACTTATCGAGTAACTTCGGTAAAACAGACTGCAGCGCAATACCTCGATAGTTTCTAATATCCTCTTTGTCTCCTGCCTTATACACAGGTACCAAATAACCGTTTTTCCAGTATGAGGGAAACTTCCCAGTTCTCAAGGAGATCTCAAATATATCACGAATCGGAGTTGTGGTGAAAAAATACACCTCTTTATAAGCATCGCAGGCACCCCATCCGGACCACACGAACCACGAACCAAAATGGTTAACAATTGTAGCGAATATAACTGCAGAAACACTGGTCTCAATAATCAGAAACTTTCTTATATATATGGTGAAGAATTTGAAGAGGAGAAAGATTTCAATGAAGGAGAAAGAAACTGTAGAAATTGAGGATGAAAGTTTCATTCGATTCTGCAGGAATAAGTTCAGCTCGAACATGGCTGATTTCATGATAGCCCAATTGCAACTCAAAAGAACAAATCCCCATGGCTAGAGATACTCCATCGCTTATTAACAATTTGCACTTACTATCTATTTTTTGGGACCTAAAGTTTAAGAAGTTCAAGAAAAACTTTTTCCTTACCTCACAAGGCTACTCTATGCAGAATAACTACCAAATAGAACTTTTCCGTTGGTTTGAATGAATATGTATTTCGAGCAATTTCGGTGAAAGTAAAAACTATGACAGAAAGAGCAGAGGATTGCATATTATGTGTTGATGAGATGTCTATCAAAACTCATTTTTTTATGATATATCTCTTGACCAAATAATTGGATTTCACCAATGCAATGGTAACAGATCTTTCGAACCTGCTAATTGTGCATTAGCTTTAATGTATTTTCAGTTTGTCAGTATTCGTTTTATTTATAGATTAGGTACAAATTTTCTGATGGAATTGATCTTAATGCAAATTTACCACATAGCGTAAACATTCATTCTATATATTTCTATCATATCACTTACAAAGTCCTTGTATACTTGTTATTTTGAATGTATTGATGTATACACAATTGTTGACTGAAATGCATGCAGAATTAAACTATATTTTTATGATACTGTATAGTATTTTATTCCATTGTATATTACTATATTATATTCATTATAGAAATATGAAAAATATAATTTTATATCAGAAAACCAGTTTTTTATTGTTTTATGATAAGATAATTCAAGATTACCTGATAACTGTACTACAAGTTTGGATTAGACTAAACGAATCTTGAGAAAAAATTTATTAAGGCAAAAAGTATAAACAAACTGGGAGAAATCCACTAACAAGTAACAAATTATATGCTCTGATGTTGATTCAATTGTAAAATTTACTACATTTAACTAATAGCATTAAAGAGTATTCTTAAGTTCAAAAGAAATTTGAAGCAAGAACATTTATATGGGGCCTATTACAGAAATCAATGTTTTTTACAACATTTCGTGTTGAGGGGGTTTGCCGATAGTTAAGAATTCCATAATAAAAATCCTCTTTTCATAAATTGTATATAGTAAAAAATAGTATCAATTCAAACCAAATCATCAGAGAATTCATAGAAAAATTTTGTTCGAAACAATTCAATATAAAAATAGATATTTTTCATGTACTCGAAGATAAATGTTTCAGTGAAATTATAAGTAATGAGGATTTGATATTAAACACATTCGATGCTTTCAACCACCAACTACTTATTTTTCCATATAATACCTACTTTTTTACTCAATCCTCCTTTAGAAAAATTTTAATGAGTCATTTCATTTATAATCCTAAGGTACCTATGATTTTTAACACATTTCAAAAAGTTTCAGAGGCACCGGTTCTGCTGTTTCTGAGTACACTATTGAGTAAATTTAATCACTAATTACTGTTTCTTTCAAAGTGATATTAAAACCACCATAAAACAATATATCTTTTATTGAATGCGTTCTGTTAGTGAGGAAATGTGATTACATTTACTGTTACATTATGAGCGGAGTCATAATTTATATATGAATATAGACTAAACAATGGTTCATACACTCTAAATATCACTGTGAAAACTTATTACCATCTTAAATCAAAATATTTAAGTTTTCAGATAACGCAAATAACCTTTTCTAATCAATTTTACATTCGCGGTCGATTAGAGGTTATGCGCAGGGAGGAATGCGCGAGTTCCCTTTGGTGTAAGCGATTTCAGTTCAAAATCGACGGAGTGCGACTACTGCTTGGTCCCTATACTGTGATAATAGTAAACATAAGTGAATAATCAGAAAAACCCTAAAGAACATGAGCATAAATGATAGTCAGAAATATACATAATCGACAGTAAGAAATATACATAATGGTAGCAAGAAATCAGAAGTTACTGAACCAAAGCTCTCCATCACTTGATATATAATAAACTTCCACAAACTAATTATTGGCTAAACGCATTTCTCGATATGAAGCATATTAACTATTCTAATGTTTAGCATCTAATATATTTCTATTGTTGAACGATAGATCCTGGACTTCAGAGGCTCTGACAAGATAAACTGCAATGTGAAGTATAGGTACCCTAGATTTGTCTACCATAAATTAATTTATAGGTTTAACTGAAAGGAGAGCATTACGAGGGTTGCCTTTTATATTTCGGGATTAGAGAACAAAAACAAATATTAATAATCGAAAATCGCTTTCTTGTGTGTCAAAATATTCCCCATTGAGATCTATACACATTTGCATGCGTTTGAACCAATTATCGAAGCACTTTTGCCACTCTGATTGAGTAGTAGTAGTAGTTACTGTCCTTTATTGCAAGCAATGGCCATCGACCTGAGGTCCTTCAGCCTATTAAAATACATAATAAAATAACAATCTTTCCTTGATTGGTTCAATGCCTGTAGTTGAGTAGTTGGTTAGGAGGATTATGTAGAATATTGTTTGGGTGCCTCATTTTAGTGGTGATTCTCAATGCTGTGGTTTCAGCAGCCAGATTTTTAATTGCTGGTGCTTTACAATTGGCAAACAATGGATGGCCATATTCTAATAGAGGTCGACATATAGTTTTGTATATCTTGGCAGCGCTCTTGATGTTGGTACCCTGTTTCCTATTCGTCAGCATTGCAAAATATTTTGCCCTTGATATGGTTTTTTTTTCATTAATCTTGTGTGACTGTTGAAATTAAATCTGTTATCAATTTTAACTCCCAAATATTTGATTGACGGAGATGGAGTTACAGTTGTACCGTTAATGAGTATATGTGGTGACCTATGAGAAATTTTGTGATAAAAAATTATTAACTTTGATTTTGAAGGGTTAGTTGTTAATCTCCATTTGAAGAACCATTTGTTGATGTTATTTGTAAAGTGTTGTAGTTCTTGTACACAGGCCTCAGCAGATTTTCTATGAACGATCAATGTTGTGTCATCTGCAAACTGCAAAATGTATTTTTTCTTTGTTGTCTCGGGGTAGATGTCGTAACCATACAGTTTATATAAAGTGGTGGAAAGTGGAGATCCTTATGGTGTTCCTTGTTCTGGTGAAAATGGTGTTGAGAAAGAGTTGTTTATTTGGACCACCAACTTTCTATTTTCCTGAAACCTCTTGCAGAGCATTATAAGGGTAACAGGGCATTTCATTTGGTCCAATTTAAAGAGTAGTGCCACATGCTGTCAAATGCTCTTTGAATGTCTAAACACGAAAGCTGAAGTCTTGAATTTAATGAGAGCAGCGTTTTGCACATTTAAAATCAACATTGTGAGTAGGTGGATGGTTGAATTATTTTCTTTGAAGCCAAATTGATAATTACGAATATACTTGTTCACGTGTTTCTTCAGCGTTACCTTAATTATTTTCTCAAAAAGCTTCCCTAGCACTGGTAACAAAATTATTGGTCTATAATTTGTGAAATTGGAGGAATCTGAGTTTGGTTTAGGTATATTAATTTTATGACCTCTTTTCCATATTTCTGGAAAATAGCATTATTCAAGCAGTATTCATATAAGATAATTAGATGTTTGTGCATTTTTTCATTTAGAGCTTTCACTATGGACCAGGGTATGTTGTCTGGTCCAGGTGCTCTATTTTTTGCTTTATGTAACAATTGGTAGTATTTTGTTTCATTAATTTCTATCTTTTCCGCCTCAACTGTCACACTTTTTGAAATAGCCCTCATACCAACAATTGACTTCCTCATAAGTATCTTTGTCATAATTGCCACCTTTGTCAAATGTGAATATGTTCTTGTAATGACTTGCAAATAAATCAACTTTTTCCTCTTGTGTTTTATATTCGATGTTATTATGTATTAGTGTTTGAATTTGAGAGTACTTTTTGTATTTTGTTAATTTATTGATTTCTTGATAAAAAGGCTTTCCTTTGGATTCATTTATCCTGTAACAAGCTTCTGTCTATTTGTGCTCTTTATACTGTTGAATCATTTTGTTTACATTGCTGTTGAGCTCGTTCAGTGTTCTCTTGACTTCTGGTAATCCATTTCTGCGATATTCCCTGTATATTTTTCTTTTATGTTTAATTAGTTTTATTATGTATGGAGGAAGTTCATGAATGGATCGTAATTAATGAAGTATATTTTTTGATGCTTTCTGATACTAGGTTATTGAAAGACTCGACATATTTTTCATCTATCAGGTTATTTTTTTTCATCTCTATATAGGTCTCTATTTCTTTGTTGATTTCCTCAATATTGGATTTTTTATAATTTGGTATTTGTTTGATATTTGTTTCCAATGGCTCTTTGTTCATATCAATATCCAAAATCATTGCTAGATGGTTGGAACCAAGATCAGGAGTTAGATGTATTTTATTAATATTTTGCCTAATGTTGGTGGAAAATAATACTAGGTCAGGTGTACTCTCAAAGTCTTCCATTATAAAAGTTGGTTCCGTTTCAGCTTTTGAGAACTGCCCATTTTCCAAAAAATGTTTGATCTGCTTATTGAATTTGTTGTGCTTGACCCATCGATTTTTGCCTCTACAAACATAGCACAAGATATTTCATTATGCTCAATAAAGTGGTTAATTAAATTTTTTTAGGAATGTAGCTATTAATATTATAGAGCAATCTAACCATCGATGTGAACTTGAATATTATCCTTAGAGTGTACAGGTTCTGTTGGCGAAGGTTCATCGCTATCATCTAAGTCAAACATAAGAATGTGTGAATCTGTTTCCAGTAAATACCACGGTTGTATCAATGTTGTACTGATTGATGAACCTTTTCTTCATTTTCATTAATAGGTCGCTCCTGTTAGTGTTCTTGGATTTGTTCAGCTTTCGGCAATATGTGTGTATGATATCGTCATGGATAGATATCGATGAATGAATTCTAGACTTTTTTTTCCAAGTCTTCTATTTCCCTGTTGTTTTTTATTTATTGATCTTGTAATTACATTGGGGATGCTTTCAATGGTTTTTTTTTTTTGGATGTTTGGGGCACTTTAAAGACCATGCTAAATGATCTTCTGCATTACAGGCCACACAGGTTATTAGATGTACATTGGGACATTTTGTGTGCTCCTTTACATTTAGAGCACTTGGGTGGACTTTTACAGTCCTCACAGTAGGGATGGGACATCGATAGATTTTCGTCGATGTTTAACATCGATGATAACATCGAACTGTACCATCGATGTTAACTGAACATCGCTAATTGAACATCGATGTTTGTGAACATCGGTGTTTTTACACTTTAATTATACTTAGGTATATCAATCATTCATAATGATTTAACGATAAATTCCCAATATAAAAAAAAAAAAATTCAATGTCTACTGAAAATTCTTATATTAGAAAAAAGATACAGGTAACTATAACATAAATTTGGAAAAGCATAAAATAAAAATTGATTCAATAAATGGATAGAACTCTGGACACTGAAATAAATTAAAGGTCCCAAATACTCCTATCTATTGACTGGAGAAACAAAATTTGTGAAAGTCGCTTTCCTTTCAGTCTGTTTCTCTGTTGGGAGAGCGTCTGTCCACCTTTAGGAAATAAATGCTCAGATGGAACTGATGTAGCTACAACAGCGAGATATTTGATGGCTATTTTAGATAGCGTAGGGTAGGTTTCTCTTTTTTCTCTCCACCATCTCAAAAGATTTTCTTTGAGGGGCATAACAGAGTTTCTCAAATATAATGAGAGTTCAGAAAAGGTGTCTTTTAATTCAGTTTCGTTTGAACTATTCGACTCAACAAGACGTTCATGACCTGCCCATAAACTGAAGGTGGGTCCTGAAAAACATAAACATAAAAAGTTATTTTAGTTGTAACTAGGTTATTTACCTACTCCGAAACTCACCCTTATCTGGTTCCGTATCAACCTCAATTGACTGATGAATCTGAGGACCTCTTGTATTTTTCGACGAATCACTTCCCATCAAATCCATTATGATTTGTATTGCCTTAGAGCAACTCAATAAACTTTGGAAGTACATTTTCTTGAACCTCGGATCCAAAACATTTGGGTTTTACCAAAAATTATACTATTTCTACCTAGAGTTTTACCCCAATATTGAGTTATAAGAAAACATCGAATATTTTGGAATTTCCTATTTCCGGATGGCCGTAATATTCGAATTGATGTCATGTACGGATTAGGAAGTAATAATAATAATAATAAGTTTATTTAGCTTTTTAAGCTATTACAAAATCATAATAAATTGAATACATTACTTTTGAAAAATAAACAAAAATAATATCGATATCAAACGAAAATTTTTCTCCTCAATCCCCGCTTGAAAAGTTGCACAGTCGCCGCTGATCTTATCTCGGCAGGTAAGTTATTGTAACCATCAAGCCCTAAGTTGATCATCTGAGCCACATCCAAAAATCCTAACCTCTTCAGCATTTGAGTAACAGGGGTACTCTTGGCACACCTCAGCAAAATTCGCATTGCCTTATTCTGCAGAATCTGGAGTCTACGTACACGTTCTTTACTACATGCTATCAAGAGTGACATACAATAGTTGAAGTGGGGTTGGATTATTGTATTATTGTATTATATTATATATATATATATATATTGTGTTTACCCCCCTTGTGGGAGATACTCAGGTAATCGAATATCATTTATCTGACCATTCTGCCTTGAAGTTCACTTCTAACCTCAATTACATGAATGATAGAAAAAAGCAGACAGTTAAAAGAAGAATTATAAATGATGAGTCCATCTATCGTTTTCTTCAGGAGCTATCTCTATTGAATTGGGATGATATTTTCACTAATCCAACTGATCCAAATCAACTTTGGAATATTTTTCATGATAGATATTCCCAGACACTTGAAAGATGTTTTCCTAAGGTCAATATTCTTCCTTCATATTCAAAGAAATATTTCCAGCTAACACCTGAACTGATATACATGAAAAAACATCTTGATTTACTCTACATTCTTTCTTTTTCTAGACCTGAATTTAAAACCACATATAAATCAGCAAAGAGAAATTATGATCTAATTTTATCCAAGGCTAAAAGATCACTTTAATGAACTTATTACAAACTCTGAAAATAAATCGAAGGCCTCTTGGAAGGTTATAAATTCCCTTACAAAGAGTAAGATATCATCAGCTTATTCATCTGTGCATGATAATTCTTCATTGCTACCAAATGAGTTAAATAACTTCTCTGTTGACTATCCTTCTTCACTGACAACAAATCTAGAGAAAAGTTCTGTCACTGATCGAAATAGACTTGATAATTCCTTTTTATGTTCGAGGTTACGCCTGATGAAGTCCGGAAAATAGTAAGAACTCTAAAAACAAGCTCTCCTGTGGATATGATGAGATACCAATAAAAATTCTCAAAGCATCGATTGAAATTATAGTTTCACCCCTTTGTTACATAATTAACCGCTCATTCAAGGAGGGAATTTTTCCTGACCAACTCCAGATTGCTATTGTGAAACCCCTATACAAGAAAGGTCCTAGTGATGATCCAAATAGCTATAGGCCTATCAGCATCCTATCTTCTTTTTCCAAAGTCTTTGAGAAAATTCTGTCCAACAGATTACTCAATTTTTTCCATAAATTTAACGTTATTTC
The DNA here is from genome assembly GCA_030674115.1 of Micraspis discolor. Lineage (NCBI taxonomy): Eukaryota > Metazoa > Arthropoda > Insecta > Coleoptera > Coccinellidae > Micraspis > Micraspis discolor. Next base: position 537,201 of record JARTUT010000023.1, read on the forward strand.
GACTCGCCAGCATGGCTTTGTGAAGAACAGAAGCGTTGAAACTGCTACTTACGAACTTATAAATGAGGTTTTAATTTCCCTTGAGCGAGGTGATGTACCTCTGGGCATGTTCTTGGATTTGACAAAGGCCTTTGACTGTGTAGAACGGGGAAGACTACTAGAGATCCTTGATGAGTATGGAATTAGAGATAATCAATTGAAATTGATGGAAAGCTATCTCACATCTCGCAAACAAATAGTTATCACAGAGGTTCGTGGCGAATTACTCAGGTCGGACATAAGAGAGACTGTGTTGGGCGTACCTCAGGGGAGTATTTTAGGACCAATCTTGTTTATCCTCTATGTCAATAAGTTACCTAAGGCAAAAGTTTCATCAAATAACTCTATGGGGATGTTCGCAGATGACACTAGATATTTGCTGAAGTCCTCTAGTGTAGTGGAAGTAGTGGAAAACTCCAACAATGTAATGAAGTCTGTAGGAGACTGGTTTTCTAACCACAATCTAATCTTGAATGTTGACAAAACGCAATGTATTTTCTTCCACAGTGAAAGAACCAAACTGAAGTATCCGTCATCAGTGATTACTGCAAGTAGCAATGTCGCAGTCAAGGATAGTGTTGTGTTTTTGGGTATAGTGTAGGATAGTCATCTCAAGTGGGGACCTCACACTGAACAACTTAGATCTAGGCTTAATTCCATATGTTATATGCTCTTTATGTTAAGAGATCAGATTGACTTCGATTTATTGAAAATTATATATTATGCTAATTTCAGTCAACTCTGTCCTATGGGATAATATTTTGGGGTAACTCTTCTTATGTAAGTCACCTATTTGTGAGTCAAAAGCGAGCTTTAAGAACTATGCTACGTTTAGGTTATAGAGAATCTTGTAGGGGTTTCTTCAAAAGTAACAATATACTTACAATTTATGGATTATACATATATAGACTGTTGATATTTTTTGCAAAGCATAATCATTACTTCGAGTCTTACAAAAATCTGAATGCCACTAGAAGAATGTGTCCATATAATGTGCCATCTCACAAGACTACTTTGAGAGAAAAAAGTGTCGAATGTATGGCTATTACGTTGTTCAATATATTGCCTCCTGAGGTAAAAAAAGTTCGTGTCAAGTCAAATATAGAAAGTTGTTGTATAAATTAATTTTGAATTGTGAACCATATAATATTTTTGAGTTTAAAGAATTTTGTAAAAAAATGTGATACTGTAATTTTGGTAATGACGTGTTCCATTTTTATACCTTGTTATAATTATTTGGAATCAATAAAATACTATACTATACTATACTATAAACTGTTCTTTTACTCCAGTGAGATAGTTTCTTCGAAACTCTGCAGAAGTATCCAATTTTTTTGCCTAGTTTTTTACACATATAGTCCACCTGAGATCCAAAATCAAGCTGTTGATCGAATATAACACCAAGATACTTCATTTCCTTTACGAATTTAATTTGTTCATTATCAATTAAGACCTGATATGTTTTCTCATCAAATTCCCTACATTTATTTCTGGTTCCTAATACCATACATTTGGTCTTCTCATGGTTCAACTTAAGCTTATTCAGCTTCAACCAATTCTGAAAAATTTTCAATTCCTTGTTGAGGGTTGATATCAACTCGTCACAATTATAACCTGCAACGGATATCACCGTATTATCGGCATACAAGTTGAAAAAACACTCCTTTAGGTATAAATGCAAATCATTAACATATAAAATAAATAGTAGAGGACCCAGCACACTACCCTGAGGTACACCATAACATACCTTCCTTCTCTCAGATAGCTCCTGCTTTACCTTAGTCCTCTGATATCGCCCGTTCAAATAGTCCGCGAGCCATTCCAGTACCTTACCCCCTATTCCATACATTTCACATTTTTCCAATAACCTCTCTCTATCGATCGTTTCAAAGGCTCGGTATCAGTCTATGAATGCACTCACCACAATCTTACCATCGTCTATATTTTTTCTCCACATATGACAGACCAACTGGCAGGCAGTCTCGCATGAATGATGACGACGAAATCCCGATTGCCACCGATGCACAATCGAATTCTTTACCAGATAACCGTTCAACGTATCCCGAACTATACTCTCTAATATCTTGTCTACAACCGGGAGCAAGTTCACAGGTCTAAAGTCCGCAAGACGAGCCGGGCTCGCCACCTTCGGTATCGGTACCACTGTGCTGCACTTGACAGCATCCGGAACCCTTCCTGTACTTAAACTAGTATTTATCAGATTTAAAGGGGATAACCGACCACATCGAATATCCTTTAATAACGATACTGTCACTACATCATCTCCTGTAACTCTATTTTTCAAACTTTTCACTATCTTATATAGTTTACTGAGGGACACCTCCGGAAAGGAACACACCTCGTTCCCGCTTCTCATCAACCTAATCTCCTGGAAATTTTCATCCGGTTTATTAGTTATTTCGTTTATACTCTCGATGTAAAAATTATTCAATTCCTCACACAATAGCCTCCCATCCGCAAGCTCAATATTAGAAAAATTTACTTCCTCTCTGCTCCCACACACCACTTCCTTTAAAAATTGCCACATTTTTCTACCATTGTTACGATTCCCGTCTATTTTCCTATTGTAGTACTCCGATTCCTTTCTGCGCAACATACCGACAACTTGATTTCTTTTCAGTCTGTATCTATCCAAGTCTACAATATCATCTGAGTACTTAAAAATGTTGTAATGCCTGTCTCTTTCGCTCTGCAAACATCTTATTTCTTCGTCAATCCAAGGTGTACCTGGTTTACCATTCTTCTTCTCCAACGGAGCAAACATGTTAACTTTATTAACTATATTAGTTTCAATATTTTTGTACAACACATCCACATTTGTAGAATCATAATTCCAATCACTGCCAATCAACTCCAACTGAATCTGCTCCGTCCTTTTTTCTGTAATTCTCCTTCTGAACACGTCCCCGCCGTGATCCACTTTACTAGCTTCAAAATTAATTCCAATTATTTCATGATCAGTTATCATTGGAAAATTATATTTCACTTCTTTAAATGGTCTATTGACTATTATCAAATCTATCAAAGTTTTTGAATCAATTGTACATCTAGTTGGTTCCTTCCTTATTTGTTTGCATCCCGCAGACTGTACTAAACTCAACAATTTCCGCGAATAATAATCAGGTTTGAGCAAATTGACATTGAAGTCCCCCATAAGTAACAAATTATTTTCCTTTATAGTGTCACTGTCCAAAAATTCCTCCAACCTGCCTAAAAAATCTGCTGTATTTCCGCTTGGAGACCTATACAAGCCTGCAATAACATATTTATCCTTCGCAATATATACAGTAATACTAGTATACCAAAACTGCAGACCCACACTAACTTGCTCAATATTTTTATATTTGATACTATCCCTAACATATATATTAACACCTCCTGTGTGCCTGCTAGTCGAGAAGTTCGACACACAATTAAAACCTTGTATACTATACTCCCCCCTGTCAACATCCTCCGTGATATGTGTCTCCGTTACAATTGTTACAACAGGCTTGAAATCGTCTATCAGCTGCCGCAACTGCCCAAAGTTCGTAGTCAGCCCCTGAATATTCACACAAATTACCATCCCCTCCGAAATCTTCTTTAACAGCTATTCATAATTAGTCCTCATTTTATTTTTTTCCACCTGATTTAAATAACTCGAGAAATTTTTATCGAACACATGATGATCATATTTGACCTCTTTTAGACCCAATGTCCGACATGCATATTTACAATTTGCACACTCAAATTGCACACTTTTACACTGTTCTTTTTTGTGATCTTTACCACATAATGGACCAACTGTTTCCTTACTCTTACAATTCTCCGACCTATGCCCGAATTATAACAGTTATAACATCTCAGTACGCTGATAAACTCAAAGTAACGATATCTGCTCCATCCAATATTAACAACCTTTCTGCCGAAAATAATGGTTTCAGGAATCATGAGTTTAAGATGATTCGAAATAATGGTGGCTGCTAAATGAAATAGTAAACTTTAAAACAAATCGCACAATAGGTATTCAATTTTACATACAAAGGTGCTTCTAGTATTTGCCGCTTGAAGCAGCCGTTTTGGATGAAACAATTTTTTCAAGTTGGACCATTTCCGAGTTTTTCAAAAATAAACGAAAAAAAAATATATTTTTTGTGTCATGTCCATGTTGAATTATTACATATCCCTATCACCAAATTAGTGTAAACTGGAAAGCACAAAATCAAGTAAAATAAATTTTTGGACGCCCTCTATCTCAGAAATCAAGTCGTTCATATGAACTTTTTTATTTATAATTACGCAAAGTTTAACCCCTTAAGGTTTGCAAAAGTAATTAATCGACACCCTGTATAATAAACGACCGATTCCAAAATTATCATAACACAAAATTGGGGTAAAACCCGAATATAACTTTCTCCTGACGTCAACCAGAACTGTGACGACTAATTTCACCCAGCTGTCTATACAGGGTGACAACAAAATATGGAATCATGCTCATGTTTGTATATCAATGGGGATATGAAATTCGATTTTTTGCAGTGTGGAATATTTTTGGTTGTACCAAAGAAGGGTCACAAATATTTCCAGTTAGACAGAAAATGGACTATTTTTTGAATATTTGATGGCAAAGTCGGTATATTTTCTCATACTTTTTAATGGGGGTATTTAACCCTCCCCCCCAGAAAAGAGTTTCCAACACTAAATCCTCGAATGAAAATGGAAATTTAAAATATATCAAACATTGTACGAAAACTAATGAAAAAGGTTTATTTCATTTTATTCGATATTCCACGTAGCTGATATAGCATAAAGAAAAAAGAAATAAACAAATGAAATTAATTAAAATGATTTCCTAGAATCTAGATAGATCATACCTAGATAAGCGAATAGCATGCGAAAGTTTGTGTGGTTGCATAAGTAAACTGGTGTCTACGCGTGACACGACTTCTTCACTCTTACAAAAGCAAGGGTGCGGGTTGCCGGATAGTTTGGTTAATTTCTCCAACAGTACAAATATGAAAATTATACAAATTCAGAGCTTTTGATATAAATCCACACAATTATGGAAAAAAATTCTATCGAAGATGATTTTTTTTCTGCAGAAAGGAAATCCCCTGAAATGTGGTTATCATCCCTCGAGTTCTGTGTTCTATGTGAATTACTTCAATCGGGTAAAACCTGAAGTGACGTACGCTACATCTGACGCGCTTTTCTGCCAGTTCATAGTTGAAACTTGAGATTGCTGAATGCTGAGAGATTAAGTGTGGCTTCGTTCAACAATGGGTCAGGATAGATTAGTTGGGCTATCATTGCTATTTATACATAGATATATTTCAATAAAGGTGGACAATATTATAAGTCGATTCGCTAATAATAAAAAGAGGCGGATTGATTTCGTTTTGTAATTTTTGAATCATGTTTGATGCTAAAAGGAGCGGGTATGTTTTAATTAATATAACATTCACTAATATTTCTGATATTTTTCCCTTTAAATTTAGAATGATTTATTTCTTGAGTTTTTATATATTTTTTTTACCTATATATATTTTATTTCTTGACTTTTATATACCTATATTTTATTTCTTCAAATTTTATGATGATTATTGTATGCACTGTTCTCGCAATTGTTTGTTTTATATGTTCTCAATGTAGAATAAAAACTGTCAAATTATAGATGAGCTACAATAAATCCCCCCCTTCCTAGCGCGCTTTCGCTCAAGCTCATTATATTATTATTGATAGTTCAGGTCAACTCCCAAAAACTTGTCACTACCCCCCCCAAACTGAATCTCTGGATACGCCACTGATTCAAACTATGGTCAACTGAACTCTACTGTCTCTACTCCTTCCACCATCTAAAACTACCCAAAAACTAAACCAGTTTGTTCCTCTCTACCAACGCTTTGAACAATCTAACATTGGTACTTCACAACAAATGAATCCCTTTTTCTGACGTGTACGTCAACTTGCGCAGAGATACATTCAAGCAGAACTACCTGGCTTGGTTCATGGTATAAAGGAAAGTTGGAAAAAAAAGGCAGAGGTGTATTAAGCGTAGGGTGAAATTGAATTTGAATTTTGGAGCTTCAGAATCCTGGAATGTTATACCCTATCCAATATTTTCGACTAAACTTGTTGCTGTTTTTTTCATTTGTGTTACCTTCAAGTAGAAGTCTTCTAACGATTATTTTATTTTTCGATAAAGCTTTCTAAGATTCTATTCGGTTTGGTTAATGACTACCTCTATTCCCATCAGGAGAAATTCTTAACCACTTTGAGTTCTTGCTTTACTGCTTATTCAAAGCAAACATTTTTTGCTTATTTAATGATTTTATGTCAACCTTGAATTGATTTGATTTTTTTGTTGGATCTTTTTCCGTCTGGTGATTTGAATAATATTCTATGTATGCTTTCAATTACAGGAAAGATACAAAAAAGACGTCAACGTCGCTATTCAGTTTCTTCAATGCAAACAGAGCAACTTTGTGGCCCACAAATTCGACTCTGTGAGTATTGAGCTTTATAGGAATTTCAGTAATTACATGTGATTTTGTAGCTACCTCCAGAAATACAAAGTGAAGTATCAGTTTTTATGACGCACAAGAAGAAACCAGAGGAGAGAAAATTGATAGAGCCAAAGAGTATAAAAGTTCCTATACCCACTTTTCCACCAACTGCCATGTTTTACTCAGTACCAAAGTCTCCAAACGCTAATCAGAGGATTATAGAAGAAGTTCCTTCGTCCACCCCTTCAGTTGACGTTGTGTCTGCGGCAATTATGGCGAAAGTTCTGGAAGAAAGGCAGAGAGAGAGGATGTGCATCAAGCATTGTGATACATGTACATGCTCTAGAAATATCAAAATTACTGACCCTAATGTTTTCCACGATATGGCAACTCAAACAGAAGAGTACAAACCTCCTTGCAAGACTTGTAAAGATGCCAACTTTCAGATCTTGAAATTACCGAGAAACACAGATATAGCAAATAGCAAAGTGCCAAATTTCGAAATAGAGAATTGCAATAATATAGTTAAAGTACAACCCAATAATTTTTTAGTTGAAAAGAGTATTTCCAATGCCTCCAGTCTGATAGATCTTGATGTTAATTTGAATTCTGAAGGCATAATGACTAATATAACTAATTTTGAATGCAATGATAATATTAAACAACCCATGCTAGATAACAGTTCGAATATAATAAAAAACCAGGAAGTTATGCAGCAGCAACCCCTTCCATTTAATAGGAATTTCAAAATATCAAATGAAATTTCTTGTAATCTGAATAGCAAACCAATACCGGTATTCAATTCTTTAAACTCTCATACTATACACAATGAAAGAATTAGTCAAGCAACCAGAACCTATTGTAATAAAAATAATCTAGTTCATGCTCATAGAATTACTGATAGTATGACATCAGATATTGTAAAATGGAATGAAATAGGGAGAAAACAGAGGATCGAAATCAGATTAATAAAGAAAATTTTCAAAATTTAGATAGGTCAAAATATCAAGAAATGGAGGAGAATGTTAAGAGGTTCCTGTTCAAGAAGACTGAGCTTTGGAAAGAGCAATCTCAGAGTTGTCCTAAAAGTACTGAAGATCCAACTGACCCTCAACAGACCTTTTCTCATACCCAAACAGAGATTTAATTACCAATTAACTGTTATTATTTTTAATATTGTTATGTTTGTAGTATTGACAGATTTTTTATTTTGAAGGTATTATCTCTCCTCATGAAAAAAAAGATTTGTTTTCAAGATTTTGATGAAGAATTGTTAAAAAATTTTTGAGAATATAATAAATTGACATTTTGTTTATATTGTTGATATTCTCTATACAGGGTGTACCGTAACTCAACGTCAAGCGGTTACTGGGCGATATGCTAGGTTATACCAGTTCTAGCAAAAATAAAAAAAAATTTCTATGTCACTTGGTTAAGTGATAATTAATAGGTATATTTTTGTAGTCACAAATTTTCCAATTTTGAAGTGATTTTTTTAAAACTTAATCCTAAATAATCATGCTATTGATTACAGTCACAAATCCATTGTTAGGTACAATTGTTTTATTTTTATTTTTCTGTATTTTTGCTAAAACTGGTATAACCTAGCATATCGTCCAGTAATCGCTTGACGTTGAGTTACGGGACAGCCTGTATAAAAATATTCAGGTGCCATATTGTTGACTTCAGAAATTCCTGATTTTTTTAAAATATTTATTCAAAGTAGGCCAGCTTCAATGCTTAAAAATGGTCATTTTTCCTAAAAAAATAATTTTTCTCAAGTAAAAAAATACGTTAGAGTGCAATTCATTCCATGAGGAAAAGAGAGTTAATTATTATAAAATATATATTTTTATTTTTGTGAACATCATGTAACTATTGTATCATATTGGTTTATCAAGCAATTCCTAATGGTATATTATTTGTGCAAATGTGAATAATGTCTATATTGTAATAGGTGATTCGGAGATTCCAAAGATTGGATGGATACATTGATTAAGACTAAGTAGGTAGTATAAGAAATTTATATGTAATTATATATAATCTTATATTTATATATGTGTTGTGACAATGAGCTTTAAGAAAAAATACACAGGGAACACTAGCAGATAAAAAAATAATATCATAGATTTAAGAAGGGTATGAACATAGGAAATTTAATGCTAATATTTGGCTAGAAATGGTTGTGAAATTCCATGGAAATAACTGAAAAAGGTATATATTTATGTACTCCTACATGTAATTTATGATTATAAAAAAAAACAGTATTCATGCTTTACTTGCGCTCAAATGAAATGTTGAAATTTTATTTTGTGTAAATAACAATTATTCAAGTGTTGTTAGTTTATGAAAGTACTATACCACCATTTTCAATAATTCAGTTTTTGCAGTATAAAAATTAATTGGAAGAATAACTCCATTTTCTTTAGCAATAAATTTGTATGAAATAATTTTATCAATTTTATAAGAAGTATACTGTCGAATATTTTCTTTGTTAATTTACATCAACTATCTAGCTATAATAAGAAGAAAATCTCAAGAGAACCGAAACAATGTTTTATTGTTCCTTCTTTACCTTGAAATTTGAGTAACAGTTCACGAATGCTTGTTCTAGTAGAACAGCGTGCTGCCGTTTAGATCAAATTTCTGTAAATTTCGAATACCGAAACTTACTCTTTTTGTTTCGTTTTATTATGTGAAAAATTTGAAATGGCTGTATATCAATCTTTAGGAGGCTAACGCCCGTTTGCACCGACTTTTTCTTAAGGGTCAGTTAGGCTAACGGTCCCTTAAATTGCACTTAACGGTCAGTTCGTGTTGCACCGATTTTAAATGACCCTTAAATCAGCCATTAAACCAACTTTAGTTAATTGACCAACTTCCGTCCTTTAAAGCATATTTAACAAATTTAAGTAATTCTTAACCTATAAAATCAAACAACATATACAATTCAGTAGGATGGAAGGTTTTGATGAGATCCTTGTTGAGGATTTTTTTGAGGATGATATAGAGGTTCTTGAATTTATTGAGATGGGCTTTCCAAGAAGAAATTTTGTAAGACCGAATTATTACGAGGAAATGTCGCAAATGGACTTCTTCAAAAGGTTTAGGCTGACAAAGTATTGTTCAGAGTGAACTTATTAGGTATTTCAGTCAGTTGTGATACCTAACACTGATATTTCATAAAAATCTAATGTTGAATCCCAGTTTGAATAAAATTAACTTCCATATATGAAATCCTTTTTGTTGCTTTTGTTCATCCGAACAGAGTGCCTATCATTTTGCCCAAATATCTGTAATTTTCGAATATCCAGCTGAAAATGGTCTGCATCGATTTTCTTAATAAAAAGAGGTTTGGTAAAGAGTAATTTTATTTTCTATGGAAAAAAAACAAGAAACCGAAACATAATTAATCTATGTCCTTTGGCGAGACAGCATTTCCAGTTGTTTTCTTTTTATTTCCATATTCAATTTAAGACACTCAAGTTTCATTTTATGTTCCTCTTCAGCCTGCATCCTCTCCTCTTGAATTTTTTTCATTTTGAGATGAGCAATGGCAATTTTTTATCAGCTAGAACCTCGTATTTTTCGGCTAAGGTATTACCAGCCAAGGTTTTAAGGATTGTAGCTGTCGGTCTCCTTCTGTGACATCCCTAAAATGATGAAGAGGTAGTATATGTTTTGAGAATGGGATAATACCCGAAACATGCATGTCAACAATTATGTTTAAATTAAATTTGCCATACACTGTATTTTCTTCTTCAATTTCACAGTCTCTCACAGTATACTGCAACAGTGCAGGATTCAGAGGTTGTTTCAAATCATTCGTTTTGAAGCTTTTCCAATTCCTTTTCTGCATTTCTGTATCGCACTTCTAAAATTTTTGAAAGCGTTAGTGTGCCATCCGTTAAATAATTGTCCCCTCAGAATATATAATTCTTTCGTGAAATAAAACATATTCCAAAACAGAAAAAATATATTAGTTGAATCACATAAGTACTTCAAATAGCTTAATACATTAATAATCAAAAATAATACATTACTTACATTTCTGGATGCTAATTTAGGAGAATCGCAGGGGTCATCGATTTCAGAATTTCCATTGAAACATTCGGCTAATGAATATGACGGCATTTCTTTTAGAACTTCTTCCATGTTATTCTCCATTGAATTTCCACCAGTCAAGGAGCTACCCTATAATATATTCATATTACTACAAAAGTTGCAAATATTGGAAATATTCAACTTTATTGGGAACTATAAAAAATCGGGTTGACAAATCCCGCAGGTCTGAATGTAAACATCGCAATTTTTTCATCAAGAAACCTACCGTATTTTCGACTACAAATTCAGTCGCATCAGAATTTGCCTGCAAATTTTCATTATAAGCCAGCATTGCTGATTAATAACTAGTATATAACGTCAATGTACGCCAGAGACATCTCTGTTATATGCTGAATACTCTAGATAATGCGACGTTGCCCTACTTCAAATAAATTAAAGGTCCATCAGTTAAAGTTGACAGGAACTGGTTTGGTGCAAATCATTTGAATCTTAAGTTACCCCTTAAGTTAAAGGCCCATTTGTTAGGTAACGCTTAAGAAAAAGTCGGTACAAACGGGCGTAAGGCTTGAATGTTTGGTTGCGTAAAAAGCGGAAATCATCTGCTTGAAGTTCATTCGTTTGTCGTGTGATAATAGGTTCAAATCAAGAAATAAATAATAGAAGCAATATTGCTTATTCTGATAACCGGCTTCGCCTTCTTCACCGTTTTTTGCAATAGACTATTTGAAGCGACTATCGAATTTTAGGGTTTTGTGACATTTCATCAGGCAAGTGATAACTAAAACCAACTAACTGTTCAGAAGGAAGGTCACCCGTTCCCAGAAAAACTGAATATGAATATAATGAATTTTGATCTAACCCCAATCAAGAGCTTCTATTCCTTCATCGTCTGCGCCTCCATCCTCTAGTCCGCCCTCACACCGTGTTTACATAATTTCCGTCTTTGTTATCCGGTACGAGGTAGGCGTATGTTCATCAATGTTGTAAGTTCAAGGCAATGAATATTCATCAGCTGCGAACATTCAAGAATGCAGTAAGCAGTAATTGCCGCGTGCGGTTCGGATCAACGTTGTCATACACGCAGAAGATGATACCATACAATTTCCCATCTGCTTCCACCACATCTTGTTAAATTCCACACGTGGAGACGCAATCCCCATCGATGGGCTACCGTTCTTCTTCGCCCAATATATCATCAGGGCTCCCAACCTGGTCTATTATCTCTCAAAGGGGTACATTAAGCGAACCCCTGAGCAGTCGGATCAGCAACTTCGCCAACTTCTTCGCCCATTCATTCTTGTTTCTCGAATCCTCTGGAAGTGGTACCGAAAGACTGCAAGTAAAGTTATCTTTCGATCTTCTTACATTGCCAAATAATCATTGGTCTTTATCTATTCGTCGGTTTTCATCTCTGAAGTTTTCCTTGAGTCAGAATAATAATCTAGACTATATCATGCCTACCGCTTGGAGCGTGGGCCTCCAAGTCACACATCATTTTTTGTCCTTAAGGACATATTGCCACGTTTTTAATGCTGAAATTCCTAATAAAATCAAAATTAGGGAGATCTGAAATATTGTATAAAACTAAATAAAATAAGAATTATTAGATTCTGGTCAACTCGGGTAGGGGTAGATACTTGACCCCATAGGTTGCTATATGGAAAAAGCAAAAGAAACTACTTCGTTAATTCGTTTAGTACAATTCAATAAGTCAATAAAGTTGAGTACTCTTTTTATTTCAGTTTGACGTTATTGATAAAAATCAATAAAGCTGAAGTACAATCTGCAAAACTACCATGAAAATCGAGATAATCACAAATATGCTAGCTATCACACAACAATTCAATAATAAAAATTATACACGGAAACTTCTTTCCTCATCATGGCCATAATTTCATCGAATCCAATATCGAAATGAAATAAAATGATATTATTGATACGAGATTAAATCAGATTATAATTATTATAACGAGATTAAATAAGACAACATTGCTATTGAAATTTGTATTATAATATATCAAAAAATGCAACAATTCAAGATGAATATTCGAAGATACGAATAAATAAAATATACGGAAAGGCTTAAATTACTGTGAATGCCGCTTCTATATTTCGTTGGTTGACGTATTTCTGGGACAATAGGTATATCCTTGTTAATCTTCATAACTCGTCTTTCATCAATATAACATTCCTGATTTATCGTCAATGGGTCAGTTCATATTACCATTCATTGTTAGATACAGATGAAACGAAATAGAAGTTACAAAATATTTAATTCAGGTATGTCAAGAATCCAATGAAATAATTCAAGGTTATCCGAGTTTAATAATGCCTTAACGGTTGAATAAATAAGCCAAAACAAAATCTTAACAGTCAGAAATTGACTTCCTCCACACTACTGCAATTAACTATAATATGTATATCTGAGTTAACCCTAAGTCTTCGAAGAGTAATAATTATAAATTTTTATACATAAACCTATCTGAGAATCAGATTACATAAGTAATAAAACAGATAAAAAAATCATTAAAGAAAGAACAATACTACTCCGTTTTGAATGATTGTTTGGGCTATTACCATCATCTATTGTGGATGTAATGTTTTCCGACTTTTCGATAGACATCTTCTATCTTTATCAAGGAGGAAAAGTAAAAAACCTTTTGAATATTATCAATTTTCAAAAAGTCAATATTGACAGAAGTCATGAAAGAAAATGAACGATGTTATATACTCATCTGTGATATGATGATCTTTTTAAGTTGGATCGAACTATCGGCGTCCAAACTTCTGGCAGATCTATAGATGGAGCACTTATGGAATCGGCTGTTATTTTCATAAATGCTGCTTCTTTGATTTTTCTTCTTGCAAGTTTTTCTTCTTTGGATATTATTGATGCTTCATCCCACTTTATACGATGATTCTCATCTACAGCATGTTGGACCAACCTGGATTTGTCGCTGTCTAGTACTCGTAGAAGCTTCTGATGTTCTTTTATTCGTACATTCAGAGGGCGTTTAGTTTCTCCGATGTAAGATCTTCCGCACTCGCAAGGTAATTCATATATGCAGTTCTTTGTCCTTTGTGTCTCATTATTAGGCTTAACTTTTGTAAGTTTAGCTCTGATAGTGTCTTGAGTTTTGAATGCAGTTGTTATGTTGTATCTATTTCCAATTCTTCTCATTTTCTCCGACAAACCTTTTACATAAGGAATTACGGTTTTAATGGTCTGATTTATATCTGTTGGTTCAGGTTGACTTTCTCTTGTTCGTCTAGCTTTTTCTAATATCTTTTTAGGGTAGCCATTGCTTCTAAGAGTTTTCGAGATGTTATTTATTTCTTCATTTTGGTTTCTTCAGTGCAACAAATATTTATTGCTCTATTAAATAAACATTTTGCTACTCCCAATTTAGTGTTTAGTTGGTGGTTTGAATCAAAATGTAGATATTGTCCTGTGTTCGTTGGCTTTTTATACACAGTGGTTCTTGGGATTCCATTTTGTTTATGTACGAGTACATCTAAGAATGGAAGTTGTCTGTCTTTCTCGATTTCCATTGTGAATTTAATTGATTCCTCTTGATTGCTTAGATATTGAAGGAATCCATCTATAGTGTCTCTTCCATGTTGCCAAATAATGAAAGTATCATCTACATATCTTTTCCACAGTTTGGGTTTAAGTACATATTTTTCTAATGCCTTCTGTTCGAAAATTTCCATATATAAATCAGCTAAAATTGGTGATAGTGGTGAACCCATGGCCATTCCAAATTCTTGTTGATAAAAGATGTCTTCAAATTGGAAAAATTGATAATTTTCAAAAGGTTTTTTACTTTTCCTCCTTGATAAAGATAGAAGATGTCTATCGAAACGTCGGAAAACATTACATCCACAATAGATGATGGTAATAGCCCAAACAATCAATCAACACGAGCTCTATCATCAACAATATCTCGTCACCAATACTACTCCGAATTAATTTTGAATGAAACAAACCGGCTGACCAACAATGATATCTACCTTTGAATCGACGAACTCTCCAATACAGGTTACAACACAACGTGAAACCGAAAATGATTTCTGTGACGATTGAATGAAAATTGGAAGAATTGCAGATAGAAACAACAATGAAATCATATCAAAATGATTATATGCATTAAGATTATGAAATTTAAAAAAAATCCGATAAACTAGAAATAAGAAGCAGAAAGCATACTCATGAAATGAATTTCTAATATTGAAACGAACTAATAGGTGAAACAAACCAAACAACAATGTTTTTCAACAATTAATTAAAACAAACTGTAACTATCTTTACAATCTTATTATCAAGGTCTCCTTCATTAACGGTCACATATATCCCCTACCTGTCTGGGTGTCTATTTGCTGTTGGCCTTAACTACAGCAAATCTTCCTAGCCCATTCACTTTTCTATTTCCTTTGTACTAGAGGGATCTTGATTAATTCCCTCGTTTTATCCTTCCTGTCACCAGGGGGTGGGAACTGGCCTACTACAAAGGTGGTCACGTTTTTCTTCAACGAACGGCAGAGACATCTTTAGTTATTCCCAAAGCTCGGATCGGTAAATTAGGAATTCTCAGTACCTAGTGATCGGTAAAAACGGATTTTATCGGATCTCGGTCTTGATGGACAAGTAAGAAACTATTATATGACGAGCATTATTTGCATAAACCATTTTCATATGGATTGTATAGACCCACATGGAAAGATTTGCTCTACCAACACTTAATTTGCCAAGTAATTCATTCTACTCCCTATGATTATCATTATTGTAATTTCAATAATCTTTCAGATTATATAAGCCGCCCTCAAAATGATGACATATTTTTTCTACAATCCAGAGAAGAAACTTTGAGGCAACAAGGTATTTGTATATAAGTGAACTGCTCATGGTCATTGATTATAGTTTTGGGTATCCCACTAATAGTGGGATTCATAAAAATCGTTTATCAGAAGATTCATAGAATACTTCAACGGTTATGTGAGATTTACCGTTGGAACGCCAAATTCATGGAATTTCAGCTTTGGCTCTAAATCTTAGTATACCTTCATTAGTATTCTTAACAGAACGGGAAAAAAACAATAAGATCTTATGATCCAATAATGAAGATGGCATCCCAAAAAGTATCTAAAAGAAAATAGACTTCAAGAAATTGTTTCTGTCATAAAAGAATAAATCTAATGTATTTCATGCTTAAATTGATATATTTGTCACTAAAATTATAATTTATTCTTTTAATGTATTTTTCATAATTTGATAAGTAATTGTTGCATAATTATTGTTGGTTCGTTTATTCTTTCCCTCGATATTGAAATTTTTGTTAATTGATTATATACTGCATTATATATATTTTCAAAGTTTATTTTTTGTTTATTTCCTTTCATTCAGATTAGTATGTTCTTCGATTTGAAGGGCAGATATATTTGAAATGACCATAATTCTTTTGATCTGCTGTAAATTGTCATAATTTTCTGATCAAATGATATTTATTTATTGAAATTGTGACAACCTACAGCAGATTAAAATAATGGTCATTTAAAATGTATTTGGTTTCAAATCTAATAAAAGTATGGGATTCAACCTGCGCTTGTATGGAATCCTATGATAACTCATATAAAATGCCCTAGAGACGCTACAAGACAAAACGTTGTGCGAATGGAATCTGTAATAAAGTGTGGAATAACTAAAGATGGCGCTGTAAGTTGAGCTCTCGAAATCGGGACCAAAATTCATGCCAGAGTTGCCTATCTATAGGTAGTCTATGCCTGTCACCTTGTGTTCATCGCTTTAGCTCCCAGGCGCATAACCTATCACCTTAGTTTAAGGCCGAATTTTGGCGGTACAATCTTTCGAAAGATTCCGTATCTTTCAAAAGATTTGTATTTTAGCGTTGCAACGGTGACGTCACACGCAAAATCTTTCGAAAGATCTTTCAATCTTTTGAAAGAACATTTTTGGGTAGTTGGAATATTTTGTAAATATGTCAATTATGGCGGATAATTTGAATTTTGCTTATGATTGTAATTTGTAATATTGCATTGAAAAACACAGATTTTAAATTTCGCGGCTTCTATGACGTCACCAGTTCGAAAGATACCGTTTTAGCGAGTATTGAACCCATGACTTTACAGCAAAAATCTTTCGAAAGATTGCACCGCCAAAATTCGGCCTAAGTTCTCTTGAGGATAGGTCTTTCAATTGTGCTTGGCCTGAAAATATGATTAGTCTCGGGGCAAGGATGTCTGGGTGTCTTCGAAGTCGGTTCTAGCCTTTGCCCTTGGATGACGTGACTTGAGTGGCCTTTGTTGTTCTGTAATCTGAAACGATTATTTTCTTCTTAAGAAAACGACCCATGATTTCGGTTTATGGAATCGGTCTCTCATACTTAATCGCCCCAAATTTAGTTCCACCAAGAGAAATGTAGCACATTGATATTTCTTCCTAATATTTTAGAAATTCCTGTTCCGTTATATTTGTTCAGAATAATTTAATTCAATTTGAAATTAAAATTTACTTGTCGATTTTTATTTTGTCGATTATTGAATTCCATTTTCTTGAAATGATTTAATTGTTGAATTTCGATTTGTGGAAATTATCTCGATTTCTTCTTGAAATTGATGTCAGCAATGAAAGTTGATGAATTTCTGAAGTGTACGCTCCTGCCGGATCTTGTCAATCGTCTGTTTGGTTTTATTATTCAGTTTCTTTCTACAGCGTTTTTCAATTATTTATTTTTAGTACGAATTGTTTTTCCTTTCACACTAAAACGTTCTTCGTATAGATTCTGAATGCATGTTTTTCGTCTTGGCGGACGAAAACTGAAGGTCCTGTTGTCAAGTCTCTGCGAATGAAGCTTCTTAGTTCTCATTGGTGGCTTCCTTCAGTTGGTCTGATTTTTCTTGTTTGTCTCCATAGATTTGGAATAAAGTCGGTTGTACCTTCTCTTTCATTTAAACTTCTCTTATCTAGGAACTCTTCGGTCAATAATATAAGTGGTTCTCCGTATAGATATCAACTCTTCTGTGCTAGTTCTCAATTTCTCTCACCAAACTCCTAGTAGCTCAAGGATAGCTAGGAGTGTTTCAGCAAATCGATCGTTTTTGTTGCCTTTGATCGCTGCCTTAAGTTGACGATGGATTCTTTCGAGCATGCCGTTGGCAGCTGGATGATATACTATAATTCCTACCTACCAACTTATTTAATTCGTTGATCAAAAACGACTCTAATTATTTTCCTTTATCTGTGGTTGTTCGAAGTGGAGTTCCGAATCTCGGCGATTGTGGATGTTTTTTGTTCTGAGGGCAATTGCTTATAACTATCTGGGGAATCGATTAACACTAGTTAGGCAATATCGGTAACTGTTAGCATTTTTTATACCATATATTAGATAGCTGTTCAACAGAAATTAGATCTATCAGGTGAAGTTCAGATGGCGTGTTGGTGAAAGTCACTCTATCATAAATTTCAATGAGCTGTTTGCTTTGAGTCTGAGGCGTTGCAGTTTGTGCCATCCCGAATTCCGGTAAATCTACAGGTTATGGAAATTTTATCTTTTGTTTGCAGTTTTGAGGTTGTAATGCATAAGCTTAACACGGATTCGGCTTAATTGTTTTACATAACGATTGCGAATGTTTCTGAACTCTTGAGTGAATTTAATTAACTTAATTGGATTATGTTATTCGAGAGTTCTTCAGATTTTAGTGGCAATTTATTGTAAATAAACATAGATTGGTCGATGCGTTATTGTTTGAGGTAAGCAATGACAACATAAGTTTTTTCAGATTCAGCTCCCTTCACTAATTTGCATAATATTCTGTGCAAAGATTCTTTATTCATTTTGAAATTAATCTCCATGTCGAAATTATTATTGATGAGTTGACATAAAAAAAATTTAGAAAGCACTGACGTGAGGTCAGTTGGCTTAGGCGCTCTTGTAAACCACTTACGAGTAATTATTCAATTGTTTGAAAGTAACATATTCCTAAGTATTAATTTGTCAAAAACATGTCAACTGTTCAAATCAACAAGGTCGAAATAATCAACGAGAATATGTTTTGTAGGAATCACTAAGCATATCTATTGAAGGTCACCCAAAGTGGAGTAAAAAAAATGTTTTTCTTGTTATCCTGACAATTATTTAAATTTTGAAAAATCATATCTCCAGAACTATTAGCTTGTCGAAGTCGAGAGTGGTATTTTTGTATACGTCGGATAAAACTGCACCATAAAAAATTTTTATTTGAACAGTGTCATTTGAAAAAAATTTTTTTTTTTGTTACTCCGAACCTATTCGGCCGATTTGACCGAATAACGAACTTAGCCGAGATATTTATACCTCAAACCTATTCTGAAAGTTTCAACTCTCTAACTTCATCCGTTCGAGAGTTATCGTGTTCACGGAACGGACGGACGGACGGACAGAATCGATTTTGACCACGGATTATTCATCAGTAGGTCCAAACAAAACGATTGATACCACTTTTGCCCAAAAATTCGAAAGTCACAGACATTTGGGCAAATTGATAAGCACTCTGTTCAGGTGAACAAGAGCGCCAAAAATGATGTTCCTAGTTTGACCTAATCTAAGTCTATGGGTTTTCAGAGTTCAAATTGATCACTCTGAAAGTTTTAGTTTCATACTATCGAATACATTCTAGTTGAGTTTTAGTGACCTTATCTTTTAGGTTCAATTCCAGAGAAATCAACTGTAAACATTTGTTTTATTGCTTGTCCTAAGAGTAGAGACTAGAGTAGAGAGTAGAGAAAAACCTCGACTGAGAAGATTATACTTCCCGGTCAAAGATGTTAAAAGTGGATTGTGAACCTTCTTGTGCAAAGCATAAATGTTGTTAAATTCTCAGTTGAACTGCAGTGTGAGATGTGTGCTGTTAAAATCAAACTCGGTAAGATCACATATTGTATACTGAGTGTATATCGACCACCTTCTGGTGACTTTAGTTTGTTCATGAAAACTATTGAATATGTTGTATCTCATTGTTGCTCAATTTCAGGCATATTTTTTCTGTGCAGAGATCTGAATGTAGACCTTCTTTCTGTCGATTATCCCCGCAGAAAAATATTAGTTCATCTTTTTGTGGGCTTCAACTTGGAGGGTAAATCCATGGAGCCTACAAGGGTTTTCACCAACAAAAATAGGCATGCTTCTCATACCAAAGTAGATTATCTCATAACAAACGCAGATATGAATTCTTTCAGTTCCAGGTCTTTCGATCCGCTTATAAGTGATCACAGGGTCATTATTGTGGAATGTTTGCATTCCGAGCCTTCTGTTGTCCATGACAGAAGTCTTGGTAGGATAATGTCCCCAAATAAAATGAATAATATTGTTTCTCTTATTTCAGGCGAAAGCTTTGACGTTGTTCATTCTTCCCTATCAGTCGAGAACAGATTTCAGGAGTTTAACATTTTGAAATCGGCGGTTGAGGTTTCATGCCCCTTGATACCTCTCCGTCCCGATACTGTGGATAAATCCGCTTGGATCAATCCTTCAATACTAAGAGCACGAGATCAGCTCAAAAATATTCATAAAATTTTTCAAAACATGAGAACACATGAAGCCAGAGAGCTTTATAAATCTGCTAGGTCACAGTATGATCAGTTGATTAAAAGCTCCAAACTGGAATTCAACAAGAACCTTCTATTGAAAACGACAAATCCGAACAAGATCGTCTGGAAAATGGTGAACAGTGAATTGGGGCTTAGGGCGGATAGGGGTAAGCAAATTATCCTACATGTCGATGAGAAGTTTGTTTCTGATCCCCAAGATGTGGCAGAAATTTTCGCTGAGTAGGGGAGACTGGGTACGATTGAAACGGTGGACGGTTGAAACAGAGCGAATATCTCGCGAACCATACGTCATGGGGAGTGGGTTGCAAAGAAAGAAAGAAGCGTTCGACAAGTATGAACACAACTCACATTGTTTCATTCGTCGATGCGAACTCCGTTAGTGCATAAGTGGTCCTATTGAGGTTTTCGATGCAAAAGTAAGTATTTCTATTCGTGCATTTATGCTATTATTATGTATTTGATTCAAGATATCGTATTGAGAGTTTTATATCGTTTCAATTGAAAGTTGTGTAATATATAGTCATAATCAGTTTTCACTCAAATTCATTTTCATTCTCTCTGTGGGCCGTTTTGTACCTAGAGTGGGGTTAGGGACAATTGAAACATTTTTTGTGGGGACGGTTGAAACAGTTTATTCATTGAATTTTTATGTTTCTCAGATGCCCAGGACACGTAAAAGAAAAACTTCTAGAGGTCAAGTCGCTTTAACAAATTATAAACACGCCTATGAGGATGTGAAATCAGGAATGTGAAGAAAAGAATACTTGGGGAAAAGACTAACAAACATGCTAAAAACAAAACAAAAACTAAAATGCAACCTAATACATCCTCATCAGAAGAGGAATACTTCTGTCTTGTATGCATGTCGGCTTATTCAGAAAGCCGACCAAGAGAAAGATGGATACAATGCATACAATGCAAAATGTGGGCTCATGAAGAGTGCACAGAAGCTTCTATTGGTTATGTCTGCCATAACTGTGATTCGGAATATTCGGATTGAAAACGTTACTTGTAATAATGTTCCAAAGATTTATTTTCATAGATTTACTTGTTTTTTTTTAATCTGTTAAATCTTTTATTATATTTTATTCAGCTTTTATATTCAACTATTAGGATTATTGTTTCTCCAACTAATCTATTTTTTTTTCATTTCATTTAGTTTTTATATTTAACTTTGCCGAATGTACTATTAGAAGATTAATAAAATATATAATTTATTTTATATTTTCCATAATTTGTATGTGTTTCAATTGACCCGAGGCACTGTTTCAATCGACCCTGGCATGAGGACGTTTGAAACAAAAAAATTTTGTTTTTCAATTTCATTTTACACGTGAACTACTGTATGCTGCCAATTTGTAGACACTTAAATCGTCTTTCATTTTATATGTTTTTGTGATCTCTTACTCAACGAATCCCGATGCTATGAACGATAAACCAAAAAATGTTTCAACCGTACTCAGTCTCCCCTATTTCTCGGTTGCTGAAGAGTCCATGCTCGCCGCTCACTATGGTGGTGCTCTTTCCAACTCATGTACCATGCATCGTATGCTACCTTACAATTTTTTCTTCTTCCCAGTGACGTCCAGTGAGATTTCATGCATCATTGGCAACCTGAAGGCTGATGGCAGCGTTGGTCCGGATTTGATTTCTCCGAAAATTTTGAAACTTCTGTCTCCTTTGATATCTGAACATATATAATTTCTCATCAATGAATCTGTTTCGACAGGCATCTTTCCATCTATCCTTAAAGTAGCAAAGATTATACCAATTCACAAGAGTGATGATATTCATGATATTGCTAATTACCGCCCTATTTCCATCCTCAGCCAATTGTCTAAGATATGCGAAAAGGTAATCTACGGAAGAATATACAATTAGTTGATGACGAGATATTGTTGATGATGGAGCTCGTGTTGAATGATTATTTGGGCTATTACCATCATCTATTGTGGATGTAATGTTTTCCGACGTTTCGATAGACATCTTCTATCTTTATCAAGGAGGAAAAGTAAAAAACCTTTCGAAAATTATCAAAAATTTCAAAAATTGATAATTTTCGAAAGGTTTTTTACTTTTCCTCCTTGATAAAGATAGAAGATGTCTATCGAAACGTCGGAAAACATTACATCCACAATAGATGATGGTAATAGCCCAAATAATCATTCAACAATATACAATTACCTTGAAAAATTTTCAATTCTCTCAAGTTGTCAACATGGCTTTAGATGTGGAAGATCAACCCAGACCGCTTGCTGTGAGTTTCTGGAGTTCGTGTATTCTTCTATGGATGAAGGTGTTCAGAGGGCGGGGATATTCTTTGATCTTTCTAGAGCGTTTGATAATAATAATAATAATAATATCCGTTTATTACCAGAATCATCATTATACAGTACAACAATGAAATGGAAACAAGTCACATACAATTAATGAATAAAGAAACAAAATTTCGCCCTTATTGTGTCTTACAAAAATCCTTAAATTCACTGAGAGAATATGGTTCACAATTCAATACAAGTGTAAATAATGCCCTTTAAAATAAATTATACTTCGAATATCTTTTCACACTTAGTGGGAGCAGACTATACAATTTTATCCCCATATAAAGCGTGCTCTGTTCAGTGATTGAATACTTATGTACCGGAAAAAAATATTCGTGGGTTCTTCTAGTAGCGTTATTATTTTATACTCCTCAAAATAATATGGGTGTTTGCGTACAAAAGTATAATTCTATAAATATATAGACCTGGTACAGTTAAGATGTTACCAGACTTGAAGCAACCCCTGCAGGATGATCTGAAACCCATATTCAACATTGCTCTTATAGCTTGCTTTTGAATTACAAATATATAGTTGTAACGCCCTTACGTGCAGTTCCTTTATCAGTAAACTCGGGCGCCAGACTATTTGCTTCTGAGGGCGTCACCCTCACCTATCGAGCTCCTCCGGAATGTCCAGAAGCTCGAGCCTAGGTAGACTCCAGTGGAGAATGAAGTGGGTAGCTGTTGGAGGTGGAGGTGTCACCAATAAAACACGCGATTAACTAAAAATCACTCTCTATTCATACCAAATAAACAAACATTCCAAAATAATAGGTCTCACAGTCCTTAAAACTAATCAACAGTCCGTATCAGGTACAACAGTCCTTAATCTATATCACAAAATCTTCACAGCCCTTAACCTCTAAAACCCAAGTCCCAAATCTACTTGTCAATCACCAGTAACATTCCGTGAAGGGCTTAGATTGCACATAAAGCGATTACAGTGGCGAGTTACTCGACGTATTAGGCATCAGAAAGAATTAGGCAAGCAAAATGACGTAGGCATAAAAATGGGTTAGGCATACCAATGAATCAGGCAGAGAATAGATAAGGCATTCGCTCATCAGAAAATTGCTCATGCATGAAAGTGACTAAGGCCGTGTGAAAGAAATAATAATATCACGGGGTTAAAGCGAGAGGGGGCGAAACCAAAGCCTCACTCAGGCCAACATGGACCATCCAAGCGGAGGGGTCCCTGGGGCACGATTCCGCACGGCGCAACCAGTGTCCGCGCGCAGCAGAACCCCTCGAAGAGAACTGCCAAGGCCCAGCCCAAATCGGAGTGACCGGCGGTATGGTGTACGCATGCGCAAACCACCGCGCGTCCACCCGCGATGACGACAGGACCGAGGTCGAACCAAGTGCCTGCCGCACAGCAGCCCACGCCACGGAAAACTTCGGTCTCAGCACGATTGAGCTTTGCCCATCTCGCACATCAACGTCAGTCCCGGGAGATGGACAGCAGGAGTCCGCCAAGGTAAAACGGCCCACAACCTAGGGACGATTGAGTTTCCTCATCTCGGCACCCAGATGTCGGATACGCAATACCGGCTAAAGGACCCAGCCGACACCCGTGACGAATCCCGCACCCTCAAAGATCGGGCCAACCCAGTGCCTGCCGCGCAACAGCCCACGTCACGGAAAACTTCGGTCTCAGCACGATTGAGCTTTGCCCATCTCGCACGTCGACGTCAGCTCCGAGAGATGGACAGCAGGAGTCCGCCGAGGTAAAACGGTCAACCACCTAGGGACGATTGAGCTTTGCCCATCTCGGCACCCAGATGTCGAATCCGCAATACCGGCTAAAGGACTCGTAAAGGACGTGATGCCCTGAACGCCCTCCTGCAGCCGTCGTTCGGTCTCAACGATCGAACCTCACACTCACCTCCTGGAATCTCGTCCTCCACAGGTGGTCCTCCGGTCCCTCTCTATACCCCCTTTCCTACCTTGGTATGTCTGCCTACCACTGAACTCACTACCAGCACTCACAACACTGGCTGGACCTTCCACTATACGGTAGAGGCCTTGATTTATTTTGAGTTCCGCGCCGTGCGAGGAACTGCCGTTCCAGTGCTCGACTCGCCTATAAATACCATTCTCGGTCCCCTCCACCAACTACGTCGTGCGCACTGCAGATGGAGGTGGGAATGATCGGTCGGTGTCCCCACCGCTCGGCGCGATCTCGCTGGAGTCGATCAAGGTCAACGGGTTTTTGCCACGCAAATAAAACTACTTCGTTACATAGTTAGCCCGAGAACTAGAGCCCCAGAAAATAATGCCATATGATAAAATAGATTGGAAGCTTGCAAAATAGATGGTCCTTAGTGTGCTAATATCAACTACATTCCTGATGGCCCTCATTGTGTAGATCACTGTATTTAGTTTAGATGTTAGAGTTTCACAATGCTGGTCCCAACACAGATGATTATCCACTGATACACCGAGGAGCTTTGTATTTGAGCAAGTTAATATATCATTTCTCCTACTCTTATTCTTTGTGGGTGCATTCTATTTGATCTTATGTTGGAGAAATATACTACCTTGGTCTTGTCTGCATTAAGCATTAAAGCATTTGATCTACACCATTCCTCTATCCTGGATACGGCCAATCTCAGACATTCACAAACATATTCCGGATTATTGGAGGATATAACCACGTTGGTGTCATCCGCGTATAACTTTGCATCAACGTCAAGCTCACTAGTGGTTGCAACTGGGAGATTCTCCAACACATCTGGGAGGTCATCAACGTAAACTATAAACAATATTGGTCCCAAAATAGTTCCCTGGGATACTTTGCAGCATGAATTTATATTGGAAAAGCTGTATCAATTGGGTTTTAGAGGGATTTTTCTAGAATGGGTAAAGAGCTTTCTGAGTGATCGGAGAATTTAGGTCCGGCTCAATGATTCCAATTCCAGAGAATACCAAACCAACTTTGGAGTTCCTCAAGGTTCGGTTCTTGGACCTCTTTTATTTATTCTATTTGTGAACGATTCACCTGACCACATTTTATCCTGCATCCTGATACTCTTCGCGGACGACACCTCGATTGCAATTAAAGCAGGAAGTCTGAAGGAACTAAAGATAATGTGTGAATCTGTAATCCAATCTTTCAAAGATTGGTGTCATCGTAACAACTTGATTATAAATTTGACCAAAACTCACATTCTCAAGTTCCAAAACCGCACAACTCCCTCTAATGATTCTGTACTATTTCACCATTCCGAGGGGTATCTTGAGTCCACCTTGTGTTAAATTCCTTGGCATTTATGTTGATAACAACCTTAGATGGATTTATCAAATTGATGAAATTTGTTAAAAGGTTGAACGAATCCTTTTATGCCATATCGAGACTCAAAAGTGCCTTCCCTGTAGATGCTTTATTGGGTATACATATATTACAGTATGGTATACAGCCACCTGAATTATAGTGTAGTTCTGAGGGGGTCATCGGTTGGGGTAGGCCGTGTCTTCATCTGTCAAAAGAATATTTTAAGGCTCATTTTTTATCTTAAACCTTTCGATTCCTGCCGTCCACTATTTAACATACTTAAAATCCGGACATTTCTATGTATTATTATTTTAAACTGCTTATTGTACATTCATAAAAATATACAATATTTGACAAAATGTTCAGATTTTCACAATTATGAATCCAGGCATGGAAATGATTTATGCATTTCTCGACATCATACAACAAAGTACGAATCAACACCTTCTTACTTAGGAACGAAGCTCTACAATCATTTACCTAACATAATCAGATCATTGAATCTGAGACAATTCAAGAAAGAAGTTGAGTCGTTGTTGATTCAAGGTACCTACTATAGTATTGATGAATACCTCTCCGTCACTCTCATATGATTCCACTGGTGCTCAGATTGTTGTGTAAAGCGGAGTATTGCACCTCATCCAACATTTTTAGCTTAGTCAAGGTATGACTTAACTTACCCTTTATACAAACTGATGAAGGTAGATAAATGTGAGCTTCATGTTGTTTTACTGATGGCCTTATACTGACTGACAGCTTTTCAGCACATAAGTTCGTGTGCGTTCCCTATTCAAATTTCTGATCGAAGGCCACCTTTGATACTTAAGCTCTTGCCTTCAGAACATTATTTTTCTGCCTTTAGCTACATGTGAGGACGAGGATGGGAGGAGATGCTTTGCAAAAATCATGGCTGTCAATTTCTGCATATTTTCAGATTGCGTTCTAGGGGCACAATGTTACATGTGTCTAGGTTGGAATTGAGACATTCAATTATTTGGTCTATGTATATCGCTTATGGAGCAAAATATGGAAAAGTCATGCGAATATAGAATTAGAAGAACTCCTCGACACAGCAAAATCTGAGGAACTCACTTATTCTAAGAGCGATGCACTAAGCATAGAACTCTGAAAGAGGCGTCTGAAAAAGATATCCTCAAATTCCTTCCCTGCGACCCCTTCGCCAACATCTGCGAAGACTTCCCATTGCTAAGAGAGACGAGACACCTGCAGTTCTGGTCAAAAATAAGGATGACAGCAATAGATTCTGTGTTGACAACCGTCATGAAAAAGGTTGTTATCCCATTCCAAGAATACACGACACACTAGATATACTTTCAGCGTCATCTGAAGAGCGAGTACTGGCAGGTTGAATTGGACCCCAATTACAAAAAAATTACTGCTTTCACTCTCGGGACCGTTATTTTAGTTGGATTTGACAATATTGCGGAGCTGACCGAAGAGGAAAAGCATCAAAATGACAGAAAACATTCATTAAGCAAATCAATAAAGTGATTTCTTACAAATCATCCTGTAACATGAATGAAAAAAATATTTTGATTGTATCATCCTAGGTTTTTTCAATACAAAAAACCAAAGTCTCATCCCACCCTATACTATTACGCCACTGGCGGCTGCCAAACCTTGAAGTAAATTCCATAGTTAGAATAGAGGAAAGAAGAAGAAGAAGAGTGCGGCACTCCCTGTCGCGTGGCAGCGTCGTGCTGCACAAACGAGTGGGAGAAGAAAGCAATGCAAGATGGATGGTGGCCATTGTTAGTTGAGTTGTGAGTGGAGTAAGTTGAACGCAAAGATATTAGTTAGTGCTTTTATGTGAGTTCAAAAATGAAGCCATCTTACGTTGAATGACTCTAGAATCTATTTTGCAAGTATAACTCAGACTATTTTAAATGTTATTAGTTGTTTCTCCATTTTATCAACCTTTGTTGGTGAATAGCATTGGGAACTTGATTGTTTCAGATAATTTATTATTTTTCTGTAATGTTTGTGATTTATACTGTTATTATGAAATATTTATTGGTTTTCATGGTGTATTAGGTGATATTTGAGCCCTTGTCCTTGATTCTGTTTTCTTTGTGAATGTAATGCTTTGTTGTTTTGGATAACCCTTCTTTTTTCGTGCATTAAATGCTTTGTTCTATTTGTTTGACACTGCTGGTTATCTAGGACATTCACCAGCCATGCAGTTTCATCAATTTCAGATTGCAAATCTTGGAGTTCGCATGGCAACTATAACAAAAAAGGCTCTACTTTCAGCTTACATCAAAAATTACTTCATTGTAGCCAAAGCAATTATATTCATCGCACTCTATTTTTCAACACAAAAACTTCGAGGACCAGGATCTGTGTAATAATAAAGGTCTTTATTCCTTCAAAATAAATCCATATACATGAAAATACATCAAATCTAAAGAGAAGGTAAAGGCGAGATTCAGTGAACTCAATAAGTGCACTGTTCTATCTAACCTTAGATTCATACAAGAGCTTTCTTAAAAAAAATCATATGTGCAAGCAATAACGAATATACCACAACAAAAATATTTACTTCTTCCTCTAAATCTAAAAATCCAAAAATCTAACCACACATATATTTACCATATCAATACTCCTGATTGTTCATCAAATAGTTTCCTGAAAAGTGATTGCTTAAAGCGGTTATCGTTGGTTATAGTTCTTCACTTTATAGGAAAACGAAAGCCTGAATAACTCAGTAGAGAAAACAGGTGGCGTCAAGGTGCCCTTGAAACGAATGTTCAAATTATGGACATCAGAACGAAAAGTAATCTTATTGTACAGGTATGGAGGGGTTCCTGTGTTGATTATTTTCATGAATAAGATTGCGGAATGGAGATGTCTTCTATTACTCATATTCAGCCAGTTAACAACACCAAGAGTGTGACTGATTCTTTCATATTTCCTTATCCCGAAAATGAGTCGTAGGCAAGAATTCTATAGCTTTTGTATTCTATTTTTATCTGAGGCGCTCAAGCAGGGATTGTAGACGACATCTGCATAATTCAAATGTGAGAGAACAACTGAGTCACAAACCAATCTTCTCAATTTCGTGTTCAAAAATTCTCGATTCTGATAAACCAACCTCAACATCCCATACGCTTTCTGCAAGCAGGCAGAAACATGATCAGTAAATCTAAGATCTTGATCCATCCAAACACCCAAACTTTTGACTCTCGGTGACAAGCCTATATTCTCTCCGTCCATCACCACCGAATCGCCAACAGCCTCAAACCGCGATCTATCATTACTCCTTCCGAACAGTATTGCTACCGTTTTAGTTGCATTGAGATGCAGACAATGCCTTCTAGAGATCTCGAGTATTATACTCAAATCGAAGTTCAACGCAGCAACGGCCTGAGTGGCCTCATCAGGATAGAAGGACAAATAGAGCTGGCCGTCATCTGCATAGTAATGTGACGAGCAGGAAACTAGGTACTTCGTGAAATGGGAGATGAAAACAATGAACAAAATTGGTCCCAAAATCGAACCCTGTGGTACACCCCTCAGAACCTCCAGAAATGTGGACAATTTATGGCCATAACAAACTGCCTGAAAACGTTCAGCAAGAAAGGAGCGGAAAAACAGTACTGCATCAGGAGGGAGTCCAATGTGATATGAAACAGCATCAAAAATTTCGTGATTAAGACTATAAAAAGCCTTAGAATAATCCAATAAAGTTAAAATAGTAATATAAAAAGAAAAGAAAGGTTGAACTCAGTTTCTGTATAGCACGAAACACACGTTAAACGCGTACCGAGCACATTCCAGAACTCTTTATGAATTCGTAATATCTGGTTATTCTGTTGTCGGCTGGGTATTGCCATCGAACAGAACCATTGTCAAGAAAAATATAGAAATTTCAGAACAATACAACAAAGGCTGTGTAGGCATAAAGATATTAAGATTTTTGTTATTATCGGGAGGGGTAGCGGTAAACTAGTTTCACCCTTATTAGGGATCATCAGTACCACATAACCTTATCTCCCGACAACAACAAACTTGGTAGTAGGTGTTATTGAACTCCGGTAGTGGCCCCAGTGCATTATATAGACTGAGGTGACATCCAGTGGACAATCGAATGAACTTTAATATCAATGTTCCACAACAACCTTCGAAAATTATCAAGGACTCACAATCATGAGTTATTTTATAAAATAACAACAAAAATCTTAATATCTTTATGCCTACACAGCCTTTGTTGTATTGTTCTGAAATTTCTATATTTTTCTTGACAATGGTTCTGTTCGATGGCAATACCCAGCTGACAACAGAATAACCAGATATTACGAATTCATAAAGAGTTCTGGAATGTGCTCGGTACGCGTTTAACGTGTGTTTCGTGCTATACAGAAACTGAGTTCAACCTTTCTTTTCTTTTTATAAAATAACTCATGATTGTGAGTCCTTGATAATTTTCGAATAATCTGCGAAGGTTGTTGTGGAACATTGATATTAAAGTTCATTCGATTGTCCACTGGATGTCACCTCAGTCTATATAATGCACTGGGGCCACTACCGGAGTTCAATAACACCTACTACCAAATTTGTTGTTGTCGGGAGATAAGGTTATGTGGTACTGATGATCCCTAATAAGGGTGAAACTAGTTTACCGCTACCCCTCCCGATAACAACAAAAATCTTAATATCTTTATGCCTACACAGCCTTTGTTGTATTGTTCTGAAATTTCTATATTTTTCTTGACAATGGTTCTGTTCGATGGCAATACCCAGCCGACAACAGAATAACCAGATATTACGAATTCATAAAGAGTTCTGGAATGTGCTCGGTACGCGTTTAACGTGTGTTTCGTGTTAAAATAGTAAGTTTATCCTGATCTGTCGCTCTTATTATATCATCAGTGATGTGCAAGAGAGTGGTAACACAACTGTGATTCTCTCTATATCCGGACTGGACTGATAGAATAATACTGTTCCTAGCTAAATGTACCCATAGCTGTCTACTCATTATCCTCTCTAATATCTTAGATAGAGTAGGTAATATGCTGATAGGCCGCAAATCATTAAAGCCCTTCGGATTCGTATTTTTCGGGACTGGATGGACAAGAGCTTTTTTCCATTGATTTGGAAAAATTGAATTTTTTATACAGGTGTTCACTATATGAGTAATGTGAGTAAGAATATGGGGAACACACAGGTGTAGAGTTAATATATTGATACCATCATTACCCACTGCTTTACTCTTTATAGATCTTATTATTGTAAGCACCTCCATCTCGTCTACAGTTGTAAAGCTGAAGTCATCATTATTTACACGATTTTCACTATCACGGTAGAAACCCAAAAGATCAATATCAGGGGGGGAGGGGGGTTAGTAATGGAGTTAAGAAAATGATTATTAATACTTTCCACGTTATCAATGCTCTTAGGTAAACTCATATTTTTACGCTTTTTGAAACCCATTCTACCTAGACCTGCCCAAGTGCCATTCCTATCAAGATATATGTTATAATAATTGATCCTTTCCCTTCTAACCGCTTTGGCAACCATATTCCTGAGAGTTTTATAAGTATTCCAATCAACAACTTTTCTCGACTTCTTGAACCTGGACAAAGCCTGATTCCTTATTCGAATAATATCTCTCAAGGTGTCTGTGAGCCATGGCGCATATTCCTTGGAAACTCGATATGTTCTGATGGGGGCGTGAATATCAAGCAATGTTATTATATTCGAGGTCAAGAAATCTACTTTCCCATCTACAGTCGGTCTATCATATATATTATTCTAAGGTATAGAAGTAAGATCTGACTTAAATTTAACATAATCCAATCTCTTGAAGTCTTAAAAATAGGTCCACTTTTTTCAACCTTTATATTGATAGCGCAATAAACCAAATCATGATCACTGATCTCTGGAACCGCACTCACCCCAAAGATCATAACTAGGTTTGGACTACTGGTAATTATGTAATCAATCAAAGTCGATGAAGTTAAAGTTGTCCGCGTGGGCTGATCAATTATTTGTTCTAAGCCGAGGCCATCTAAAACGGCCGAGAATCTCCTTATATCCGCAGTAGTTTTTACAAGATAGTCCATATTAAAATCCCCAACACAGAAAATATGCTCAGACGTTGGAATCATTTCAACCATTGTCGCCTCAAACCCATCTATAAATGAGGTGTAACTACTTGAGGGCTGCCTATAAATGACCGAAAATACAGCCGAAACGCCGCCACTCAAACGCAATAGCAGCCAGACCTGATCACTTTCATTTTTCAAAATACTGAATTCTATGGTATTTTTTATATAAACACCAACTCCACCACCTCGACTATCTCTATCCACTCGAACAAAACGATAACCATCTATTAGTAGGTTTTCGCTAGGTATTCGCTCACTCAACCAAGTCTCCGTCAAACCAAATACATCAAATCTCCGCTGTATCAACACATTCTTAATTTCCTCAAAATGAAGCATCAATGAACTAGCATTCACATGACCAAAATAAAATATTTGACTCCTGGAATCCTGCATCCTACATTATCCGATCACAGCCAAAACGACAAAAAGAGATACATGATGAACAATGAATAGGCAGGGCACTGTATACCCATTAAGAAAAAAAATTAAATATACCCACCCACTTTACGTTAGTAACTACAAATTATTCAATACAAAACACAGTATTCCTGAAGTAATCAAATATTTCAAAAAAAAAATAAAATGGGCAACTTCAAACCGCAATGAGGATTTTAAATGGAAAGAGGAAAAAAATAGTTCAATTTAAAATAGAAAAACAAAAATATAAGAGCAATAAACAAGCAATATAACCTAGAAGAAACAACAATGATAAAACTGTATAACATGGCGCGCAACTCCGAATCACAATGACAGTTTAACAGTTAATTGACTTACATACTGTTCAAGTCAGTTTCGGCTACAATTTTCCGAATTGAATCGTCAACGGCAACAAAAATATTTCCTCTAGATGTCCAACAGGAACCAGCACTAAATTTTGCACGCACTTTCTTGAATAAATTCAACTTAAACGTATCGTATGAGATCCTTGACTAGTAGTGTTACTAGTATGTTTGATGCGAAGTAGTGGATGAAGCCCTTTGTGTGTAGCACCATAATGTTGTATCGAGTGATGAAAGAGCTTTTGTTCAGTTACTTCTATTGTCTTGCTATCATTATGTATATTTCTTATTGTTGAATTTGTATTTTTCTTGGTATGATTTATGATCATGTTCCTTGCGGTTATTCTGATTATTATTCACTTATGGTTACTATTATTTAAAGTCATGACAGATCCTTTGTTTATTTTTTTGTAGGTTTTCTTGTAATCTTTGTAGAAGTTCTCTTATTATTATTCATGTTTGTTTTCGTTCTGCTATTTATGTCTTTGTTTCCTTACTGTTGATTATTTATAGTATTTACTGTTTTATCTATTGGTGAGCACTTTTCTTTATTTATTTCTATGGTTCATACTGCTATCTATTTATCTATATGTTTGTATTACCTGAAATTTGTATATCGGGGTCTCGGGATTCTTGACCATTCCTATATTGTTGTATGAGATTTCTTAGCTACCTGGATCGTAGGCCGGTTCCATTGCCATAGGTAGCGAACCGTTACCTTCATATGCTATAAGACATGAAAGAATATACTTTATTTTGACGTCGTTACTTTCTTTTATTTTTTCAGAGCCGCCGCTGGACCTCCATGTCTTACCTGTGTTCCCAATTCCTTAGCCCATACAATATTTATAGTTATGACTCACATACCCTGTGGCCGTGACCATGATGATGATCATAGTTAGTTACATATTTGCCATGATTATTATTCTTATCATATTATGGAAGATGCCATAATTGCCTTGATTATTATTCTCATTGTATTATTGAAGTTGCTCTGATTAACCTGATTACTGTCTGTTAGGGATTGAAATTAATAACCTTTTATGACCACCTGTACATATGTAATTGTTAAATTGTGCGAATATGTGTCTTGATAACGCATGCTTATATTGAAAGAATCTCGCCATATGGGCTGACTGAGATTAACATTGTCACAATTAATATTACACGATCGTATTGAGAAAGAAACCTTGTAACATCCTGCTAATAAATAATATAAGTTCAATTTGATAGTTTTGCTATACTTCGCTAAAACTAAATACAGTTCACTGCTCTTGCTACCTATTGGACGAATAAGTCCGTTGCTAACAATTTAGTGGTCCAATCGTGCCGGTTGTTGAAGTTTGCTGTGGATTTGCGGAGTTTTTCTTGAGGAGTACAAGACAATTTGTGTGAATCGACCTGTCAGGTGATCAACTCTGCGTGTTCAGCTGGTTCAATAGGGTTGGTGACAGGATCAGTTCATCTACTCGTTTGTCACGTTGGAAAATTCCCATAATTGGAAAGCCATGTTCGTCGGCCATTTTGAGTGAGTTCCCGTGGAAAAGGTGGATGCGCTGAAGTGACTTGTAACTTCTTACTTTCTTTGATCGACCCATCCGCCAATAACCTAAGTAATCATCGAACACAAGGTAACCAACATACCATACTTTCATCTGTGATTCTGTGTTGACATTTGTGAAAGATAATAACACAGTGAATTGAAAATAAATAAACATTGCGAAATTTTCTCACTGCTTCACATTATTTTATGTTTTCTTCCTGATTTTTTCTGAAAATTGTTGATTTGTTCTCATTTTCTAAACGATTCGTAAAAGATACTCTTCAATGTTTATATGGATTATTTACGTTTAAAATCAAACATATGATAGTATTTATCTGCTAAATTCGATTGGAATTTCACATTTAATCTTCGATTTGTTATTAATACTTGCTAAAATATAATTGCTCCTTGTTGTTTGCTGAAGACTTTACAACTTCTCTATATTTACTAGCTTTGTTGAGTTTACACAACTAGTTTTCTATTCCTCAAATTATCGATGGAAATGCTTTGGTTTGTTTTTGATTGAAAAACTTCATATTTTGTTTATTAACTTGCTAACAATAACACGATTGTGAAGGGTTTACTGAGATTACCTCTAATATTGCTTTGCTGAATATAAATATGATTGCTTCAATTTGTATTTACTTGCTGTTTGCATGAAAGTTCACAATTTTCGGATATTTTCTTGCTATAAATTATTCGATTGTGATATTTCTAGTTTGCTTTTACTTTGTTTTATTGAGTTTGCTTTCACTTCAGTTCAAGACATTTATTTATTGTCTCTTTAATCAATATTTGCTTGCTGTTCACTTGGAGTTGTCAATTTTCTTATATTAAGCTTAAGAATTCACAACTTTCACATACTTAATCAATATAAATTATAAGGTTGTTATTGCTATTCTGAGGCTGAATATTCTGGTGCTGCTTTCGCCTGTCGATAATTGATTTTGCCCGATTTAAACTTTGTTCATTGCCATCACTTTATTACAAAAACGAAATGAGTGACTCATTACTTGAACAACAAGCATTAGCTGGTAGAATAGCGAGATCTTACACAAATTTCAAAAAGATGGTGCTTCAAAAATGACCCTAAGTAACTGTAAAACTCGTATGGAAAACTTAGATAAAATTTGGTCTAAATATGAAAGTAATCATTCGAAGATCTCGCATGAAATTGATGATGAAATTAAAATTCCAATTACAAACAGAACGAATTCGATGTTGTTGAGGAGGTATATTTAGATAGACGCTCTGAATTTCAATCATTTTTGATAACTTTAAAAATTCCAATACATCTGTAATAAAGGCTGAAAATATCAGACAGGATGATTCAGAAAAGTTGCCACCTATTTCCTTGCCTAAATTCAAGGGCACTTTTCATGAATGGGAGACATTTCGTGATCTTTTTACTACCTTGGTTGTTAATAAATCAAATATTTCTAATGTTACAAAGCTACATCACTTGAAGTTGAGTTTGGAGGGTGATGCTGCTCAACTCATCAGTAATTTCGCAGTCACTGAAGACAATTTTATAATTGCTTGAAAAAATTGTTGGATCGGTATGAGAATAAACGTCGTCTTGTTACAGCTCATTTGTCTGCTATTTTTGCTATGAAATCAATGAAAAAGGAATCGTCTCTCGAGATAAAGAAAGTAATTTCTGGTATTAGCACACCATTGGCGGCACTTGAGGTACTTAAACGTCCTGTCACTACTTGGGATGATATTTTGGTATACTATGTTGTTTCACTTTTGGATTCAGAAACGCGAAAACAATGGGAAAAATATATTGGCAATTCATCCAGCCCATTGGATCCTCCGCTTTTTCTACATTAATGACATTCTTGGAGAATCAGGTTATTGTTTTGGAGGCCTGGAAGATAGCAGTGAAAATTTACATCTTACTAATAATTCCTTTTCTTCAAAAGTTTCCAGACCAATCATGTTCTCGAATACTAAGTTCCACCAGGTGGTGAATCAATCAGGCAAGTGTCTTCTTTGCAATGAAAACCACTTTTTTCTGTACTGTGATTCTTATAAAAAAAGAAAAGTCCTAAGCATCGGAAAGAATTAATTCTTGATCATAAACGTTGTTTAAACTGCCTTGGTCGCCATAATATCCGGAATTGCTCCTCTAAAAACGTTGCCAAATTTGCCATTTCAAGCATCACTCTACTCTTCATTTTGATACTGATGCAAGGAAAACCATTCCTACAATTTTACCGGTTGAAAACAAACCAGAACATCCCGATTCCGCACCTTCGACTTCAGGATCAATCAATTGCTCTATTGCCGAAAACATAACGGTTGCTCAATGTAGAGTTCCTAATAACGTCTTACTTTCTACGGCTATGGTGAAAGTCTGTTCTGATTGTGAAAATTCAATTACTGTCCGAACTCTTATTGATCCAGGTTCTCAGTCTTCCATTATTTCTGAAACTTTATTTCAAAGGCTTAACCTTAAATATCAATCAGTGAATTTGCCGATTTCTGGAGTTGGAGGAAGAAAACATTACACGTGCCGGAAGTTAGTCAATTTTGTCCTGAAACCCAGGTTCAGTTCGGAATTTCTCTGCACAGTGCAGGCCTTTGTTATTCCGAAAATTACTTCCTACGCTCCCAACGTCGATAATTGTGAATTTGGTTTTCCTCATTTGAAGAATCTTGAATTAGCTGACCCTTTTTATGCTGGAAGAGGTCAAATCGAAATACTCTTGGGTTCCTCAGTGCATGCTAAGATTATTGAAGGTGAAGTTGTGTGGTGGACCAAATGAGCCAATTGCTATTAAAACAGTTCTTGGGTGGCTTGTTTCTGGAAATACACCAATGTCCTATTCCGAACAATCGCTATCTGTTTTGCAGGTCTCTGATGATCAAACAATGTTGAATGATCTCTTGTATAGATTTTTTGCACAGGAGGACTTCACCGACGATGAAAGACACCTATCTCCTGATCAAATTGCTACTGAGAAATATTTTGCTGATACTTGTTCTCGTGCTCCAGATGGTCGTTATATAGTTCAATTGCCATTCAGAATTGCTGATACATCTTGCTTGAGCTTTCCTGGTACTTTTGATATTGCTAAAAATGCTTTGGAACGAATTGAGAAAAATTCGAGAAGAATCCCGAATTTGGTCGTCTTTATCGTGAATTCATGCTAGACTACATCGATTCAAATCATATGAAAATGGTGAGTGACGACGATCTTGCTAATGTTCGTTATTTGCTGCCTCACCATGGAGTCCTGAAACAAACAGGTTCGATTGCTAAGCTGCGAACGGTGTTCAATGGCTCTGCTAAAGCCTTGAATAACTTTTTCAATAAATGACCACCTGCATTGTGGTTCTAATCTATTGCCTGATTTAACCTCTTTGATCCTGCGTTGGAGAAAATACAAATTTGTTTTTGTTACCGATATTCGACAAATGTTTCGTCAAATATTAGTCCATCCAACCGATCAACGTTTTCAATGCATTCTTTGGAGGTTCAGCTCTGATGAACCGATTAGAGTGTGGAAGCTCCAAACTGTGACATATGGAATGGTGTCTAGCCCTTTCTTAGCTATTAGGGTAACTAGACAGCTTGCCAATGATGAACAACATCTATTCCCATTGGGTGCTATCGTTCTGCAAGAGGAGACTTATATGGATGACACCCTTTCAGGGTTATACTCTTGAGGACGCCTTGCTCAAACAAAGCCAACTTATCATGATCTGTAGCTCTGGTTGTTTTACTTTTCATAAATGGTTAGCTAACAACGATAATTTATTACATAATATCTCTGACAAAGACTGTGCTATATCTAAATCTTTCAACTTTACTGATAATAGTGTATTCAGTATTCTCGGTCTTGGTTGGAATCCGGAAGCAGACAATTTCATATTCAGAGTTGCTAACACTTCTGACTGCAATGAAATAACCCTTACTAAGAGAGTTATTCTCTCAAAAATAGCCAAGCTATTCGATCCTCTTGGATGGCTTTCACCTGTGATTATCACTGCTAAGATTTTCATGCAACAGCTTTGGATACACAAAATAGATTGGGATGACAGTTTCAATTGTGATATGGCCAAACAATGGCTGTGTTGGTACCAAGATCTTTCCGTTCTTGATGGTCTCAAACTCAATCGCTGGTTGAACTACAATCCTGACACTAGTATCTGCGAAATACATGGATTTGCTGACGCTTCCAAATTTGCTTATGGAGCTGTGGTTTATCTTCGTATTATCAGTGGAAGTGGGATCGTGGTAAATTTGCTGCAAGCTAAAACAAAGGTGTCACCTATAAAACCCTTGCTCACTATTCCAAGGTTGGAATTATGCGCAGCTACTTTGCTGGCTAAACTTACTAAAAAGTTTTTGATGCTCTGCGTTTGGAAAATTGTGGGGTACATCTGTGGTCCGATTCCACTGATGTCTTGTTTTTAGTTAAGGGACCATCCTCACGTTGGCCTACATTCATCGCAAACAGGTGTTCCAAAATTCATACTTTGGTTCCTGATGCTTCTTGGAGACATGTCAGAGGAATTGACAATCCAGCTGATTGTATTTCTCGAGGTCTGAAGCCAAGTGATTTGCAGTGCTATCAATTGTGGTGGCAGGGTCCTGCATGGTTATCGAATAAAGCAGAACCATATGATAGAACTACTCAAACTCTTCCCAATATTTCCAACTCATTGATGGTTACAAGTAGCTGCTTCACTTCAAATATGTTGTCAAATGCACATTCTATACCAACTTGGGATCTACTTGAAAGATTCTCAAATGTACAAAAACTCTTAAGAGTAACGGCATATATTTTAAGATTTCTTAGTAAGTTACTGATTAAAGAAGACGTATCTTACAAAAGCAATTTGTGCTCTTTTAGTTGGTTCAAAAACGTTACTATTCCTGATACCGTTGAATTGAATGCTCATGAGTTGAACCGATCCCGTTGGGTTTGGGTTTACTTAGTTCAAGAATCTCAATATTCAAAGGAAATCAAATTGATGCGACAAAATTTGTCATTACCCAAAAATTTTGAAATTAGACCCCCTTTCTGCATGAGGATCTGATCAGAGTGGGTGGTCGACTACAGAACTCATTTCTTGAATTCGAAGAAATGCATCCACTGATTTTGCCTTATGAATCGCCATTTTCTGCTCTCTTGGTGAAATATTATCATTCGAAAACTTTACATGGTGGTGTTAAGCTAACACTTGCCACACTGCGAAGAGATTTTGGATTGTTCGTGGACGTCAACTAGTGAAGAGCATAATACACAAATGTAGTTCTTGTTTACGATACAGAAAGAGCGCCATGTATCAAAAATTGGGGAATTTGCCAAATTTCAGGTCTAGACCTAGTCGTCCTTTTCTCAAGGCTGGGGTAGACTATGCTGGACCTTACAGCATCAGAGCTTCCTCTGGTCGCGGTCGAAAGACTTTTAAAGGGTATATTGCATTATTCAATTGCTTAAGTACTCGCCCGGTACATCTGGAATTGGTTTCTGGTTGCTCGTCCAAAGAATTTATCGCTGCGTTTAGAAGATTCACTTCAAGACGCGGATTTTGCTCCGATCTTTTCAGTGATCGAGGAACAACCTTTGTTGGAGCCAATAAAGCGCTCTGCCAATTATTTAAAAATCTTCAAATTTCATCAGTGATATTTCTGGGACTCTGGTCTCTGAAGGGACAAACTGGCATTTTAATCCACCTGCTGCCCCACATTTCGGAGGAATATGGGAGGCTGCTGTCAAGTCAGCCAAGCATCACTTAAAACGAGTCGTTGCCTCCCATACTTTAACATTTGAGGAATTTTATACCTTGCTAACGCAAGTAGAAGCCTGCTTGAACTCCAGACCTTTGATTCCTTTATACGATACTATTGATGATATTCAACCGTTAACTCCTGCTCACTTTCTGATAAATTCAGCTTCTTTCATTGTTCCTGAACCTTCTTGTTTGAATATTGAAGTTTCTCCTTCTGAGAGGTGGAAAATTATTCAGCAAATGCTCGCTCATTGGTGGAAACAGTGGTCGCGTGAATACCTTCAATCGCTTCAAATCAGAAATAAATGGCAATTAAATCAACCTTCTCTTCAGGTAAATGATCTGGTTTTAATAAGTACGGAACATACTCCTCCAGCCAAGTGGCCTTTGGCCAGAGTAACTGACGTCTTTTTCGGAAAGGATAATTTGGTTCGGGTCGTGAAATTGCGAACAGCCACAACCTCTTTAGAGAGGCCTGTTAATAAGTTAATTCTCTTATCGAAGGCACCCCAGAATGTGACGTCTCTAATTAATTGTATATATATTTTTCTATGCGATTTAATAGTTATAGCTTTTTTTGCTTTATGTAGCTTCAGATTCTTTCATTTAATTTCATACATCTCTGTCATGCTAAATATAGAGCAAAATATTGTTTGTTTTGAATTTTTTGAATGTGATACTTGTCATTTGATCAACATCAAATGAAGTGGGTGGAATGTTAGGGATTGAAATTAATAACCTTTTTATGACCACCTGTACATATGTAATTGTTAAATTGTGCGAATATGTGTCTTGATAACGCATGCTTATATTGAAAGAATCTCGCCATATGGGCTGACTGAGATTAACATTGTCACAATTAATATTACACGATCGTATTGAGAAAGAAACCTTGTAACATCCTGCTAATAAATAATATAAGTTCAATTTGATAGTTTTGCTATACTTCGCTAAAACTAAATACAGTTCACTGCTCTTGCTACCTATTGGACGAATAAGTCCGTTGCTAACACTGTCTGTTCTGCAATGATTTATGTTTTATGTTATGTTTTATGCATGAGGATTTCCCACATTTTTAGACTCTGAATAAAGAGCTGATTGTTTGGGTATAGCTGTTGTGTTTTATTTACCATCTTTGTTTCCCAAATATGTTAACTAATCTCAATTATCACGAATTTGAATTATTTCTTAAATATAACGTTGAGTCCTACTCTTGCTAGACGATCACATTAAATGGCCAAGTCTTGGTATCTGGAGTCATTCAGACTCCAGTGTTGTAGTTTGTTTTAATAATATTCGTCATCCTCTTCGAAAGAAATGGTGGCGAATGTTACATAGTTATTCTAAAAAATGTAGAAAAGCTCGGACGTGAAGTCGGGAATTCTAAAGTCTTTTCCTGTACTCTGCAACAGTGTGTTACAAAAACAACCGATACACCAAGTAGAAAAAGAAACAATAAATATATATCAACTGACAACGTCTTAAAAAGTAATGATTTAATTGCCTGAAGCTATTTTAATTCTCTTGCTTTTTTTTCACCTTTCTCCC
The DNA here is from genome assembly GCA_030674115.1 of Micraspis discolor. Taxonomy (NCBI): domain Eukaryota; kingdom Metazoa; phylum Arthropoda; class Insecta; order Coleoptera; family Coccinellidae; genus Micraspis; species Micraspis discolor. The sequence goes on from JARTUT010000023.1 coordinate 578,762, forward strand.
TCAATTCTTATTCGCTATTGCATCAGGTCTTTATACAATCCCCAAATGAAAACATATCTATGGGTTTGAGGTCGGCTAAAGAGTTGGCTATTCGATCGACTCTTCACGCCCGATCCATCTTTCGAGATATGTGATGTGGTGTTCACACAGAAACTTACGGAAGTGTAAAGGAAAATACAGCAAGAATAATCAAGTAGCTACAGACAATTGAATTTGAACTTGAATTTTGAACTTTTAAGATGTTGTCGATTGTGAATTCAGGTTGGCAGAAATAGGTTTGAAAGTTTACTGTGATGAAAATATATTTTTCAGTAATTCGTACTTATTTGTTATCATCAGAATACAGATTATTTCCCAACATTCTGATTTTCATTTCCGCTCATATTTCGAATATCAGTAGTGAAACCGAAATTATTTCAAAATAACCCAGCTATACAGGGTGAGTCTTTGACCACTGCGTTAATTTCAACCATAGATTCTTGACGTCAAAAGAAACATTTTCTTCCTATAATATTTTTCCAAATTTGGACCCGTTCAAAAGATATAGGGTGTTGAAATTTCATAAAAAAATTGCATTTTCACCTGTAATATTCAAACGACAATATCAATTGAAATGATGTCTTGAAGAAGGTTTTTGATAACACTCGTGCATATTTTGGCATCAATAGATTTATTTCACTTCTTGTGGCTTTCTCACTACTGCTCTGCAGATTGGTTATATGCAAAAAAGTCTTTTTTGCATATAAAATCATTCCTCATCTTCTCCTAAATTGCACCATTCTTGAGATATTTGAAGTTGAAAGGAATTAAATCGATATAATTTTGTCCAAATTTTCTGATTTTTCCAAATCCAACTCTGTGCTGAAATGATTCAATAATCAGATTTGTTCAATGTTGCCATATTTTATGTCTTTATTAAATATTTCTACAAAAGGTTGGGGAAATCTCTCCAGTCTATGGTTCCACCACTAAACACTATAGATGAAATTAACCACTGAACAATTTTTGTCCTTCATTCACTACAAAAGCTAAAATTACAATAATAATTACAGATATTATCTTCCATTTAAAAAAACTTTGCAATTATTATTTTTTTCTCTCCTTGGGTTGGGTGATAAAATAATATTCTATGGTAAGGTATTAAATTTGACATAATCTATGAATAACCAATATTCAATATTGGTAATTTTGACTTTAATACCAGTGAATTGTAGACGGCGTTTAAAATGAGCAGCAACGTTGCCAGATCGTACGTTTAGTCGGTGTATTTGAAGAATGACTCGTAGCGGTAATATTTGACGTTCTTGAACTGACTGTAAATATTTAATATTTGATTGTTCATATTGGTTCCACCACTAAACACTATAAATAAAATTAACCACTGAACAATTTTTATCTTACATTCACCACAAAATTGAGCTCATATGAGTTTTAAAAACTTCGAACCCAGTCTCCTAGATTTGTTTTATACTTTTATTATCTTTATTTTATACACCGATTCAACATAACACAAACTTAGGAGATAATAGAATTTGACTTAGTTTTAATATTTCTGAATGTTTGTTATGATGCATGGTTAATTAAAATTCAATCAATATTGAAACTGGAAGCTATATATTGGTAAACAAGAAAGATTAGAATAGAATGCATTTTCTGACCATAATCATTTCATACTGAATTGAATAATTTAAAACTATCGATATTATCCTTCCAATATTTTCCACATTTTTTTGAAAGAAAGCTACAATTAACTGTTGATAGTTTCAAACAGAATCAAAACAACAAGGAACCACAGAACACTTTTTTATTGGGAACTACCCACCACAGAGACGTTATAATATTTTAATGTGATAATAATTCACTCTAATTATTGTGAGGAAAATTATAACTAAAGATCAATAATAGTTACAGATATTATCTTTCATTTAAAAAACATTGCAAATATTAATTTTTTCTCTCCTGGAGTGCGTTCAGAATCAACGTCGGGTAAAGAACGTACGTCCGGCGTAGAACGCACTTGGTTGTCAAAATCTTGTCGAAAGTTTTAGAACGATTTGGGGTGACATCTCTCCTCTCTTTCTATGTTAGTCTCTGTCTATTTGAAGTGGGCACGTGCAGTTAGTTCATTTATTTATTTGATATTTGAGGTTAAGTTGCGTTTGTGGAATAATTTCATTATTTGATTTCTTCGAACATAATATTACGGTTTTCTGAATTAGAATTTTGAACATACAAAAAATGGATAGTGTATTAAATTGCGATGAATAGAATATTAATATTCTATCTAATATATTGAATGTCGTTATTCACTGTATAAATGAAATTTTTGATGAGTATCCGAGTAGCGAGGAGGATGAAGTAAATACAATAGTAGAAGTAATACAAAATTCCCGAGAAACCCCACTACGAGTGCAGAATTATTTTGAAAATATCATTCCTAATATAAGTGATGAACAATTCAGTGATCATTTCAGATTGAAAAGATCCTCATTTTGTATTCTGTTTGATAAAATAGGAGTACATCTACATACAGCGTCGATAAATGGATCTGGAAGACCAACGATTGCTCCCGAAAAGCAGATATTAGACATATTTTATCCCCACAATAAATAACCAACCTTCCGCATTCGTCTTTGAGAATTTCATGACTTCTAGTCGAAATGGAAAATGTAGCCATTTTCATTAAATATAATATACTAGCACTATAACGATCCTATCAATAAGTTTACTTATACACAAATGCAACAGAAAGAAGCTTCACCCCCAACTTTTAAAGTATTTTCGTAATTGGGAATTCCCTTAGACTAGAGAAGGGACTTTCTATTATAGTCTTTCTATTATAGTCTTTCTATTATAGACTTTCTATTATATTCTAAGAATTTGAATTTGAAATTTTCGTCACTGCGCCGGACGAGCATATCTTTCCGATGTATTTTGCAAGATGCAAAATTTAACACCCGGGTAAACGTTCCGATTCATTACGAACGGGGGTATATTATATCCGACGTCGATTCCGAACGGCCAGGGTGCACTCCGAGCGACGTCGGACGTTGATTCTGAACGCACCCCAGGGGTTCGGTAATAAATTAATATTCTATGGTAAGGTATTAAAATTTGACATAATCTATGAATAACCATTATTCAATATTGGTAATCTTGACTTTAATACCGGTGAATTGTAGAATTTAAAATGATTATTCGTAGTGACATCATTCATTGTTGTTGAAGATTTCGAAAAAGATTTTCATATTTTTAACAGTATGATATCCTCATGAAGAGACCTCATAGACCTGGTCTCTGTCAAGGAGAAGAAACTTCAGAAATATCATAGATGAATTTTCTGGCTTTGAGTGAAAAAAAAAGCACAGTGACAACCTCTTGCCTTTGAAATTTTCATAGAAATGATGGTTTTCATGATTTGGAAATTTTAAGAAGAAAATTACAAATGTATGATGATAACACCCAATAATTCTGAGGTTTTTTTGGAATTTCTAACTAGAAAGGCATGGTTTATAATCTTGAAGTAGAAAGAAAATATAGTAGAACAACAAAAATCTATGTTTATGGTGTTTTTTTTTACCAGAAAATTAGTATTTTGTATCTTCCTTCTGGATATGGACCTCATCGGATGAAACATGAGTGAGGGAATCATTGCTTAGAGGGAAATTAATGTTTTTAAACAATTCAGATTCAATAGTGGATGCTGTGGAAGGTATTTTTCATTCAAACTAAACTGGACTACAGAGGGTATTTACCCAATGTGAAAATGTTAAAATGCTTATAACTTTTCAACGCAGCTGAATATAGAAAAACCGTAATGGAAAAAGTGTTTCTTTTGATCTCAAGAACCTATGGTTAAAATTAACGCAGTGGTCAAAGACTCACCCTGTATATTTATTTTACGATAAATTCAATTGAATTCAATGTAAGATCACATTTTCAGTTTTATTCATCATAACAGTGATAAAATGTAGATGAAGCCATCTAGTTTTAAACAATGTCTTTTAGTCTATCCGCCTTCGAAGGCCATTTACAACAAAAAGAATTAAGTACTATTTTTCCTTATAATATTGATAGTTCTTCAACTTGTCCAGAAGCTGCGTAAATCACGAGAATATTTTGAACTGTTCTGACTTCTAAATGGAAGCAGTCGCTTGATCTTTTTTGCTTTCGATATACGGATTTCATCAAAACTGTAAAAATTCCGAAAAATCGATTGGTTCGGCAATGCTGGTTGAGAATTTCATCGGGCAGATTCGTAGACGTAGTATTGAATTAAATTATTGCGTAAATTTCAAGAACCTCAGTGGTGGATTAAAAGTTTCATGAAGCACCAATTTGCACTAATCAGGCACTAAATATTTGACGTTGTTTTATAATTATTGCTTTCAACTTTTCGCTAACTTCACGCTTGGCAACAAACATTTTTCGATTATAGTGAAACTAAAAATAATCTTGCAGCCGTTCTGGAAACACCAATAGTTACCCATTAAGCACTAATTGAAGTAATAAAAATTTTCAGGAAATTTGAATATGTTGGTGTAGAGCGTGAAGTCAACACGAAGGAAAATATTCTCTGATATTTTGGAAACTGTTAATTTTTTTTCAATGGTTCTAAAAGCGACAATAGGCACGAACTAAGCACTAAATATTGGTACATTAATTTCGAGGTAATTTGAAAATGTTGAAGCTGAGCGTGAAGTCAGCACCAAGGAAAATATTCTCTGATATTTTGGAAACGGTATTTTTTTTTAATTGGTTTCGAAAGCACCAATTAAGCACTGAATATTTGACATAGTTTCAGAATTTGTCCTTCCAACTTTTCGCTAACTTCACGGGTCCGGTTGTAATTCCTAGGTGTATGATACAATAGATATTGCAGAAGATACATGATGGAACTTTCGGTGGGCATTTCAACATCAAGAAGACACTACAAAAAGTTCGAAAGCGTTTGTACTGGGTTAACTGCAAGGAAGACGAAAGGACTGTTGCTGATAATGTGTGCTTCGGTTAATGGCCCGAGAGGAAGTCGTAGAGCCCCAATGAAGCAGTATAACGATCGTAGCCCAATGGAACGCGAAGCAATAGATATATCTGGTTTCCAGTTACTGAAGTACATCCTTGTTGCTATGAACTACTCCACAAATGGGTGGAGGCTTACGCCATTTCGAACCAAGAACAGTCAACGGTTGCCGATATATTGGTCAAGGAGATGTTCGGTAGATTCGGCATGCTAATGAAGCTCCATTCAAATCAGGGACGAAACTTTGTTTAGCTTGTTCCAGAACCTATGCGAGTTGCTAGGAATCAAGAAGACCGAAAGAACCGCTCTTCATCCAGAGTCAGAAACAAAGTCTTGAGAATTAATAGGACTGTGGAAAAATACTTGGCTAAGGTTGTCTCCGACCATCAGAGAGACTGAGATAGGAATCTGCATCTACTCACCATAGCCTACTAGTCATCTGTACAGGAATCGACAGGGCAACCCCAGCATGCATCATGCTCGGTCAAGATGTGAGACTTCTATAGTTTCGATCAGGGGTGCAACGAACGATGGAAATCGAGCAACACATGCGACGTACGTCCCACCCCAATTGTCAATGCGAAATGTCAAAAGCGTATGTCTTCACTAACTACATATCATAGGTGGAAAAAATATTGATGTTTAATTAAATCAGTCTGTTTTCGTCGTGATGTAGTGTTCTATTGAGTATTAATTCGTATCAAGTACATAATTATTGATTAATGTTTTTTTCAGCTATTGCCGGATGTTCAATAGTCAGGTAAAGTAATAATAGAAGATTTGCGTGCATAAATTCTAATAAGATTGAAAAAAAATTTAATTCTGCAAATTTTTGAGTTGGCGTACATTATTGTAATATCAAATTTTAAAGATGTCCATTTTGTCTGCTTCATCATTTCGTAAAGAAATTAAATATTCATGCAAGTATCCTTCATGCAGAAATTCCTATTATTCTAACCCACCATCTGATTTTCAAAACAAAAAATTTTTCCATTTTCCCAATGATCCTCTTCTTTCAAATATTTGGAAAGAGAAATGCAAAATAAGCCCTACAAAAAATGTTTTAAATCATCGTATTTGTAATGATCATTCAGGTCTTTTTTTTTCAGGTCTTTCTATGCATTGCTTTTTGAGTAACAATGCAGTACCTAAATCACCTCCTAAGATTATTCCAAATGTTGGTCATAACATCAACAACTTGCAGCCAAGACTTTTATTTCCTGAGAAACCATCAGAAGTTAACATTTCGTCTGATCAAAATTGCCGTTCTATTGTATATTCAACTAATGATCCATCTTGTAGTCTATTATCTGCTACATTATTCTTGGTATGGGATAATTCCAGGGAAACTGAAACCCTGATTTCAAATCAGTGCTGCTCAAATTTGTCTATTCCCAAATATTGCAATAATGGACCGTCAACATTGAATGATGATCTCCATTCCCCAGAATCATACTCCCAAAGTTCTACTTGTTCCAAGGCAGCTCCTGAAATGGATCCATATGCGTTCCTTCATGAAAAAAAACTGGTATTCTTGGTAGAGTAGGTTTGAATATTTCCGAATTATCACCTGAGCAAATGACTATGTACAAAATTCATAGAAATTCTTCTTCAAAATTATCTAAATTAGAATCTTTATTGAAAAATCAAAAAACCTACATAAGTGTTCTGAAAAATTTGTATAATGATGGAAGGTTTTAATTAATAGAAGAAAATTTAAATAATGTTACAAAAGAATTAATTCGTTAAGTCTCAATTGAGAAATTTTGAAGTCCTAATAATCGTAGATGGACTTTTCCAGATAAAGCTTTTGCTCTTTCAATTTACAAAAGAAGTCCTAAATTATATAAATATTTGAGAGCGTTTTTTCAGTTTCCATCCATAAGAACCCTCAAAAACATTTTAAGTTCAGTGCCTTTTGATGGAGGAATAATAAAACCTGTCTTGGAACATTTAAAACTTCAGCGTGAAAATATGAATGAGATGACTTTGAGCAGTAGGCTGCATTATCTGACGAAAAGACAACGGATTCGTTGATTTAGGTCCACTGTGAGAAAATCATTGATTTTTTTTTACTTTGTGATATTACATGTAACTACGGGAGTGATCTTAGCCACAACCACAAAACCGATAAAGGTCGTACACACGATCCGACTTATATATGTCAGGGTGCGAATATATAATAAATCTATTCGAAATGTTACTTGAATTAGGGTTGATCACTGTGCAACTAATGTGGAATATGCTTTCAATATACCAGAAAGCTTATCGAATGAATTTAAGTGAGGAAACTTGGAAATTCATCTATCTCGAGATACAAGAGGCGAAGAAAATCGATACATTCGAAATTTTCACTGAATGTCGGTGTTATAACGAGCTCAAATTATATTTTCATCAATGAGATAACCTTAAAGATGAAGTAAGAAAAAATGGACATCCGTCAGTGACGTGCTACAGGAGTCGAAAGTTCTGTTATGAGTATTCAAAAAGTTCGAAATTTTCGATGAAATCGGTTTTGTCAGGCAAAGAACGCTATTGAAATATGTTTCTATCATTGAAACAAGCTATCAGACGGAATAAGAAAAAATGGACATCCGTCAGTGACGTGCTACAGGGGTCGAAAGTTCTGTTATGAGTATTCAAAAAGTTCGAAATTTGCGATGAAATCGGTTTTGTCAGGCAAAGAACGCTATTGAAATATGTTTCTATCATTGAAACAAGCTATCAGACGGAATAAGAAAAAATTTAGAAAGCACTGACGTGAGGTCAGATTGCTTTGGCGCTCTTGTTGAGCTACTTGCAAGTAAATATTCAAACCTTAACAAATCTATAAGCTCTCTGATCAGGTGAACAATAGTCTTTTTCCGTACTATGGGACAATGTGATGTAAATATGAAAGCCTAATGAATGAACAAACCTTTATCTCAATTTGAAAATAACTACTCATAATTTTCACCAAATTTTGTTCCATGCTTCTCCTAAAAACTTACGTCATTGCTTTTCTGAGTTTTGACAATGCCATCAAATTCTTTCTCTATGTTAAATAATTTTTGATTAATATTACGTCTGTGCTTTTCTGAATTTTGACAACGTCATCGACATCGAATTCTACCTCTATGAATTCTATGAAAATTTTGATTGATATGACGCCAACTGACACTGATATCTAGGTACGCAAGTTGTCAAACGAATATCGATCTGTGATGGCAAATCTTTCAATGACAAAGCTCGGACTTCATGACATTTTTATTTTTCTCTTGAGTAAATGAAAAAAATCATATCTCCAGAACTATTAGCTTGTCGAAGTCGAGAGTGGTATTTTGTATACGTCTGATAAAACTGCACCATAAAAAAATTTTTATTTGAACAGTGTCATTTGAAAAAAATTTTTTTTTTGTTACTCGAACCTATTCGGCCGATTTGACCGAAAAACGAACTTAGCCGAGCTATTTATACCTTAAACCTATTCTGAAAGTTTCAACTCTCTAACTTCATCCGTTCGAGAGTTATCGTGTTCACGGAACGGACGGACGGACGGACAGAATCGATTTTGACCACGGATTATTCATCAGTAGGTCCAAACAAAACAATTGATACCACTTTTGCCCAAAATTCGAAAGTCACAGACATTTGGGCAAATTGATAAGCACTCTGTTCAGGTGAACAAGAGCGCCAAAATGGACATCCGTCAGTGACGTGCTACAGGGGTCGAAAGTTCTGTTATGAGTATTCAAAAAGTTTAAAATTTTCGATGAAATCGGTTTTGTCAGGCAAAAAACGCTATTGGAATGTGTTTCTAACATTGAAATAAGCTAATAGACGGAATAAAAAAAAATGGACATCCGTCAGTGACGTGCTACAGAGGTCGAAAGGTTTGTTATGAGTATTCAAAAAGTTCGAAATTTTCGATGGAATCGGTTTTGTCAGGCAAAGAACGCTATTGAAATATGTTTCTATCATTGAAACAAGCTATCAGACGGAATAAGAAAAAATGGACATCCGTCAATCAGAGACGTGCTACAGGGGTCGAAAGTTGTGTTATGAGTATTCAAAAAGTTCAAAATTTTCGATGAAATCGGTTTTGTCAGGCAAAGAACGCTATTGGAATGTGTTTCTAACATTGGAAAAAAGCTAATAGACGGAATAAGAAAAATGGACATCCGTCAGAGACGTGCTACAGGGGTGGAAAGTTCTGTTATGAGTATTCAAAAGTTCAAAAATTTCGATGAAATCGGTTTGTCAGGCAAAGAACGCTATTGAAATATGTTTCTATCATTGAAACAAGCTATCAGACGGAATAAGAAAAAATGGACATCCGTCAGTGACGTGCTACAGGGGTCGAAATTTCTGTTATGAGTATTCAAAAAGTTCGAAATTTTCGATGAAATCGGTTTTGTCAGGCAAAGAACGCTATTGAAATATGTTTCTATCATTGAAACAAGCTATCAGACGGAATAAGAAAAAATGGACATCCGTCAGTGAGAGTGCTACAGGGGTCGAAAGTTCTGTTATGAGTATTCAAAAAGTTCGAAATTTTCGATGAAATCGGTTTTGTCAGGCAAAGAACGCTATTGAAATATGTTTCTATCATTGAAACAAGCTATCGTTCGGAATAAGAAAAATGGACATCCGTCAGTGACGTGCTACAGGGTCGAAAGTTCTGTTATGAGTATTCAAAAAGTTCAAAATTTTCGATGAAATCGGTTTTGTCAGGCAAAGAACGCTATTGAAATGTGTTTCTAACATTGAAACAAGCTAATAGACGGAATAGAAAAAATGGACATCCGTCAGTGACGTGCTACAGGGGTCGAAAGTTCTGTTATGAGTATTCAAAGTTCAAAATTTTCGATGAAATCGGTTTTGTCAGGCATAAAACGCTATTGGAATGTGTTTCTGATATTGAAACAAGCTAATAGACGGAATAAGAAAAATGAAATCGAAAATTTGGAACTTTTGAATACTCATAACAGAACTTTCGACCCCAGTAGCACGTCACTGACGAATGTCCATTTTCTAAATCCTCTGATAGCTTGTTTCAATGTTAGAAACACATTCCAATAGCGTTTTTGCCTGACAAAACCGATTTCATCGAAAATTTTGAACTTTGAATACTCATAACAGAACTTTCGACCCTGTAGCACGTCATTGACGGATGTCCATTTTTCTTATTCCGTCTGATGGCTTGTTTCAATGATAGAAACATATTTCAATAGCGTTCTTTGCCTGACAAAATCGATTTCATCGAAAATTTTGAACTTTTGAATACTCATAACAGAATTTTCGACTCCTGTAGCACGTCACTGACGGATGTCCATTTTTCTAAATCCCTCTGATAGCTTGTTTCAATGATAGAAATATATTCCAATAGCGTTTTTGCCTAACAAAACCGATTTCATCGAAAATTTCGAACTTTTTGAATACTCATAACAGAACTTTCGACCCCTGTAGCACGTCATTGACGGATGTCCATTTTTTCTAAATCCTCTGATAGCTTGTTTCAATGTTAGAAACACATTCCAATAGCGTTTTATGCCTGACAAATCCGATTTCATCGAAAATTCTGAACTTTTTGAATACTCATAACAGAACTTTCGACCCCCTGTAGCACGTCACTGACGGATGTCCATTTTTTCTTATTCCGTCTATTAGCTTGTTTCAATGTTAGGAAAACATTCCAATAGCATTTTTGCCTGACAAAACGGACTTCATCGAAAATTTTGAACTTTTTGAATACTCATAACAGAACTTTCGACCCTGTAGCACGTCATTGACGGATGTCCATTTTTTCTTATTCCGTCTATTAGCTTTTTCAATGTTAGAAACACATTCCAATAGCGTTTTTTTGCCTGACAAAACCGATTTCATCGAAAATTTTGAACTTTTGAATACTCATAACAGAAATTTCGACCCTGTAGCACGTCACTGACGGATGTCCATTTTTTTCTTATTCCGTCTGATAGCTTGTTTCAATGTTAGGAAAACATTCCAATAGCATTTTTGCCTGACAAAACGGACTTCATCGAAAATTTTGAACTTTGAATACTCATAACAGAACTTTCGACCCCTGTAGCACGTCATTGACGGATGTCCATTTTTTCTTATTCCGTCTATTAGCTTTTTTCAATGTTAGAAACACATTCCAATAGCGTTTTTGCCTGACAAATCCGATTTCATCGAAAATTCTGAACTTTTTGAATACTCATAACAGAACTTTCGACCCCTGTAGCACGTCACTGACGGATGTCCATTTTTCTTATTCCGTCTATTAGCTTGTTTCAATGTTAGGAAAACATTCCAATAGCATTTTTTGCCTGACAAAACGGACTTCATCGAAAATTTTGAACTTTTTGAATACTCATAACAGAACTTTCGACCCCTGTAGCACGTCATTGACGGATGTCCATTTTCTTATTCCGTCTATTAGCTTTTTTTCAATGTTAGAAACACATTTCAATAGCGTTTTTGCCTGACAAAACGGACTTCATCGAAAATTTCGAACTTTTTGAATACTCATAACAGAACTTTCGACCCCTGTAGCACGTCTCTGACGGATGTCCATTTTCTTAATCCCTCTGATAGCTTGCTCCAATGTTAGAAATACATTCCAATAGCGTTTTTGCCTGACAAAACGGACTTCATCGAAAATTTTGAACTTTTTGAATACTCATAACAGAACTTTCGACCTCTGTAGCACGTCACTGACGGATGTCCATTTTCTTATTCCGTCTATTACCTTTTTTCAATGTTAGAATCACATTCCAATAGCGTTTTTGCCTGACAAAACGGACTTCATCGAAAATTTTGAACTTTTTGAATACTCATAACAGAACTTTCGACCTCTGTAGCACGTCACTGACGGATGTCCATTTTCTTATTCCGTCTATTACCTTTTTTCAATGTTAGAAACACATTCCAATAGCGTTTTTGCCTGACAAAACGGACTTCATCGAAAATTTTGAACTTTTTGAATACTCATAACAGAACTTTCGACCTCTGTAGCACGTCACTGACGGATGTCCATTTTTCTTATTCCGTCTATTAGCTTTTTCAATGTTAGAATCACATTCCAATAGCGTTTTTGCCTGACAAAACCGAATTCATCGAAAATTTTGAACTTTTTGAATACTCATAACAGAACTTTCGACCCTGTAGCACGTCACTGACGGATGTCCATTTTTCTTATTCCGTCTGATAGCTTGTTTCAATGTTAGGAAAACATTCCAATAGCATTTTTGCCTGACAAAACGGACTTCATCGAAAATTTTGAACTTTTTGAATACTCATAACAGAACTTTCGACCCTGTAGCACGTCACTGACGGATGTCCATTTTTTCTTATTCCGTCTATTAGCTTTTTTCAATGTTAGAAACACATTTCAATAGCGTTTTTCGCCTGACAAAACGGACTTCATCGAAAATTTCGAACTTTTTGAATACTCATAACAGAACTTTCGACCCCTGTAGCACGTCTCTGACGGATGTCCATTTTTTCTTAATCCCTCTGATAGCTTGCTCCAATGTTAGAAACACATTCCAATAGCGTTTTTGCCTGACAAAACGGACTTCATCGAAAATTTTGAACTTTTTGAATACTCATAACAGAACTTTCGACCTCTGTAGCACGTCACTGACGGATGTCCATTTTTCTTATTCCGTCTATTACCTTTTTCAATGTTAGAATCACATTCCAATAGCGTTTTTGCCTGACAAAACGGACTTCATCGAAAATTTTGAACTTTTGAATACTCATAACAGAACTTTCGACCTCTGTAGCACGTCACTGACGGATGTCCATTTTTTCTTATTCCGTCTATTACCTTTTTCAATGTTAGAAACACATTCCAATAGCGTTTTTGCCTGACAAAACCGATTCAATCGAAAATTTTGAACTTTTTGAATACTCATAACAGAACTTTCGACCCCTGTAGCACGTCTCTGATTGACGGATGTCCATTTTTTCTTATTCCGTCTGATAGCTTGTTTCAATGATAGAAACATATTCCAATAGCGTTTTTGCCTGACAAAACCGATTTCATCGAAAATTTTGAACTTTTTGAATACTCATAACAGAACTTTCGACCTCTGTAGCACGTCACTGACGGATGTCCATTTTTTCTTATTCCGTCTGATGGCTTGTTTCAATGATAGAAACATATTTCAATAGGTTCTTTGCCTGACAAAACCGATTTCATCGAAAATTTCGAACTTTTTGAATACTCATAACAGAACTTTCGACCCTGTAGCACGTCACTGACGGATGTCCATTTTTTCTTATTCCGTCTGATAGCTTGTTTCAATGATAGAAACATATTTCAATAGCGTTCTTTGCCTGACAAAACCGATTTCATCGAAAATTTCGAACTTTTTGAATACTCATAACAGAACTTTCGATTCCTGTAGCACGTCACTGACGGATGTCCATTTTTTCTTACTTCATCTTTAAGGTTATCTCATTGATGAAAATATAATTTAAGCTCGTTATAACACCGACATTCAGTGAAAATTTCGAATGTATCGATTTTCTTCGCCCCTTGTATCTCGAGATAGATGAATTTCCAAGTTTCCTCACTTTAATTCATTCGATAAGCTTTCTGGTATATTGAAAGCATATTCCACATTAGTTCCACAGTGATCAACCCTAATTCAAGTAACATTTCGAATAGATTTATTATATATTCGCACCCTGACATATATGAGTCGGATCGTGTGTGCGACCTTTATCGGTTTTGTGGTTGTGGCTAAGATCACTCCCGTCATGTAACTATCGAATAAAACAGTGATTACGAAATATTTGTTTTTTTTGCGAGGTTTTCATATTAATTTATTTCAAATCAATATGCCTTTGATAAGGCGAGGAGCCGCTATCGAAACCATAAAATAAATTATTTAAACCACAGAATATTGAAAACATAACCTCTAATTCTGTAAAATAGATAGCAAGCCTCCTCCCTCTTAAATCAGGAATGGAATTTCCCCACCAGAATTGTCAATTCAAACGTCAACGGTGTTTCCAAGAATTAGTGAACACGAGGTGGGAGATTTGGTATGTTTGTTCGGCCACCGGAGGAGTGGATATCCCCAAAGCTACAGAAAGATTAAGAAGGACCATATATGGTTGAGAAGAGAGTCTATCGCATCTAAAAATTGCAAAGAGGAAAGAAATACGTAGTCCATGCGAACCACCTAGCAACATATCCGGCCGATCATAACCCTCAGGACGAGACTAGATTGGAAAGGACTACTACTCAGACATCAGATCAGGAGGAACTAACTAAGAAACAACCAGGCAAAAGGGAAAACTTGATGTAAGATGGGAAGGTGAACAACTAGAAAACTGTAAAACACCAAAATACCTGGGTGTCAAACTAGATCGAACCTTGTCCTATAAAACCCATTGCAAAGACACCAAGATGAGATTAGTTCATGACAAAATATGGCGATTATGCCGTCATCCCAACGATAAACCATAAATACTATATTGTCAAGTAAAAATGACTAAAAAGGCTGCATGTTATTAATCCGGAATTAAATGGAATACTCTGACAACACGTTAAATAATCTGTAATTTTCTAGTCTGTCCTGGTAGACGAGACCGAGTTGATTGAAGAACGTTGCTGACAATACGTGTTAGCTAGTGAATATAATTTCTCTCTACACGAATTATTACTTTTAGTAGTGTAAATAAATTATTTGAAATAGGTTTGTTTATTTTGTGATATTGACTAGAAAAACGTTATAGTTATATAGAGTATAATAATGTTAAATCGGAAATACAAATTGACTAAGGATGGGATTTCAGGGTAGAGTTTCCAATACATTAAATTCGAAGACGTACTTTAATGGGAGGCCGTATCTTCACATCACTAAATTTGAAGAAAATATTCCTTCGGGCTTCTCGTGGCGCTGGGGTAGCAATTTCAACCTTTATATTTCGAGGTCATTTTTCGACGAAAAAGCCGCATCCTTGCGTCACCAATACGGGGTATTAGTATGACGTCTCGTTGACATAGGTTAGGTAGTGTTCCAGATCTAAACAAACCAATTTTACTTAGGGCGATTCGAATAAATCTCATTTTGTATATCAAATTTGAACAAATAACGGTTGAAAAGTAAGTATATACATAGTTTTTTGAATAAGCAAAGTAATTATGTAGTTTTTCTCCTGCTGAGTTCTATATTGTTAAAGAAATTTGGTATTCATTAATCTGAACCTAACCTCTAAGTTTGTTTAACTCTCCTTTCTATATTATTTCTATATTAATTACGTAAAAAAATTAAGGTAAAGGAGGTTCCTTTGATATTATTCTTCATTGTTTTTCCATTATTTCTTGTGGTATCACATGCTATTATAACAAAAATTGATTAAATTTCGTATTTCATGCATTTCCTTCATGTTTTCACCAGTTTTTCAGTAAAAACTTGATGTTTAATTTCATAAATAAAGTCCGCCATTCAAAGGATAACCGACAGTTGAATCCAGAGAAAAGCGAGGTTGCCGGATTTGTCAGAAATTAGGAAGCGCATGAAATGAATTTTTACAAAGGCACGGGGTAATACATTTTTCGCGGCAATTCATATGCCCAAAATGTAATGGACCTTGCACATTTTATAGAGATAGATGCCGGTATGTTTGTAACTCCACTAATGTAGTTGTACGTTCGAGAAAAAGAATTCGGGTTAGGTGTAATTTTACACAAGTAGCAAAGAAAAACACATTTTTCCAAAATAGTAAAAAATCGATACTAGAAATTTGCAGGTTCGTTACATTATGTTGAATGATTGTTTGGGCTATTACCATCATCTATTGTAGATGTAATGTTTTTCGACGGTTCGATAGACATCTTCTATCTTTATCAAGGAGGAAAAGTAAAAAACCTTTTGAAAATTATCAATTTTCAAAAAGTCTTTTTCACATTCAACACGAGCTCCATCATCAACAATATCTCGTCATCAAATCGTTACATTATGGTTATTCGAAACAAAGCAACAAACGCTCGAATCACAAATGAAATGGTCTAGTGGTAAGATTGTAGATTGGGTTAGTTTTTGTAGGAGGTTTGCTTAATGGTTGTAAGTCAAAATTGTAAAAAGGTTTGGGCGGGGTTTGAAAAATTTTCGAGATAAAAAAAACATTCCTGGTACCTGTTCCTAACAGGAGCCAGGAAACGTTATTAGAAGTCATTAAAGAATGAATCCTCCCAGGAACCACTATTATGTCAGATTCAAATCAAATCAAATTTATTTAGCCAATTGTTACAGACATACGGTAGCAATTATAGTCATACAAAAGAAAAAAAAAACACTTACAGGATACAATAATTAGAAAAACAACTTTTTTTTTTTTTACTATTCGATCTCATCTGCAAGAAATTCTGCAACCGAGTAGTAACACTTAGCTGTTAGAAGAAGCCTGAGACGTCTTTTGAAACCTTTCGATTGTTTTATTTCCGCTGGAAGATGATTATACAATTTAATTACCAAGTAATTAGTAGCTTTCTGAGTTCGTTTTATTCTGTGGTACGGCATACACAGATCTTGTCTATGGCGTGTGGCGTACTGATGGTATTCACCACTTTCGATATATTTATGCTTATTCTCATGAGCATGTACGAGACAAGCATAAATGAACTGGGAGTGGAAAGTCAGAATGTTGAACTTTCTAAAGTAGTCTCTACAGGAGACGGTGCTGTTTATTCCTGCAAGAGTTCTTATTGCTCTTTTCTGTTTCAAGAAGACAGTTTTGGACTCAGGCTCATCTCCCCCAAATAAGAATGCCATATGACATGGCGTTGTGGAAAAGAGCATAGTAGGTGTCCAAGAGTACATGTTCAGATGTTAAATTTTTCAATCTGTTCAAGAGGAATATTACTGACGACAACTTTTTAGTGAGATTTTCTATATGAATATCGAATTTGAAATTCTCCTGAATCTGCACGCCGAGAAACTTCGCACTTTTGATGTCAGATGCTGCGGTCGTTGTCGTGATCCTCAGAATCTTTGTTTTTTCTACGTTTAAACGTAGACCGTTTGAGTAGAACCATGATTCAGCTTCTTTGAGGGACCTCTTCGTGTTCGTTCTAACTGAGTTTTTTGCAATATTCAGGAAGGACGTGTCGTCCTCATAGTTGTAAACACACTCACACGGTATGTTGTTTGGGAGGTCATTAATGTACACAATGAAAAGTAATGGACCTAGTATGGACCCTGAGGCACCCCCTTAAGTATCTGCATCCAGGATGTTCTCTTTTCCTTTATCTGCACCTGTTGCTGTCAACCTTCCAAAAAAGAAGCAATTAATTAAAGGGTAGACCCGTACACCTTAAATGTTCTAGTTTATTCAGAAGAACCTCATGAGAAACATTGTCAAACGCTTTCGACAGATCGCACAAGCTAAGCTCGACTTCGTTACCTCCGTCAAGGCCCTCAGAAATTTTCTCAACAACCTCAATTAAAGCTGTGATAGTTGATCTCTTATTCCTATATCCATGTTGTTGGTTCGTAAAAAAGCTGTTTTTCTCGAAATATTTTGTTAATCTATCCTTTATCAAACTTTCCATTATTTTCGAAATCATTGGTAGAATTGAAATCGGTCTGTAATTATTGGGCAGACTTTTATCGCCACATTGTTTATATACGGGAATTACCATCGCTAACTTTTGAGAATCCGGAAAAACGCCATCCTCAAAGCATCTGTTGATAACAAACGCAAGAGGTTCAGAGATAACATGCATTATTTTCTTTAAAACACACACCGATAAACCATATGTGTCACAGGTTGGTTTTCCACTCAAAGATTTAATTACCCTTTTCACCTCATCCGACGTTGTCAGTTCTAAAAAAAGGATTTATAATTTTTGATTTTTCGATTTTGAGAAACTTTGCCGATTCCTTCTCAGTGACACATTTCGATACATCATTATTTATTTTTTCAAGGAACTTCAAATATTCTTCCGGATCAAGTACACTATCCCGGTTTTTTTCCTCTCGATGAGAGTTCACAATTTGCCAAGCCTGTTTTTGCTTATTCTTCGAGTTTGATATTTATGTGGAAAAATATTTTTTCTTTGCGTCCTCTAATGAGATCTTGTAGAGCTTTCTGTAATTTCTGTACAAATTCATTGTCTCTTTTTCTTTTTAACCTCAAGTTTTGTTTGTAGAGCATCCAATATATTTTTGATTTTTCCTGTTCAACTGTGTACCAAGGTTCTTTTCTTGACTTTGTTGATGATCTGGCCAGCTTTGTAATGACTGGGCAGTGGATTTCCAATGCAGCTATTATTTCTGAGTGAAAATTCCCAAAAATCCTTTCTGTTGTTGGAAGGCTCATGATTGTTTTAATCAGGAAAGCTTTCAACATCTGACCGTGAACCATAGAATGAACTTTGTAGATCCGGTTTCTGGCGCCCACACCCAGAATGTGGAGGGATGTACGAAACACGATTCCGAAATTTGAGAGTCAAGAAGATCATTTTGTTTATTATTTGGTAGAATATTATTTTCGAAAAAAAATTCCAAATCATAGTGAACGATTTCATCACTTTTTCAAAAATATAGGTAAAGTATATACCTCCACAGCTTCTCCAGATGATGGGGAAGATAACGATTAGTGGTAAACCGATTTAAGGAATAAAAATGTGTTGATTTGTGCATTCGAGCATTTATTGCTATTCTTCGTTGAATTTTATAGAAATCTATTTTTATTTTATGAAATTTCTTGTTGAGTTTATTATAATTTCATGGAAAGATTTTATTTTTACTACCATTTTTTGGATTTTTAAGTATTTCTCCAGAAACAAATTTTATTTTTATATTGATTCCCATCACACATGATCCGTTTTTCCAACATCCTATCCCGGCAAAGGTCGCTCACACCTTCTCGTGGTCTTTGTTGGATAACGTTCTCATCTGCATTGTTGAAGAAGTAAACTGAGTTGTGCTTTTCAAATTTTCCCATATCCCTGACTGTTCCCAATTTACAAAATTATTCAAAACGAGGGCGCTCCCTAATTTCAGACAAATTTACCAACCTGGCAACCTCGCTCTTTCCTCGGTCCAGCTGCCAACCGTCTTCAATATGGTGAACTTTGTTTATGATATTTAACATCAAGTTTCTACTGAATAATTGGAAAAAACTTGATGGAAATGCATGAAAAATAAAGAGAAATCATAACTTATTATATAGCATGTGTTTACTCACGATATAATAGAG
The DNA here is from genome assembly GCA_030674115.1 of Micraspis discolor. NCBI lineage: Eukaryota > Metazoa > Arthropoda > Insecta > Coleoptera > Coccinellidae > Micraspis > Micraspis discolor. The sequence continues at coordinate 597,993 of JARTUT010000023.1, forward strand.
AAACAATGGAGGACAACGGTTTTTTTCGAAGTGACTTATACAACATAAATGATTTTTTTTTCTCAAAAAGTATGAGTTTGCACGATATTCCGTTTTCGAATTCGGGTAAACCTGCCGATAACACAAGTAAGAAGTGAGATGTCTCAGACGGTACGTCAAATTGGTGGCTGCGTTGCCGGATTGATATATTTTTTTTTCATTTCAAGAATGTCGAAGAATTTGTCCTTGACATCTGAAGTTAATTTCCCGCCACTTACTTGACCGTTATGATCTGAAGAGATATTAAATTATAGTCTTTGATACGATTGCTTAAAAGTTGAATCTCATTTTTCTTGAGTGAATATAGGGTTATTTCAAGTTTTGTGCTAATTATCTTTGAAAAATGGCTTCTCATTATACTCTACGAGGGATTGGTGTTACACACATTGTAGATTCGTCGGAAATATATAGTGATGATGACATTAGAGGACAGATTCTAACGATTCAATCAGTACTTTATTTTCCAACAAATTTAGATTGTTTTCAGTGGTGTGCAAGGAGGAAGCTCTTGAAAAACTCATTTAATATAATATATCCTTCTGAATAAAAAACTTACGTTAGTGCTTTTCTGAATTTTGACAACGTATATTATTTCAGCCACCGAGATTGAATTCCGTCTCTATGATTTCCCGTTATGAAAAATTTTGATTAACATTACGGCAACTGACACTGATTAATGAGCCCGATCATCGATCAGTAATGGCCATCGTTAAAAGAAAATCACCGGGACTTCATGTCATTTCTCTTGAGTAAATGAAAAAAATGATCATATCTTTAGATGGAAAAGAGCTACGACAATGAAATTTGAGGATAAGTAAGATATCGATCACTTCACTATATTCACTAATATTTATTGAAATTTGAAAAATATCTTATGAGATAGTGAGTATTGAAAAAAATTTTTTTGGGAATTTTTTTTAAATTTTCTAGCTTGACGATTTCTGCGAAATTTTGCGAGCCGTTTTGTTGCAGCCTTCCTCAACAATATTTCAAGTTTCAACTTGATCGGATGGATATTCTAGTAGTTATTGAGGAAACAAAATTTCAGATGCTCATAACTACTGAACCATCCGACGGATTTGGCCCAATAACGAACTTGACCGAGATATTTGGACAATTAGCGTATTCTGAAAATATGAAAATGCTAGCTCATCCCTTTTGGATGCTAGAGAGGATACGGCCGGCCGGACAGACTCAAGTTTCGTCACGGATTTTTCATCAGGAAGTCGAACCCAATCGATTGAGCCCATTTTCGGTTCGATATTCCAAAATTACAGACATTTGGGCAAAATGATAGGCACTCCGTTCGGGTGAACAAGAGCGCCAACAATTGGTCATAATTTCATTCGAAAAAAGACAAATTTGATTCGGTAAAAAATTTCATATTCTTCAAACCACTATGACAATGTTTTATCTTTTATATAACTTAATCATAAACCTCACGATGTATTTTTGTAAATATTGTGTAATAAATATATTTTATGCCGAACAATTAAAATTTTTATAATACATCTGTAACTCTTGATTTACGGAACGCAACTATTAATTCAAAATTCTACAGATTCAACAGATCCGATGTATGCACAATCTGGCAACAAAATCGTAAATGATACAGCACTGCGCATGCGTCAGAATATATTTTTAGGTTACTTGTGTATTCGGCAAGTTTACCTCGAATTCGTAATCTACATACCTAGAACGGTAGGTACTTTTCATTAAAATATTTCCGTTATGGCTTGTTCTGAATAATTACCGAATGTCTTTAGAGTATGTTCAGCATAGTTTATTATTAATAAAAATAGTAATAACGTAATTATTTTTAACATTGTAGCTACAAGTATCTATTATTTAACACAATGAAGATGTATCTCTTGAAAACAAAAAGAAAACTTCTAATTTCATCCAGTATCACTAGATCTACTGAGATATGATGACTTGGAATCCTTCAAATGGCCACTTCCTAATAAGATAGTAAGGTAAAACATATAAAGTTCTTGATATAAAATTATGGTAATCCTTACTTTTCATAATGTAGTTCAGAGCATTCCCAGAATTAGCAGTATTGTTGAAGACTCATTCAAGTATATGAAGAACAATAAGTGAAAGAGGTAATATTTTACTCAATATTTTGAACTGAGCCAGTGTAATGAACCATGTTGAATTATTTTTTTCTTTTCAAATGGAGAAAATGCCCTGAGCATTGCTGTCACTGCTCGAGTTTGATCTCACATGATGACACTTCAGGATTACCTGAATTTATTATTCCTTACTGAAAATGTTTCTGTTGTTTTCATTAAATGTATATCGATTTATCTTTTACAGAATCAGGCCTGAACAAAAACCTTCTATAGCGAGTACTTCTACTGCTTCTTTTGAAACAGAGATCACCTCTGAACCAGGGCCTGCTACATCTTCTATGCCAAGTAACTCAAGTGCTCTCTTAGAAACAGAGAATTATTTTTTGAAACAAGAAGTAGACCAACTGAAGAATGAAGCAATAGGAGCGTTCAGTTTCAAGGAAATAGAGAACAATGATGAACTCTATAGGTTATATACTGGTCTGCCAAGATGTAAAACCTTTATTTCTTTATATAACTTGGTAGAAAATATTCCAATTGAACATTATTTGGACTGGAAGGTTCAAAAAATTCCAAAAATTGATCAATTATTTATGTGTTTAAGGAAGTTGAGACAGAATTTTCCCCATGAAGACTTAGCCCAAAGGTTTAAGGTATCACAAGCTACAGTGAGTAATGTAATTTTTACATGGGTTTTTGTATTACATGAAATACTGTATGAAAAATTGAGCACAAAAATGCCTTCAAGAAAAAAAAATCAAACGTGCCTTCCAAATGCATATGCAAAATTTACAAACTGCAGTTTTGTTCTTGATTGCACTGAAATGGCGATGACAGTCCCAAGAGCATCAATGAGCACACAAAAAAAACATATAGCAGTTATAAGCATAAGAATACTTGGAAGGCGCTAGTTGGAGTTGCTCCTAATGGAGTTATTACATATGTGAGCTCCCTATATCCAGGTGCAACTTCGGATAAAAAAATTGTGCAAAATTGTGGTATCTTAAATTATTTTGAAGCAGGCGATTTTATTTTGGCAGACAAGGGGTTCTTAATCAGAGAATTGCTGCCTAATGGAGTCTCCTTAAATATTTCCTCTTTCCTGTAGACCACTTAATTTACTCCAGCACAGGTGAAACAAACTGAGAGCATAGCCAGAGCAAGAATTCATGTGGAAAGAGCTATTCAAAGGATGAAAGGATTCAAAATATTGAATTTGATACCTCATTCTCTATTTCCAATAGCCAAAGAAATTTTTCAGGTTATAGGAGCTCTAACGAATTTGCAGAATCCATTGATAGATGAAATTAAAAATTCTTTGTCATCCCATAGTGAATAAAGTTTTCCTCAATCTCATTTGTCATATTATTTCGATAAAACAATTATAGTGAATGTAAATAAAATTATCAGGAATCAATTTACCTCGATTTTTATCTTAAAAATAAGTTCTCTAAGTAAAAGAATCATGGAATCAGATACCTGATATTTTATCTACTTAAACGCAACAATAAAGAATATGTTAGTATGTGGAAAATTTCAGTTTGTTAAGTCTGTGTAAAGAAAAATAAAATACTCATTGGTATGTGATTCAATATTGTCACTAATAATCTGAAATTATTCAGACTTGCAGCTTATAATTTAGTGAATTGTTTAATTGAGTCCTTGAACAAATTATTCATTTTTAACTGAATTAACCATGACGGAAAAAATATTAATTCTACTAATTAATTCAACTACGACAAGCACGCAAAAACAATAAATGATACAAAAAAAAATGAAAACATGTATTATTTAAAGAATTTTACGAACATAAATAGGGTATAAATATATCAATGAAGAAATTTTTCAATAAAATTACATTTTAACACCACACATTACATTTTTCTATAGCAACAACTTCAATTTCTTCAGGCGTCCAAACTACTAGATAACACAGTTTTCTTTTGGTTATATGAAGTTGCCCTTGAATCTGGTGCCAATAAGTATGGTCATGGTTTATTAACGTTTGGCCACTATCATTTTTATATATAACTAGCTGACCCTGACAGACTTCGTCCTGTCAAAAAGATTTGTAATGTGGTAGTTTTTGTGCCTACGTATTTCAAAAAATTCTCCTGAACAGAACCGTCACCCTGGTGATAGGGCGTTGGGAATAAAAAATAATTAAATAAAACATATATAAGGATTTAAGAGTAAGTAATCGCTTTATTGTTAATCATGTGAATCTTAATTATTATTATTATCATTGTAGTGCTTTGTGGTATACGATGTTTTTTGTTTGATTACCTGGCGCATAGATGAACAAAACTGATGGTTTTCCAACACGGGAACAGGCAACATACAATTGACCATGTGAGAAACATGGGTTTTCTAGATTAATACCACAAACACTTGTTTATAGTCATAGCAAAAGCAAGCCGCACTGGAAACTGTAGTCGTTTAAACTCAAATGGCACATCAGTCGGAATGATTGGGATGAGCGGTATGAGAACATCTTCTCCTTTATACTTTCTGTGCGGGTACAAAATTAGAAGTAATAATAATCACCCGCTTAATTAAGGGCAGCGGACTTCCTGAGTCGCTGGTTATACTAAAACAGTAGATCCAAAAATTATCTTTGGTAGAAAAGATGTTTGCAAGGTGAATAAAAACAAGTTTGTAGTTAAAATAGAATTATGTATTCACAGATAAGAATAGTTACACAATGTTCGGCACTTGAGATTACACTCACAGAAAGAGTTTTTAGGTGTCTATAATAACCAAGGATTTGAACCTCTTTGCTCAATCTAGGCACTTCTGGTAATATAAATGATAAAGAGATCTGACCTTATTTGTTGTTTGGAGTTCACCACAGCTCTGCTTCAATCGTCGAGGGTAGATTTCTCTGAATAAGGTGCAGGCACTTTGGATAAAGCTTCACAAACTTCCACTGATGAATTGTGCCTTGGCGATGTGTAATTTCGTCACAGGTTCACAATCCACAACCATTTTCTTTTACGTAGAGAATTTCAACTGAGTTATCACATACACATGAACTAGGGTAGCTAACTGACCCGAAAACAGATTATTTTGAGAGATCTTTAGAGGAACTTGTAGTTCTGAGTGCCGTTATAGACTCGTGAAAGTAAATTGATAAAAGGAGAACTTACTTGAGTACTGTGCACGAGAGCGTCTTGAGAGAGAATTTACTTCTAGAAGTGACCACCTTCAGAAGTGTAGACAGAATGAATTTGAATAACAGAGAGGTCGTACAGGTAGCTAATTTTAGGGATTTCCAAAATTCCGTCCGACAGAAGGCATTCTTGGAAGTAACGGCCGCTGCCCCAAATTCCAAGAACTGTCCTTTGTTGCGAGAATTTTGCAACATACTCCCGCCTGTTGAAGTTTTCTAGCTTCAACAAGGATCGTGCCAATAAAAACAAATACAAAGAAAAAATAAAAGGAGAGAAGAAAGCTATCAACTAAAGAGAAAGGCAAGACAATCACAGTTCTAGGAAACGATACGTGTTGTCCAATAGGAGAAGTGAGTCTAATTTTCAGATTCTTCTGATATGGGAAGGGGACACAATTTAGAAATGCTTCTAGTGAAGATTCCATCTGCCGTTTTCAGCTTTACTACTCTTATTTTTTTATCCCTCCCTGGGAAAACTTCCAATACTCTAGCTAAAGGCCATTTTAGTGGTGGGGTATCCTCATCCTTCAAAAGAACCAAGGATCCTATTTTGAGATCAGGAACAGAACGATAACATTTTGGACGGTTCTGTTTATACTGTGCATAGTATTGGGGATCTTTTAAAAATCTTTTTTCTAGGTTGCCAAACCTTTTTTGAGCTATGGCGAAGGAATCTCCAAGTTTCAGATTTTCCTTTGGAGATTTTAACGGTTTTAATGGTTGAAACCTGCCATCCATTGAGACCTTGGTTGTATTGATGAACGATGTTTCTGCAGCTTCATCAACTGGAGAGAGAGGCATAGCCTTCGAAACATCTTCTAGCATCCAGGATCTAGAGACTTGCTGCTCAAGTTCCGATTCCTCAGATTCTCGAGACAGCAGAGAAAGACTGCTGTGTTCATTTCAGCTACACTCAAGAGAAATTTCTGAGCTTGTGTCTGTTGCTGAGATGGAAATGAACCTCCAACAACCCATCCCAAATGGGTGTTGATAAGAGTAGGTAGATTTTTACCAAGAGAAAAACTGCCTTGGGAAAGTAACTCATAATATAGACCGGCACCGATGAGCATGTCGATATCTGAAGGTGTAGCGAAATCGGGATCCGCTAGTCCAAATTCACTAGGGATGTTCCACTGAGAAACATTCAACTTGAATTGTGGAAGTTGGCATGTTATACAAGGAAGAATAGCACATTTTAGCTTAAACTTTTGATATGGAGAAACATTTGAAAAGATAGTGAGATCTATCATTTTTGTAGAACGATTATTGCTCAATCCTAGTCCTGAAACTATGGTTGAGTGGTTGTAAGGCACATAACCTAGTTTCTTGACTAAGTCTTCCTTTATAAAGGAAGTTTGAGATCCGTTGTCGAGAATGGCTCTGGCCTTGATTCTGTGCCCTTGAGAGTTGTATAAGTAAACATTAGCTGTGGCCAGAAGAACATGGTTATATTTTGTGGAAATACCAGAGAATGCCTGAGAACCTTTGGGAACACTATATTCGACTTCCTGCCTGGACTGTGATTCATGTTGGGCTTGAGATCCGGAATTTGAGGAGAGAGGAAGTCTTGGTCGCGAGTTGAGATGCGAATTATTTGGGCTAGAGGTGCGAGAAGAAACCTCAGCATGATGTCCCGCATAAGAAGAATTTTGTGAATTGCGAGACTGTGAGTTTTTATTGGGATGAAGCAAAGAATGATGTTTTTTGGAGCACACCATGCAAAGTCTTTTAGAACTACATTGGGTTACTTGATGACCGTAACCTAGACAATTGAAGCAGAGTTTTTTAGGATTTATGAAATGTTTCTTTTCAATAAGAGATTTGCCTTTAAACTTGTCGCAAGAATAAATTTTGTGTGATATGTCATTGCAGAAAGAGCATTTCTGTGAATTTGATGAACCATGAATGTTAGCGATGTGAAGAGAAGATTTATTGGGAGATCTCAATTTTTATTGATCACTGGTAACTCAGAATTACTTAAATTTTGAAAAACTAAACTTCTTTTTTCTAAAAATTTAAAAAACTGATTTAAAGATGGTAGTTGTTCACTATTCCTTTCAGTTTCAAAAGCTCTTCTAGTATTGACGTCAGTCTTTTTACTGAGAACATAAATGATGAAAAATTCTAGCAGTTCTGCCTCAGAATAACCCAGATTATGCAAAGAATCCCAATTTCTTTTACAATTGGTTACAAATTCTCATAGGTTTACAGCATTACATTTTGTCATTGGAGTGGTCTCTAACATGGAAATGAAATGAGTGTTGATCACTGTCAACTTACTCTCATACCTTTTTTTCAAAATACTTAAAGCAATTTCGAAATTTTTATCAATTACAGATAAACCTTCTATAAGTTTGAGTGGTTCATCTCGCAAAGACATCTTTAAATATATAAACTTCTGAATTGCAGAGAGAGAGGTGTTTGATATAATCATAGCATCAAATAATTGTAAAAAAGAAGTCCATTCAGAGGCAACGCCCTTGAACGGTTTAATATTAATCTGTGGTAAGCTAATATTACAATGGCCTTGAGGAATAGAAGTTCTGATATTAGAGGTTGACAATTGTTCAATTTGAAGTTCAATTTTTCCAGCAATGGCATGGAATTTCACTTCCTACTTCCTCACGATTTTCATCATCAAAATTTTCGTAATTCGGCAAAAGTTCAATGGAATCCTGAACTTCGTCATATCCTTTGAAAGCAGCCTCGAGTGATTCGAGGTATCTCTTTAAAACCTTTGGATTTGATTCTGATCTAGAGTTTTGATCAAACCAATTGATAGTCCTGGTTATTTTTGCTTTGAATGTTGAGCGTTTAGACTTAAGGTTATTATAAGATACGTTTTCCATTGTTCTAAATATAAAAAATGAGGAAATTTAACAAATTAGAAAGAAAAAATAACAGAATCACAGAATGTGTGAACACAAAAAATTCACAATCTTGCAAATTCTACCAAAGTCGAATTCTTGGATCCGGCTCCAAGGACTAATTTGTGCGAGTACAAAATTAGAAGTAATAATTATCACCCGCTTAATAAAGGGCAGCGGACTTCCTGAGTCGCTGGTTATACTAAAACAGTAGATCCAAAAATTACCTTTGGTAGAAAAGATGTTTGCAAGGTGAATAAAACAAGTTTGTAGTTAAAATAGAATTATGTATTCACAGATAAGAATAGTTACACAATGTTCGGCACTTGAGATTACACTCACAGAAAGATTTTTTAGGTGTCTATAATAACCAAGGATTTGAACCTCTTTGCTCAATCTAGGCACTTCTGGTAATATAAATGATAAAGAGATCTGACCTTATTTGTTGTTTGGAGTTCACCACAGCTCTGCTTCAATCGTCGAGGGTAGATTTCTCGGAATAAGGTGCAGGCACTTTGATAAAGCTTCACAAACTTCCACTGATGAATTGTGCCTTGGCGATGTGTAATTGCGTCACAGGTTCACAATTCACAACCTTTTTCTTTTACGTAGAGAATTTCAACGAAGTAATTCACATACACATGAACTAGGGTAGCTAACTTACCCGAAAACAGATTATTTTGAGAGATCTTTAGAGGAACTTGTAGTTCTGAGTGCCGTTATAGACTCGTGAAAGTAAATTGATAAAAGGAGAACTTACTTGAGTACTGTGCACGAGAGCGTCTTGAGAGAGAATTTACTTCTAGAAGTGACCACCTTCAGAACTGTAGACAGAATGAATTTTGAATAACAGAGAGGTCGTACAGGTAGCTAATTTTAGGGATTTCCAAAATTCCGTCCGACAGAAGGCATTCCTGGAAGTAACGGCCGCTTCCCCAAATTCCAAGAACTGTCCTTTGTTGCGAGAATATCGCAACACTTTCCTTTGAGTATAGTTGCTTCTATCACATTGTTTAGTAATTTTTTTATCGCTAACCGTGTACCGTTGCAAAAACGCGGTTGGTTGATATTTCTGCAACATTATAACCACCGATCCGACCTTTAATTGAAGATTGTGAGGAGGTGGCAATCCTGGCAAATCCAGCGAGTTTAAAAGTTCCGGTGGATAGTTGATTACATCATCTTGATTAGTAGCCGAATCAACTGATTTATATATCCTCAATTCGCCTGTAATTTGTTCTTGAATTTTGAAATTGAACTCATTTATATCTATGTTTCTTACAGCCAGTATAGCTCGTTCGCTCAACCAATCATAGTTTCTGTAATTTTGAGAAACATCTGGAAACACCTTCTGAATAAGTTCATCTTTTGATCGAGTTAACTGACAAAAACTTTGAGGAAAGTTAATGCAGCCAGTCAACATGTCTATAGGAAATTTGCCATTACCAATGTCAATGAGTTGTTTAGAGAATATGTTTCCAGATTGGTCATTTTGCAACTCGACACGCATATTCTTGCTTAAATGAAGTACTTTGACATGTTTCCACAAATTGGAGGACTTTAGACATGCATTGAGTTCATCAGCTGGCGTTGATCGTGGAATCACTGGCAATGTTTGACGAAAATCTCCTGCTAATAAAATCATTGCACCACCAAATCGGTTATTATTGCTCCGTAGATCTTTCTGTCTAGGTTCTGTCTAAAGCCTCCAAAGATTTTTTATGTGCCATCGTGCATTCATCCCAAACAATCAATTTACATTGCTGCAAAACCTTTGCCATTGCAGAGTTCTTCGAAACGTTGCAGGTTGGAGTTTCATCGCTTTGCATATTTAATGGCAATTTTAGTGCTGAATGGGCTGTTCGACCACCTTCAAGCAAAGTTGCTGCGATTCCCGACGAAGCGAGTGCAAGTGCAATTTTATTTTGTGAGCGAATTGTTGCTAATATTAATGAAATCAAAAAAGTTTTTCCTGTACCACCAGGTGCATCTAAGAAGTAAATCCCTACAGTTTCATCATTTGTTACTTTCATAAGAGTTTCAAATACATAATTCTGTTGTTCATTTAACAGTGGAAGATTTGTTTGAATTAATTCTTTCAAAGCGTTGAGATCATACAGTTTTTCTCGAAGCAACTCTTGGTTAAAAGCGTCATGCATTGGACGATTGGGCGCGGTCAGGCCTAATTGAATTAATAGTTTGTTTGACATTATCAAGCACATGTCCTCAATTGAAATCAATGCTTCATTGTAAATTTCTTCACTGATTTGTATATTTGGATTTCCCATTCTATTCCGTATTTGATACAAAATATCATCACACATATAATCTTTGTACTTGATCCACAAATCAATTGGGTTTGATGGGAAACATGTAGATATGATTATAGAAAACAATGTTCATATTTGATGAGCGTGTGATGATATTACAGCATCATTGAGAGTTTGATCCCAATGAGCGTCATTTTCAAGCAATTGCAAACGTTGACAGGCTTCTCTGTAGGATCCACACAATTCACCATCAACAGTTCGTAACTGTTGGAATGATGTTGGGCCACGTACATTGACTAATAGCAGTCGTGAATAAAAACATTCGTAATTTAATATGAACTTTATACCATAGCAATAAAGCTCAAATTGACTACGTTTTAGTTACAAATCATTTGTATGGGAAAAAGAAAAGGGCTATTTTTAGGGTTTTTCCAGCAATAATTCTAATTTTTCTCCCCGTAAGAATCATACTTGAACTTCAACGAACATTTTAAAAAAAGATTTGGCCAAATTGGTCCAGGCGTTGTTGAGTTATGCGCTTACCAACACATTTTGCTATTCATTTTTATATTATAGATGTAACTCTTGTCAGTAGTTAATGCTTCAACCAAGCTGACATCTTTGTACTTATATGGGCACTTGATTTCAATTATTGCATCTTCTCCAACTAGGCCATCAGGACTAGCCCCCAAAAACCCACATTCATCTAGCCATAATCCAGTTGGTGAGATATCCATTTCTAGTCCAACACGAAAACAATCTAGCGCTTCAGCTTCATGTTCACGTCCCCATTGAATAGCCTTTACCCCATCTAAATCATACCCACCCATAAATAACTTGAACAGTGATGGTGGATACTTATTCCTCCTACAGGCTGCCAGCACTTGGCCAAAATTGCTAGCTGTTAGTCATTTCCACTCTTAAAAGAATTTTCTCCCTTTTGTAATTGAGATAGGTACTCTTTGAAAAATGATAACAAGTTTGTCAATGATATTACTCCACTATCGGCCATCTGATAGATCCATAACACTCAGGAAATAAAGAAAATAGGAACATATCAAAAAGGAGGTTTGAAGTAAAAAAAAAATGCCTTACTATTTACATTTTATCAAACAATTAAACTAAACATATCGGTAAAATAATGTTTTCAGATGAAAAGTAAACACTTGGAAGTATGAATGAGAAGAATTAGTGGATAAATCCTTCGTTTGTATTCATAAGTAACCTCGTTACTCCTTATTCCTATTAGTTTATATGTATGATATTTTCAATTGAAGGAGTAATTAATATGAAAAAAAAAAAATGAGGTTATGCACGCTTTTGAATTTGGGCATTTTTTCCGCTTAAAATAAGATAACAATGAAAGAAAATTATAGAGAAATGTTTGTAATCAAAACTGAAGACACTCACCTTAAAAAATATTTCTATTTATTGATTACAGAACGAAAATTGCTATGATTCAATTTTCTCCCTTTAGACTACAGGCCCGTGTTAAAAAAATGATGGGTCATTTGAACCACCAGATGACCTATGTAGAACGATATAACAGCATAAAATAATAAGATTCAGCATTATGCCGTCACTTGTAAGCTGTCCAACTGAGTGCAGGTGAGAATTCAAAAGTACAGGTAGAGTGGGTATATTTTGGTCATATATTTTTGTACGGCATTCTTACTATCGATAGATCCATGAAAAATAATGAGACAACGCGTAGTGCCGTAAAAAATGGTGCGCCAAAAAGTCGGATTTTCTTTTGATTTTCCGACAATTTCAGGGTGAATTTGATCATTTAATTTTGTACGGCATCAGTTTCATGCTATTTCAGTACTGCTTCTAATACATTATTCCGCAACGCCGTACAAAAATCATGCGACAAGGGAAAAAACCGAGGGTTGCAACCCCCTCTCTTTCTGTGGTCAAGGGGTGATTTGACACAACATCAAATTAATTTATTTCGAAAGTATTTTATGCATAGATAATATTTTTCATATGCCGTACATTTTCGTAGGTTCAAAGGGGAAAAAATGAAAATACAACATATTATTGAGAAGTAGGTACTGCACATTTTCGGTTGAGGCAACTTAAACTGTTCATTGTTAATATCGTATTCTATTCGGATGTTTCCGTTTGGACTCGAGTAAGGTGTTTGTGTTGCGCTCGTTCACATATAGTTCGACTAGTATGTGTGTACTATTCACTTCGGAGTTGACGCGGAGATTGAAAGCAGCTGTTGCTGTTGTTTACGTCTTGTGAGCACTTCGATCATGTCTGACCTTGAGGGGAGTGAAAACTCTAGTGAAAATGAAAGAAATGTTCAAGAAAAAGAGCAAGAACGTGTTTGTTTTATTTGTGATTTGCCAGGTGATCCTATTGATAACCGGATAAAATGTTTGTCAAGCGCAATTTTAAAAAATTGCATCGAAGCAATTGAGGTTAGGAGGAAGCAACAGTCTAACACTTCCAGAAGATCCATGGATGTTGCTTCAATTCAATTGCCCAAAGATCTTGAGGAAAAAGGATACCATCAAAAGTGTTATAAACAATTGACTAATTTATCCGGCAAACGAAAAATAGAAGAAATTGTTGATCTAGACGCCAACGAGAATAATTCAAGGTATTAATTTCTATTTATTATAAGTTGTAAAAAATATCTAGTTTATCACATTTTTATCTTTGTATTTTCAATAATTAATAGTAGCAGCAATTGATAAAATTCTGATTAAGAATATTAATTGAAAAAATTGGGAAAATTCGCAACATGTAAATTTTATATCTATATATGTATACAGAGAAATTAAAATCAACTGAAATTATTGAAAAAATTTCAAATCTCATAATAGTGAATTTTTTTAATCAATATTTTTAAACAGGGAATACAACAAATACTTTATTGACAGTTATATTTGGAGAATTTTTATTGTTGTACTATTATTAACTAATAATTACATGTATTGTGACAATTTGACTATGACTAACCAAATTAATAATTTTTTCAGCGAAAATAACGAAGAACCTGAAGAGCACGTATCTTTTGAACATGTTCCAACTGCTTGTGTATTTTGTGCGCAAATACGCAAACGACATAACCGCAAGCTCATGGTATGTAGCTTTGCTGAAGCGAAAAAAAATTACGGAACATTTTGTATTATTATCGATATAGCTACTGCAAAATATGATTTAGAGCTTTTACAAAGGATTGACCAATGTCAAGAGATGTCAGCGCCCATACCATATCATAGGGTTTGTAAAACTCAATATTTAAATAACTCTAGACAAAAAAAAGAAAATACTGATTGGCACTTAAGAAGACAAAAACACGAACGAGCTCGTAATAATCTGTTCAAATTTATTCAGGAAGAAATTGTCGAAAATATGCGCATTTTCCAATATTCTTTCTTACTCCATTTATTCAGACAATTTTTATTGGAAGAGTATGATAATCAGAAGTTACCTAAGTGTTTTGACACGTCCAATATACAGAGTGAAATTTCGGAACATTTCAAGGGTGCTGTCATTATTATTTACAATCGTGGATGCAAACACGTTGTCTCTGCTAGTGCAACTCTAGAAAATATTGATATGACGTACGTGAATGAAGAAAACACCATTAATTCTTCAGCGTTATTCCTGCGCAAGATTGTTGTAGGGCTTGAAAAACATCCAATCAATGATAATGTAACTGCATCAAAACTGATCAAAGGTGAATGTGAAATTCCATATGTTCTATTACGTTTTTATACTCTTTTGTTAACTGGAGGTGAGGTGGATAAAATAAAAGACCCGAAAATGTTGGTCTTAGCCAAGTCTTATGCTTCTGATGTTATTTATGCTATTCACAGAGGAAGAGTTAAGACATCTAAACATATAACTCTTGGAATAACAGTCAAAAGTTTGAGTAGTAGTGAAAAGCTTCTACGCCTCTTACATTCCTACGGACATTGCATTTCGTACTCGAAAGTATTAGAATTGGAGACGGAAGCAACCTATACTATATCGGAAACAGAGAAGGTATGCCCTGCTGGTATGGTATTGCAACCTTCTCTCAATAGTGGTTTTGCTTTCGATAATTTTGATCGATATGTAGAAACATGTGATGGTAAAGACACTATGCATGACACAGTTGGAATTTCGTTTCAAGATCACGCTCCACGAGTTGACATATCTTCTGAGGAAAGTAACGATGGTATTGGAAGTAACCAGCCTCGTAGAAAACGATTCCGCAGACACTACGAAGCCGATACTCTCGTTATACAACCACTTACAGAAACTCCAAAGTTTGAAGGCACTCTCCAATTGCCGGCAAACAATAATGCACCTGCTAATTTAGATGAAGCTAAAAGGTTAGATAGAGTATGGATGATAAGCCATGCTTTGAATATACCTACACCAATGTGGGTGGGATTTAACGCTCTAATTGCCAATGACAAAAATATTACTCAAGATATATTTTATTTAACCCCTATCAATGAATCACCTACCAAAGATTACGTGGTACATGAAACTATGATACGGAGTATCAAAGGTGCTGAAGAATGCGGACAACAGTACGTGCAGGTACATTATGATTTGGCCATAGCTAGTAAATCGTTGAAAATACAAAATTCTGAGTTGAGAAGAAATGAGGACTCACCATTGAACCGTATTTTTGTTCACTTGGGACCTTTCCACATAGCAATGTCGCAGTTCAAAGCGATTGGTAAATACATCGAAAACTGATAAGCCTTTTTCCAAACGAGAAGTAGACTGTACTGTTGAAAGTACGATCAACGCTGATGCTGCTAAACGATCAACTGGCATTGCATGTATGAAGAACTCAATATCTGCTCGGCAAAGGTGGAGCAAAAGCCATGGTCTACGAACGGAAATTATCTCTCACGTATTCGCCGAAGTGCTGATGAAAAAACGAGAAGAGTTTACTAATGATTTGAGGAAAAGCAAAATAGAAAAAAAGTCAACTACAAATACAACAGTTTGAAGATAGTATTAACAATCGTTTAAATCCATTTTCATCTACATTAAAAGATAACTTGTTATACAATATTAGTACTGGACAGTCTGCAAGTCATGAAGTCCATGAATTTCTAATGAATATTATGAAAATTGGAGAAGAGCAGAGGAAAATATTTTTAGAACAATGTGCATCAAATCCACATCGTTTTGAACAATCTATCCAGAGAAATGTTATTCATACTTTCAAAGCCAAGAAAATAGTGAAACGTCAAGGTGGAAAGGTGACAGAGGTTAAACTACACAGGGATTTATTTGGAAGATTGTTAGGTATATCTCTACAACAAAATGTTGAAATTGAAAAGGTTCTGAGTACCCTCTGACCCCTGTTCCACTATCATTATGTCATTTGGATGGAACCATCAATAAAACAGATAAATCGAAGCTGGTAAAATCTTTGATAGATAGAGAAATTATTGTTGAGAGTATTCCTAAGGAATTGGATGTCGTGATTATTGATGGATTTTTTTATCTCTATACTCTTCGAGACATACCTTCTACCTTTGGCGCTATAAGTTCAAATTTACTCCGTAATCTAACAAATCACGTGGCTACCGAAATCACGTGATCTTTGATACTACCCAACACCAAGCATAAAAGATTACGAGCATTCTATACGAGATAATTTAAGAAATAATGAATTCGTCATCGAAGGACCTCAAACGAAACGTCCGGCAAATTTCATAGCCGAATTAAAGAACATTAAATTCAAGGAAGCATTTGTCCAGTTTCTTATCAAAGATTGGTCGACTATAGACAAAGCTAAGTTGATTAAGCCTACACAGAAAGTGTTTCTAAATTATCAGCTGTGTCATTCTTACAGAAAATCGGCAGAATCTGTTGTTAAAGAAGTATCTGAAAAGTATACCTGCAGTGCTCACGAAGAAGCTGATACAAAAATTGTGTATCATGTTTGCGCTGTTGATCAAGTGTTCCGATACAGATATTCTCGTAATATTATTAACTAACATGAAACAAATCCTGGTAAATGTGGGCGAGAATCAGTTCAATTTCGATCGCAAAATATGGATGCAACTCGGAACCGGTAACCACGTGAAAAACATTGACGTTTGTGCTGTGTACAGAAACTTGGGCGAAAATCTCTGTTCTTCGTTGGCTGCATTCCATGCTTTTACCGGATGCGACTTTAATCCCGCATTTTATATGAAGGGTAAAAACAGACCGTTCAAAGTATTGGAGAAATCAGTTCAATTCCAAGACGCATTTATTAAAACGGGGCATAGTACGTTTGTTGCTGATCCGCTACTAATGGAACAAACTTTCAATGTTCTGCAAGAATATGTGTGCGTTTTATACACCGTAAAAGCTAGAAAAAGTCAACGAAGCAAGGTGTATCATATTTGATAGAATTTATACGCCGAAAAGCAGTAATGAAGCTTTCAAAAATCAACTACGAAATTGGAAGCAACGTCGTTTCCCCCTTGTTATCGGGAGTTAAAACAACAGATGAAAAGAAGTACCTACATAGCGCAGATTTGGTGTAATGCCTATAAACAAATACCATCGACCTTGTTACCAATAAGATATGGATGGATCCTTAATGACGGTCGGTACGATTTCGATTGGTTCCACGGCGAGGAATGTCCCCAAAAAGTATGTGACATAACGGCACCGGATGAGGAATCAGGCGAAGAAAATGATGACGTCATAGGTAAATTAATAAATCTTAACATCTTTAATCTGTACGTAAGACTTTGATTTTGACAAAAATATATGTATGTTTCAGAAAATGATAGAGAAGATAATTCGGACATCGATGATTCTGATAACAACTCAGCGGCTGATTCCGACACTGAATAATTTAAATAGAAACCATATTTTGTATTATCATCATTATTAAATATATCAAATTTTTCTTAAAAATAATTGTTTTATTTCTTCACATCATTGCAATGAAACAAATCAATTATATATATGTATCAATAATGTTCGAAGTATATAGTAAACCAAAAAGTATACAAAACTGTTGATACTGTGGTTGACAGTTTCAATTTTTGGATATAATATATCTTCACTTCAGTTAGACGTCATAGTGATTTAATCATATTATCAATTGTTCTCTTCAAAAATATGTTGCCGTATGCCGTACTGTATCAGATGGCCATAAAGTACCCTTTCGATAGTAGCGTCCTTTTCATCAGCCTAAAAGATATGGTCTGCATTAAAATGTACGGCATCATTTTTTCCTAATTTATTTATGTTAATACTATTTAAAACATGGAATACAATGTAGAAAACTGCTATATTTCATTCATGTATGATATTTAAATTTCTTCAATAATTTGAAAAATTACAGTTTTTGTGTTTCTCTATAATTTTTTTCAGAACAGTTTCTTTTGAACGGCAATACTATATAACAATTGTATTTTACAATATCATGTTAAAAAAAAAGTTCCCGTACAGGATCAAATGATTTTACACCTTTATAAATCAAGAATACGATAAAATTAAGATAATTATTGATATACATTCAAATGAACCATCATTTTTTGACGGCATTATTTTTAATAGTACTTTTAAGTGTCAGATAATGTTTTGGAACCAAAGCCGTACTTTTTCAAATCACCCCTTGGACCACAGAAAGAGAGGGGGTTGCAACCCTCGGTTTTTTCCCCTTGTCGCATGATTTTTGTACGGCGTTGCGGAATAATGTATTAGAAGCAGTACTGAAATAGCATGAAACTGATGCCGTACAAAATTAAATGATCAAATTCACCCTGGAAATTGTCGGAAAATCAAAAAAAAAATCCGACTTTTTGGCGCACCATTTTTTTACGGCACTACGAGTTGTCTCATTATTTTCATGGATCTATCGATAGTAAGAAGGCCGAAAAAAAATATATGACCAAAATATACCCACTCTACCTGTACTTTTGAATTCTCACCTGCACTCAGTTGGACAGCTTACAAGTGACGGCATAATGCTGAATCTTATTATTTTATGCTCTTATATCGTTCTACATAGGTCATCTGGTGGTTCAAATGACCCATCATTTTTTTAACACGGGCCTGTAGTCTACTTCACTTGATCGCTTCTTTAGATCTGAACCACTGACCTACCACAAATGCTACGTCATCACTAATGTATGCCAAACGTTCAAAAGAATATATATATATATATATCACTAATGCCCCGTATTTTGACACAAATAATCTTTGGGGCATTGTAAAGAATTTCCCCAAAAATTCGACTGCTCATGGGGCTTTGGGGTTGAAATTTCAACACTCAACATTCCAGGTCGTTTTTCGATGGGAAATTCAGATCCTTGAATCACCAAATTAGGGAATAAAAATTCTGTGGGGCATTATGAAGACTTTGCAGAAAAAACCTACTTCCCGTGAGACTCTGGGGTTGAAATTTCCATCTTTAACGTTCCAGGTCGTTTTTCGATGGGAAAGTCGGATACTTGCATTAACAAATTTGGAATAAATATTCTTTGGGACATTCTGAAGCACATTTTGACAAAAATGGACTGAAATTTCAACCCCTAACCTTCCAGTTCTTTTTTCGATGGGAAAGCCGGTTCCTAGTATCACCAATTTTGAAACAAAATTCTTTGGGGCATTGTGAAGAATCTATAGAAAAAATTTCGACTTCCCGTGGTGCTCTGGCCTTGAATTTGCAAGGTAGTTTTTCGATAGGAAAGCCGGATTCTTGCATCACCGAATTTGGAATGAAAATACTTTGCAACATTCAGAAGAATTTACTCAGAATAACTTCGACTTTCTGTAGGGCTCTTGGGTCGAAATTCCAAGCCTTAACCTTCCAGGTCATTTTCGATTGAAAAGCTGGATCTTTGCATCACAAAATTTGGAAATCGATATTCTTTGGGTCATTGTGAAGAATATACCGAAAAAATTCAATTTCCGAGAGCCACTGATGTTTAAATTTCAACCCTTAACCTTCTAGTTGTTAACCTGAAATTGTTCATGATGGAACTCGTAATGAATTATTGTTTGGGCAATAACCATCGTCTATTATTGCTTTTAACCAACGCTTCATCAGACATCTTGTGTCGTTTTCAATGTGAAATTTACTTTTACAAATGCTATCGATTTCACAAAAGTTTTCAATTTTCATAAATGTCAAATAGACAGACTGCGGAATATCTTATATCGGACAAAAAAGTGTCCCTTGAAGGTGAGAATAAAGGAACACCAGGAACTTTCCCAAGTATTAGACACCGATGCAAATCTAAATTGGTCATGCTGTAGATGAAAATCATCTGATAAAATGGAACGAAACATCTGTAATATCCAAGGAGGAGAATCCTACAAAAAGAAAAATCAAGGAGGCAGCTTCTATGAACATCGCTCTCAATGGAAAAAAGGCACCATAATATGAATTGCCGGAAGTGTGGAGGCCGATTGTTCGATAAAACTTGAAGAAATCTTCGAACCACAGATAAGTGCAAAATTTTATCTGATTCCCGCAGTCTGTCTATCTGACATTAATGAAAGTTGAAAACTTTGGTGAAATCAATGAAATCAAGAGCCTTTTTAAAAGGTATTTCTACCTTGAAAACGACAGATGATGTCTGTTGAATCGTTAGTTGAAAGAAGAATAATAGATGATGGTTATTGCCCAAACAACTATTCTATACCTTTACCTTTCAAGTCGTTTTTCGATGGAAAAAGACAAATCCTTGCATCACCAATTTAGAAGAAATATTCTTTTATACATTGTGAAGAATCTGCTATGGAAAATGACTTCCGGTAAGGGCGTGGAGTTGAATTTTTGATATTTATCAATCGAGATCGTTGAATAAGTAAATTTTTTCATGGCCCAATTTACAACTCACCAGGATGGAATTTTTTTGAAGTGCGCTTTCAAATTGCCCCCAGTAGTAAACGTCATATCCGATTATGCAAATTATATATATAATTATAAATATATATAAAGGAAGTGTCCTTTGTTGCGAAAAATCGCAACAAAGGTCACTTCTGGGAATTGAGGTCCGCGGCCGTTACTTCCAAGAATGCTATCTGTTGGACGGAATTTTGGGAATCCCATCTCTTTTGTCTGAGCAGGTACTTCCTCCAATCCTTCTCAATTATTCAAGAACACTCTCTCAGTTGAGTTCTAGTTTGACCACCACTCTGGTCAGTTCACTTTACCAGTAAGTTTTTATTTTTCACCAGTGAATACATCATTCTGAACTCTAAAGGTTCCTCGTCGATTAACATAATCTCTCTCATATATTTTCTCCAGTTGGGTAAGTTAGATACCCTAGTACATTGTGAATCTGAGTTATTCAGCTGCAATCCTCCCAAGTGAAACAAGAAAGTTGTGATTTGTGAATCTGTGAAGCAGCTGCATATCGACAAGCCACAATTTGTTAGTAAAAATCTCATCCGAAGTACCTGCACCTTATTCTGAGAAATCTACCCTCGACGATTGAAGCAGAGCTGTGGTGAACTTCAAATTAGAAAAATAAGGTCAGATCTCTTTATTGTTTAGTATTACCAGAAGTGCCCAAGATTGAGCAAAGAAGTTCAAATCCTTGGATTTTGTAGACATTTAAAAACTCTTCTCTGTGAATATAACTCTCAAGTGCCGAACATTGTTTATTCTTCTTCTCTGTGAATATAATTTTGTTACAATTAGAAACTTGTTTTATTCACATTACAGACATTTTTTCTACCAAAGGTAATTTTTTGATCTACTCTAAGAGTAGAGTAACCAGCGACTCAGGAAGTGCGCTTCTCTCCATTAAGCGGGTGATTATTATTTATTCCTAATTTTGTACCAGCACAATAATAACCTGATATACACAAATATATGTATCTAAGTTGGGCGAAATACTCAATTATGATGAATAATAATAACAGTTAAAAACTTACCTTCTTTTTGGCAGGCGATCACTACTATAATAAAGCACAATTAATCAACAAAATTATTTGGTTTTGAACAATTGTGGTTGTTTTTCTTTAGGTTAATTGGTCTGGCAGATTATCGGTAAAGAAAAAGTGTGTATTGAATTATAGTTACTGACAGGTTGTTGCTTCACTTGATTCAGTCATCTGTAACATTATTTTATTGTTTAATTTTTGTAGAAATCGAAGGTGTGTCATGTTGTTGAACAGACGTGTTTTCGGCTTTCCGCATTCATTTTTCAAGTCATAATATGCATTATTCGGAAGTGAAATTGTACTGATGTGCCTCTTGAGAAAATGTAGTAATTTTGATTAAAATGGAGATTCCTGAACATTTTTTTCGTGAAATATATCCCACAATCGCCAATTATCGGTTGATTTCATTCCAGATGGGCTGTGATAACTGCAGGTCATCCGCAGTTACAGAGATGGCCACATGCGATAAATGTTTTCATAAACAATGGAGATCATGTTCCAGGTTCTAGACGACGGAAATGAAAGCTATTGCTCTCCAAAAGAGGATTTTATTTTATTGGTGTCAGGATTGTGTTGGAAGATCTAACCGTGATTCTATGGAACTAATTGAGGGATTGTTAGATCGAAAAATTGGGACATTCATGGAAAGTATCGTTTAAACCGTCAAAAATTTATCCGAAGAGGTTATTTCTATTATTCGTGAATCGAATATGAAACTGGTTTATCTTTTATCTGTCGAGGAAAATGTAAAATTCTTCAACTCAAGTGATGATTAAAGCTAGCGATTCTGCTCGACCATTCGATCAATCGCCCGGAAAAAAAGTATTACATAACTGAAATTTCAACCCCTTAGTATGGGTATACGCCAGTTCACTGTAAATGAAATAAGTTATGCTGGTAAGCTTCAGACAAACAAGGATGAAAGCAAATAGTCAACAACAGGCAATTTCAGTCGATTCTGCTGTAGAATTTCCTGAGGAACATGTGAAAAACGATTTGGATAAATTAAAAAATGAACCAATTTAGGGGTGAATTAGGCATAAATTCGTTCACGGATGATCTCAGGAATATGAGGTGTCACAATTTCTCGAAGAATTATAAGATGAATGAAAAGAAAAATTTGAAATATAGATTCAAAAAACAATATCACATTGCTCTGGTATCAGCAAAAACAATTGCAGCAGAAAATTTCAGGAAACGTTCCTATAATAAAATTCGAGCCAGCTGGAAACATACCAATAATTATAGAAAATTTAAATTATCATCTCAGTCATCTATTTCAGCTGATGACTCCAATACCTATTTTTCTAGTATAGCATCGAAAATTGTGGGAGATATCCTAAATTTTGGGTGAAGTTTCTGAGTGTAGAGGATTCGCTGGCGTGTTCGAGTTTGAGGAAGTCACTTATTTGGGTGTCTGAGATATTATCAAATCTCTAAAAAAATCTTAATACACAGATACTTATGGTCTTTCTGTTGAGATATTGAAACCTCTCACCCCTCACAAAAATGTTGAATGAATGTTTTACTGTTGGAATATTTTCTTCTGACTTGAAGGTGGCAAAAGTATTGCCCCTTTTCAAAGATGGCGATAAAAATAATGTATCGAGTTATAGGCCTATTTCAGTATTACCGGTTTATTATTTTCTAAGGTATTCGAGAAAGCTTTGAAGATACATAGAGTTGATTATTTTGAACGGAATGAATTATTCTGTGATAAACGATTTGACTACAGAAAGACCAGAGGTACTGTCTCGTTTATTTTGAGGCTTGTTACTCATATCATCCAAGGATTTGAAGAGGGTGATTATACAGTGGCATCATTTATAGATTTGAGCAATGCCTTCTGACTGCGTTTCGCCGAGGATTCTTCTAGCCAAACTCAGAAATTACCCGTGTGAAGTTAGCAGCCGATATTGAAATTCTGGCTGCTGGGTCGTAGCAGCCGGAACTTCGTTTATGTGCACACCTTTGGAAATCTCCAATTGATTTATAAGAAAAATGAACTAGAGGGGTTTAGACCATATAGTTTCATACGGAATATGATCCTCTGAAGTCTTTTCAACAATTTGAAGTATTTCTATTTTGAATATTGGCGAATCAGAATTATCAGAATTCTGGTATCGGTGATTCCACATAAATAGGACTACTTTGAAGATTTTTTTGACCACCACACAATTTGAATACAAATTAATACAAAGTTGGGCTATGCCATCGGTAGTCATATCCCTATCGTGTACTTCAAAAGGCCACTTAAACGACCAAGTAGTTAAGGAGAAATTCAGGTTTATCTGATTATTTTGCTCTAGGAACTAATTTGTATAGCTAGGGACTGACGAAATAGCCTATTCATCGAAATAAAATACACTTAAGTAAGTATCTTATACTTTTATTTTAGATCAGATTTTAACAAATAACAAACTAGCTTGTTTCTTTATCAAAATCTTACATTTTTACTTATTGCTTAAAGTAATCAGCCTGAAAATAAGTCTTATAATGAAGTATAAATGTAATAAACATTCATTATTATAAAAACAAAACAAAAATTCTTGAATTAATTTAACTATCATAATTTTTCTTATTGAAGTTTTCTTTTGAGATTTTTTTAATTGTAGCTTTTTCTTTAGTATTATTTGCAAATCGCCACACTTTATATTTTTGAAAAATTTGACCTGATAAAAACTTCATATTAGTTTTTTCTTGATGAGTTTTAGCTTTTGCCATATTCTTATAAATTTAAGTTTTAATAACTTCAGCTGAGTAGGATCTTTCGCCATAACTTCAATTTTACTTTAAGGTGTTAGAACATCATTTGTTTTCTTAATTTTTTGCTTTAGTCTCTGGTATTTTCTTTGATTTTTCTTTAACATTTTGATTGTACCCTTTTGTTTCAGCAGCATTTTATTTTTCACTCTTCGTCTTCTTTGGCTTTCAGCTCTTAGTGCGTCAGTATTTCTGTTACGATTTGGTGGCTCTGGTATCCTCGGTTCTTCAAAAACATCAACTTCAAAAGAAGGTGGCGTATTGTGTTCAATGAAATTTACAGAATCTCTTGAATTCTTTTTTTTTCTTCATCTATTTAGTTGAGTTATTTTTCACTATATATATATAATTTTTCCTCTGCTATGTTTTCAATGAAATAAGTGTTATATCACAACCTTCCCCAACTATGGATGATGATTTTCCTTTAAATGGGTTCCATAGCAGACTTCAAACATGAGAAGATCTGAAAAATCATCACTTGGACCGCAAGACCCGATTCGAAGAATCCTCCTTGCAGATTGGCGACAAATTTTGTGTATTAGATTTGAATATAGTGGGTATTTCTAAGGACAAGAGTGATTATATTTCTTAACTAGCAAAGGACTATGGTGCTGAGATTATTCTCCTTCAAGCCACACATACGGATACTAAAAAAATCTTCGTGAAAGAGCAACCATAAAAAGTAATGTATCATTGATTATCTCCTTAGTAGAATTTACGGTTTAGCTTGTTATGTTAAAAATCCTTGATTCAAAATATCGAGTTATTTCCAAAAAGGCGAATTTGAGGGTTTTCTTTATCTCTTTCAAATTTGTATTCTTGTTATTCAGTTCTTTTTCTGCTTTTGTCTTTTTATTTCCACATTCGATGTGGGAAACTTGAAGAAGTCTCTGTCTCCATCAATAGTAGACCACTCTTGAAGAAAGAAGTCCCTAAAATATATTTCAGCTTATTTTTGTACTTTCACACTTAGGCGGGGAGCCGGGGCTTTTTTAATGGGGTTTCTTCCCTAGGCTTTTATGTCAAACGCTGAATTGTATGACACTCCGTCACTAACCCCTGATCTATATGCTTTATTGTTTGCTAACTAAATATTGTAAGCCAAATGTTCAAAAGAATATATATATATATATATTTTTTTTTCACTTCTTTCTGGTCTCCTTTGTTCTCGTTGGATCATATCTTTAATATACCTGCGCTGTCCTCTTTTCTTTTTTTAATACTTCAGCCTTTCTTTCTCTTCATGTTAAGCCAATAAAAGCGAGTCCTTTTTATTTTCCAAGCGTGCTCTAGAGGCATTTGACTTTTTAAGACTAATTTCTTCTTTTGTAAGTTCAGGTTTTTTCTTAGGTGTCATGTTTCTTTAAAATAAAAGTAGAGTACCTAATATGAATGGGAAATAATGAATCTTCTGTGGCGAGCTTTGAACATAAGTAGGAAATCATCATTCCCTAGCAACGTTTTCGACTAGGGACTGACGGACTAGGACTAATAGTTCAGTCAATCTGTACATTTGGTGCGGGTATGATTACCCGGTCGATGAAATTTGGTACACTTGTTGAAAATGATGTAACTGAGCTACCTTTGCGATGGCCTCGCTGAAATGTTAGCGGTTTTTTGAAAACTCAAAAAAGTAAAAATGCATTTTTCGAATTGTATGCATCGTACAGAAAATTTTATTGAACAAAAAATGTAAAGGACGTTGCGATCTACATTTTTGTCATTGGTGCAATGCTGCACGACTAAAAGCGCACAAAGTAGGTGGCGCTAAAGTATCAAAAGAGTGTTTTTCATGTTTTTCGGCCTGAAATTGTTGTTTTAATGCGAAAGTTTAAATGTAAAAGTTGTTCCTTACATTATTATCAACAAAGCGCCAGAAGTGAATCTCCAGAGCAAGAACCACTGAGAAAAAACTACGAAGCTCTAACAAAAGATAAATTAGCAATGCGGAACAACCAGTTAGCATAGATTCAAAACTGTCAAACAATCATTATGAAATGAAAACATGTACATAAAAACGATCACCTAGTATATAAAGATCCTCTTCATTGAAGCATGAAAAAGGTGGACTGAGTAGCCTTATTCTCATGCGACTGCTGAAAGAGTTGAAAATTGTAAGCGATTTAGATTTGTAAGTATTTTTGCAATATTTTGTATGCTTTTATATGTACCTGTTAAAGAACACAAATACAAAACTGAATTAAACGTTTACTTGAAAATTAAAACTCAAATAATGACTTTAATTGAATTGTTGTTTGTTTCCTTATCCAAATTTTCAAAACCTCTTCCAAAATCTGTTTAATTGATGACATTTTTAAAAAATGAAAAACAAAACTGAAAAATATTAAAATTGTCTTTGTTAATAACATTGAGAGCTCAACAAAATAATTCATAACAGAATGCGACTCAAAAAATCAAATAATGGATAATACTTGTCAAAAACAAATTAAAATTTTATTTATTAAAGTTTAATTGCTAAGAAAAATTTAATTAGTAAAACCTGATTTGAACGTGCACTACCGATGTGTACTCATACTGCGTACAACAGTATATTTGGATTTTCATTCTTCTGCAAGCTGCAGCTTCAAATGGTAAGTTTTACAAAAATAATGTTTAAATAAAAGTTATTGATAATAATGTAAGGAACAACTATTACATTTAAACTTTGCATTAAAACAACATTTTCAGGGCGAAAAACATGAAAAACACTTTTTTGATACTTTAGCGCCACCTACTTTGTGCGCTTTTAGTCGTGCAGCATTAGACTAATGACAAAAATGTAGAACGCAACGTCCTCTACATTTTTTGTTCAATAAAATTTTCTTTACGGTGCATACAATTCGAGAAAATGCATTTTTTTACTTTTTTTGAGTTTTTCAAAAAACCGCTAACATTTCAGCGAGGCCATCGCAAAGGTAGCTTAGTTACACCATTTTCAACAAGTGTACCAAATTTCATCGAGAGGGTAATTATACCGTCAAAACGATTTATTTTTTTCGACAGATTGACCGATCTATAACGGTCTATGGATTGATGATAGTGAAAACATCAAGTTTTCTCGGACTTGCAATGTTCTTTTTTCGTTAGTGTTCTAAATGAGAGCGATATATTTATTTATTATTAATAAAACTAAGAAAACACTATCATTTAAGTTCAAAAATACTTGCCTAGAGACTTAACACGAGTGTGGACTGGCATGTGATGTCACGACGCGCGGCGACTAGACTGGTTTACAAAATGGCTTCACGTCAACTTCACGTCTATCTTGTCATTCAATTAATGTCATTCACTACTATCACTACTTTCTAGTGCTAGGGACTGATGCTGAAAACTGTGGACACAGTTTGAAGTCAAAAATATTTTTATTTTCATTTACTTTTATAAAAATTTTATTTATTATATAAGCACAAACCCAGCTTTCAACGTAACATAGATAAATAAAACAGTTATGTTATTGATTTTCGAGATTTTCTTTAGCTAAGATCGACTATTTCTAGCACTTGAATTATTGTTCATCCCAAAATATATGATTTGTGTAAGACAAATGAGGCCAATGAATTGTTAAAAACATGTTTTTTTAATGAAAAAGATGAGGAAGATAGATGAAATTATCGTAAATTGTGTAAGTGTGATCACGAACAATGCTTTATTTCACCTCTTTGAGCTTGTAGTAGCAGTACCAGAAACAATGAAAATTAAGCAATTTGGTATAGCCTGTAGAATCCAGTGGATTGAAAATGTTTTTGAACATTGAAAAATACTGTCAGCACCACTCATATGAAAATGTGCTATACGATTGACTCACTGGAATATCCAATGAGAAGTATTTGTTTGGATCAATGATCAAATTCACTCGGTCTACATAAATCACATATTACCAACGATCTTGCAAGATCTACTGTCTTCGTCGCTCTTGATCCTTCCATATAAATTCGATCTCTCTCCGATTCCATTCTTTCACGATCCCCGAAGCTTTCGTCTTTTCCATTAACCAATTTTCTACACCATTCGTTTGCTATTCATGGTCGCGGTGAGCTCGTACGTGCCTTTGTTGTGTCTCGCAATCGTAATTTGTTTACGTGAACGCAGCCTTGTGCGTGCATATTTTAAGTGGTGAAGTTGAGTTTTCTGTGTGCGATGTGACATATTGGATTCTTGCCGGCTGACAGCATGAGCGAAGGTTTTATCGGAGACGATGACACTTGGGAAGATTTCTGGGGTGAGTTGATTCAAACAGGGTGTGATGGCCAAGGTCAGGGATTGTCGGTCAATGGGAATTTCGAGCGACGATCCCCTAGATTCGTTGTTCTTCTTCCCCATCCACAAACTACAGTAACCTTGAGACGCATTGATCTGTTTACATTTGCTGGTTCGCAAATTATTGCACTTTACAGATTGAATGAGTTCAATGATTTTTGAGCAATTTTCTTGAGAGGAAAAAATTTGGATCCACTAAAATTCGCTGGAAATTAATATACAGTGCGCGTCGAAGTTATGGTACAAATCAATTTTTTCCAGAAGAAAAATATTTAGCAATAAAATCTTTGAACTGTCGTTTTTGATTCACTTTTACCAAATTTTTATGCATTTTTGAAGGATATTTATTGCACCCTGTGTCATCACCATCAACCCTCTAAATTTTGTGAATAGGAAATTGTGGTACTTTTTAACAATGTCTTTGTATCTTCTTTACAGGCGTTTTTCGAGACAAAACATTTTCTTATGAATACATAGTTATTTCAAAGTGTTTTTCAGTATGCGCACTTTGTACGACTCATTTACTTATAGACGATGGTGCTTGATGAAATTTGTCACTGAATGAAAGTCGACTATTACCTACAGTTTAGTTCGTGCAAATCTTTCAACCTCCCACCTGAAAAATTAGTATGTGTGAGACACTGCACCTCAGTTATAATCTTGATTCTCCGGATGGTACCGCTATGTCAAAATAAATTTCTAGTGTTACTCCATTTGTTTTCTTTATTAAAGGGGTTCATAGACCACTCTTGAAGAAAAAAGTCCCTGAAATATATTTCAGCTTATTTTTGTATTTTCACACTTAGAGGGGGAGCCAGGGTTTTTTTTTACTGGGGTTTTTTCCTAGGTCATACGCCGAATTGTATATGACACCCCGTCACTAACCCCTGATCTATATGCTTTATTGTTTGCTAACTGAAAATTGTCAGCAAAAAGTTTAAAAGAATATATATATTTATATAGGGGTTAAAAGTTTTGTATGAACAAAATTATAATAGTCGACTTTCATTCGGTGACAAATTTCATCAGGTACCATCGTATCGAAGTAAATGAGCCGTGACAAAGTGCACATGCTTAAAACATCTTTGAACTATTTTTTTAATTAACATTTTTTTTTCTTGAAAATTTCTGCACGCCTGTCAAGAAGATACTAAGATCTTGTGAAAAAAGTACCACATGACAAACTCCTCTTATTCAAAAAATTCAGAGGGTTTTTGGGGATGGCACAGTGTGCAACAAAAATCACTATATTTATCGTAGAGTTTAAATATATGTAGAGAAGGTATATCAGGTAAATCCACAAGTAGAAGAAGGAAGTGAAAGAAGATGGAAGCCAATCAGCAGAAACACGTGTCGGCAAGTACCATCTTCATTAATTTCCTTCTGCTACTTGTGGATTCACCCAATATAAGGTATACCTTCTCTACTTGGAAATTGACCTGTTTCAGGATTTTGTTACTAAATATTTTTCTTCGAAAAAATAAATTTGTTCCATAATTTTGACGCGCACTGTATAGGGAGATACATTGATCCTAGTGTAGTTCTCCTATACCTATATATGAGGAATTGTGTAATATAGCATGCCAAATTGCTGAAAAATGTAGAAAAGCACTGACATGATTCTAAGAGCTTTTGAGTGGTTGTTCGATTCTTTTCCTGTATCCTAAATGAAAAATAACCACACATAGCAATTTTTCAGTTTCATTTGAAGCTAGACTCCTATCAGAACAAGGTATTGGTATCTTCCTTCCAAGAAGCCTTGTTCTTTGGAATACCTTATTTCAGTAGAAACATACGAGAAATTCTTGAGAGACCTTTTGGTGTTTTATGGTTGTCATTGATATCAAAATTCTTTATGTCTTCTTATATGTATAACGTATGGCTTCCCACAATAAAAAGGTACAAAGCTAAAATATGAGGATTTACTGGAGATCCATAACCTTGATGTACGTGCATTCCAAATTTTGTGGTTCTGATGAATAACCAATGAGAGATCAAGTATTTTAATAAAAAAAAAACTTCATTTCAGAAGAAAAGTACGGCAACATTGAATAAATCTGATTATTGGCATTTCAGCACAGAGTCAGATTCGGGGACATCAGAAAATTTTGAACAAATTTTATCGATCTAATTTCTTTCTACTTCGAATATCTTGAAATGGTGGATTTTAGGAAAAATGGTAAGGAATGATTTTATCTGCTAAAATC
Source organism: Micraspis discolor (assembly GCA_030674115.1). Classification (NCBI taxonomy): domain Eukaryota; kingdom Metazoa; phylum Arthropoda; class Insecta; order Coleoptera; family Coccinellidae; genus Micraspis; species Micraspis discolor. The sequence goes on from JARTUT010000023.1 coordinate 628,527, forward strand.
TGCTAAAAAAAAACGATTCTGGAAGTATAAGATATTTTCTCTTAGTGTAAGTGTCTTAATTTTTCAAGCTACTCAACCAATCTGTAGGGTAATAGTGTGAAAACCAGGGAAAAAAGGAATGAATCTGTTTTAGCCAAAATATGCACGAATGTCATCAAAAACCTTTTACAAAAAGTAATCTCAATCAATACTGTTGTTTGAACAATACAAGCGATAATGCAATTGTTTTATGAAATTTCAACACCCTATATCTATTCAACGGGGCCAAACTTGAAAAAAATGGCATAGGAAGAAATTTTTCACGAATTTATGGTTAAAATAAACGGAGTGGGCAAATGCTCATCCTGTATAGAACTAATTACTAATTACTTTACTAATTACTTTATGATTGAGACATAGATGATCATAATAATGTCTAATTATCTAGTTTTTTGTCAAGTTATACATCAAGATCATAAAAAATTTTCCTCCTCCTCAATAAGATCTCAACAATAATCGTTCTGACGGTAAAATTTTGCTGCTAGTAGTACATATTTTCGTAATTTGGACTTGAAATGAATTAAATATTTCAAAGGACGAAAGTTAGGCCAAAGGAATATATCAATTTCTTTATAATTTTCGATGGTAATGATATACCTTTGAGTATACATTCTTTTGCTAGATTTTTTAAAGGAATTTGAGCTGTGAACAAAAATTATATTTATCGAAATTTGGGAAATACAGCCCCTATATAGACGATTCTTTAGATGCAAATGATTATTTTTAGAATCTTGTACTACAATTATTGCATCAAGAATCTGCTTGGTATGCAATCAGTTCGAAAAATTGATATTTTCATGGAGCACAATGAAAACAATTTTTCCAAATTATACCATGAAAGATAGATAATCGAATTGATGCTATTCGTTACAATTAGGTATCGATGTTTTTCAATCGATACGGAGTAAAATATCGATACTTAACAACCGATACTATATCGACTAAAAATATCGATACTCCAGTATTACCGTTTCAAGTGTTCAAACGCCTTAAAACCAATCGAGCCTTATAGAAGTGACTTACTTACCCCAAGTGTTATATTGAACATCCCCTCGCCATCTGTTATTCATGTGCTACTGCCATAAACGTAGAGTTGTCACGAAATCCAAATCATTTCTAAGACTAATCTTGGGGTTTCTACTCGGGTTTCTATTTATGTAAACATGAAGGGGTCGTATCTGTTGAATATTTCACACACTGCAATTAAATTGCTACTTTCGAGACGTATCATACTCACTGGATCAATTTGTAACTTTAATGTAGATTGAATAATTTTGATCGAAGGAAATCTGCCAAATTAAGAAAATATCGTCTAAAACTTTTTTTGAGAATATTCGATTACTCATTAGATATTCGTCAGATCCTAAGGAAAACTTGTTAATAGATGGATGGTATTTATATATTGCTTATTCTATAATTTCATCGTCGTAGCATCACTCGAAGACATAGGCGATTTTTATTTGATAATGTCACAGGACTTCATAATATGTGTTTCTATTACATTATCTATCTTCGTTGTCTTTATATTGCACTGTTATAGAGTCCAGGTCCAGAAAAATACTTCAGAAGATGGTAAAAAGATTCATAACCGCACGTCATTGCTTGCATGAATTTCTTCTTTTTCAGATTTTAGACTATAAAAATATTGAAATGATTTGGATGAACCCTAATAAAACTCTCTTCAGTGGAAAGAATCAGGATGAAAACATATTGAATACTTCATTGGTTTATTGGTGCAATAACTATATGTTATCGAAAATGAGATTGATCAAGTGGAGAAGTTATGGTATCTAATCCATAAAGCTATCAATAATTTATTGAGGAATAACGTCAGATGATAATTATTTATCTCAGTGATGAGGTATGAGTATATGGACAATTGTTTGGTTTATTCTTGTATTCCATAACTGATCCATATAGTCACTTAAACAGACATTTTTATTGGATGTTGACATTTTATCGGTCTTTATTGATGTAATAAGGAAATTATTTCTCGAAGAAGGGTCAAGAACGTAACATTTAATATTATACCATTTAAATTTCACGATAGATGAGACAGTTTTCTCATTGTAAATGACAAGAATCTGTTAGCATTGATGTATAAAGAGTGTTCTAAGAAAATGGCACAAGTCTCTCTCAATAAGACTTATTAATGAAAAAACATAAATAAAAATTAGAACACGATAAAGAAATCAACATTTGGGAGGACAATTGTAATTAGGCGCGGATCCAATGATGGGGAGCTGTGGACGCCATTACCCTAGAATCTGAAAACTATCTCATCTCCTTCGGAAGGACCTCTTCAAGTTCGACGACGAGTTATCCATCAGGAAGTCGAACTCAATCGAATATTTATATATATATATATATTTTTTTGAACATTAAATATATAGTTTTTGGCTGACAATATTTAACTTTTAGCAAACAATAAAGCATATAGATCAGGGGTTAGTGACGGGGTGTCATACACCCGGCGTATGACATAAAAGCCTAGGAAAAACCCTGTGAAAAAAAAACCCTGGCTCCCCGTCTAAGTGTGAAAATACAAAAATAAGCTGAAATATATTTCAGGGACTTCTTTCTTCAAGAGTGATCTTCTATTGGTGGAGACAGAGACTTCTTCAAGGTGTTCACATTGAATCTGGAAATAAAAAGACAAAAGCAGAAAAAGAACTGAATAACAAAAATACCTATCATATTCGTTTGAAATTTATAACCCATTCCAAGAAAGAGTTGGAAACATCATGAATAGCCCTAAAACCATCTTGAAATTTATATATGGGACAACTATCGATGAGATGAGGTATTGTTTCTTCTGCTTCTCCACATTCACAACTTGCACTAGGAACTGAGTTCCATTTAAATAGCATGCCATTGGTACGACCATGACCTGTTCTCAAACGATTAAGAACTGTCCAAATTTTTCTTGGAAGATCAAAACCAGGAACTTTTTCAGAAGGATCAGAAACGAGATATTTATTGAACATTTCGTAAGAGTTCCACTCAGTCTTCCATAATTCTTTATCACTTATGTTCATATTGAAGAACGTATTATGCCATAATGGTTTACGTGACTTCAATCTGGGAATTCTATTTTGTGGAAAATATGAAATAATTGGGAATAAATTGGGAAAAGAATGATATTTATTCCAAGAATTCAGAGCTGCAGTCTGTCTGCGAATATGGGGAGGGACAATATTAGACAATACTGGTAACCAATGAACCGGTGTAGATCTTATGGTGCCAGTAATTATTCTCATGGATGTATTCAATTGTGCATCTATTTTTGTGTATGTGCACTATTAAACCAAACAGAGCAACAATACTCAGCTGCAGAAAAGACTAGGCTAGAGATGCTGTATGAAGAGTGGAAGCATCAGCACCCCAAGAGGATCCAGCTAATTTCTGAACAATATTATTCCTAGTTTTTAGTTTTAGGCTCAGATCATTTAAATGAGCCTTGTAATTGAGAGATGAATCTAATTTAACTCCTAAGTATTTTGGATAGAAATTATGTTCGATAGGAGAATCATTAAAAGTTACAGCTAATTTTCTATATTTTTCATGGTTATTCAGATGGAAACAAGATACCTCTGTTTTGTTGGGATTTGGACATAATCGCCACTCAATAAAATAATTCTTTAAAATTTCCAAATCAGATGACAGTATGTTTTCCAGAGTATGGAAATCCGAATGTTGGTAAGCAATAGCAATGTCGTCAGCATAAACAAATTTTTGAGATGATGTATTGGGCAAATCACTTAGATATAAATTGAAAAGTAAAGGAGCTAAAACTGATCCTTGAGGAAGGCCGTTTTTCAATGTTTTGAAGTTGCTACTCTTATTGTCAATAAAAACACGAAACCTTCTATCAGATAACATATTTTCTAATAATCGTACCATTTTCCCACACTTCAGATGGGTATAAAGTTTGAAAATTAATCCATCTTTCCACACAGTGTCATAAGCCGAGGATAAATCGATGAAAGCAGTTCCTGTTTTCAACCTATCATTGAAGCCTGATTCTATGAAAGTTGTAAGGCTGAGAACCTGATCCGAACAATTTCTGTTTTTCCTAAAGCCTCCTGGAAATTTTGTAGAGCATTTTCTATAGAAGATTCAATTCTAAAAAGGACTAGCCTTTCTAATATCTTGAAAGGAACACTCAATAAACTGATGGGTCGATAACTACTAGGATCACAAGGATTTTTTCCTCGTTTCAAAATCCCTATTACTTTAGCCTTACGAAATTCGGAAGGAAAGTTTCCTGAATTCAGAATATTGTTATAGAAAGACAATAACCAAGACAAGGCCTTTTTCCTAAATGTTTGATAAATTCTGGATAAATTCCGTCAAAACCTGCTGCCTTTCGAGATTTGGTAGATTTGATTGCAGCCCTTAATTCATCTATATTGAATGGATGTGACACATGTTCTAAAGTAGGAGCTGATCTCCTGAATATCTGTAATTTTTTTCTTCATATTTCTCATTTTAGATTGGGATAAATTGACTGATTCAGATACATTAACTAGGCGGCGTGCGATTAAATTCGGATCAATTTTTGATGATGAGGAGGTAAGAGGAGTAGCTTCACCTAATTTTCTCAATATATCCCATGAACTCCTACTGAATGTGTAAAATTCATTTTGATACAACACTATCCCATTTCTCTTTTCGGCTTGTATTGATAGAATTCATAAGCCTTTCACATTTATCAACGGATGGTGATTTTTGATAGTCCTTGTACAGATTATCGGTTTCTTTCGACCAACCTGGAATATAATCTTTCCGGAAACCTCTTGAACGAACTTTTTGCTGCGGCTTTCACAACACCTAAGAATCTGTGATAGTTATCATGAGTGGGTTTAATCCATCTAATATCACTGTCTACCTTCTTAGCAAATTCAATCCAATTCGCTTTCTTGAAATTCCAACGAGGTCTTTTTAAACATTCTGAATATTGAATTAAACTTCTTGAAGTCAACAGTATAGGCCTATGTTGGCTATGAGGAAAACTCCTAAAATTTGACGCTTTACAGGAAGCGGTTTGCAAGTATTGTCACAAGACACTAGGCAGAGATCAGGATTGTAGCCTCTATTCCATCGAGAAGAATGAAAAGAAGGTACATCTTTTTCCATCAAAATTAAATAGAAATTATTATCTTCCATCCAGTCAGCTAAAGCTATTCCACTTCTATCATTATTATTATAACCCCACATTACGTGGTGAGAATTAAAATCACCGCAATAAATTGAAGGATGAGGAAGATTCATTTCAAATTTCTTGGCCAAATAGTATTTGGAGGTTTATAAATATTAACGATAGAAATGTTACAAAATTTGAAAGAGATAAAGAAAACACCCTCAAATTCGCCTTTTGGATTAACTCGATATTGTGAATCAATGATTTTTTAACATAACAAGCTAAACCGTAAATTTTACTAAGGAGATAATCAATGAATACATAACCTTTTTATGGTTCCTCTTGACGAAGATTTTTTCAGTATCCGCATGTGTCTCTTGAAGAAGAATAATCTCAGCACCATAGTCCTTTGCTATTTTAGAAATATAATCACTCTTGTCCTTAGAAATACCCTCTATATTCAGATCCAATACACAAAATTTGTCGCCAATCTGCAAGGAGGATTCTTCGAATCGGGTCTTGCGTTCCAAGTGACGATTTTTCAGATCTTCTGATGTTTGAAGTCTGCTATGGAACCCATTCAAAGGGAAATCATCATCCATAGTTGGGAAGTTTGTGATATAATACTTATTTCATTTAAAAATAGCAGAGGAAAAATTATCGACTGACATTCATTATGACAAGTGTCATAATGAATATATTAATATATTCTTCTTGAAAGATTGTAACGGTAAATCGGATTTTCTTAATTGTGTAATAATTATATATTTAAAATTTCGTTAATTCGGAAAATGCTCCGGCTAGCTAGAGCACTAAACCATCTCATGTTCACCTTTAGAGAGTTTAAATAGATGCTTTCACCCCAGTTAATGATAGTCACTACTGAAACAATCGAAATTTATTCCACTCTTTTACAAATACTAGATATTTACAGTATGTAGGTACAAATATTGAATTCTCCAAATTGAAAGTTTCAAGTAGATTAATTTTTGACTATAAACATCAACAGGGTACAATTGTTGCTGGAACTTATTTCGTTTGTCTTGAGTCCTAATTCATGTGATAACTGGACCATACAACCATCCTGGGTGTTCGAGATGGGTTTGGTGTGGGAAATGGGTCTTGAGACTTCCACCCTTTTAACAAACTTCCCAACAAAAGCTATTTCCTCTCTCAGTTCTCCAGTGCCTCAGGGAAACATCTGTAAGTGCGTCGTAAAATTAAACTTCGACAAATTTTGTTAAGTTCTTAGGTAAACTTCCAGCTCCGGCAAATTTGGTTCAGTTTTTCGGTAATTTCAGCTCCGTTAGCTTTTGGCTGTGAAAATCGAATTCATAAGTTCTCGAACCGATAATGTTCCACAGTTTCCAGCGATCCCTGAATGTATCGAGTCACAAAACGATAATAAAATAAGAGAAGAAAAAATATGTGTTCAAAAAAACAATGGTACAGATAACTCGATAAAAAATTCATCAGGGAAACATAGAAACTGAGAATCGTAAAAAACTAATCATTGAACAACAAAGTATAGCACGAATATTGAAACAATTAGGAAGGTAAGTTGATTCATCAGATATCTATCTCTCTGAAAAATATGTGGAGATCTAAAGGTAGCGGTGCAAAAAAAAAAAGAATGTTCGACGGCTGTGAATCCAGCAACGATTTCTCCAGCATCACTTTTATCGCTTAGCGGACGGTGCCTTGCACATGCCGTAACTATTGATCCCGGCTGAAAATTTGCTCTAAGGAATTATTCGCTTCTGAGTTTCAACAGTAGACTCTTTGATTGTTATTATAAGATAATAAAGGTAATATATGATATAAAATGTTCGGCGTGATCCATTGCCATTCGCTTGAGGTGCTACAAATAGAATTTGAATCTTTGGAATGGGCTATTCGATAGAGTAAGACGAATTCTGAGAAGACGTTGTCGCATATGTTTAATGAAATTAAAGTGATATTTATGACTTGAATAATCATTAGAATCGATGAAATACAGTGTCACGCTTCAGGGAGGGTACAGAGGGATTGGAAAAAATGCAAAGTCCATCAAAATAAAAAATGCGTTGTCGCGCCATCTCACGATATTGAAGTTAATAATTTTGATATTCAGAATATTCTATCGTCAATGAAATTGATTTTCGGCTTCAGGAACGGCAGAACCGGACTTTGAAATTTCTACCAAAAAAATTAAAAATTCAACAAAAATTAAAAAATGCGTTGTCGCACCATCTGACAATATTGAGGTTGTTAATTTTGATATTTAGAAGACTCTATTATCAATGGAATTGATTGTCGGGCTTCAGGAATAGCAGAACCGGACTTTGAAAATTTCTACCAAAAAAAATTCAAAGTCCGATAAAAATCAAAAAAAGCGTTGTCGCACCATCTCACGATATTGGTGCTGTTGGTTTCGATATTTAGAAAACTCTGTTATCAATGGAATTGATTGTCGGGCCTCAGGAACGGCAGGACCGGACTTTGAAAATTTCTACCAAAAAAATTCAAAGTTCAATAAATATCAAGAAAAGCGTTGTCGCACCATCTGACGTTATTGGGGTTGTTAATTTTGATATTTAGAATACTCTGTTATCAATGGAATTGATTGTCGGGCCTCAGGAACGGCAGGACCGGACTTTGAAAATTTCTACCAAAAAAAATTCAAAGTTCAACAAAATTCAAAAACAGCTTTGTCGCACCATCTGACGTTATTGAGGATGTTAATTTTGATATTTAGAATACTCTGTTATCAATGGAATGGATTGTCGGGCCTCAGGAACGGCAGGACCGGACTTTGAAAATTTCTACCAAAAATAATTCAAAGTTCAATAAATATCAAGAAAAGCGTTGTCGCACCATCTAACGCTATTGAGGTTGTTAATTTTGATATCAAGAATACTCTGCTATCAATGGAATTGATTGTCGGGCCTCAGGAACGGCAGGACCGGACTTTGAAAATTTCTACCAAAAATAATTCAAAGTTCAACAAAATTTAAAAAATGCGTTGTCGCACCATCTGACGTTATTGAGGTTGTTAATTTTGATATTAACAATACTCTGTTATCAATGGAATTGATTGTCGGGCCTCAGGAACGGCAGGACCGGACTTTGAAAATTTCTACCAAAAATAATTCAAAGTTCGATAAATATCAAGAAAAGTGTTGTCGCACCATCTGACGCTATTGAATTTGTTAATCTTGATATTAAGAATACTCTGTTATCAATGGAATTGATTGTCGGGCCTCAGGAACGGCAGGACCGGACTTTGAAAATTTCTACCAAAAATAATTCAAAGTTCAATAAATATCAAGAAAAGTGTTGTCGCACCATCTGACGCTATTGAGGTTGTTAATTTTGATATTTAGAATACTCTGTTATCAATGGAATTGATTGTCGGGCCTCAGGAACGGCAGGACCGGACTTTGAAATTTCTACCAAAATTCAAAGTTCAATAAATGTCAAGAAAAGCGTTGTCGCACCATCTGGCGCTATTGATGTTGTTAATTTTGATATTTACAATACTCTGTTATCAATGGAATTGATTGTCGGGCCTCAGGAACGGCAGGACCGGACTTTGAAAATTTCTACCAAAAATTCAAAGTTCAACAAAATTGACAAAACAGCGTTGTCGCACAATCTCACGATATTGGTGCTGTTGGTTTTAATATTTAGAATACTCTGTTATCAATGGAATTGATTGTCGGGCCTCAGGAACAGCAGGACCAGACTTTGAAAATTTCTACCAAAATTCAAAGTTCAACATCAATTCAAAAAAAGCTTTGTCGCACCATCTGACGTTATCAATTCCATTGATAGCAGAGTATTGTTAATATCAGAATTAACAACCTCAATAACGTCAGATGGTGCGACAAAGCTTTTTTGAATTTTGATGAACTTTGAATTTTTTTGTAGAAATTTTCAAAGTCCGGTCCTGCCCTTCCTGAGGCCCGACAATCAATTCCATTGATAGCAGAGTATTGCTAATATCAGAATTAACAACCTCAATAACGTCAGATGGTGCGACAAAGCTTTTTGAATTTTGTTGAACTTTGAATTTTTGGTAGAAATTTTCAAAGTCCGGTCCTGCTGTTCCTGAGGCCCGACAATCAATTCCATTGATAGCAGAGTATTGTTAATATCAAAATTAACAACCTCAATAACGTCAGATGGTGCGACAAAGCTTTTTTGAATTTTTGTTGAACTTTGAATTATTTTTGGTAGAAATTTTCAAAGTCCGGTCCTGCCGTTCTGAGGCCCGACAATCCATTCCATTGATAACAGAGTATTTTAAATATCAAAATTAAAATCCTCAATAACGTCAGATGGTGCGACAAAGCTTTTTTGAATTTTGTTGAACTTTGAATTTTTTGGTAGAAATTTTCAAAGTCCGGTCCTGCCGTTCCTGAGGCCCGACAATCAATTCCATTGATAACAGAGTATTTTAAATATCACACCAATAACCTCAATAGCGTCAGATGGTGCGACAACGCTTTTTTGATTTTTATCGGACTTTGAATTATTTTTGGTAGAAATTTTCAGAGAGTCCGGTCCTGCCCTTCCTGAGGCCCGACAATCAATTCATTGATAGCAGAGTATTGTTAATATCAAAATTAACAACCTCAATAACGTCAGATGGTGCGACAAAGCTTTTTAATTTTGTTGAACTTTGAATTTTTTGGTAGAAATTTTAAAGTCCGGTCCTGCCGTTCCTGAGGCCCGACAATCAATTCCATTGATAACAGAGTATTCTAAATATCAAAACCAACATCACCAATATCGTGAGATGGTGCGACAACGCTTTTTTGATTTTTATCGGACTTTGAATTTTTTTGTAGAAAGTC